>CM022885.1:33005100-33103193 GCA_012654025.1 Pachypsylla venusta | reverse complement strand
CCCCCCCCCCCCCGGAATCGATGAAACATTACTTCAGTTTTTTTATTAGATTAGAAGTGGAAAATTAGTTTTCGGTTTCTATTGGAGCAGCTGGCTTCTAAATTGTCGCAAAAAGATAGGTTTTTATGTTATTTGCAGCCATTTCTTTGGAATCGAGACGAAAAAAATAGTGTTATGTGTGAAACCACGCTCCTCCCAAAAACATCTTATGTGTCTTTGTCTGTATAATTCCTTTTGTCTGAATGAATTTAGGCTGCCGGAAAATCTGTTTTATTATTTTCAAAAAAATCTTCGGAAACGTCACGAAAAAAATACCCCTCAAACTTTGATATTTTATCAAATTTTGTTTAATATTAATTAATGGTTGCGTCCAGTTCACAGCAGCTTTATTTTCCGAATCTTTGATGACTTTGACATTGATAATTATTTCTTATTACTCGTTGCTTTGATATTGATAATTATTGCTTATTACTCGTTGCTTTGACATTGATAATTATTTCTTATTACTCGTTGATTTGATATTGATAATTATTTCTTATTACTCGTTGCTTTGACATTGATAATTATTTCTTATTACTCGTTGCTTTGATATTGATAATTATTTCTTATTACTCGTTGCTTTGACATTGATAATTATTTCTTATTACTCGTTGCTTTGATATTGATAATTATTTCTTATTACTCGTTGCTTTGACATTGATAATTATTTCTTATTACTCGTTGCTTTGATATTGATAATTATTTCTTATTACTCGTTGCTTTGACATTGATAATTATTTCTTATTACTCGTTGCTTTGATATTGATAATTATTTCTTATTACTCGTTGCTTTGACATTGATAATTATTTCTTATTACTCGTTGCTTTGATATTGATAATTATTTCTTATTACTCGTTGCTTTGACATTGATAATTATTTCTTATTACTCGTTGCTTTGATATTGATAATTATTTCTTATTACTCGTTGCTTTGACATTGATAATTATTTCTTATTACTCGTTGCTTTGATATTGATAATTATTTCTTATTACTCGTTGCTTTGACATTGATAATTATTTCTTATTACTCGTTGCTTTGATATTGATAATTATTTCTTATTACTCGTTGCTTTGACATTGATAATTATTTCTTATTACTCGTTGCTTTGATATTGATAATTATTTCTTATTACTCGTTGCTTTGACATTGATAATTATTTCTTATTACTCGTTGCTTTGATATTGATAATTATTTCTTATTACTCGTTGCTTTGACATTGATAATTATTTCTTATTACTCGTTGCTTTGATATTGATAATTATTTCTTATTACTCGTTGCTTTGACATTGATAATTATTTCTTATTACTCGTTGCTTTGATATTGATAATTATTTCTTATTACTCGTTGCTTTGACATTGATAATTATTTCTTATTACTCGTTGCTTTGATATTGATAATTATTTCTTATTACTCGTTGCTTTGACATTGATAATTATTTCTTATTACTCGTTGCTTTGATATTGATAATTATTTCTTATTACTCGTTGCTTTGACATTGATAATTATTTCTTATTACTCGTTGCTTTGATATTGATAATTATTTNACGTTTGTTAATTTTTTTGAATTTTCCCACCAAATTTACCAAATGCGATTCAACGATGCGACAAGTTTGCCACAGTTATATTTAATTGTTCACAGTGGGGCTGTTGGATTAGGGACAAAAGGTGGCATTTATCGTATTTCGGTACTTGATGACTTTTTTGCTTCCAAAAATCATTTTATCTAGTGTAAATTTAAGTTGCTCCTTCCGTGCTGCATACTCTCGAGAATTTCTAGGGGGGGGCAGTTGCCCCCACCTGCCCCCCCCCCTTCCTACGCCCATGCTGTAGTCACATTAAAAGCAGATCACCTTTTAAACTAAGACAGTAAAAAACTATATCTAAAAATTTCTTTATCATAAGAATGGGTGTACCCTGTATACACTACTTGTCTATAACCTCAACAATAAAAAAAAAAAAAAAAAAAAAAAAAAAAAAAAAAAATACGAAAGAAGAACAGAACAGAAGATGAATTGTTAATTAAAAGCTATAAACAATGACAGACAAAATTGTAAATAAATTTGCTAACAGTAATTAATCCCAAAACTGTCTTTTTCATATCTGACAGAAATCACGTATAATATTTTTTGGTGATTAGTCCATTTACTATTAATACTAAAGAATTTGTGCGAGATTTCTTTTAAAAAAACTATTGAGTTTTGAGAAAAATACTAAATCTTGAAAACAAAGCAAAAACGGGCTGTTACACATGTGGGCATATTTCTTGTTGGAATCGATGGAATTGATCGTTTATGTGTTCTATAAGATAGTTGTCTAAAAGAGGGGTCTCAAATTAATAGGGAAAAATCCCACCGCTATGGATTCACCCTTTTAAAAGTGATTCTACCTCATCATAGGACGAACACAAGTACAAAATCATTCCACCGTTCTATCTTTCGTCGCACGCAAGATGCATAGACAGTGCTTATACTCGTACTTCCTCATGATGCCAAGTTTTACACACTAGGAAGGCCTAGAATGCATGCTATAACAGTTCCAGCCAAAGAACCATCAACACCTTTTCGGTAACCTTATACAGGGTGCGGCCCGGAAATGCCCTTTTTTGAAACGCTAATAAAAATGAAAGTATTATAGATAAAGAAAAAAAAAAATCTTTAGTTGAAAGAAAAAGATCGGAATTTTATTTTCAAGTGGTTTTGAATACAATATCTTGAAGGCCGCCATTGTCGATACATTGCTGAAGACGATTTTGGAAATTTCTGTGTACACGTTCCAACATTTCAACGGAGATTTGTTCAATTTCTTGACGAATAAATATCTTTAGCTCATCAAGGTTTGTTGGACGATGTTTGAAAACTTCTGCCTTCAGGTAGTCCCATAGAAAAAAAAACACAAGGCGCGAGATCCGGCGAGCGTGCCGACCAAGGGAGATCAACTCGACTTGAGATCAGCCGTTCGGGAAACATTTCTCTCAAAACCTCCAAGGAAACTCGGGCTGTATGGACCGTGGCACCATCTTGTTGGAACCAAACACCATGAGGTAAATCCATGGCATCGAGAGCTGGCCCAAAAAAGTTTTGAATCATTTCGACATACCGCTGAGAATTGACGGAAACCGCTTGATTTTCGTTCTCAAAAAAAATAAGGACCAATGATTCCTACTCTTGAAATCGCACACCAGACTGTGACTGTCATTGTGGAGGGGATTCTGATCGAGAGGTTTGATAGCACGATGCACAAAACAAGTTCAAAACTTAAAGGTGAACAAATATTTCACAAAAACGAAAAATTGAAAACTTGTGTTTTCCAAGAGAAAGAAGCTACTGGCTAAAATCTTTTCACAAAATCAGAAAAATTCCATTAGTTTTGCGTCTAGGGAAACTAGTCCCGTCAGCCTTCGATTTTTCGTTGCGATACAGGAGCATTTTCAAAAAAGGGCATTTCCGGGCCGCACCCTGTATTAACCTGTTGCTAACATTTTAGCAAATCTGAATCTAGAAATAGGGAGAAGTATTCATTTATGAGGAACACCACTAAATGACAACACGATGGAATTTTTATTATTATTATTGGTTTGTCCATTTGATTTGATGGAATTGTAAACTCGTTGAATTAAAAATAGGTGCCGTCGAGAAACTGTCTAGGGGTCATAAGAAATCTTTTGCGCACTCTTCAACAAATTCAGAGAACTACGGCACTACTAAAGATCGCAATAATTGAACAAAAGTGAAAAGTTGCTCAATTGAAATTCATTAAGAGCTAATTTAATTTGTAACATCATTTCTGGTCAATATTTAAACTCTTTCGACATTGATGAAAATGCATTGTACCTAATTTTTAATTAAACTTTGCACAAGTTTTGATGCAAATAAAAACACATAGAAACTTAATAATTTGTTACCCATATAATGCGAACACAAAGTTCTTCGTTAATTTGACGAAAAGTTTTGCATGGGTCTTACTAGAGAACTCGTCTATTGAAATGAATATAAGTTTAGAAGTAAGAGAACATACTCCATGTATAGTGTGTCAATCTACACTCAAAAATTACAAAACAGTTTTTGAGTCAAACAAAGTCGTTCATTTTCTCAAAAAATACCTCTGGAGCTTTTGTGGATAAAGACGAAGGCCGAGTTGTGGATGTCTAACGTAACCACGGTACTTTTTAAATATTAATACAATGTTTAAATCTTTGTTTTATTATGTCATAATTTTTAGTTATGACATAATAAAACACCATTACAAGATCATTTCTGGGTTAAAAAATTAGACCAAAAAAATATCAGTGCAAAATACCGAGAATAAACTGAAAAGCTTTGAAGACGAACGATTCAAAAACGATGTCAGACCAAATTTTTCGAAAATTCAATTTAAATTAGCATAAATTAGAGACAATTTTACGATTGTTTTGCCAAAGTTTAAATATTCTTATACTCCCCGAAAAGTTTTATAAGTTATTTTATAGAGGAAAATCGAAACAAAAAGCTCGCATTTTTGGCTTTGTTCCCAAAACAATATAATAGAGTTATTTGTGTTGGACATGAATACCCTGTATAATCATATTAAGCTTAATGTAAACTTCCAAGCACAATAAACTATTACCTTCTTATTTAAGATTTCTGTTCTGGTAAGACTTCATCTAAAATTCCAAGAAAATAAGTCGAAAGTGAAAAAATATGCTGCACAAAAAATAATCCCCTTGATATATATTTCTGACAGTTTTCATAATATTTTGGAATCTTCTACCCAAGATTTTAAGTACATAGCCAGATTACATAGATAAGAAACTTTAGTTCAAGCACAATCTATTGCAAAACAACCTATAGAGGGATTCTTACGTTTTTTTTAAAACTATTTCTGAACGGCAATTCATGTAGATTTACTTGAATGTAGATTTACTTTAGAGAGATCTCATGTGTTCAGTAAATAATGTTGCTGTTCAGAAATTATTCTAAGCGCTCGCCTGGTATACAGGAGGGCGTGGGTTCAATCTCCAGCAGAGGCAGGTTTTTTTCCTCATTAATTTGAGTATTTGACCACATAAACATAGAGCTCTAAGGGTCAGGTGGTAGAAAATGGCTTGGGCATTAACCTCGCCTAGTGGTAACCTTCCACTCAAGAGTCTATTTTTTTATATGACTCATAGAATATTATGTGGTTTCAAAAAGAAATTCGATCTTTTATATTACACACTGTATATTATGATAAGCTTTTATATTACACACTGAATATATTATGATAAGCTTTCTGCTCGAAAAATAAGATAATTCTGTTATCAAACATTACACTAATAAATTTGAGCGCATGAGAGAAAAATAATTCAAAGCTAGTTTCTCGACCCAAATGAATATATCGCACTCATCCCTATAATAGCTTCATAAGGTAATTTGATCCTTTGTTAAAGTTTTAATATTGAAAAGGACTGAACAAATATTTTGTAACGATAGGTTTGTACTTGTAAAGGTTTTATAGGAGATAACTTCATTATAATTCTAACGGCTTGTAATATGTTCGGTAAAATAATGGAGATGGAAATATGTTTCCTCAATAACAAAATTAGGGAAGGTTTGTAATCAGAAATTAAATTTAAACTCAAGGAAGTGTGCCAGGCCAATTTGCGGCTTAACGCATGCAGTGTGTATACATTATCTAACAAAAATATTATCATTCAAAATAGGCCAAGTTCCAACCACTCTTTCAAAAAATTCCGCCCATGAACTTAGTGATATCTATTATTAAGGCCAATTTTATTCCTGCTGCTGTTCATCCCCCACTTAAATTTATTATTGCTTTTTTTTCTGTCTCAATTCTCTGAAAGAATACCGACTTTACATTTGGTCAGTTTTTTTCTGAGGAGAATCGCAAAATATAAAGGCCCAAAACTTTTTCTGAACGGCAACTACTATAGATTTATACAGTTAAATAATTTCCAGCTATTTGTCATCAAAGTTTGAGAGCCGTGGGACTGGTTTGCAACAACTCGCCATGAGTTGTTAATACTTAAGAATCCTTGCGGATAAACGCAATAGCTTATAGAAAAAATATCGTGTCCGACTCTGCCCTTAGTCGCCTTTTACGACCGGCACAATATATTTATGCAGTTTTTATATAAGCATCTCTTGATATTTGGAAGATTTTAGTTTTTTCACAGCAAAAAAAAAAAAAAAAAAAAAATGTAGATTGAAAGTTTTTGTAATAAAGTTTGGAACTTGGCCTTTTTTAGAAGAAATTTTATATTGCATATAATTGATTTTTTAAACCTCGCCTTTCTTCTCACTTTCTTTCTTCCGTTAGTGAGAATCTTACTAGTATATTCGTCTATCTTGAGCTCAGCAGATCTTTCCGTTATTGCAATAACTTTTCTCATATTTTTTCATCTTTGATTTTCATATTTCACTCAGAGTTAAGCACGAGATTTCTCTCCTTCAGCATAATACATTCTTTTAAAAGCTTTTTTTTCTTCAATTTTCTATTTTCTCGTGATAATGAATATTGCATTCAAGGTCATATTTATGTAATCGAACACAATTTGTCTGTTCGTTTTCATGACTAAAATCAAAATCATAAAAATTGCTTGTGGGTGTCTTGTGTCACGTTATGTTTAGAAATAAAATATCTTTAAAAGAATTAAACATTTCTAAAGAAAATATGTCTGTGTGTTTTTTTTTATATCACCTGAGCTGGTGATGTAAAAAAAGAAGCAACTCATTTTTTTGGTTTATTTTTTGTGTTACTGACGTAATTATTTTGCAGTAATTGTCATAGTATCAGCCTCCAAGAATAGATGTATGCTGACAAATAAAAACTTTAGATTTGGAGGTACAGTCTCATACATCTGGCTACAATCGGACATCGTAGAGCCGTGACACAGATATTTTCTTAACGGGGGGGCCCCCCCATTTGATTTTTTCTCTCTAATTTAATGGGTGACGATCTAATTATTTTTTCATTTAAATTAAGATGATTGAATCCTTTAAGTAGATAAAAATGACAGTTAGCTCGTTGTTAAGATGTGCGTCAACCGTGCAAAAGACACGTTGTGTAGAACTAGACCTAACTTCCTTCGCTCAATAAAGGTCGCACCCCGTATATAATAGCCCTTATTTATACTGCCCGAATAAGACTAAAAAGTCCTTTTACACCGGCATTTTTGGCGCCATTATTATGTGGTAAATATTTCAAATTCATGAGGATGAAATTCCATGGGCTGGCTGAGTTTGCCCACTCCCCACTGTTTATCAGTCAGAGCTACGGCACTGATTATAACATTTCAACTAATAAGATAAAATTGACGAATAATTTGGCTACAACTTTTTAATAAGAACACACCGGCCATCGGTACTTCAGGTCAAAATTTAGTAGTCGTATATTTAAAGAAAGTCTGCTAGAAACGTCTAATGTCTCCAAAACAATTAATAAACATTGCAATCTCTCCAACCTTTGAATATGTTATCATTTTTTTCTTCTCATTGCACACCGCTGATTATAACTTTCAAATAATTAAAGGTACATGTGCCTAGTGTCTGCGCACAGCGCACACAAGTCTCAATGACTTTCACGTTTACTTTTTCTGTTGTTATCTATTAAACTAAGATTATCAATTTTATATTGACTCTCTTAGTTCAATAACTTACAAGTCGAGAAATTTAAAAACCTATACCTAGTTTCTGTGCTTTTTTAAAAAAATATATCATTATTGTATGTGTTCACGTCGTAGTTTTTGTATGAATCTTATTTAAATTTCAACAAAGAAAAAGTCGTGGTAATACTAATCTGATATTTTACGTCGAAGATTGCACATTAAGTTGTTCAAATTCAGAAAATTGTTGTGTCTACGTTCATTAACAGATATTTAAAATACTTTAATCGTATACTTACTACCAAAGAAAAGAAAATATTTTGAATAGGCAAGTTGTCGCAGTTGAATCTGCCCTAAAATTGAGACTTATACGATAACAAGGGTATGCGAGATTACATCTCATTTTATTGAATATCATTAACTTTACATGGAATTCCGTCAATCAGTGTCCACCATCAATTATTGATGATACCAATTACTCTTGTGAAAAAGGAATTCAGTTGACCGATTAAGAAATATTTTCTAGCATATTTAAAAATGGACTGTTTTACAAAAAAAAAAAAATAATCACATTTCACAAACATATGATTTTCCTGACTTTACAGTCAGGAAAATCATAGTAAATGTAAATATTAACGGGAGAATAGTCAGATTTTGTCCATTTCTTTTTGGTTCACAGATAGGTATGAGAGAGAAAAAGAAAAAAAAAATTGAGATTTTGTCTTCTTGTTCAGGACTTCATTTACTTATGTGACAACTTATTGGAACTAAATTCCTGAACAGAAAAAAAAAAAAATCTTATCGTTCAGGACTTCATTTACTTATGTTAAGAAGACAACTTATTGGAACAAAATTATTCAACAGAATAAAAAAAAAAAAAAAAAAAAAAAAAAAAAAAAAAAAAAAAAAACGTTTGTTCAAGATTTGAATTAAAAAAGAATTCGATCAGCATTGTTTCTATATATTTCTCTCTTAAAATGAAATAAAAGTTACCTAAGCTTACAAATTCGAATGTTTATAAGATGAATAAATACTTTGGTAAATTTTTCAGTGTGATATGGCCGATCCATTTTGTCAGGAATCAAACCCAAGACAGTTGAAATTTGCAGATATAACCTCAGCGGCATACAAAATCAAAGATGGAATTGTCAACACACCCTGCATGGTAAGTCTAATGAAGATGGAATTTGAAATCACATTTCCGAATTTGCAGTATGCAGAACTATTCCATTCGGCCGCTACAGTACGCTTGTCATTTCCATCAATTGACAGATAGCTTGCAATTATTTCGCTAGTCGATTGATTTTTATTTCCCGAAATATAAAAAAATATACAGATTTGGTACCTACTTCATATTGTAAGTATTGTCCAGGCTTTCATTCAACCTTTCCGAAAAAAAGTAACACGAAAATTGAGGATATTTTTAAATTGATTTCTGCTGACATAGAATGTTTGAGAATACAAAAGATAATAGAAGCGACGCTTTTTTTTTATTTTTGTAAAATATTGACGATCAGTTCAATAAAAAACAAGACTTATATCAATCAAACAACTTTCACTTTTCAGCGATTCTGAGCATCTCCTGATAGCTTCTACAAATTCATCTTCTCCCTAATACATTTTTCCCTCTTAATCCACTCACCAATATTCATTATATCTAGAAAATCTCTTCTTAGTGTACACCCGCTAACCAAATGCTGTTTGCTTATTAATTACATTCATTAGTTTATATTCTTCCTCAACTCTTCTTAAAACTTCCACATACTTCCAAGTCTGAAACACCACATACTTCCAAGTCGATGCTATAATTGAACTCTTTATGATAATCTTAGTTTCCTTTCAACACATCTGGACAAAGTAAACTTAAACTTCTAGTGCAAAGATCACTCGATTGCTTGTAATTGTAACAAGTAAAGCTACAGCCCTGTTGTTTTTCTCAGAGAAGGTGCTTCAACAAAGTATAAAAGAAAAAATATAGGTTATAATACTGAAGTACGAAAATGTGATAAGAGAAATAAAAAAAATCAAACATGTTTCTAAATATAGGTTTACTCGATAAGATAACATTATTCAAAAACCTATAAAAAATTCAAATACCATAAATGGTTTTACAGGATTACCTACAAATATTCTAGAGAATATAATAAATTCTTCAGAATATGAGTCAGCAAAAAAATGCATTTTTCATGCAAACTCAAATTATAAATACTCCATCATCCGGTCTATTTTTGAAAGATTGCTATGCGAACCGGAAAGATGGAAGAGTTTTCAAACACCCCGGGTGTGTGAAAACTGTCAATATCACTAACATGTGTAATTTGATTGAACATTTATTTAAAATAATATTTTTTTCAATTTAGGAATGATATCTAGGATTTCTAGACATTATGATAACTAATATTTGTATTAACTACAAAGAGTGGTGAGTCACGAGCGTTTTGTCTGTTACTATATTCTCAAGTAAACTTAAACTCACCATTCTTTTTTTTGTAATTTTTTTAGTCTATTGCCTCAGTTGTCCTCTTGAGGATACAGTTTAGAAGTCCAGAAATTTATTTCATTTATTCATCTCGCAAATTATTTGGCGTCTTTGAAACTTTTGATATTTCAATAAAATAAAAACGACGAGCTGTCTAATGAGCAATATTGGAAAAACATTGGGTTGAGGAAACGCTAATCAAAGTTTTTTCAAATTACTGAGAATATTTTATTTTTCCTAACTCCTTTTACTTGGAAACTATACTATCTGCAGCTGATGTTTTTATTCTACATAACGTAAACAAGATGGAGAATTAAAAATTAAAATTATCATGCGAAACGGTCGTCTTGCGAACGCCAAAAAAAAAAACAAGTTTTAATTTTTTTCCCATCATGCTATAGTAATATATATATATATATATATTTTAAATCTTGCCATCTATGAACCACGTAAACGTATCTTTATTTCACTTTTTCCACTAAAATTTTATCCATTCGTCATACTATTCTCTTCTCTCATACTTAAATAAAAATGGGTGTGTGTACTTATGTACGCGCGTGAGAAGTTATACTTCTTTTTAAAATTAAATTTAAAAATATTTTAAAAAAACTGAACTTTTTTGCTGTCACCCATCCATTATTTGTCCCTACTCGGTGAAGCTTAACATTAGAGGGATGGGACCTAGACAAAAATCTTCCCAACTTTCTCGCTTTGAGTTGATATATGATGTCGTCGCGACAAATTTCGAGAAAGAATCTCATTTAGGTCGAATATCGTGAACTTTTTTGCTGTCAGCCATCCATTGTTTGTCCCTACTCGATGTAGCTTAACATTAGAGAGATGGGACCTAGACAAAAATCTTCCCAGGAATGCACCCATCAACTGTGCCAAATAGGTCGTCGCGAAAATTTTCGAGAAAAAAATGTCATTTAAGTCGATAAACGTGAACTTTTTTGCTGTCACCCATCCTTTGTCCCTACTCGGTGTAGCTTAACATTAGAGTTGCAAAATATGTCCTAAATAAAGGAGTAAGATGTCACCTAAAACTTTCTCTCTTAGAGGTGATTTGTCGTCGCGACAAATTTCGAGGAAGAATGTCATTAGGTCGAAAAACGTGAACTATTTTGCTCTCACCCAATCCATTGTTTGTCCCTACTCGGTGTAGCTTAACATTAGAGGGATGGGACCCAGACAAAAATCTTCCCAACTTTCTCGCTTTGAGTTGATATATGATGTCGTCGCGACAAATTTCGAGAAAGAATCTCATTTAGGTCGAATATCGTGAACTTTTTTGCTGTCACCCATCCATTGTTTGTCCCTACTCGGTGTAGCTTAACATTAGAGTTGCAAAATATGTCCTAAATAAAGGAGTAAGATGTCACCTAAAACTTTCTCTCTTAGGGGTGATTTGTCGTCGCGACAAATTTCGAGATAGAATGTCATTTAGGTCGAAAAACGTGAACTTTTTTGCTCTCACCCAATCCATTGTTTGTCCCTAATCGGTGTAGCTTAACATTATAGGGATGGGACCTAGACAAAAATCTTCCCAGGAATGCGCCCATCAACTGTGCCAAATTTAATTGCAATCGGATAAGTAGTTTCAGAATGCATACATCACAGATTTCACTCTCAACATTTTTTCATAACGCGCCTAAAGAAGTATAACTTCAAAAAGCCCCACCTTCTATTATATTTTTTCTTTAAACGTGAAGTTTTGCAGTTTTTTCAACAAATAAGATCTAACTATCTTGGAACAAGTCATTTATATTTTGGAAGTTTTTGTAATTTTATCAATTTTATTTGAGGTCAGTTTTACATTCCTAGGTTCTACTTTTCCAAAGACCCTGATTCCACCCCTTTTCTCTTCAAGTGCTCTTTAACCTTATCCTTTCAAAATTATTTCGGCCTATCCTTTTCCTTCTTCCTCTCAAAATTTTAATATTACCCTTCTACTAATTGTTATTTCAGAAATCGCATCTCTGTGATCTTACCAACATGGAAATATTTTTGAAAAAGGATTTCTTTCAAGTTACAGGAAGGTCAGATACATTTTATTTGATTATAATTCAATACACAAAAAGTCCCAGGTTTTGAGGTGTAAGGATACCCAGCCTTAGAAGATGAAGTTCTATGAAAATACTAATTTAGGCATTCCAGGAACAAACTGATAGGTCATGAAAATGAGAATATATTTTTTAAGTAGTTGTAGAACTAAAACAATTATTGGAACGACTTCTTAAAAGACAACTTCTGCAACAGTAATTTGAGATTAAAATGACAGCCATTCGTTGCAATTCCACCCAAGAATCTACAGTCACGGTCACAGACTTATAGTTTATTAATAAATACTTTCGGTCGTGTATGCAACAACTCTACAACAACGTGTATTGTAAGTCGTTTTAACGAAGAAAAAAAAAAATTAGAAATAAAAAAAACTTTTGAAAGTAAATCGTTAAATTTAATTTTCTAAAAAAACAGGAGAGGAAAGAGTGAAAGAGAATTACGAAATCGTACAGACATTTTAAATTAAATTTTTAATGCTTCTTAATGCTTCTTTTCAACGGTAAATCCCTCTTTCTAATAATATAGGCAGATTTCCCTTTTAAAAAATATTCTTATTGCTAATTTTATGAAAAAATTACCAAACGAACAAAAAAAAATTAAATTAGTTGTACGTTCTTGTTATCTGTAGGTAGGTACATTGGACATTTTGTTCCATTTTTTTAACAAAAGATAGTATTGAACTGACATTCTAGTTGCATTAATGAAAATTGTATGCTCCCTCATTTGATGAAGAAAATAGGTAGAAAGTGTTTGATTCTTGAGAGGTAAAAGATACAATCATCCCAGTTGATTGAGCATAGGGATTAAAAAAAAAATAAAAAATAAAAAAATAGAATCTTAAGTGGAAGGTTAATGCCTTATTTTTAACCACCTATCCCTTAGAGCTCTATTTTTATGTGGTCAAACACTCAAATTAATGAGAAAAAAATCCTACCTCTAATGGGGATTAAACCCACGCCCTTCTATTTACCTGACGAGCGCTTAACCACTGAGCTACCGATGAGCTACCGAGGCAGTTATAGGGATTTTTTACCGCGGTTAGGCGGTTCGAGCCCATATAATGAAGCATTTTTAAAAAGTTAAATGTGGATTATTGTGACCATGACCTTTCTTACATTAACACCAATACAATTCGTTAGTTGCAGCGATACATTTTAGCATTTATTACTTGTATTAATAATGACAGTAATGTTTTGTATATAAAAAAATCATTATTTTTACTTGTCCTAATCACATTTGATGCATCATTAAATTATCATCTATCTCAGCTTTAGATTTTATGTACCTATGATGTACATCATTAGAACTTCTGTTTTCAGTTTCAAAGAGAGAGGAGCATGTTTTGCGTTAATGATGTTATCTCAAGAGCAAAAAGAAAAGGGAGTAATATCAGCTTCATTAGGAAATCATGCACAAGCTCTCTGCTATCATGGCCATAGACTCAATATTCCCGTCACTGTTATTATGCCTATTTTAGCTCCCATTATGAAAATACAGAAATGTAGAAAATTTGGAGCTAATGTGATTGTAGAAGGAGCAACTATGAAAGAAGCAAAAACTTTGGCATTAAGGAAAGCCAAAGAATTAGATTTGACTTATATTAACGGGTATGAACGACCCTAGATAGATATTTATTATTTTATCGTATTTATTATTTTATTGATATATTTATTGCCACAAATGTTATCAATATTTTTACTTGTCCCAATCACAATCACTTCAACATCAACACAATATTTTCAACATTGTTCAAAGTTTTATAATATACTAGCTGAGTACCCGAACTTCGTTTCGAGGAGATGAGAGAACTTGGGGAATAGTAAAGGGGTTGTTAAGCTGTGTAAAACGTGTTGGGAGTAATATTAGGTTAGGTTCCAAAAAAAAAATTCTATTAAATTATAGATTAAAACCTATTCGCAGACCTACCAAATGTAAATACCAAATTTCAATAAAATCGGTTATCCGTTTTGGAGGTATGCTAACAAACACCGTGACACAAGAACTTTATATATTAGATTAACCATCAGATTAATCACATTTAATAGTGTAAAATATTCCAGAATGTTACTCTGCAATGGTATCATGTGTTTGTTACTCATGTAGTTAGGTTGGCATGGTTTTGGGGGCCCATGTCAACTCTAAGCCTTCAAGATTTGATGTAGGATGACAAATAATCAAAACTTTAGAAGCAAACTTGGCAACAGTCTCATACATCTGACTACCATCGGACATGATGATGTCACTATAGATCGTTTGAATACTTTCAAATGAAATAATGCTAAATCCAAAATATCTACCCGTTTAGGATTCCCCAACCGAAAGCTGAACAGATCCAATTAGACCAGTTGATTAAGCAGGGGGTGTCGAGTCCAAGGTCTGCGGTTCGAGCACGCAGTAATGACAGATTTTTCCAAGTTTGATAATTCATTGTGACAACGTTTCTTACGTTAACAGAAAACATCGTTCGTTCGTTCGTTGTCACCTCTCCTCGGGTTCTATCTTCTAGAAAGCTAAAAGGTAGCAATTTAAATTTTTCAATGTTACCACGTTTTTGACCCTTTTCTCGCATCATTACAACAATAGAGAAATCATAGAAATCTATTAGCACGGGAACGGCCATGCCTCTAAGGCGCCACACTATAGGCCGTAGCGAAGCACGGGCAAAACAGTTATTATGTATAAAGTAGAATTTCGTTAAAACAAAATCCAAATAAAACTTCCGTTAAAACAAAATCCAAATTCAAGGGAGTATCCAAGGTGACAGAAGGTTTCATTCTTTTACAGGCAAAAAAAATATCCCCCCCCCCAAATTTGCCTTTACCTTTTTTTATACGATTTTGGAATTAAACGTAACTTGACGCGTAAAATATCAAATTTTGAGGAGGAGTATTATTTTTTTGTGAGGATTCTAAAGGTTCATTATTGAAAATAATAAACAAAAAAAAAAAAAAAATATATATTAACGTTTAATACAGAATTACACAGGAGTAATGAATGTTTGAACTGTTCATGTCCCCAACCAAAATAGCTCAAGCGGAAAGAAACAAAAAATGAGATAAAAAAATAATTCAAGTTTAGAGATGGTACTTAGGATATTTCATCATGAAATATTCTATAAATAATAAACTTTATGTACCTATTAACCACAATTTTTTGTCACAAGCACTTTCGTCTGTTACACGTTATCATGTAAACTAAAAAATTTTTTTTAAAAATATCGAGTTTTATAACTTCGTTATATGTATATGTATAGAGAAAACCTGATCAAGGCTCAGGTATCAAAAGCTTTTAGATTTTCAAGGACAAATAAGATTAATCTCGTTTTATCGAGTTCTTCGTAATATTGAGGTTCAAGGAGTATTGAAATTTCAAAATAAATACTTGGACGCACCTAGGCTCATCTTCATGTCATTCGAGATGACATGACCAAGATTTCCTGAAGCTCTTTTATTGGACGCATATGACTGGCAGTAAAAAGCACTTATATGAAATAGGGGTTTTCAATAAGAGCGGATCGATATTGGCAGCCTATGGCGGCCTTCTTATTTCCGTGACGTCTGCCTAAACTGTTGTTTATTATTCTATTACACATGCAAAATTACCATGAGAAATTTATTGACGCGATGGATATTTTGCATGAACGATTTGAGAGTATGATTATCTCTCGCACAGAGGCCCCCCTAGATTTCAGATTCACTATAAAAATTGTGAATGCAATACCATATAAAAGGGAATTTTTTTTTAAAAAAAAAAAAAAAAAAAAATGATTTAAATTAATAAAATTTTATTGATTAGGTATGCGAATTAATTTGAATATTATTGTCGCTCCTTCTAATGGCAATCGAAAAAAAGAAATGAAGAAAATGACCCTAGACAGCCTTGTTGATGACTTTGCGGCAATGAGAAGTAGGAGGTATCCCCTTATGCAATAATGTAAAACAAACATGACATGATGACACATTAACAGGCATGAAACATTTCAATGGTGACGACCAAATCCACAGGTGTATAGAGAAAAGGGAGACCGAGAGAGAGAAAAAAGAAAGGAAAAGAGATAGAAAGTGAAAAAGATGCGAGAGATGAAAGAAGGGGAGAGAGAGAGAGAGAGAGAGAGTGATGAAAGAAATGGAAAAAAGAGAACGAGATAAAAAGAGAAAGATGAGAAGAAAGAAGGAAAAGAGAGAGATAAAAAGAAAAAGAGGAGAGAGGCCCCTTAACATAGTGAAGACATAGCCGCAGTTTTATGAGTTCTTTGAAAGTGTGCTTTCATGTTGAATCTCGTCAATTTGCTTGCCCCCCCCCCCCAGGAATTACCGAAATGACGCCTCCGCTCTCGCAGAGATTTGATTCAACCCGGCTAGACTTTTACCTAGTGGGGTTTCTGGATTCGCAGGTCTAGGGCATTGCTCAAATTCAGGTGCATCGATTCGACTGAATTTGAATGAGCAGAATCACTGAAAATTGTACCGAATATACATACATCATGTTCATTCGGACGTGCTGCTCAATCGTGAAACATGTCATGGTGATTTTGCAGGTGTAATAGAATAATAGACAAAGGCCACCGAAACAATCGGCATAGGCTGCCAACATCGACCCACGTATTGAAAGACTCTACTTAAAATTAAACTCTTCTACTATTTTCCAGATATGACCATCCTAATATTATGGCAGGACAAGGAACTATTGGTTTGGAAATTGTTGATCAAGTATCCAACATAGACGCAATAATTGTACCTGTTGGGGGTGGTGGTTTGATTGCAGGTGTGGCGTTAGCAGTAAAAACTCTTTATCCACACATAAAGATATTTGTAAGTTCATTTGAATGTTTTGCAAAAAAAAAAAATCCCGGAAAAATGAAAGTATGTTCCAGAAATTTGATAATGATAGTTTCAGAGAAGATTACAATACTGTGGCGTTAGCAGTAATAACTCTTTATCCACGCATAAAGATATTTGTAAGTTCATTTGATTCCCGGAAAAATGAGAGTATGTCCCAGAAATTTGATAATGATAGTTTTAGAGAAGATTACAAAACTTTCCTAAGAAAATTATAAAAATAAAAGCAATCATTCTGAAGTTTTTCGATTTTTTTCTTTCAACTCTGAATAAAGTGTTACCTATTTTCAAAATATCTGAATTTAAATACATTTTTTGTCATTTGGCTTTCGGTTATTGTGTTCTTATAATACACTTTATACAAATACGACCTGCCTCGGTAGCTCAGTGGTTAAGCGCTCGCCTGGTGAACAGGAAGGCATGGGTTAAATCCCCAGCAAAGGCAGGATTTTTTTCCTCATTATTTGACCATAGTATTTGACCATATAAAAATAGAGGTCTAAGGGTTAGTTGGTAGAAAATGCCCCAGTCATTAACCTCGCTCAGTGGTAACCTTCTACTCAATAGATATGCGCAAGAACCTTTTTTTTTTTNTTTTTTTTTTTTTTTTTTTTTTTTTTTTTTTTTTTTTGCAAAAAGAAGTTACAATTAGAGATGGTACTCTCCAATGACTGACAAGTTGAAATAACGTGGCTTATCCCTCTGCTGTGCGTCTAGATAAGACACGTCTTGTAAATGGGCTTTTAGCTAATAACGGAAGATTTGTTATTAGCTCTTAATTTTCTTTGATCTTTTTTTTTCCTTTCGGAGTTTAAACCCATCAAAACCCGAGTACTCTCGATACAAAGATCATCGCATCAAACTAGACTATATTTATTAGGCACCCGTAAAAATAGAAAAACAATTGGGAATCATTTTTATTCTATGCAAAAAGAATAAAATTACAATTATCTAGTCAACCAAAAAGGATTGTACAAATAGCGCCTTCAAAATAAATTGAAAAGGAATATTTATTAAACGCAATATTGTTTTTCTCTAAAAAGGAAAGAAAAACACCTGTTGCACCTTTCTCGGGTTTTTTTTTAAACTAAAAGAAACATACATTTGACAGACCTATCCAACAGACGGTGATAATGATGGCCTAACATATTTCTGGTGTTTGACTGAAACTGTAGAGAGATTTTTTTTTTTTACATTTAAAAGTTTTATTTACCCGTTTTTTCTTTAGAATCTCATTGACTATTATTGTTTTTAGGGTGTTGAATCAGATAGATGTCCAAGCTTTTCAGCGGCTTTATCAGAAGGAAAACCGACTCCTGTAAATGTTCAACCTACGCTAGCAGATGGTTTAGCTGTTCCAATGGTTGGATGGAATGCTTTCCACACAGCTGCACCTCTAATTGATAAAATGGTAAAATATTTCACCATAAGTGTAGGCAATAGACATTCCTTTATTTTTTTCTTAGATTGTAAAACTAGATTCCCATTGTGAATCTCCCTCCCCCAAACCATATACAAGTCCTGCGGGAAAAATGCAAAATCCTTTCTTTTTCATGCTGTGTATCGCAGCTCTATACTGATAACCGATTTTTACAAAGAAAACGAAAGAAATATCATTTAGTTTTTTCTTATTTTAGAAAATGTAAGTTGAAAACAAAACAAAAAATATAGATCACATTTTGAAGTTTACAAAGATAGAAAATTATAGATTAAAAGAAGTTAATATGATGAAGGATAAGAATATAGGCGGATTGGCGCAATAACCGGGCTCTGTGAACTTTTTTTGAAGATTCAATTTTGATATTTCAAAGTTACCCCTTTGTTTTAATAACTTACAGATAGTTGTGAAAGAAGAATGGATTGCAATTGCTATTTTAAGATTGGTTGAAAATGAAAAGTGTGTTGTAGAAGGAGCTGGTGCATGTGGTCTTGCTGCCATTTTATCTGGTCAATGTGACGAATTAATTGGAAAAAGGTACCTAGTGCACAATTAAGAATGAAAAATATGTTTGCAATAACTCTTAAAATTGTTCACTGAGAATGATTTGATTTCTTGAATACGAAAATATTGAAAATACGAAAATATTGAGTTCAAGTACCTATTTGAACGAGTTTTACAAAGAAAAAAATGTTACTCAAATAAGCAATTTATTTTTTCAGGTTTTTTAAAAATAGAGTGTTTTCGTTTATGAAAATAGATCGGTAAGCATCTACCCGTGTTTGGAAGGAAGACGCAGGCTATTTTGATATAATCCTCTTCAGAATAGTCTACTTCAAAGCTCACATAATTTTCTCTGTGTCATTACTTCGTTAACATGAGCGGATATAGCCCTCTAGTTTGGGGGGGGGCACAATCGCACTAATATACCTAATAGATAATTTGGAGGGGGGAAGGGGAGGGACTCGTAACCTAAGACCGGGGGTTCGAGTCCTCAGCAGTACATTTTAATGCAATGTTTATCGAGGTACAATACCTAATTTGTTAAGAGCGATTTTATAAGCGTGATAACAAAAAAAAAGTGCCATGACGGATGAAAGAATTTTTGACGATTTTTTATTCGTCCCCCCCGGGCCGTCCCCTAAATCCGCACATGTTCTTTAATCTTTAACCCTGCCCAGACAGATGAATTGTCAAACTTTTCAATACCTTTCACTGAAAATCAATGACTAATGAATCGCAATCAAATTAAAGCCAAACCAATATTTTTTATTAAACTGGTTGCAGGTGTCTATTGTGACCGTTATTGCGAAGAGCGGTTGCAAATTCATTGCCTAAACCAACTAAGCTACTGAGGCAGTTAACAAACCAATAAATTAGTTTCAAAATTTGTAATTTCAGTTCTAAAAAAATATATTTATGAGTCTTCTTACTAGCCGATTTTATTTGATGACTTCGACAACTTTGGCCACTATAAATCAAATAATTTCTTCTTCTTCCCTACAGGGTTGTGCTTCCTTTGTGTGGTGGTAATATAGATACAACTGTCCTTGGAAGATGTATTGAAAGAGGATTAGCAGCAGATGGAAGATTAGTAAAGTTTACTGTAAATTTAAGTGATAGACCTGGAGGCATTGCTGAACTTTGTACTCTTTTGGCATCTGTGGGCGTTTCAATCAAAGATATTATGCACGAAAGAGCGTGGGTGATGACAGATGTTTTCAGCGTCAAGGTACATAAAAAAATTGAGACGGTAAAAAATATGGAATTTTTAGTTTTACTGCCAGCCCATGTACAGCCCGTATTGTACACAAATTAAGGTCTCGAAGGAACACAAATTTTAATTATATTTAGACTAGCTGCTAGCCACAACTTCGTGTAATTATATTCTTCTGACATTAGAATAATTCTTATCCTAATCTTGATACCTTTATGGATATCACTTACACAGTTACTTTGCGATAACTCTCTTCCAGTTAACTTTCGATTTTTTCCCTTTCTTATTCCCATACTTACATTCTGAGAGGAATCTGCATTTCAAAATTCAAGGGTGCCATCGTTAAATTAGTTGCGCAATATGTATACCATCTGGGCTTGCGTTTTATAAGAAGTAATTGTATTGCCTTGTTTCTAACTTCCATGACTACTTTTGATTCAAGCTTCACTTATGGGCAATTTCAAGGATACTGATTTTAATTGGTTGATTATTAAAAAGACCACTACGCTCGATCCTCACACCCTAAGTAGCTACTCAGATGAATTTACCCCGAACAATTCCCCGTTAAGGTGTTTCTTGAACATGAAACAATATCTTATGAAAATGTTTGCACTATATTCTAAATATATACAAATAAGAAATATTATTGAGGATGTTTGTAGTCATTTTGAAATACAAGAATTTCTAATTCATTTTGTATCGACTCCACGAATTTTGTATCGATTCGTCACTCATCAATTTACTTGTAGTCAATACAAAATTAATTAGAAATTCTTATACTCTACATAATTTAGATGTTTTTGGAATGATGGATAATTAATAATCAAAGCCCGGAAACTTTTGTTTAGAAAGTGAGCAAGCACGAGGCTAACAAAGCTGTTATGAGATCTCATTTATGTTTTCAGGTGAAAGTTATGTGCGAGACACGAGATTTAGAACATGTCGTCATTTTGAAAGAAGTGCTTCATCAGAATTATGACAAAGTATCCTTTGGAGATATTATATCACCAGAGGTGCACAAAGAGATTTATGATTACAGAAATTGAATTATTTAAGGACTTATTGAAAATATTTGTTGTTTATATTTTTCATAAAATCTCCTCTTTCAAAATTTACTGGATGATCCCTCAGTGAAAAGTTTGTAAAACTTAACCCATTCCAGGGATCTAAAGCCGAAATAAAAACATTTAAAAAATACTTCAAACAAAATCTTAATTTTACATTTTTAAGATTGGTCAGATTGGTTTTTAAACTTTCGTTTGTTTTATTAACTTTCCAAAAATCATAATATGTATGGATAGGTCATTTCAGATAGGAATGATCATTTCAATCAAAACCTCATTCCTCTTGAACTGAATGCATAGTGTAATGAAAAACCTCCGGGTAATAATTTGGTTAAATGGGGATAGTAGATCAAGTAAACTCATATTAGGGCAGATAGAATACTTATCTTATCTTCGCTCGAATATAAACTATATTTTTACTTGAAAGAGTCCTCCAAAACTCCGAGTAAAGTTAAGATTAACAACTCGAATCTTAATATTTTTACATAAGAATTTAGGATTTATAATAGCAAATCTTGAAGTTCCTAAATGATCAACAAATATAAAAATATTCCTTTTTTGGGGTATTACAATGTTTTTGGGGTATTACAATGTGATAAATATCTCAAATTCATGAGGATGAAATTCAATGGGCTGTGGGTGTATTTGAACCCACGCCCTCTATTTACTAGTCAGTCATATTATCATGAATACTATATGGTAATATGGTTTCATTAATGCGGACGTGCGATAATATGAACATAAATTTCCATCGAATACCGTTTAATCTTGCTGAAATGAATGTTACATTCATAATGGCATGCCTCGACGATTTAAACTAAGGCCGGAATAATATTTGAGCAATTAAACAGTTCCGTCAAAGTTTACATTTCATACTAACGCTCTCTGATGGATCCTTCTCAAATATTCTTAAATTTTCTTTTTCGAATTTACTTCTAAAGTTTCTGAATAGATTGAGTAACTTTATCCTTTTTCGCCTTCTTCATTCTTAATATTTCACAGTTTTTGAATTAATGTAAATTTGAATTTTAAATACTCACAGACATACTCAGACAATAATAATGTCGAGTGTGAAACCATGATTGAGACAAGATATTTATTATTTCAGACAAAAATCACGCCCTTTCTAAATTTGTTGTGTTAAATTGCCAAATGAAATGCTTTATAAATTATTTTTTGCTATTGAAATTTAGGAATGAAGTTAAAATATGTTATTGTCATTAGTTGGCATCATCGTATTCGATGGTAGCCAGAAAAATGAGATTGCAGCTCTAAAGAAGAATCGGTGAATACCGCTTAGGTGCTTAGTTTCAGTTTTTATTTTGAAATGAGATACCTGCGAAAGTGTACGGTTTTATCTTAAGAGTATGGCTAAATCTTGAGTCTTGAGACATGAAGTGTAATCTCTTAGCCAGTTTTGTTGTAGACACCTTGACTTCCATTTCTAATCTGAAATGATCAGTCAGGGCCTAAATAGATTTTCAGTTGGCAATGTTACTAATTTTATATGTGTTTTACTGGTATTTCGCAACGAAATTTGTAGTTTCTTAAATTTATAACATTTTACACAACGCGGCCATGTTCACCAGTATTGCATGTCCAATACTTTTATTTCAGAATATATATATATATATATATATTTTTTTTTTTNTATATTTTTTTTTTAAAAAAAAAGCCAACTATGCATGGTGTTTCCGAGAGGTGTCCATCTTAGTACATATCACGCCCAACCTTGCTTGACTGAAAAGAAGTAGTATATTCAATGTGGCAAGTATTTCTTCTCGTCTCGATTTAACCCCCATGGTGGGAATGAATATTGCAATTACAACTAGATTGATAATAATAACGAAATCAATAAAAAATCTTATTTAATATTCAATAAGAGTAGGTATCTTAGGTATCTACTTCAAGTAAACTAAACTTTGTAATTACTAATTGTCACACAAAATTTTTTTATACAAATATTTACATGTCATATTACTATTCATGTCATGCACAATTATACTTTAATGTGTTTTGAAGAATACTGACATCGTGGGGAAAAAAAGATAGTTGTCCTCAGCTATCTGTGAAAATGTTCACATGGCTACCTCTAAAGTTTTCTAAGATAGGTTTCCCTGTGAGTAACAGGCGTACATTTTAGACTTAGTAAGAGGGAAACTTTTTTTTTCTTCCGAGTACGAAATCCTAAAAATAGCAGACTATGGTGGAAATTAACCTTTAAGAGAGTTACTCTCGTACAAAATCCGGGTAGGCAGGTACCTCGTGTTAATCATGGTATATAGCTACGTCCATGGATTTTATATGCAGTGTCCAAAATTTTGCAGTTGACCCATAAAACATGGTATAAACATGATGCAACGCATAAAGTGTAACTACATATTTTAAAGGAACATATTAACATCACATTACCAAAGTATGCACCACAAGTACGACGAATGAAACAAAAAAAACGATAGCAGACATCCTCTTTATGATCATAAATCGCCAGGATAAGAAACAAGGAACAACAGAAAGCCTATAAAGAGCAATCTTGAACACTCACCCGATCTTATGGTCAACCCAAAAGAAGAACAACCACCCGACTCAAAATTAACGTATACCACCCGGTAATCCACAAACGCTTAAGATTCGGTGTACCCAGGTGCAACAAAAAATATGGATACACAGAAAATGACGTGTGTGGGCGGGAGAGCCAAATCTGTGCCCCATGAAAAATTAGCCCAGGCAAATGATAGAGCGATTTACGAGTCCATCCATTGGGGCTACAAAATATGAAGTTGGTGATGTGGGCGGACACGGAAAAGTAAGTACCAAAATATGAATGATGCACGATGCGTGCAATATGTTTCCAGCCTATGTATCGTAAGATAAATGGAGTACTTAGAGTAACAAACTATGACTTTTATCATTAGAAGCGGAAAATATAAATGAAAAATATTTTGTATAATTCCGATATAAAAAGTCTATGAGCGAACCACAAAAGAAAGTACTTTTGTACTATTTTTTGTAGCATATTTTTTCAGTATCTTTCAGCTTGCTATTCTTCTAGTTTCATAATAAATCTTAAGAATAAAGAAAAGAAAAGACGATAAAACATAAAGGATATGAAAAAGTAGTGACCAGGGAATACTGCTTTAGTTTGTGATAACAAAAATAGTGTGCTATGCTGGTTGCTTATAGCTGGTATATTCTTCATGAAAACTTCATGAGGTTTTCAACACTAAAATTTCTTTTAAAAAATACCTAGAATAAACAAAATATATTTTTATTAGAATCATAAAATTATTTTTAATATTGGAGGAATCTGCAGTCCTGTTGAGGCCACAGTTATGATTCCACAAAATTTGGTTGTTCTAACATTTCAATAACACGCCCATTTTTTTTTCTACTGAGAATCTTCACTTGCTTCTTCGCCATCTCTTTGAAAAAAGAACAAATCACTCTATTGTTGCGTAAAACACAATACCAACTATCACTCTGGCGCATTCCACTAATATCGCTGGAAAGGTTAGATAGGTAATTTTTTCAAATGAGAGTCGGTTTATAGCACCCTGTTGTCATTTACATAAACTTTATGTGAGATAACCAGCACCGTTTCGCGACATAATCAATAATTCTGAAAATTTCGTTTATAAAAGATTAAAAAAATATGACAAATACCTAGTTATAATTTAAATAAACTTTATTTAGAATTTTTATTTAAAAAAAAAAAAAAAAGTTTTCCGCAGTCCACAGCAAGGGGGGTTAGGGGATGGCCAACTCAGAACCAGAACCAAGGGAGTAGATATAAATAGAGATTTTTTAAATCAATTGTTAAAGATAAGAATAAATTATCGTATAACAGCGACCGTTGAAAGCAAGGCCTATACTTTGATACATAAAAGATAGAAAAACAAACTTCAGTCAACTTTATCACACGGACAAATGTAACGTTACCTAAAAGAGAAAAAGTTCGATCATAATCAACTTTACGATTTTTTTATGATTAAAAAAAAAAAGATAAAGATTTCAGTATTATCAGATTTGAGGAAACCTTGGGCTCTTCTCCTTAATATGTTCTGCAGGGAGGCTTAAGAAATTTGAGGCTGAGAAATGAATCCCGGTAAAGTTTTATATCTTTCAAAATAGTTGAAGTATAAATGGGTCACCATAAAATTTTTGTTTTGGTGGTACATTTTAGGTAGCTTTACTAAAATTGGTGATATTTTATTATTGGGTTGTTTTAGTGGATGTGCCTACATTCCTACGTCTTGAAATTTCAATAAATGACACAATGAAGAAGTGAATATTTAAGTATGGCTGTCTATGCTACTAATTATTATTTTATTTTTCCCTTCTCCTACTTTCTATAGCATATAAGTGGATAGATATGACTTCTAAAAATTTGGGAAGTGAACAAGAATCCGTGGAGGTAACGGTATTAACTTTCTCAAGATTACATCTGTTTGATGATAAATGGGTATAGTAGGTATATATTTTTTGAAGTTATACTTCTTTAGGTGCGTTATGAAAAAATCTTGAGAGTGAAATTTTATTTTTGCGAGACGCGAAAGCGTCACGCAAATTCTGTTATGTATGCATTCTGAAACTACCTACTTATCCGATTGCAATTAAATTTGGCACAGTGGATGGGCGCATTCCTGGGAAGATTTTTGTCTAGGTCCCATCCCTATAATGTTAAGCTACACCGAGTAGAGACAAACAATGGATGGGTGACAGAAAAAAAAGTTCACGTTTTCCGACTTAAATGACATTCTTTCTCGAAATTTGTCGCAAAGACATATCACCTCAAAGCGAAATAGTTTTAGGTGACATCGTACTCCTTCATTTTGCAACTCTAATGTTAAGCTACACCGAGTAGGGACAAACAATGGATGGGTGACAGCAAGAAAGTTCACGATTTTCGAGTTTCTCGATTCTTTCTCGAAATTGGTCGCGACGACATAATATATCAACTCAAAGCGAGAAAGTTGGGTTCCATCCCTCTAATGTTAAGCTACACCAAGTAGGGACAAACAATAGATGGGTGACAGCAAAGAAGTTCAGTTTTTTTTAGATATTTTTAAATTTAACATAAGTACACACACTCATTTTTTTTTTTTAAAAAAAAAAAGTTATGGCCAACCTTTTTCGCATTACTTGGGAGAAATATTTTGTAGAGTTGAATCTAGCAAAACTCAAGTTTAGCAAAGCCAAGACAAACAAAACGAGCATGTTATAAATGTCACTGTTACTGGACTTTTGCTTAGTGAACATTGTGGTACTTCCTACTCCGTGTATCACAAGTCCTGCTCTACAGTTTTGTATGATGACCCTTACGGCTACACCATGCACAATCTTCTGATGAAGATTGAGCGGGCTATGTTACCGATCATGGGAAGCACCAATTTAAATCTGTAAGTCCGGACAGAAAAAGTAATTTGAAATTATCAGTAGATAATGAAGTTCCCAATGGTTATTATTTTAATGTCAACACACTAGCTTGTTTTTAGAGAAACAAAGCAAGTGCAGTACTTAACATGACTTAATGCTATATTGCTATATTTTTATATGAATTGGAGAAAAATGTCAGGTTGGACATCAAGCTTATTATATTTGTCCATGGCCATTAACATCGGGGATCTGTAGAGATATATATATCTCCTCTGTGTGGCACCATGAACGTTGTTTTAGGGTCCCTTCTTAGGTTCGCTTTTGGCTCTTTAAGGGTGACATTTTCGAGTAAATATGAACTGCAGATGTTGTTATTTAGAATTTTGTGAAGAAATGAAACTTATTATTTTTTTGTAGCTCTAATTTCAAGGGATTCAAGAATTAAATTTTCAATCAGCAGTTCATATTCTATATAGTGGGGATATTTCGGGTAGAACCCATTTATTTTATTTAACAAAAATAGTGGACGAACCTAGCCTGCACACGTTCGACCGCTTTTGTCCGTACTTTTGTGATCGGACACGACAAGACTGAACCATACTCCAGTGTCGACCGTACAATAGAGATGTAAAGCATGAAGATGGCGTCAATATCTGCCAGGGGCTTGGAGTACCGAATGATCATACTAAGTTTCCTCACAGACCGTTCGATGACGCCATCAACATGTCGACCAAACTGCAGGTCGACCCGGAATATGATCCCCAGGTCCATGTAAGTGTCCGTCTTTTTACAGGTTCATTTATGAACTGTTAATTGGGATTAGGTTAATCATTTTATCCTTTTAGTACGTATTGAGGCTACATTTATTTTTCTGAGACTTCTCTCGGGGTTTTTATTGAAATTTCACAATGTTCAATGTTTCGCAAGAGCCATGATGATTCTTGAAGTCTTTCATAAATTATTTTAAAACGAGATGTCCAAATAATTAATTGAAGATGTGAAAATATTCCAATTATTTTCCCCCCTTTTTATTCTTAAATTTCGAGTTTTCTAATTTTAAATAGAAGTTAAATTTTTTAATTAAAAAAACAGCTATTAATAATGATTTAATACTTCACTCTTTGATTTCACCCTTCTTCTCTTTAATTTTTCAAAAAGCGTAAGGTCTCTGAATCTTTTTAAATGGTAATTAGCATTACACTCCCCTATCCAAAACAAAATTTAATCGAAAAAAATAAGCTTAAAAATAAATATAGGGTTCTAAGAATGAGAAAAGAATACACATTTTGAGAAGAGTAAATTGTATGATTAGTAATATTAGTGAAAACGAAGTTGGCATGTCACTCCCCTTCAAAAAAAGATCAAAAGGGTATTTATTAGATAAGTCACTAACAATAGCTCTTCAACCCAAAGGAAATGATTCGACTCGTTACACATTTATGAATAGTCGGCAATATTCGAGATTTTATACGAATGTTATATTAAGTAGCAGCATCTTTGTGAGAGAAAAATAATAATTTCGCACTGCTGAATAATTTTCAGTCAGTACTCAGTAGTAACTTTGGCGTGACTTGCTCCAGACGTAAATTTCGTAATATTACAACATCGTTTTTTTAACAATTTTTTTTATCACGTATCATAAATTCTAAATAAAATAACTATTTCTAAAAAAAAAAAAATATTTTTTAAAAATAAGTTTTTTTAATAGATCATTTTCATTGATCAATTAGTGTGCCAGTGTTGAATGTTCTTGCAACAATGATCCATCAACATTTCAATTGGTTTTTAAATTTTAAACAGTATTCTAAAAATAATGAAACATTGAATATACCGTTTATATAGTTTTGGTTAATTTTGTTCCATGATGGGATAATTATTGACTTTTTATAAATATTTTAATATCAAACATTGTACAATGCTCAGAGCGGAATTCTGTTTGATTTTGTGTTTTGTCAAAATTCTAACACCAATAATCGGGAATATTACAACAAAAGAGATAAGCATTGCACCAAAAGGAAATCTGAGCAATTGTAAATGGCAGTCCAAGATCGCAAATACTGCTGGAATAGAAGACCTTTCTGTTCACTGTAAAACTGACATCATCGATGATACATTTAGCATCAACAATTTTGGAAATTATCACTCAGAACAGATATTCTCGCTTAATATAACATGCAACCCAAATCTAAAAGTGCAAAGCATAATAAAAGAAAACATTTTTGCACATGTTTCCCGCCTACATGAGCTTACAATTGAAAGTTGTAAAATAGTATTTTGGCCAACAGCAACTTTGTCTAATTTAAGTAGTCTGAAAAATATTACAATTAAAACGAGAAATGTAGACTGGTCTGATACCATTTTTGAATTGTCACAAGATAGTTTTCAAATGGTGAAACACTTGGAATGGTTAGATTTAAGTCTGAACAACATATACATGCTGCCGGACAAAATATTTTGTCCTATTGTAAACTTAATGTTTTTGAACATAAGTTATAACCATTTGAATGATATTAGAGTGCTTAAGTTTGGTGATGTTATTTCTGTTGATTTAGTGGATGATTTGGGTCGAATTGATGATGAGAACTCAACAGTTGTTCCAGAGGTTGCTTCGAGCAAGTGCTCTTTTAATTTACGTATGCTTGATTTGTCTGGTAATCAAATATCTGTGATGCCTAGCAAGGGATTCTCCTTGTTAATCTTTCTGGAGGAACTGTTTTTATCAAGCAACAACATTAATATCGTGAGTGAAGATGCACTGTTTGGAATTGAAAAATTGCAGTTACTTGACATGTCTCGGAATAAAATCGTCCAATTACCAGAAAACGTTTTTAAAAATTGTTCTTCTACAATTAGGGTGATCAATTTCAATCGGAATTCAATATCAGCATTATCACCAGGATTGTTCAAAAATTTGTCTCATCTCATTTCACTGGACTTATCACAAAATCAGCTCTCTGATATCTGGATGAACAATAATACATTCTCCGGACTGATTAGACTAGTCATGTTTAATATTTCGCATAATCGTATTAACAAATTGGACGAAACTTTATTCCAGGATATGTACACTCTTCAGGTATTGAGCTTGGAACACAACCTTATTGAAGTATTGGCTCCCAATATATTCAAGCCCTTAAGTAACTTACATACGCTAAGTTTGTCATATAACAAGCTGAAGCGAATTGATGCTCATTCTTTGAATGGACTGTTTGTAATGAACTGGATCAACTTCAGTCATAACGAGATAGAATCTTTACATCCCCAAGCATTACGAAATTGTACAGGTTTACAAGATTTTTTAATTTCTTATAACAGGTTAAAATATGTTCCTGAAGTTCTTCGCGGGATGCATACTTTACAGACAGTAGACTTAGAAAAAAATCTTATCGAGGATATTCGACCAACAGATTTTGAAGGAATGGCAAATCTATATGGTTTAGTCTTATCCAAAAATCAATTGAATTATATTGGAAAAAAATATTTCCCATCTTTACCCTCTTTAAGAATATTAAGTCTGGGCGGAAACAAGATTGCCAGTATAGAACAAGGATCTTTTGGCAAATTAAAAAAAATTGAGGCAATCGAACTAGAAGACAATTTATTAGAAACAATATCGGATTTGTTTAGTGATATATCTTCCTTGATGTATCTTAATCTATCCAACAATAGAATCAAACATTTTGACTATGTTAACATTCCTCCCAGTCTAGAATGGCTTGATATCAAGAAGAACAATGTGTGGGAAATTGGGAACATGTACGACTTAAATACTGAATTGCGACTGCAGACACTCTACATAAGTTATAATAACATAACTGTTCTAAAGCATAATATAATTCCCCAAAGTATACAACTACTGTTTGTGGACAACAATCAAATTGACACTGTCGAGCCCTATACCTTTAAAAATAGAACAAACCTTATAAAAGTTGATTTGAGGGCAAATTTTCTCACTCACTTGGATTTAATCTCACTTCTTATAAGGTCAGAAACAAAAGAAAAAAAATCAGTTCCAAAATTTTATTTGGGTGATAATCCATTTGAATGTGATTGCGAAATGGAATGGTTACAACGAGCTCACACTATTCACAAGACTGGTTCTTACCCTGAAATAGTAGATTTAGAAAGTTTATTTTGTAAAATGGTGTACGAAGAAAAGCTAATTACATATGATGCAATATTTATGGCACATTCTAGTAAATTTTTATGTGAATACGAGGAACACTGTTACAATCTGTGTCATTGTTGCGACTTTGTTGCTTGTGATTGTAAAATGTCTTGTCCATTCAACTGTACTTGCTACAACGACCATGCATGGAGGACGAACATAGTAAACTGTTCTAACGCTCGCTACTCTCATTTAGCTCCAATACCTATGGACGCAACGATTGCCTATCTTGATGGAAACATTATCAAACACTTGGTTAGTCATAGTTTCATAGGTCGCACTCACATAAAGACTTTATATTTAAACAACTCTCATATTGAATTAATAGAAAACAGCACTTTTACACAATTAAAAAGTGTTCTGGTGTTGCACTTGGAAAATAACAAGTTGACAAGTTTGCGCGGGGATGAATTCATGGGACTTGACAACCTTAATGAACTACATCTGGAGAATAACTTGATCAGTTGCATTGATAATGCTACTTTCGTTGCTATGGACAATTTAACTCTATTGTATCTCCACGGAAATCGTTTATATGAGTTTGCAGTTTGGACGCTTAGTGATAATGCACATCTACTTCGTATCACTCTTTCGGAAAACATATGGTCCTGTGATTGTACTTACATGGTTCAGTTTTATAAATGGACAGAAAATTCTTCATCCAGAATTCTGGACTTTGATTACTTAGGCTGTACCATCGATATTGAAAGAAAAACACTTGGTCCATTGTTGAAAGACATTAACTCAACAAATCTGGCGTGTAACTCATTCACCGGTCACATATCTTTTTATGCAAACATTATCAATAACGCATCCAACCTGATTCTTCTTGTGTCAGCCGTTTCAATAATTTTTACACCATTTTTAATTCTGTGGATCATTCGATGTCGAAAAGTACGGACAAGTGTAAATTATTGGAATTGTTTTAAGTCTTGCTGTGAGAAAGAAGTTTCAATTGAGGAGATTAATTTGAATGAGGCATGTCAAGCATACATTACGTACAGTGCTAAAGACGAACAATTTGTCAAGCAAATTTTACTTCCCGGTTTGGCATACAAAGACCCATCTGTCAGTCTGAGAGTGCATCATCGGGACTTCAGTCCAACTACAATGGTGACATCCGATTTTGTAATTAACTCTGTGGAGAGTTCAGAAAAAGTGATCATGGTACTATCAAGAAATTTTATTTATAGTGACTGGGGAAATCCAGAGTTCAAATCTGCGTTGAATGGATCCATTATGCGACATAGAAAGCCATTGTTTATTATTATATTAGGATATATTACAGAGAGAGATCTAGATCCTGACATTAAATTCTATCTTCGAACAAATTTGTCAGTTGAGTGGGGTGACAGTTTATTCTGGGAGAGACTGAAATATGACTTTCTAAGTCCCAACAAAAATATCTATAAACCATTTTTAATGCAACATCGTACTCATCCACGCTCGTCTATCAATGTCTATTCTACGGCGATTCGTCCTTATTATGATTTCTCCAACATAGATCCACTTTCAGCTTCGTCCTCACAGGAGACACAGAGTCATTATTCAACAGTAGATCTTCCAGAAAAATGTTTGAAACCAATTCAACCCAGTGTTTGGGAATAACAGGACAAACAAAGGTAAGCGATTTACAATTTAATAATGAAACATAATTAGTATCGTTTGAATATCATACCTGCGAGGTTGCTATGCAACTTCGTATGCGTCCTTGGAATTCCTGTTGACCAGATAAATATTTTTTTTATACCTTTGCAAACTTGAGAAAATCTGCCAAGCCTGGAATACGAACTCTACCTGAAATGCAGAAATGCAGTGATTTTTACAATCTTTTGTAGTTTTTAGGTACCTAACCCGTAATCTCTTACAATTTAGGGTGTGTAAATTTGTACCCCAAAAAAACTTCGTTTTTGACAACTCGCTCCCGGTTTAAATTTCAATATTTCCTCATTTCGCACCGACATAAGTACTGAAAGTGAATTGCTTTCTAAATTCATGTTTGTATGAGTTACGTTTATTATGAGTCAGTACACCAAGTCAGTACACCAAATCGTATTTTATAAGTACATATAGATTAATTATTTTCTTTAGATATTATCGAGTTTTTTGTGTTATTTATTACAAAATTGGCTAAAATGTCATATGCTAACAAACACACTTTTACCATCGGAGCTGAGAAACCCTGTATTGAGATATGTTTCTATGATTATTAACTATAATACTTAACTGAAAACATAAAGTACGCCTTATGGTGCTTAGAACATTAGGCAGTTTATTACAATGTATTCGCGTTTAATGGATACTTCCAGGGAGTTGTATGCGTACCTATTTGACATAAAACCAAGGAAATATTTTTATTTTATTACTAGGCAATCCATTTAATGAGAATATTTGAAGATAAGTAATTTTACATTTTTCATGTAACTATTTACTTTTTGTTGGGAACTTTTACAATTACAGAAGAGAAATAAGGAGTTTGGTAAGATTTCACAGAGAAGTAAACGAGAAAATAAAAAATATTAGATGATAAAAAAAAAAAAAAAATTAAAACCCTCCTAGTTATATTTGCTTATCTCACTGGCATTGCACTCAGCGGAACAAATTTGATACCTATTCTGATTCCCTGTTTGGATATTTCAATTACTATGCTTGTGAAGACAATAAGTGGCAGCGTTGTAGGGTAAAGATGTTATATGAGATGTAGTGTAGGAGATAAAAAATCACCAGGACATAAAAAATCATTCCATACCAATAGAATAGAAAATGGAAATATGAAAAGATTACTAGATCACAATTGAAGAGAAAATAGAAATATGAAAAGATTACTGACATGACAATTATACTAAACAAGAATATTGAGAAATGCTGAATACAAATAGAATAAGAATAACAAAAAATATTGGAAAATGCTAAATTATAATAAAATGAAAGAATACAAGATAATGAAAAGATTAGTACATCACAATGGAATAGAAATTAGAAATATGATAAGATTACAATAATGTGAAAAGATTACAAGATGACAATAGAATAGAAATTAGAAATATGATAAGCTTACAAGAATATGAAAAGATTACAGGATGACAATAGAATGTAAATTAGAAATATGATAAGATCACGAGAATATGAAAAGATTACAAGATGACAATAGAATAGGAATTAGAAATATGATAAGCTTACAAGATGACAATAGAATAGGAATTAGAAATATGATAAGCTTACAAGAATATGAAAAGATTACAAGATGACAATAGAATAGAAATTAGAAATATGATAAGATTACAATAATGTGAAAAGATTACAAGATGACAATAAAATAGAAATTAGAAATATGATAAGATTACAATAATGTGAAAAGATTACAAGATGACAATAGAATAGGAATTAGAAATATGGTAAGCTTACAAGAATATGAAAAGATTACAAGATGACAATAGAATAGGAATTAGAAATATGATAAGATTACAAGAATATGAAAAGATTACAAGATGACAATAGAATAGAATAGATTACAAGATAAAATTTAGAAATATGATAAGAAAACAAAAATATGAAAAGATTACATGAAGACAATAGAATAGAAAACAGAAATATGATAAGATTACAAGAATATTAAAAGAATACTAGAACTTAATAGAAAATTTGCGGATTCGGTAGTACCTAAGTTACTCAAGAAAATTATTGTGACCTTTTTCTTCAAAAGAATATATGCGAGTACATTTACCAGATACTTAATTAGGAGATTCTAGTTATATTGGTGTATCATTCTTGATGCACCAATTTCTCATGTAACTTTTGCATAAGCCCTCTGAAGCGATTGTATAATAAAAAGGGAAGAAAAGAGTAAAATATAGTATGAATAAAAGAGAATGGACTGCAAAACGCATCACTAATTAACACTTCATTGTATAATTTGAACACTCACGAAATCTTAATATATAAATCAGAAATTTGTATGTATGTATGAGGGGTTGTCTGTTACAATACCACAGCTCAAACGTTAGCAGATAGCGAAAAATTGATAGGAATGCCCCCCCCCCAAATCACGGTCTACGACCCCAAGAAAATTTACAGAACTAAAATATGGCAAGCCGTTTTCGAGTTACGGACAAATTTCTTATTTCTTCTCCAAAATCGGACAGTCACGGTCCGATATGTTAAATTTTGTCGCGACAACATATTATTTTGATGACCGATCTGTTCTCTTCCGTTTTTTCTGAGATTCTGATGTTCCAAGTAAAGTAATGCAATCTGGGGTTAGTTTAGCGGATGTTGTTTTCTCATTTCCTCCAGGTCAGATGTTCACGTACTTAAATGCAAGTACGTAAGTATATCAGGATGTATTAAAAAAAATATGTCAATTGTTGAAGCCAGATAGCGATGATCCATAAAGTACGAAAACTAGTTACGTACTTGCATTTAATATTTTATTTTATTTCATATTTTATTTCAAAATTAATACCTGTACCAATATTAAAGATTTTACCAAGTAGCAAATGGTTGTTTAAAGATGCGGATTTTGTGTGTCAAAAATTCAGGAAGAGGTATTTTTTTTTGTTTAAACCTCTTAACAGTATTTATTCTATTTTTTTAGCACCTGCATTTAATATTTATTTCAAAATTCAATACAAATACTAGGTACTTACGTACTTTTTATACTTAAAGATAAGTTATAGTAATATGGTCTGGTTATTATATTTGATTTCATAAAAACTTGAATGGAAGGAAATTCATGTTTTTGATGTACCTTTGACAGTTCTTTGTAAAGAGAAAGAAAATAATTTCGAGCACGTGTCTATGGTATAAACTATTCCTATATCAAGCTAAGTAAACCTTTGGAATCACTCTGTATAAGATTTATATCAGCAACATGGAAATTATATGCACCTAATAAAATAATAGTACTTATTTCCATAGAAATACATAAAATAGGGGAAAAAACTAAAGAATATGTCATTTGGTTGGCGTGGTATAATAACAAGGGAAATATAATTCATTCTACAAATTCTTGCAGAAGATAACTTTGTAGAAAATGGTATTTTTTCCCTTCATATTTCTCTGTTAGAGTACGCTATACTTAATGTTACATATTTATACACATGAAAGAAAAAATATTTGAGCAGACCTTTGAAGTAGGTACTTATTCAAATGTTCTTAATGTGTTTTCTACCACAAACAAGCAAAAAAAAAAAAAAAAAAAAAAAAAAAAAAAAAAAAAAAAAACTCAGACAGGCTTAAGTAAACAACCAATATTTCTCTTTTTTTAAAAAATAACATCGGCGACTATTTTCCTTATATTGACAATTTAAATTATCACATGCTGGACTGAGTAATGCCTTCCCAGGGAAATAAACATTTTTTTATCTAAAAAGTTAATTAGTATTTGTAAAACTTCAAAGAAACATTAGAAAAAAAGCCAATGGAAAATGAGATTTAATTGAAACCTAGCTTTCAATATGTTTAGCATATTACGTAATAAGGTCAAGAACAAACATAACTTTAAAGACAAGAAAAATCTATTATATTATAATTTTCATTTAAAAATCGGACGTTTGTAAATCCACCAAAAAATTAAAACATAAATATTTATCATGGTAAATTTCGTCAATAGGAAAATCAAATATTAGCCCTATCCTTTTGCATGAAAAAAAAATGTCAGTAATGTATCGGTGAGGAATAAGGAACATTGTTTTTCTTCAAGGTAATTTCAGCCCACACAAAAAAAAAAAAAATCCCATAAAATACAAAATATAAATTTATTAAAGACCTCTGCTCTAAAAACGTAGAATAAAGTCGCCCTGACAAAAATGTTCTAAGTACTATTGAAAGATTTTTTAGTATTTATAGAATGTTTTATTAATTATTTTACAATTTATTTTAAAGGTCATGCTTTTAACTTAATTAGAAGCTCAGCAGAGTAACGCATCAGCTATCGGTGTAAATCCAAGAATGGACTTAAAAGTTAGTAAAGTTCACTCTGATTACATTACTTTTATGTAATATTTGTTTTCGATTAACTATTATTCGTTTCGATTAACTATTATTCGTACTTTCTGTATTCAACTTGACATTATTTTCATTTTATTCTACCTGATATTGCATTGGAATTCGCCTTTTACAGCTTTACCGAATCCACATTTATCATTCTTGGAGTGCGCAATTTATGAGTGCCTGAAATTTCGCTAGGCATGTACGATCTATTTTTCATCTAAATATTGTTATTCGTAAAATAAATCTCAAATCAAACGCTTCTTCTTCTGCACTTTTCTTTGATTTTAATGTTCCAAAGTCTCCTATGAATAACGCCTCTTCATTTTCCTATCACTATTGTTTTTAATCGTCTTCAACGCAACACTAAAATTTACTCTCTTAAATTTTATCTTGATTGATATTATTTAGGAACTTAATGTAGAAAAGTTTCAAATTTGAAATGTTATCCGAATTCCAACATTCCAAATAACATATCCAGAGTCCATCATGTAATATTTATAAAACCTTTAGAATACAAGCTTATTTCATCTGGAATTCTAACTTTATAATTAAAAAAATATAGAAAAAAAATCTGACTTCAGTGGTAAAAAAAACTTTTGATAACTACCTACCCACCTTTCAAAAAGGAAACTTACTATTCTCTCATTTTTTTTTTGTAGAAAAAGTTGACAATTTTCTTTTTCACTTTTCCTTTGGGATAATTTGCTATTTTGTATACAAGTTTTTTTGAACACTTTATCAAATTTTTACTTTGTTTTTCAAAATGTATGTTAAAACGAACTTTTATTCCTTTCTTTTTGTCTGTTTATAAAGAATAAGCATGATCTTACCTACTTTATTTCTTGAATATAAAAGAAGTTGGGACAACCTTTGATCAATGTATGTTTCATACCTTTAACATAGCCTTTAGTAATAAACAATTTGAATTTGACTTTTTGATAGAAACTTTGTATAAAGAAATATACAAAAGTCAAACTTTGCTCTTAAATAACTTATCACCTAGATCCTAGATCAAGAAGTACTATCAATAGTACTTCTTTCCTAAAGCTAGTACTATCAATAGTACTGCTTTAGGAGCTAGGACTTGAAATGTTAAGTCTCCTCTTTAAATAAATTCCTTAAAATAAACGTGATAATCAGTATAATGAATCTTGACCAAATTTGTGATATAAAATAGAGAACAATTTCAAGAATTTTTCAACATTGGAAGCTTTTATTAGTGAACAGGTGTTATAATCATCCTTGAGAGGTGTTTCTGTCTTTTATGGAAATCTTTTATAAATTGTTTCAGTCTATTATAACAATTTTGCTACATTGGAAGCACTTATTCCGAAACCTTAACATCGTTTGTATATCAGTATTAATAAAATATTGGCTATAAGTGTCTGGCCTCTGGAAGTGAAACTTCGACTTTTGAGGATAAATGGAAAAGAGACAAACTAGAATTATGAGAAATATAGTTAGGAAGGAAGTAATAGAAAAAATTAAAACAAAAAAGAGTTCATAAAGTCAATGGTAAATGGATTTACCATTTACTTTATGAAAAATTAAATTAATTTTCCCAACATCTTCGGAACTGATTTTATTAGCAACATCATTGAAAGGAAAAGTAAAAGGAATGAAAAATTAAGACTAAGGAAAAAAATCTTCCGAGACATGAAGGAAAACATGGCCTGCTCCCTCCTCAGCTATGTTTGCACACAAAAGACAGTAATAGTTTCACAAGTAGAACCCTCGGATGATCATCAATGTTTATCATTGAATTCTCGGTAAATTCATTTAAAGATCATAGCATTACTTTAGGATTTCCATCAAAAGTACACAAGAGCGGTCATCATTTGCAAGCGATGACAAATTCACGCTTTTGTCGCTTAGGCTATGTTCAGATGATCGTGCGGTGCCAAATGAACAAATCGATAAAAGTTTGTAGAACTAGTCATGTAGACAACACTATTTAGATAGATTTTGTGCCGCGCAGTTCGTCGTACCGCGCGATCATCTGAACATAGCCTTAAAGTCGTGCTTATACACTATTTTGCAAAGGACGATCGGTCTTAGGGCTAGCTTTCGAGTGTTACCCTTAAAAAATAAATGTAACTTATGAAACGTTTAACAAATCAAAATTTCTTAATTAATCCTAGAACAGTATGAAAAGCTAAATGAAATTGTCTTAAAGAGAATCATGATTTTTTTTGTATAAAAAAAGACAAAATATATATTCAGAATTAATTATTTTGGCATGAGAATCTACAATTATTATCTAAAAATTCTTTAAAAAAATATTCATTTCAAATTGCGCAGAGTGAACATAAACATGGCGATGCTATCCTGAGTGCTGGACTGCTGAAAACTCATCTGAATAATATTTATTCTCAATCTAAATATATAAATCAGAAATTTTTGTTTAGACTTCGAGTTCGGATTTGGCACTTTTGCCCGAATGACGTGGGTCTTTGACCAAACAAGCTCTGCTGATGTATTCAGGAGAGTATAAAACTCGTCAGCTCTAATTAACATCTTTATAATTTTTATAGTCAAGTGAAGATTTAGTATTTCATCTGCCTTATTAGAAATGTGTCTGTTGGTACCTATTGTTGGAATGATTAGGGGTGTTCTGTTCCAATACCACAGCCTAAACGGTGGCACAAAGCAAAATATAGTTGGGGGTGTCACAAAAGTATTCTGAGGTATAGCCAATATTAATTCTAATTAAGTTTTCATGGGGTTGAATATTATGTTTTATATATTAACGATCGGTCGGTCTTAGGGCTAGCTTTCGAGTGTTACCCTTAAAAAATAAATGTTTCTTATGAAACGTTTAACAAATCAAAATATGGAATGATTAGGGGTGTTCTGTTCCAATACCACAGCCTAAACGGTGGCACAAAGCAAAATATAGTTGGGGGTGTCACAAAAGTATTCTGAGGTATAGCCAATATTAATTCTAATAAATTTTTCATGGGGTTGAAGATTATGTTTTATATATTAATTAATTATTAAATAAAAAAATGGAAACGCAAGAATCTTATGGAAGGTCCAACCCTGACCATATACCATATTAATATTATTTGTGTGCTATTACTTATATTTAGATATAATCCAAATCAGTATATATCTTCTGTTACTGTCTACTTTTTATATTTCCCATAGTGCAAGTAAAAATAAATTTAAAATCTGCACGGATATCTCGCTATCTCAATGTTCTGTAACAAAACGATACTTTTTCTTTTCCCTATACAATTAGACAAGATCATTCTCAGCTCGAAACTTTGAAAAACATTTTTCTTCTGCGTAATTTTTCTACAAGGTGGACCTAGTTACTTAAAAACTCATTCGGAATTAAAATGAGAATATTTTCTGAAATCTTAATGACAATATTTTAAAAATATTAGGTCAATTCTTTACTGTGGAATTTAACTTTGGGTAAATCAAAACTAACCTACGGTTTGCTAAACTCCAGTTTGTTTCTCTTTCATCAAGCTTGGTTTGCGGTAATCAATCCAGAGTTATGTAATGAAATTTTAGTTAACACAGAGAAAATATATTTTTCATTTAAATTAGGACTTTTAGGGCTGTCGCATACCGAATGAAAGGGCATGGCAATATACTATAACTTTTCATTGTATAATTCTCCCACTCAAGTAAAATTGATATTTGTAAGTGGTAGCTCTCATTGGGCAGTTCAAGAATCATATTGAATATGATTCCAAACATTGTCTATGTATATTGAAAATGATTCCAAACATTGTCTATGTATATTGAATGTGATTCCAAACATTGTCTATGTATATTGAAAATGATTCCAAACATTGTCTATGTATATAGAATATGATTCCAAATTTTGTCTATATTTAAGAATATGATTACAAAATGTACACTTTCCAGCAAAATTATCGAAGTTATATCTGTAAAGTTAAGAAGAAAATGAGCTGCTGGTACCTAAGTTAGCAATTTACCTGGAGAGGTAAATTGAGAATTAAAGCGAAAATCTTAATTCGATTAATATCTTCATTCGATTTACATTTAAAAGCTTCTAGTTATTGTTAGGTTTAGTTAAAAAAAAAAAAAAAAAAAAAAAAAATGGAATATTTAGGTTAACCCAGGAATTAAAATGTAGCTTAGGTTTAACTTAAGATAAGAACCTTTTCTATCGTTCACTATCTGTAGGGGGAAATCAGAAATTACCTGTCAATGAGTGGTTTGGATCTACCTTTGATATGAGTACTAAAATCAAAATTCATGGATAGGACGATGAATTTCCTGTCAATCTCTTATATAGAAGTGATTATGGGTTCTTCTTATTCTTTCACTCACCTTTTCCCAATTTTATTTGGGGTCGGCGTTCTCTTCTCTAATTCTGCCCCTCCATACCTTCCTATCTAACGCTTCCTCTCGTCTCCAACCTTTTTCTCTCATATCTTCCTCGACCTTATCCTTCCATCTCAATTTTCTCTACCTTTTTGGCCACGTAACTCTCATCTCTCCTCTCAACATGCCCAAACCATCTCATTCTACTCTCTTGTATTTTCTTTCCCAATGTCCCCACTTTCATTGTTTCTCTGATTTTCTCATTTCTCACTCTGTCTCTCCTTCTTAATCCACACATCCATCTCAACATCCTCATCTACCTCTCTTGTGCTTTGGTTATAGTCCACGTCTCCACACTATACATCAAAGCTGGTCTCACTACTGTTTCATAAAGTTTACCCTTCATTCTTCCACTAATTTTTCTATCACACAATACTCCACTCAATTTTCTCCAATTCATCCATCCACAATTTACTCTATGATTCACTTCACATCCTATATCCCTATTCTTTTCCAAGACTGATCCTAGATATTTGAACTTGTCCACTGCAGGTAGTTGCTGGTCTTGAAGTTTGAGATGTAATCCGTCCACCTGTTGGGTTGTAAAATACTCGGTCTTTGTCCTGCTTATTCTTAATCCTCTTTGTTCTAGGCCTTTCCTCCAACTTTCTAACTTCAATTCCAGCTCCTGCTGAGTGAACTCGCAGAGTGATTACTCGCAGAAGTGATTACTCGCAGAAGTGATTATGGGTTAATGAGGTAAAAATACTGAAATAGTGATAGTGAGAGCCCAAGTAATGGGTGTTAAGTCATTAAGGTGGTCATACTCGGAGTTCACCGGAGGACGGTCGGACGAAATGTGAAACTAAAAACTTTCTAGACGACGAACACAGGGACCAAATATCATGAAAAACATCTGATGCACTCTAATTTTGTCAAGGAGTATATAAATCAAGCATGGCGCTAGTTTTGTAATACCAAGAAAAAAACAAAACGAGTTTGTTTTATAAATTATCACTTTACACTAATCAAAAATGTATGTAATTTTTTTTTTTTTCGTACGATAAGTATTTTGAAAATGTAACTAAAATTCAAATAAATTTAGGAAACAATACATAATTTTCAACCTTGAAAAAAATTACCACTGTTTAACGAAGACTACACCTTGTATTAACAAAAGAGAATCAGTATTAAATTTAATGGACCTGAAAAGTGGCATTTCAAAGGCATGTTTTCTTTTTATAATAAGATATTTCTATATATAAAACCGAGGATACCTTGAAGAATGTTTTTGGGGATAACGAAAATTAATGGTTTTATGAAAATTTACGTAAGGAAATTGTATGCTTTGAGGTAACTAGGGATATTGTGGGTAACGTTATATAGGCTGAGGAAAAGGGTGGGGGAGTTTCTTTATTTTATTTTCTCTAGTTTGAAGAAGCGGCAAAGAACATTTTTTAAAATTAATAATGAAGAAATGTTCAGCATGGCTCAAATTATATTAAGAGGTAGGAGAGTGATTCCCAACCTGTAGTAGATATAGTGAAGGAGTCATCTAGACAGCACAATTGAGTAATAAGCAGCGCTGGAAGCGGATAGCCATGACACGGGGATAACTGATTTATTTAAAACTGATCTTCAGAAGATGAAGAAAATAGTAAAGCAAGAAAAGGTGTTCATTGGTACATTATACCTAATATACCTTGGGACAAGATTTACTATGAAACATAAAATCAAACTCAAAAGAATTAATGTAAGAAATAGAACAATATTACGTATCGACTCCATTTATATACAAAGTCCGGTTCAGATAAAATAAGAACAAAATATATATATATTTCTCTATATATATATATCTTTCTCTTTTATATATACAGGGTGTCCCAAAAGTCCGAGACCGTCTGAATATCTTTTGAAAAACTTTATGTGGAGTTTTCAAATTTTACATGGTATTATACCCCAAATTAAGCCACCTGATGGTGNACGCTAATGTGTTGCTGAATGCTATCTCATTCAAAACGCTAATGTGTTGCTGAATGCTATCTCATTCAAAACGCTAATGTGTTGCTGAATGCTATCTCATTCAAAACGCTAATGTGTTGCTGAATGCTATCTCATTCAAAACGCTAATGTGTTGCTGAATGCTATCTCATTCAAAACGCTAATGTGTTGCTGAATGCTATCTCATTCAAAACGCTAATGTGTTGCTGAATGCTATCTCATTCAAAACGCTAATGTGTTGCTGAATGCTATCTCATTCAAAACGCTAATGTGTTGCTGAATGCTATCTCATTCAAAACGCTAATGTGTTGCTGAATGCTATCTCATTCAAAACGCTAATGTGTTGCTGAATGCTATCTCATTCAAAACGCTAATGTGTTGCTGAATGCTATCTCATTCAAAACGCTAATGTGTTGCTGAATGCTATCTCATTCAAAACGCTAATGTGTTGCTGAATGCTATCTCATTCAAAACGCTAATGTGTTGCTGAATGCTATCTCATTCAAAACGCTAATGTGTTGCTGAATGCTATCTCATTCAAAACGCTAATGTGTTGCTGAATGCTATCTCATTCAAAACGCTAATGTGTTGCTGAATGCTATCTCATTCAAAACGCTAATGTGTTGCTGAATGCTATCTCATTCAAAACGCTAATGTGTTGCTGAATGCTATCTCATTCAAAACGCTAATGTGTTGCTGAATGCTATCTCATTCAAAACGCTAATGTGTTGCTGAATGCTATCTCATTCAAAACGCTAATGTGTTGCTGAATGCTATCTCATTCAAAACGCTAATGTGTTGCTGAATGCTATCTCATTCAAAACGCTAATGTGTTGCTGAATGCTATCTCATTCAAAACGCTAATGTGTTGCTGAATGCTATCTCATTCAAAACGCTAATGTGTTGCTGAATGCTATCTCATTCAAAACGCTAATGTGTTGCTGAATGCTATCTCATTCAAAACGCTAATGTGTTGCTGAATGCTATCTCATTCAAAACGCTAATGTGTTGCTGAATGCTATCTCATTCAAAACGCTAATGTGTTGCTGAATGCTATCTCATTCAAAACGCTAATGTGTTGCTGAATGCTATCTCATTCAAAACGCTAATGTGTTGCTGAATGCTATCTCATTCAAAACGCTAATGTGTTGCTGAATGCTATCTCATTCAAAACGCTAATGTGTTGCTGAATGCTATCTCATTCAAAACGCTAATGTGTTGCTGAATGCTATCTCATTCAAAACGCTAATGTGTTGCTGAATGCTATCTCATTCAAAACGCTAATGTGTTGCTGAATGCTATCTCATTCAAAACGCTAATGTGTTGCTGAATGCTATCTCATTCAAAACGCTAATGTGTTGCTGAATGCTATCTCATTCAAAACGCTAATGTGTTGCTGAATGCTATCTCATTCAAAACGCTAATGTGTTGCTGAATGCTATCTCATTCAAAACGCTAATGTGTTGCTGAATGCTATCTCATTCAAAACGCTAATGTGTTGCTGAATGCTATCTCATTCAAAACGCTAATGTGTTGCTGAATGCTATCTCATTCAAAACGCTAATGTGTTGCTGAATGCTATCTCATTCAAAACGCTAATGTGTTGCTGAATGCTATCTCATTCAAAACGCTAATGTGTTGCTGAATGCTATCTCATTCAAAACGCTAATGTGTTGCTGAATGCTATCTCATTCAAAACGCTAATGTGTTGCTGAATGCTATCTCATTCAAAACGCTAATGTGTTGCTGAATGCTATCTCATTCAAAACGCTAATGTGTTGCTGAATGCTATCTCATTCAAAACGCTAATGTGTTGCTGAATGCTATCTCATTCAAAACGCTAATGTGTTGCTGAATGCTATCTCATTCAAAACGCTAATGTGTTGCTGAATGCTATCTCATTCAAAACGCTAATGTGTTGCTGAATGCTATCTCATTCAAAACGCTAATGTGTTGCTGAATGCTATCTCATTCAAAACGCTAATGTGTTGCTGAATGCTATCTCATTCAAAACGCTAATGTGTTGCTGAATGCTATCTCATTCAAAACGCTAATGTGTTGCTGAATGCTATCTCATTCAAAACGCTAATGTGTTGCTGAATGCTATCTCATTCAAAACGCTAATGTGTTGCTGAATGCTATCTCATTCAAAACTCTAATGTGTTGCTGAATGCTATCTCATTCAAAGTTTCTAAACATCATGTTCAATAAAATTACCTTTGTAAAAAAAAATGTGTACAAGCAGATATTTTCGTCTCTGGAATGTTCCACTTCTCAGCTAGGTCTTTCAATTGTTTGGCCAGATACTCTGCACTGTGCCTTTCATCCAACTGTTGAAACATGATTGTGGCTGAACTTAGAGTGTCCTCATTCATTAAGAAGTGGACCGTGACACCAAGGAAACTTCTTGTTTGGAACCTTTCTGTCCAGCAGTCAGCTGTCAAGGCCACGCCTGTCGCCTCATTGATCATTTTTTTGAAGAGTTCTGCGACTACTTCATATTTGTTGTCCAGGAGGTTGCCAAAATATTTTTTTGAAGGAATCTTGTAGTGTGATGCCAGGGTTTTAATTAAATTGCGAACCCCCCTTTTTTTCAACACAATAGAACGGCTTCGTTGTCATTAACAATGAAATACAAAATGGCATCAGTGATTTTTGTATATCTGTCCCCTCCCTCAGACATAGCTGCAACCTTCCTGAACTGGGTTTCCACAGACACATAAGGGCTAATACTTACACTCGTAGAAATGCTTGCAGTTGTGGATGTTGTAGGCAAGGAGTCTGAGGGGCCTGTGGTGATGCTGTTGCTTGTACTGTAGCAGTGGTTGTTCTGGCCAATGTCATATCAATTTCCATGCGCTTGACTTTTAAATGATTTTTCAAGTTTGATGTATTTCCACTTCTTTTTACTGATTTGCCGCACAACTTGCATGTTGCTAGAGTGGATGAATTTGTGACAAAGTACTTCCACACATCACTCTTGGAAGGGGGCGCCATACTGGCGCATTTATTTCTTCTCAATAATATCAATTAAAAACTAAAAAGAAAACTTACACAAGAGAACTTACTCCAAAAACGAGATTTGTTTTTTCAAAATTTCACGGCAGCATTTAAAATTCTTCAAAGGTCCGTTTACATTAGCAACACTGCAACACAAATGCACGATGTTGTGACTCTGGGCGCGTATTTTATTTTTGAAAAAAATTGAGATGCCCGATATTTTTTTCTAATCCTGGTTGCAACTAAAGACTAAAGCTCCAAGGTAAAAAAAACATCCGATATCGGATGAAAAATCTCGGTATCGGATTATACGATATATCGATATTTTTTCCCCAACCCTTCATCTGGGTATAGGAAGGTCTCAACGCTTCCTCAGAGTTTAACCTCTTCGTCGGCTTCGAGCCTTCCCTCGACCATTAGTTTATAATGTTATGATTTGCTTCGTAACAGCAAGAAATGAATGGCCAACATGGAAAATATCGATCAAATGTCATGAAAATGAAAGTTTATTTCAATTTTTCATTCAAATGAATCTATTGGTTAAAAATGAGGGTAATAAAAGGAAATAGAAAGAGGAGTTGCCCGCCCTTGCTATGATCATGGTTAGGCAACGTGGCCAAATTCAAATATCTCATTCAAAGGAATCGTACCATTGTATTGTTTTTATTTTGCCCTGGGGATAGAGAATAGGTAGAGTTCATCAATATCAGGACCAATACGTTTGTTGTAGTCAAAAATCATGGATCATACTTCATTAGCTTCCTTACGAGCAGTACCTTCATGTTACATGTAGAAGGTTGACACATCCGTCTTTAAATTTTTGATCCCAAAACTGTTCAAAGTTGTCTCAAATAAAAAATTCTTTGAACAGGAACGTGTGGAAGAGATAAATTCTGTATGAAATCAAAAAAAGTACCTACACATTTTCTTTATTTCTGCAAGTTTATTGTAAAATTTCTTCGCTCTCCTATTATGAATATTTTTCTCTCCAATGTAGTTTCTCTTGACATGCTCAGCAATGTAAGTATTTTTAATCTTCACTGATAACTCCTCACATGTTATGCACGTGTCAACTTGTGGTCTACCAAAACGTAGAGAAAAGTTCTATTATATATTAAATGTGTAGACAAGTCTGGTCTTAGCTCAAACTTTGATATAAATAAAGCAGATAGACTTTGAAATGCTTCTTTAAAAACTGACCTCTTCTGAAGCCAGTATCATTGGTGCTCCAGGCGTATCATTCATATATTTCTTCTTATTTTTATCGATAAGAGTTGTGTTAGGAACATTGAATTGTTGAGATGCATTCTTGTGGCTTAATTCATTTCTTGATTGCATGAAGAGCCTTCCCTATTGTAGTTTTGTCATATGTCTTTGCCATTAGAAAACTCCTGAAACAGAAAAACAAAAACCTGGGTCGGAAATGACATGAATTATGAGGCAACTCAAAAAGTAACCTAATTTCGATCTCCTAACATAAGTGTTTTTGAGGTGCGACAAATATGAACAGATGAGAATTGTCAACACTATCCAGTACACTTTGAACTGTAACGCGGGGTATGAGAGGGTTGGCGTACTGGCGAGCAGATAAATGAGAAAGGTGACATTCCAGAAGTGATGAGAAATCATCAATAGGCAATAATTTTGAACTATCAGCCATAGGTTCAGAAATCTCAGAATACGAAGTCATAATTTCTTCTCCATTATTAGATTGTGTAGAACCTTGGTCAATTGGTCATTTATGACATCTATATAAATGATTTTTGAGAGCGTTTATGGTAGAAAACTTTCGAAAGCAATCTCTATGTCCACACGATATCGAGGAGGATAAGGAATGTGTACGGAGATGCCGAACAATGACAGTAATAGAATCGAATTCTCTCTTACACTGATGGCAGGGAAACATTTTGAGAAGTAATTGCTCTATAACCACCTTCCAAGGATCAAGTCAAGGATAATATGCACGTGAAACAATCTAATTATTGAGACCGAGAGAAGAATTCACTATCTTTTGCCTGGAAGTGATTGTCGAAGTCGTCGACGAGCAGGCAATATCCGAGGTCCACCCGAAGACACGGATACAACTTTGCATACTCGAAAATTTTAGAGAACTGGCTAGTGGATGACAGGAGCTTCTCCATACGGTGTGGGCTTGTGGCTCGCAATTCGATTGAACCAGAGACCATGGAGAGATATCACTTTCCAGCCATTTGAGGTCTACTTCCGTAAAGGGAGCTTCCGATGTTGTGAAGAGAGTCCGTGGAGATAGGGCTGTACTGGGTGGAGCAGGTGGATCTACCGACGATGTTTTGGATGATGTAGAACGAGTTGCTCCTTCCGATGTTGAACCCTTTTGGTATGATGTACTCCGTGCCGCTTTGTTTGAAATCCTCCCTGCCAATTGGATTAATCCCAGTTTTGCCAGATTTTTCCGCTTGACTTGGAATGTTTCATAAAGAAGACCCTTGGGATTGATTTTATCGTGATGCTCTGTGCCCTTCTTGTATGGCTCTTAGTAAACTGTAGATTTGTCTCAAGATTTCTGAAAGCTCATTCGCTAGAACACTCCGGTTCTTTGATAGTTCTATCAAAGTAATTTACATCCAAAATACTATCCAATACTATGTTACACAACTTCTTGCGTTCTCCCGCTGATCGTTTCCTAGATCTCCCTACTTCAAGTAGGGCCCTTCCTTCAGAAGTGTTGGATAGAACAGTTCTTGCATAATCTGCTCCGATGACTGGTAGATACTTCCGTGGAATTGACGATGCTGAAGTAGAAGAGGCATATCTAGATTCTGGAGACTTGAATTGCTCGGACTGTGGTAGCGGGGGTTCATTGACCTGGTTGCACTCTTTTGTCCACAAATACTGTTTGCCCTTCTCAGTAAGTTGATGGAGGCTTCGAGCAATGTCCGCAAATCACTTTATAAATCGTCGGTAGTATGTAGGCAGTCCCAGGAAACTTCTCACTTCATGCTTGTCCTTCGGGATAGGCAATAACAATGACAGCTTCAATCTTGTCAGGATCAGTTGCTACACCTTCAGCAGATACCACATGTCCAAGTTAATTGACTTCAGTTCGAAACAGGTTGCATTTCTTAGGACTCGCTTCAGGTGAGCACTACGTAGTCTGAGGAAGACAGCACGCAAATTGTCAATCTGCTCCTGGAATGTCTTGCTGATGACTATAATGTCGTCCAGGTACACGAGGCATGTCTTCCACGTCAGTCCACGGAGAACACAATACATCAGTCTCTCAAAAGTAGCAGGAGCGTTGCACAATCCAAAGGGAGTCTTCTCTTTATCTTTGGGATGTAGATCTATTTGCCAGTACCCGCTCTTCATGTCGAGGATTGAAAACCACTTTGCTCGAGAGGTTGTCCAAAGTGTCGTCTATCCGTGGCAAGGGGTAGCTGCTGTCCTTTCTGGTGACATTGTTGAGCTGCCTGTAGTCTACGCAAAATCGCGTCCCTCTTCCTTTCTTGGACACTAGCATCACAGGGGAGGACCATGGGCTCGACGATTCTTCAATAACTCCTTGCTGTTTCATGGACACAATCATCTCAGCCACCTCAGTCTGCTACGCCAGGGGAAGTCGTCGCGGGGGTTGACGAATGGGTCGCGAGTCACCTGTCTCGATCTGATGTTGCACGAGTCCGGTTCTGCCACAGTCATCGTCGTTCAAGGCGAACACATCTATGAACTCATTTAGGAGAGCCTTCGCACACTGTCTGTCTCGGGGTTCCAACTTGCAGCCCTTCATCAGCTGTTCCACTAAAGCTGCCCGCTGTTTACTCTTAGTAGGAGTCAGAGGAGTAACTTGGTCCAGGGGGACCACTTCGGTCACGGGCTCACAGGTCTCCCCAGTGTTTCGCATTCTTTCAGCTCGATCTTATTTGCTGACATGTTCATTACTCGTACCGGAACCGCATTACGTGCATCCACTTTCACGAGGGTCCTCGCAGCCATTACTTCGACACTGTTTATCTCGGGTTCCACGACGAAGTATCTCTGATGCACGGGCGAGTCACTTAAATGTGTCCACACGATGGTTTCGGGCAGTGGGGGCAGAGTCACATTTTCTGTCACAAAAGTTCTTAACACACGATTAGGTTCAATACCGCCAAGGGGCAATGGTATCTCTACATTGCCCAACACAATCACACGCTTCCCGAGGTGAATATCATCAATATTGCACTTTATAATAAAGTCTAATCCAAGAATACACTCGTCAATAATGTCGGCTAAATGGAAGGTATGCGAAAAGAGTACACTACCCAGGCAAGTGTTCATTGTGATCTCACCATAGACTTCTGCTTCTTGGCCGGTAGCGGTTCGTAAAGTGTATTTACTGGAATTACTGGGAGCCCCATTTCCGTAAAACAGGTCTCTCCACAGAATCGACTTGGAGGCAGCGGTATCAAAAATAATATCACAGTCACGCGTTTCCACACTGCCATGGATAATTAAGCTGTAATTTCCTTTCTGCATACTGGACACTGGTATTATAGTCTCGGGGCTCTCAGCTGGTTCCGCCCCTCGAAGCTGGTTCTTTTCAGTTTTCCTGGTCTGGCCCTTGCGCTCTGGGGGACCTTCCCCCAGAAGACCGGTCTCTGGGTAGCCGGTCAAAGCTTCTCTGCGCCACGCCACTGGGTGGGGAACGAGTTCTCTCCGTTCTACGTCGCTTGGGACAGTCGCTCTGGAGGTGCCCTTTTTTTTTTTTAGTAACAGACATCGGGAGAAAACGGTGGAAAATCAGCTGTGCTGAGAAGGGAGGACTAATATGTTTCATCCAGAGTTTGAACACAACAGCTCAGACCTCCGATACTGAGAACGCCGCAGGCATTCCTCTGTCATAGACTTGAGGTTCCCTCACTTATCCTACACCGTACGGCCAAACTCTAAAAACCCCCTTTTCCTCACGACGTCTGCACTCTTACTCAAAGCGTCTGGGCACTAGATATAATACTTCCAGACGCGCCCCACTAATTGAAAGAAATACCCAATGATTTGTAGTTGAAATGTGAGTGAATGTCTATTGACTAGGTACATTCACCCACATTCAACATAAAAACATAAAAAACCGTCAGAGGTTGATTGCGAGCTTTCAGATAAGAAAATCAACAAAAACTCATCAACTTAGTACTTGTTAAGTACAAAGTAGCTCTAATGACGGATATACATTTAGCTCATACCAAATTTCACTACAACATACCTTAGGCATATTGTTATTGCAGACAGGACAGAAACACTATATAGTACATACCTACTTGTTTTTACACATGACAAGAAGTGAGGCTTCTCACAGGATATAAAATGATAACGTTGCAATTCTTTACATAAAACAAAACATACTAACATCAGGGGCGACAATACATCCGAGGATGGATTGTTTCCTCCATCAGTTTTGATGAAATTGGGTAGCCGGGAAGTCCAGGGGTGACCATTTCCCGTCCCGGGTTGCCAAGGTCATTTACAGTGGTTATAACCTATGAACTTAATATCTACATCATATATTGCTAATTCCACTAATGTCCGCATTAAACATATACAGCCTACATATTTATTATGATTATAAAATATCTGTTTATTTATTTATAATTAGTACTATACCATCAGTAGTAGTACTGATAACTGCAGTGGTACATACATTCGTTATACTTGATTTTTGAAGTATTAGCCGTTTCAATCGATAATAGTTTTCAAATGGCCGAAGCCATTTGGAGTAAATGGGCTTCGGCCCTGACAACCAGAACTCACCCAACTCAGGATATAGAGTCCATCCAGTCCAAACCCCCGACGCCCGCACATGGGATCGTACGTCGGTCTCTTCGACGTGTAAGAGACCGCTTTAGGGATGGGTCCACAAGAGAAACCCAACAGCCCCCATCCAAAGGAGCAGAAGTACCGCCGCCCGAGCCCGACTGTCAACATCGAATTCTAGTGTCGCGGCTTACAGATAGAGCTGTTTTTCACAAGCTGCGGCTCTACCTGGCTTATTTTGTTGATAATCCGTGTGCATGCAAAATGGGGATTCCGCAGTATCTANGTACGTCGGTCTCTTCGACGTGTAAGAGACCGCTTTAGGGATGGGTCCACAAGAGAAACCCAACAGCCCCCATCCAAAGGAGCAGAAGTACCGCCGCCCGAGCCCGACTTTCAACATCGAATTCTAGTGTCGCGGCTTACAGATAGAGCTGTTTTTCACAAGCTGCGGCTCTACCTGGCTTATTTTGTTGATAATCCGAACGTGTGCATGCAAAATGGGGATTCCGCAGTATCTATACGCACCTACCTGGTATGTAGTGGATTACCACCAGATCTCTCAACTCTTCGCGAGGTATACCGCGACTATATGACCTTCCGGAGTATTACCGATTATGAGATTGAATCAGATCTCCTCANTATGAGTTTGATCTAGAGTCGCTGCGTCAGGTCATGAGAGGGACGCACCTCCGTGAGACCAGAGCCTCTATGAGTGAGGAGACAGTCTATGATTCTTGCACTGGCGTTCCTGAATGTTGCTTACTTATACCATGTTGTAGTGCGTCTTGTCCCATAATGTAGGCTTACACAGTTACGATTACTTATGAGCATTGTCCCAAGCTTGGACCTTAGACCTCAATTTTATAATATTAATAACCCAAATATATTTACATTACAAAGTATTGTATATTTAATTGTGACTTTTGATTTATCCCCCTTTTCTTTTGTTTTAGCCCTATTAGTACTTACTTAAACTGTTACAGCTATTTATACTTGAACTTGAGCCCGCGCATCAATAGGGTTGCGCTGAGATTCGCGCTCGTCAGATACCTTTGTGTCCATTATTTTGTTAATGTATTTGTTGATAGCGTTCCAAGTGTTGATATTACTTAGCATTAAGGGGATCTGGTTTTCCACTGTAATGTTTACATGTAGCGTGTGTTCCAGATCATTCCTCAGTATGTCCCATCTATCGCAATGAAAGAAGGTGTGTTCAGCCGTGTCCTCCTGAGCACAGTATACACATGAGGCACTGTCACTAATCTTAAATCTGCACTTATAGAACTGAAAGCATCCGTGTCCAGACAAAAACTGCGTCATATAGTACCCCACCTCCCCATGTTTTCTATGGTACCATGGGCTAATTTCTTTATTAGACGTCAGGTCCAGGCGTCTTTATCGGATGTACTCCATCTTTGTTGCCATTTGACAAGCGTTTCATCCCGCCTTAAATCTTTCTCTTGTTTAGTTGCTCGATACATTTGTGCCCTTTCCTCTAGCATAAGGTCGAGGGGGATAACCCCACTTATCACTGCTACCGCGTCAGTTGATATTGTACGGTATGCGCAACTCACCCTTATCAGGCCTGGTCTTTGGGTTTTAAGAACAGCAGTTCTTCTTTTCTTGATGTGTAGACAGTCTGCCCAAATAGGCGCTGCGTAAAGAACTATACTGTCCATTGCATTTTGTAGTACTCTTCTTTTTTGCTCGCCCGGGCCCTCCCACTCTTGGTATTATTCTGGATAGAGCGGTAATTGTTTTACCAGCCTTATCGTTATTTGCGCTTTTTCTTCGAGCATTTCTTCCTTTTCGGCTTTTACAACCACTGCCAAATCATCCGCGTACGCTATTAGATTAACATCATCAGGGACTGGGATGATGAGTACATCATTATATAAAACATTCCAAAGGGTTGGTCCTTTTATTGAGCCCTGAGGGACTCCAGATGTCATGAATTTAGAGAAGCTCTCCCCTACTATCTCTCGGTCTTGCAAATAATTTTGTATGAGATCTATCAGATAGTTTGATATTCCTGCTTTTTTGAGAGCTTCGACAATCGAGAGCCAGGGGGCGGAGTTAAAAGCATTTTTAATATCGATAGTTATCAGGACACACAACTTTCTTTTCCTGTTCGCTTTCACCATTTCTTGTCTTGCTAGGTCTGTTACGGCCTGAATGGCCTGTACGGTGCAGAGGTTTTTCCTAAAGCCATATTACCTGTCAGAGAGTATTTGCTTTTCTTCGAGTTCTTTTATAAGGCGTTGATTTAGAATTCCTTCATATAAATTAAAATAATTAGAAGAATCGTAAGATATAGATATATAAATGATTGACAATATCGATTCAGAGTTTAATTAATTAAATTAGAAATTAAAATAAGAAAATTAAAACTAAAATTAAAATTGGAAAATTAAAATTAAAAGCCAAAAATTAAAACATTCAAATTAAAACTAATAACTTAACTTATCTTGGTGAGCTTTCAACAGTACTCAGACTGTCATCATCAGACCAGAGTTATGATAGATCGATGTGAACTCTATCACACNAGAAAGTAATAAGGAGGTGAAGGCTGGACTGAACTTTAGATAAGAATGATGAACTTATAGGGCAGAACAGTTCACTTTAGGGAAGTTGAACTGTTAGCCTTGAAGTGAACGATTGTTAGTTTGTAAACAAGCTCGTATGTTCCGTTTATTCTCCTCATTGCATTATTATGTTCTATTTGATCGGTCAGAAAGTTTCATATTCTCAATTTTCCCTTCCCAAAGTGAGCGAGCATGACCTATTTTTAGAGAAGATACATTAAAAACAGCCAGTATGTTAAATGTATTATGTGCTAAGTAGTAGTAGTAAGACGTTTCGACTGAAAAAGTAGGGCGTGGGTTCAATCCCAGGTAACCGATGGAATTGAAATTTTATGAATTTGAGATATTTACCACATAAGAATTTTACTACACTAGAACATAATTATTATTTTTATGTCATTGTTTTCTAGATAAACAAAATATACGAGGTTTCAGCAGACAATAAAATATTTTATATTTTGATTTCGATAATTTCTGACATAGAGGGAGAGGTCCATTGCCCACACACAATTTGGCGAGCATCGCAGCTATCATCGTCAGATCTCGACGGGTATTTGAGAAGGTACGATAACCTTCACTTACTTCTCACACTGTTCATGGACTCTGCACTTTGCTGATGATTTTTCATCTTTGGTTTGAAGCAGAGTATTTTTCAAAGGTTTTATGCCCTTCCTAACACCAAACCTTCTATATTTTCGCGCGCTTAGGACCGTCACCTAATGAAGCTGGTTTGTTCCCCTCGGTGACTACACTAGAACATAATTATTACTTTTATGTCATTGTTTTTCAGTAGCGTTTCACTTCATTGAAAGTGATATCTTTTTCTCGTTCCCGTGAATGAAAATTTACACTCATAGGTAGGAGAGTAAAAAACTGTTATACTCTTCATAAAGCAAAAGGAAAACCAAGAAATATCAAGTTAAGAGAAAGTAACATGAAATATTACTTAGCCACTTCATTATGGAATTGAAAAAAGCTCTGGAGAGAGTATTTGAAAGTTTGATCAGAAATAATATTTATGTATGTTGTATTTTCCATAAATTTTGATGCATAAGAGGGTCGAAAAAATAATGTTTTAAAACACTATCATCACACTTATTCCCATAGGGAGAAAGAGAGAATAAAAATAGGAAACGTAAAACCTGAACACGAGGACGAGGGTGTAAATCTTGATTTCTTTTCAAATTACGTGTCTTTTTATTGCTGCTTAGATAGAATCGAATATAAAACACAATCCTTTACAATAAATAATATTAATGTGCCGGAACGTTCACATTATCAATTTAGTTTCACAATACCTGAAGATTTATGTAGATAAGATTAGATAGTTTACTCATGCTTAGCTTTAACAGCTGTCTGATTGAGCCTCGCAACGAAGAACTCGGTAAATATCGGCATTTGTCTATTTGTCGAAAAATATCGAAGAAAAACAAACAAATATATCTTCGGCCAAATTAGCAAACCGGGAAAGTAACAATCCATTTATTGAACAGTGGCATCATCGTGTCCGATGTTAGCCAGATGTATGAGAGAGCAGGTCCAGATAAGTTGTAGTATACCGATAAGGTTTTTATTTGTCATCAAACATCTGGTCTTGGAGACTGATAATTGACATGGGCCCCTAGAACCATGACAATTACTTTAATATAATTACGTCAGTAACACAAAATTTATGTTATTACAGATTTGCTTTCTGTGTTATTTTATATCTTCAGCTCAGCTGGACTCGGCCCGTGAAGATGTCACCCTCTTTTAACTTCTTACAATCTCAAGTACGATTGGAACAAATCAAGCCCCGATAAAGTAACATTTATTTAATTGTGGAAGTATTTCCAATAATGACAAAATCTTTGGGCTGAGAGTTTCTTTAGGCCAACGGTATTTTCGTTTGAGAAGTATCTTTATAGTTTTCGATTATTTGATATCGATAAAATTAAAAACCTTTTTTGGAACACAATGAGTGAACTTTTAACATCAAAGCTCAAACCTTATTTGAACCTTTATTTAATTAAAAACCATTCTACCTAAATATCTCAAGAAAGCGACAGGTTTTGTGAAAAAAGTCACTTTCAATGTTCGAATCTGTATATCATAAGCATTTGAATCTTTTTCTTTTCCTAGAGCATTACAGAATTAAAGTGGCTGACCGATCATTCTCGGACACTCTGTATGGGTACGTCTAAGTGATTGCTTATCTAATTTTGTGACTAACCGAAGTATGATTTTTATTCTCTGTTGCAGATATCCTGATGCCCAACTGAGCTTTCTGTACTTGTGATTATGAATAAATTTGAAAACGTAATTAAGCATATAGTAAATGCCATCATACATCGAAATTCCAAAAACAATGATTAAAGTATGCCTTCACAATGTATGGAGGGGGGGGGGAGTCAATGTATTGGTAAATCACTGTATCAATGTATTGGTACATCACTGTATTAATGTATTGGTACATGCATTGCCAAGGGGGACATAAAAAAACCGCCCAAAGTTTGGCTTCAATATCATCCCCATGTATTTGAAAATATTGTTTTTGACAACTATTAAAAGTCTCATTAAAATAAGTATCATAATTTGATTACTACAAGCTGTATGCTAAAACGCGAGTACTTTGTGCCCCCTCCCCGGCATTCCTAGGTTTATGTTCCCCGACCATGTAATACGGGTTTCACGTCTTGAGCTGAACAAGAGACGGACGAAGAAGATTGTGACTTTGCAATGTGAAAGATCCTCTAAATATGTCGCAAGCGGAACTTAAATCAATTGCTTAAGATCGACATAGTTATAGAGCAGTAGTTCATGACAGTTTCCCAAGCCTAGCAACCATCGAACACGATCAATTTACATGATGATTATATAAATTCATTAAAATAAATCTGGCAACCCAGTGTGGATTTTCCTCTAATATTAAAACAAAACACTTACCAAATACACTGTGTATTTTTATAATTTACAAAGTTACCCTCCATCCTTCGACTCCACTAGACTGCTGATGAAACGTAAGATTCGAAACTAGTTTCTTTGTAAATTTTTCAACACTTACAGTTAACATGTTATTCGGAGAGCTATACTTTGTTCTAATATTTGTAGATTAACAAACATAAACAATTTTTTCTGAAAATTTGATTTACCTCGACTGGAAGATAATTTGAAATAGGAGGTTCTTCCAGAGCTAGAAACATATTTGTGTTATCGACCACCCTGTATTAAAAAATATAAAATATTGAACGAGCAATAAGATGATTGTCATGTTACGCTCTTGCTTGGAAATTTTATTGGAAAAAATCACATCTGCGTGCGAAATGGCTATAAATATTTGATCATTATTGTTTTGTAGTAAAGCTAAAATGTATTTTATTTTGGAGTGAAAACATTGTTCTGGAACAATAAGATATTTATATTTTTTATTGAAACAAAAGATTCGATAAAAAAAATCTTGTTAAATCCCAAAAAGAAACAAGTTCAATTGGGAAATAATTATTTAACTGAGCTTAATTTCAAGAAAAGGCGATTCGGAATGCTATGTTTTTTCAAGAGGCTATCTCTATCCCTTAAAATAATTAAAACTAGTTTAAATGAATATACGATATTAAATGAATATACGAATATATTCAAATCCTTTTAAAAGTATTCTTGAGGAGGAAAATGTTTCACCTGTGAGGTTCTGCTGTCATATCACCTCGGACAACGGTTTATGGCGCCTGAAGTTTCTTTAAATAAAGATACAAAATGATTGCATGGCAATATCTGCAAGTAATTGATGTGTACTGATATAATAATAATAATGTAGTCATATGCTTATGACAATAATTATTTTTGACGACAATCAAATGCTCAATCTATTGATGTCTGCAGTCCCATATATCCGGGCAACTACCATGCTGTACAACGTTGTTGATTTTTAGTTCCTAGTTGCCCTGAACTGGCAAGGAGACCACTTTCTTGTATTTTTATTGATCACTTTATTGACAGAATGAAGTGATGTCTAGTTTTAACTCCACGGTTTTTCTTTAAACGTCTGTTAATTCCTTGAGGTAGGTCCCAAGTATGATAGATACATTAGGATAAGAGGGAAAGATGAATGCCTGGTCCGATTTTGTTGAAACTTGGTATGGAAACTCATTACGTTCATGTAATTAGTTGAAATTTGGGCACTTTTGGGCCACCAGGTGTCTAATGGCGGTCCTTTATATCTTAGTATTTCTGTAAAGCCTCAGTTGGTAGAGACGTCAGATTCGTAACCAGAAGTCTGTTGGTTCGCAATTAACGCAGAGGATTTTTTTTTTTCTTTCTTTCTTTTTTATGGGAGTCTTTTTCCATTTTGCTTTTAGCTAAAAAAAATAGTTGGAATTTGTGTGCAGGAAAATTTTTATTTTGGTAGTCCCTACAAATATTTAATAGGTAGATGAATTATATGAAATGGTAGATCTTTTATGAAATTCGGCCTGTTGCCTACTCCAATAATTAACCTACTCTCCATCAGATAATTAAATTTAATTCTAAAACCAATCCCGATGCTCTAATGAACGAGAAGTGTAAAGTATAAATACCTCAAGCCCCATCTAATCAAAGAGGTATGAGGTATTTTTTGATAAAACTGTTCATATAAAAAGTTCTCGACTATTATTTTTGCTGAAAAAATGAGTATATTATTATGTTAAAATCCTATTTTGACAGCAAACGTCAGAGAAACTCGAATATGTCAGAAACACTTTCATTCATACAGCACCCTCGCTTTTATTTCATCAGAAAAATTAAAATATTAACACAAACCCCTGTAGGTAACGAAGCGGTATGTGTTACATAAAATGTCTAATTTGATATCCAACGCAATTCCTTTTGGGGAAAAAATTGTTACTTAATAACTTTTGAACATTAACAACACATTTTTCTTGCAATATATAGTTTTTATGTGTTTTAACAGTGAAATCAGACTTGTATATCAATGTAATGATAAAATTGTGTTTAGATTCTTTTATCGGTTGTATACACATGCACAACCCATCAATTATACAAGCGTTTTACCCTCTCTCGTTGGCGAGTTCTGTAAAAAAAAAAGCGTATTTACGGCCATGTCTTTCTTGTATGAGAGATCCCCAAAATTTTAAAGGCGTTTTTGAGAACCGTAAATTTTCAACGGATAGCGAAATTTTCTCTTTCTACATGTATTTGTTATGTTTTCTCTTTCATGATGTCTATCTATGTAACTTATTTTGTATCTCATGAATTGATGTTCCTATTTTGTGCTTTTCTCATTCCTGCTTTTTCCCTAGACTCCCTCTTGCCATTCTCCTCACTATCCCTATCTCTATCTAGTCTCGTTTTTTATAATTATATCCTCGACCTTATTGACAAGTTTGCAGAGTTCTGCAAATAGTCCAGATGATCTCGGTTTCTTTAGAATAACACATATAATATTATCTGCTATTACCGGTAACTTCGAATGCGTCTTTTTCTGTGGCTAAAAAAAATTTCTTGGCCCCAGAATCAGTCTTTTTTTGGAATTTTTTGATATAACTTTTCCAATTTTTTTTTTTCTTTCTTTCTTTTATATTTCTTCATGTTTGGGTTAGGTTTTGCCTTCTTTATTACGTGCCTACGCCATTTTCGTTATTATGTATTATGCGCAAGTGTGTGACTGATTCATTATACCAACTACCGACCAGGTTTTTTTTTTTATAAGTACAGATTGTAATAATTTTTAATATACCTACATGTAGAGTAAAATAAATTCTCCTAATTTTGACTCATACCACTGTAGATTTTATATAAAAAAACATGATGTTTGGCTCATAATGCGTTCATATTGCCCCCTGAGGCTCATATCACCCTTATTTACAAAACTCCTAAAGTAGGTACATTGCGCTCCGTTTCTTTCAAAAATCTCTAATCCCCCCTCATTACATCTGCAACATCTAACTGAAAATGTTTACTTTAAAAATGACTGAAAGGAAAAATACGCTGATCAGCATATTGTGTTTAATTTAGTTCAACATATATATCCCTTTGTAAAACATAAAAAAATAAAATGTTACGAACAGTGGCGGACTTTCGCCGCCCCTAGGCAATTTAGAACTTACCGCCTCTCTTATGACAAGAAATTCTATTTTGATAATTTCATTCTCAGTGATTTTTTCGATTATTTTGAGACAAGAGAAATACAAACCTTAATGAAAAAAACAATGTTCGAAATCTTTTATTTCAATTATTACAGCCTAGGTACTCGTTAAAAACTCACACTTCAATTACTGCACTGAAGGCGCAACATCAATATGCTTACGCGCGTATATTTGAAAGCTTTGCGCAGTTGGAGTTTGCTCTGTATAATACAAACTGATTTTTTAAAGTTTTTTTTTTTTTTAAAAAAAAAAAAATGACATAGGTAGGCATTATTTTCATTGCAGCTTGATCTCAAAAATATTTTTTTTACATATTTAAGTTGTTCCATATTTTGCCGCCCTATATTAATAAGATGCCTACTGTCCACACTAAGGGAACCGTAAAAACAGTTCCCCTGTTTTTTGGATCAGCAAAAAATACAGCGAATGCAGTGAACTGTATTCCGGAGCGAGGGAAGAGGAAGGAATATTTCAAAGAAATTATAAAATATTTGCAGGCATGCATAACCCCATTCAACTGTAAATATTTGGTGATCTTCCTTTGTGGATAGTTCAAATGGAAAAAGAATATTATAGGGAGAAATGTGGACTGTTTCTAAAAATGATTGAATTAATATCAATTTTAGTTTACACTCGCGGATTAAGTTTTTTCCAACAGAATTGAATGAAATAATAGACAGAATAAAATACACATATGCTGAGAGGTTTGAATTAAATACTAAACTGATCAACTGCTGGCTGATATCTTTACTTGTTGTTGATGTCCACAAAATGGATGACGATATTTGGAAGTTGTGCCGCACATAAGCTAATTGCATGAATCTTAAAGAAAGTAAAGTAAATTGCAGGAAAAAAGACAGAACATTTTGTATTGATTATTTGATTTCGGATCTGGAATGTACCACCAATAAACCTTTTGATTTATTTGATTTTGACAACTAGTAAACTCATTGAAGGCAATGATATAGATTGATCAGTAACACAAAGATAATATTATTGTGGAATTGCTTTCTGTGACAACTCAGGTTGACTCGATCTGTCACCCTAAACTTCTCAAAATCAAGATAGAAGATAGTCACAATTAGACTGAAAGAAAATACACCTTTGGAGTGACATAAGAAAGAAATGTAAAATCTCAAGAAGTGTTACAGATGAAATTGTTATTGCATCCGTCTGAAGATCCCACAAAAGAGTTCAAAACCATTTCTAATAAAATACAGAAATCTTTATAAACTGTAATACAGAAAGAAAAAAGAAAAGTAAAACGATCAAACAAAAATAGAAAGAACAAAATTGCTGTGTCGGAAGGAAAACACCAATGTGGTGTCAGTTATAAATTGTTATTTTTATAAGTAAACGTTTACTCTTACATCCTGAGAGATGTGTAAATCGCTATCTAGATGGCGACTCCTTCATTTGACCCCTGTGTGATTAAAGATTTAATGAACGAACCTTTAGATCATGTTCCGTGAACGATTCCCCAAAAGAGCCGTTCAGTAATTGAATCATTTTTTCCTCATTGTTTCAGCATCATTGTTTCCAATGTTGGCCGGGTATTTGAGAATGCACTCTAGAACTTGTTGTTTGCTGCTAAAGTTTTTAATTGTCATCATGCACCTATTTTTGGAGGCTAATAATTGACTTATGCCCCCAGAACCATATCAATCACTGCAATATAATTATGTTAGTAACATAATATACAAGAGTAGGATCAGCCCGTGAGGATGTCACCCTCAAGTAACATTTCACACTCTCAAATGTGACCTATTCTCAACATGGAAGTTAGGAGTTATAATTGAGAAGAAATTACACGTGTGGCAAATAATTAAATAAGTCCTTATTCTTATAATCTAAAAAAATTCTTAGTGACATTTTTAAGCTCTGAACGGGCATAAGGATTGAAGATTGACATCAAATTACCGCTAGAAGTTCAGAGTTATTTACCTACATATTCTGATCATTTACATATATACACATATTCTGAACATTTACATAATATATACATATTCTGAACATTTACATATATACACATATTTTGAACATTTACATATATACACATATTCTGAACATTTACTAATACATATAGACATATTCTGAACATTTACATATATACACATATTCTGAACATATACATATACAAATATTCTGAACTCTAAGTACAATCAATCAATCAATCAAAGAAAGTAATAAGGAGGTGAAGGCTGGACTGAACTTTAGATAAGAATGATGAACTTATAGGGCAGAACAGTTCACTTTAGGGAAGTTGAACTGTTAGCCTTGAAGTGAACGATTGTTAGTTTGTAAACAAGCTCGTATGTTCCGTTTATTCTCCTCATTGCATTATTATGTTCTATTTGATCGGTCAGAAAGTTTCATATTCTCAATTTTCCCTTCCCAAAGTGAGCGAGCATGACCTATTTTTAGAGAAGATACATTAAAAACAGCCAGTATGTTAAATGTATTATGTGCTAAGTAGTAGTAGTAAGACGTTTCGACTGAAAAAGTAGGGCGTGGGTTCAATCCCAGGTAACCGATGGAATTGAAATTTTATGAATTTGAGATATTTACCACATAAGAATTTTACTACACTAGAACATAATTATTATTTTTATGTCATTGTTTTCTAGATAAACAAAATATACGAGGTTTCAGCAGACAATAAAATATTTTATATTTTGATTTCGATAATTTCTGACATAGAGGGAGAGGTCCATTGCCCACACACAATTTGGCGAGCATCGCAGCTATCATCGTCAGATCTCGACGGGTATTTGAGAAGGTACGATAACCTTCACTTACTTCTCACACTGTTCATGGACTCTGCACTTTGCTGATGATTTTTCATCTTTGGTTTGAAGCAGAGTATTTTTCAAAGGTTTTATGCCCTTCCTAACACCAAACCTTCTATATTTTCGCGCGCTTAGGACCGTCACCTAATGAAGCTGGTTTGTTCCCCTCGGTGACTACACTAGAACATAATTATTACTTTTATGTCATTGTTTTTCAGTAGCGTTTCACTTCATTGAAAGTGATATCTTTTTCTCGTTCCAGTGAATGAAAATTTACACTCATAGGTAGGAGAGTAAAAAACTGTTATACTCTTCATAAAGCAAAAGGAAAACCAAGAAATATCAAGTTAAGAGAAAGTAACATGAAATATTACTTAGCCACTTCATTATGGAATTGAAAAAAGCTCTGGAGAGAGTATTTGAAAGTTTGATCAGAAATAATATTTATGTATGTTGTATTTTCCATAAATTTTGATGCATAAGAGGGTCGAAAAAATAATGTTTTAAAACACTATCATCACACTTATTCCCATAGGGAGAAAGAGAGAATAAAAATAGGAAACGTAAAACCTGAACACGAGGACGAGGGTGTAAATCTTGATTTCTTTTCAAATTACGTGTCTTTTTATTGCTGCTTAGATAGAATCGAATATAAAACACAATCCTTTACAATAAATAATATTAATGTGCCGGAACGTTCACATTATCAATTTAGTTTCACAATACCTGAAGATTCATGTAGATAAGATTAGATAGTTTACTCATGCTTAGCTTTAACAGCTGTCTGATTGAGCCTCGCAACGAAGAACTCGGTAAATATCGGCATTTGTCTATTTGTCGAAAAATATCGAAGAAAAACAAACAAATATATCTTCGGCCAAATTAGCAAACCGGGAAAGTAACAATCCATTTATTGAACAGTGGCATCATCGTGTCCGATGTTAGCCAGATGTATGAGAGAGCAGGTCCAGATAAGTTGTAGTATACCGCTAAGGTTTTTATTTGTCATCATACATCTGGTCTTGGAGACTGATAATTGACATGGGCCCCTAGAACCATGACAATTACTTTAATATAATTACGTCAGTAACACAAAATTTATGTTATTACAGATTTGCTTTCTGTGTTATTTTATATCTTCAGCTCAGCTGGACTCGGCCCGTGAAGATGTCACCCTCTTGTAACTTCTTACAATCTCAAGTACGATTGGAACAAATCAAGCCCCGATAAAGTAACATTTATTTAATTGTGGAAGTATTTCCAATAATGACAAAATCTTTGGGCTGAGAGTTTCTTTAGGCCAACGGTATTTTCGTTTGAGAAGTATCTTTATAGTTTTCGATTATTTGATATCGATAAAATTAAAAACCTTTTTTGGAACACAATGAGTGAACTTTTAACATCAAAGCTCAAACCTTATTTGAACCTTTATTTAATTAAAAACCATTCTACCTAAATATCTCAAGAAAGCGACATTTTTTGTGAAAAAAGTCACTTTCGATGTTCGAATCTGTATATCATAAGCATTTGAATCTTTTTCTTTTCCTAGAGCATTACAGAATTAAAGTGGCTGACCGATCATTCTCGGACACTCTGTATGGGTACGTCTAAGTGATTGCTTATCTAATTTTGTGACTAACCGAAGTATGATTTTTATTCTCTGTTGCAGATATCCTGATGCCCAACTGAGCTTTCTGTACTTGTGATTATGAATAAATTTGAAAACGTAATTAAGCATATAGTAAATGCCATCATACATCGAAATTCCAAAAACAATGATTAAAGTATGCCTTCACAATGTATGGTTTAACTCGCACATTCCTCAGACAAGCATTGATTCATCTTTATTTCTAAATAAAATTAAATTTGGGCCTCTATTCATTGGGAATATTCAAAATATTGGCTCCGGCAAGTTTCTCAAGTCCGACGTTTGGAAGGAGCTCTAGACCCCTTTTATAATCCTCGGCGGTGTATTACAGGGTTTATTTAGAAAAAATAATCGTAAAATCCTAGCCTTACCATACCACACATGGATACAAATAATAAAATGAAAATTTTGATGGCAAGGTGACTAAACAGGCGAGGCTAATGTCCAGGGCATTTTTTTCCGTCTTATGTGGTCAAATACTTAACTTTATGGGAAACCCCGAATTGGCTACTAATTGAACTTTTCTTCACTTACCGGACGGGCGCTTGACCAAGGCTATACAAAATAAATAATTTTAAGTAAAGTAACTTTAAGAGCGACTTCAAGCGCTTGTATTAGTGTATAGTCACTTCCAAGGGATGAGCCTAGAGTTCCTTTCAAGTGCCGGAATTAATTTTAGCAGTTTTATTACAATGATAAAGAATGTTATAATTACTGTTCATAACAATAACAACAACCACGGACATTATTAAATGGGTAAAGTAAATCTCTGATAATAAATAATAAATTGTATAATGAACAGAGCCTGGGGACTATAAAATAATGTAATTACTTCAGATTAAAAACAGGCTTACCTACAATGTGCAACAAAAATATTATCGTAAAAAGTCAAATCTAGCTTTTACATCGATATTATTTACAATAGAAAATAAAATCTCACCATTAAACAAAAACAATGGGATTCATTTTTTTTCGTTTCTGTTGTGTCCCATAGGTCCGTGGTTGAATTTAGTTTTTCGTTGTTAATGTTTTATGTTATACAATATTATTTCCAAATATATTTTTAGTATCAACATCCATTACTGTTAAGTGTTGAGAAAGTGTAGTGCTTTCCACTGAGCGAGATATCAATTAAATTATCGAATATTTGCAAATGGAAGTTTTAAGCTACTGTGAAAGTTTTTTTTATTTTTCTCTTTTTTTTTATTTTTTTTTCTCTCTCTCTTTACTTAATTCTCCTTTTTTTCTCTCTTTCCTTTCACTCTATCATTTTATAAAAAAGTTAATTCAATAAAGAGTTAAATAATAATAAAGTTCGCTCAGTAACATCTAACGAGCTTAGCCTACTTGGTTATCAAGAACGCTCACAAATATAGTGAAAATTTACTAGAATTATCGAAAGCTAACCAATCAGCACTACACTTACTTAACAAATACGTTGAACAAAAAAAAATATTCTGCAAATAGCAATATCCATTTAATTGCAATGTCATTATCTACCTATAATTCTATGGGTATACATAATACTAGATTCACAATGCCTAAAAGTAGACATTTGAAATTTAACGGTAATTACACAACCTAAATTTATTCCAAAAACTGTAAGACATATCCAAAATTGAAACTATAAATATTGTTTAGGAAAAATATGAAATCCGTTCTAGCTTGGTTTTTATAGATTTACCGATAAATAAAAAAATAAAAAAAAACTGAAGTATTTTGGATAAAAGGAATTTTATATCGGCAGCTACTGGGAAGTACACATACAAAGTTGCGGGCATCAGCAGGTTAATTTCTATTCTTATAAAAGTGTTAAATTAAATTATTGATAGACATAAAATATATCTTCACATTTGTCCCTTGCGAAAATTTCTCCTCCATTTAAAATAATTTGGATTGTTGTAATAACATTCTTTCTAACGGGAAATTGGAAAAATAACTTTGAAAAATACTTTCATGAATGTGTTTTAATTAAAAAAATTCTTGAAAATTCTCAAATAAAAAAAAGGGTTATTTTAGAACATGGAAGAAGAAAAAAATACGCCTGAGAGTATTTTATAAAGTTTTTTTTTTTACATAAAAAAATATTTTTTTGACCACAAATATCCCATTTACATTTTATCATTGCTCGGAATTTACTATTGCTTTATATTTTCTCCTGGATCTCCGTCAGAAGGAATTTCACATCATATTTTTAATTTGTGAAACCATTGCTTATTGCTTATAGAATGCTGAAATTTGGTGCATTTTATTTTATATAAAAATACTTATTTTTTGACGTATTTTCAAAATTTTTAAGTGTTACTGAGATCTTTCACTCGTGTAAAATGAAGATACTTTGTATGTTAGGAGAAAAGATTACAACATACAAATATGTGATTGGAAATTATCGAGCGTGTGGGCTAATACTTCAGCTATATAATTGGCTTTCTACCTGAGAATTCAATTTTTAACTCTTTCAAAGATATTAGGAACTATCGGTAGTATACTCTGAGAAACCGAACAATTTGCTGATTTATAACAAAAATAGGAAATGCTATAAATCAACCCTGTGCACTGAAACAACGTGGCTCCAAGCAACCAGGATATTTACATTAAAAATACTCCTAAAATCCGAAAGCATATGAGTTGAAATACAAACCCATTCCATTAAATAGTTAAAAAATGTTATTAGTAATTATTATACCCTGATATGTAATGACAAATTTATTCCAAATAGTACAACTACTATAACTCTACTGATGCGTTCTTCTGGAGCAAATTTCAGTGTGGTGTAAACACAGGGGCGGATCCAGGGTAAAACTAAGGAATTTTCGCATGAGAAAATATTGTATTAGGTAGTTTCAGCTTTCAACTATTTGTTTCATCTATTGCAAGAACTTTGGGGGGGGGGGACTCCCCCNTCACCTATTGCAAGAACTTTGGGGGGGGATCTCCCCCAGTTCCCCCCGTGGATCCGCTCCTGTGTAAATTTGCTTCAAAGGGTTTTGCCTCAATATCAAGTAAAGTTCATTGGTATGATAAAGCCAAAGTATGTTCAGTTTACACGCAATTCTTCTTTCTTTTAGGTGTTCATTTGAACACCTGATGCATTGTTCGATTGGTGCTTAAAATCACGTTAAGGAATGTGGTATTTTTTTTTTTTTTTTTAAATATATATATATATATATATATATATAAAAGTGAGAACTTTGTTCGACAAATGTTCAGCTTTATTAACTTTATACTATTCGTTGTTATTTCATAACCCATCCCTACTATCAACCCTTCACCAATGTATGTATCCCTTGCCATTTCATATATAATCAAAGATGTGCAATATTTTGCTATATTTTTCATCTTTTCATCGAAACAACTTGATGAGCCATAGTATTTGGAAGTACCTCTACGTTCAATATGCTGTATGTTCAATAAAAAGAGAGAGAGTAAAACATATACTCGTCTTTTTACTAGGTGACATATGAGAATAAGAATCGGGGCAATGAAATTAGTCATATGTAACAGATCGCAGTTTTCAACAAGGCTACCTGCTGTTAGTGTAATATAATTTTCTTTCTCCAGTAACTAAAGGAAGACCTTTCATTCCATTCCATACCGATGCAAATAAAATTATTCGGATTTCAAATGATTTCAGCAGAATATTAACGACAAGGAACTGTCCGGACCGTCATAAGACATTAGGCCCCAAAAACTACTGAACCAATTAATTGAATTTGAACTTATAAATGTTTATTGCAAATTTTATAAAAATCAGTCCGCTCGAGAGTTATCGCGGAACTAATTACATAATAACGCATAGTATTTGTGTTAACGTTGTTACAATCAGAGGAATAATCAATTTTCATTTAAGAAAAATCCGTCTTCATTACTGGGGGTTCGAATCACCGACCCTCGTTGCGAAACCATAATGCTAATCAGTTCAGTTTCCCAGAATGTAAATATTAATTACAGTATAAAATATTAAAAATTATTCTAATAAAATATAGTAAATTTTGAAATCGAATTTTCCTGTTATTTGAGCCTGCGCATGTGCGCAAGAACTTGAATACAGACAAACACTGAACTACATTTTTTTTCAAGCGCTACATGAATAAAAAACTTCATTACCTGCGGTAGTTTGGAAAGCATAGAACAAATAAAAAAATTGTAATTGCTCATCTTTGATTGCCCAAACCATTTTTTCCATTTCACTGTGTATTTGATTTATATTTCCCATATTTTTTTTCTTTTTTTTTAATATTATTTATGTATTTTTTATTGTACCTAAGTCATATAAATGTTTACTCCTTAATTTACTTATGTTTCTATTTCGTTACCTATAATATTTTACATCAAATTTAATTTATGTCATTTTTCTATAATAATTAATGTAATAATTATTGTATATCTCTGCCGGACGAGTCCAGAAGATTACATTACAAAACACAATTCAATAAACAAACAATATTCAACCCTTGATTTTGGTATGATTTTAAAAGATCAATTCAATATTATCGTCAAAATCAGTAATCATGTGAGAGGTAAACAAAAACCGAACAGGAATTTTTGTTCAATTTTTTTTTAAATAAGGTCACATATTATATTTGAACTAAATTTTTATTTAGTTTGAACTAAACTCCTGAACTAAAACTAATTTCCAACCAACATTTTTTTTTCAACTCTTTTTGTTTGGATAAATAAAAATCGCTTTTAGTGAATTCTAGGTGGTTAGATCATCAGCATATTCCCTTGGCTTATCGGTAAAAACAACAACATAAAAATAAATACAACCTATAGATTCATTTGAAACAGGTTTTATGTTCGACGTTCGAATGTACTCGTCTGGGCACTATTTCGGCATTTATTATTATATAGTAATAATTTATTATAATTTAAATTGTAAATTATGAACATCAATAATAAAATCGTGTAATTATAAATATATGTTTATTATTCTATTTTTAAATCAATTTGTTTTAAATTTATTTTGATTATCTAAGAAGAAAAAAATAGTTTCATGTGATCAAGCGCAACACAGAATTGCATACTTTTGTGTGTAATCATTGAAATTTTAATGGGTACACAGTACTAATAAAATTTCAATATAGCCCAACTATAGTTCTGTTAAATTGGCCACCATGAGTCTCCGGTTGACACAATTCCTACTAAAAACTAATCAGATGATTCATGTTGTAACGACTGTCCATATTGTCCTAAATGGGTGTACTAAATGACCATATTAAGTCTCATTCAAATGGAACAAGGCCTTTGTAGCAAATAGACAGACAAGTTAAAGAAAAATTGGGGTGTCTGAAGGGCTGCTTTTTTTTTATTGAACTGAGTAAAAAAATATATTTAGTTTTTTTTTCTCGTTTCTCTATAATATAATTCTTAAGTCCAAAAGAAACACCACTTTGTCAATTCAAATCAAAAATCAATTCAAAAGAATTTTGAATTGATTTTTTTTAAAAAAAACAACAACAAAACTGCTATAAAAAGTAATATTTCGGAGATTAGAAATTAAAATTCTTCTAGAATTGAATTGACCTCTTTAGTAAACTTATTCCCGATTTTTTACGAACTTAAAACATACAAACCATCATTTCGTTGGATCAACTACGAGTACAATTATGTAAAATTAAAAAAATAAATTAGGTCACCTGTTTGTGTAATTTAAAAGCAAGGAATTTCTACTAACGGAGCTTACAATAGTTACAAGAACAAATAAAATCTACTGACTAATCCACTTTTTATTACCCGTTAACCAATTAACCTCTTTTACGTCTTCATTCTGCACCCTTTAGTATCTCTCTATGCGTCAATCTGCACTGTCTGTATTTTCCTTTAAATTATTCAAAAATAAAAGTTAGATAAATTTAAAACTATTTTCTAACTTTGCTCGACAGTTTGACATACCAGTATTTTACAGGGAGTGTGTTTTTAACAACGAAAGGCTCAAAAAGGAAACTAACTTCCAGGTATAAAATTATCAGCTCCTATTATGTACTTACCTACTAAAAATTTTACCCTGCGGATATGTGCTTCCAAAAATTCTGTTTTATAACTTTTGCTTACAACTTATCGGATATGTTCAATAATTTATGGAGTAATAAATTGTGGTTGTTCTTCTTACATCGTTTTATAAATATCAGAGAAATCGTTAAGAAGGATGTATTGAAAATAATAAGGAAGTGTTTTTTTTTTAACTTTGCTATTCCATCAGAGTGTAGTAGTCAAAGAAATAATGAGAAGCATGAGTAGCCGTGCTCAATTTGCTACCAGTTGAAGTGAAGTAAAAGAAAATAGAGCTTGAATACTTCAAGCGTATTTAGAAATGAGATTGACCTGAAAATAATATTATTGGCCAAATGCATGAATGAAATCTCGTTTCACTTCGACAAAATCATAATTCCATAATACCTACATATATAATTGGATAGTCCTCAATAAATAATATGTTGGAATTCTTCAGGTCTCGAGTAGACCCACTTAAACGCCACGTGATATCTATTGCTCAAAATAGGCATAGTTCTGCTTAGACTGACTTAATGTTCTGGTTTAAAGATTTAACAGAAATAGTTCGCTGTTCGACAGGATTATCCGATAGGATAGCAACCATATCTTACATTGTTGGCTTCATTTGGTTTGAATTGTTGACGCAACAGTAAAAGAATTTAACGGCTGCCATCATTTTTAGAAATTTTCTTTGCGTAAAACAAAGTTACAATTTGACCACACTATATTATATTTGTATGGTCGACACTGCGCTACACGAACATATATTGCAAGGAAACATAGATCATACGAGTAATTATTTCACATTGAAAATTCTATCCTGAGTTGATAAAAATTCAACAAACAAGAGATGGAGTCGGGAGTCCATGTTATTAATCAATCTCGAGGTGAGCACATTAGAATTTTATCATTAAATTATTTTCTGTAAGTTCCAACATGTTTCTGGTGAGTTCATTCAATATTTTCGCATTTCGGACGTTTGATAATTATGACACCTGATCGTTGATTTGCTAGAGAACATTGTCCAACTTCAATCTGAAGCTGATAATACCAGCATTAATATCAAGTCAGTAATGACACGGCTAAGAGACCAATAGCGATTACTATTATCAAGGACGAACCTGATTTAGGACGACATTTTCTTGTATCAGTGTTGTTGTTTATATTTGATTCCATAAAGAGGCCTAAAATGTTTATTGCATTTGATTGCACATATAGAGATAATTCAAAACTTCCCTCAAGTTAAAGAGAGTTACTTTCAAATATAACACGATGAGGAATTACAAAATTTCTCCAATTTCAATACAAATATTTAATAATAATAAATGTTGTTTCTTTGTGTTATTATGTCAGAACTTTGGAGCTCACTGCAGCATTGTAGGCTTTTTCCAATATCATTTTTGTTTTACTATAACTTCTATTAATAAAAATTATGCCAAAGCTGAAATCTCTTCATGTTAATGTTATTTCCTATAAATATTTAGTTATATATTAAGGTTTGGTAAAACAAACCATTTGATTTATTAAAACTAGTCTTCCACCTTCCTAGCTATGACGATATACCCAGGAGAAAATGAAACTGGTTAGCTCTAATTAACATCCTTATAATTTGTAAACTCAAGTGAAGATAGTATTCTATCTACCTTATTATAAGTATTCTATCTACCTTATTATAAGTATTCTATCTACCTTATTATAAGTATTCTATCTACTTTATTATAAGTATTCTATCTACCTTATTATAAATAGTTTTACTTGATATTATCCCAATTCAACCGAACTATTTAAACAACCAAATTATAGAAACTATTCTTTGACTACCTCTCTCATAACCTTTACAGTTTGACTACCTCTTTTATAACCTTTACGGAAAACGCCAATTGAAAAAATTGACTCGTGCAATGATGTCGTTTTTGAGTTTATATATTAAAATTCTTTGAAAGTGATTTCTATGCAACCTGTATAGAAGTTTATACGTACCAATGTAATTTGAATGTATTTATTGACACATTCAAAAATGGAAAAGTTTGTATTTTTTTTATCTTATTCACAAAACTGAACATTCAACTTTTGTTGATTTGAAATCTCTTTCAGTTTTCAACAGAATTAATTTTCCAATTTTCTAACTAAAATATTTGACTGACAATTGAAAAAGTTTTAATTTCTCTTTATACGTTTCTGCAGTTGTGCAGATAAATTTAAATAACAATATGAATAACTTGTAGAGTTCCTATACAAACACATATGTGTGCTTTGCAAAGAAAATACAAACAAAATTGTATAATAAATTTCAATAAATAATTTTGTATCAACTGAAAATAGATTGGTGAGTCACGAGCGCTTTCGTCTGTTGCGTCACTCTAAACTGACTTTAGATGCTAGATGATAGAGAGAAATTTTTAGTTTCCAGTTGATTGCTTTTATAGTACAATCTGTGGCAGTTAATAATTAGTTATATTTGCAGTTGATACAAAAAATATTTATTGAAATATATATTTAATAATGACTGCAACACACACTAAATACCATCCATAAGTTTATTCTTATATTACAAAACTCAACAATCATATGGAGTCGTGCCTGAATGTTACTGGACAGCATCTAGTTCAAGAATAACTTGATCGAATCGATAATTATCGATTCGATAATTAATGAAGCCCTCGTAGGTAAAACTACCAATTCACTGATTGTTTTCTAGATAACGGACAGTTTCCAAGAAGAACGGATAATTTTAAAATCATAACGGAAAAACAAGTCGGTTAGGGCATATTCTAACAAGGGGCTTGCAATGGAGAGTAATTGAAGGAACAAGAAGATCAAAAGGAAGAAGAAAATTTGGTATGTTGACGGATATTAAAGTAATTTATTTGTGTTAAAGCTAATGCTTTGTCACAATGCACTTACCCATGTTATTACTAAATTTGTTGTCTTCGTTTGGATTCGAACCAACAGCCTCCTGGTTACGAATCCGTCATTCTTACCAACTGAGCTACTGAGGCTGTTGTTGACGGATATTATCTGAGAAGGAGCTATGAATATTGAATATCGTAAAATGAGGAGGAAATCAGGTGACTACCTGGCTGCGGACAATTTAACAACTAAATTGTAAGTATTCTATACATACTGGATTGCTTTGGTTATTAAGCCGAGAACACAATATTCACAGTTAATCTCAGGGCTAAAAATTCTGCATTATAATAATTATGATGACCAAAACGACGGAATGATCCAATATCAAAATTTTTGGAATCTTTTGGCTTTATCCAAATCAGGCACTGGTGGCGATTGGTTGGACACTATGATGTTTTCTTTTCCCAAATCTCATGACATTTTAGCAATTATTTACAAGTATCACTATACTGCTGTCAACACCCATCTCTCGCAGCATAATTTCATTTGTTCATAAAGGGTCAGTTAGAACTAATTAAAAATCCTTAAGGGCACAATTTTGAGTCTAAAAAAGAAGAAATTATGTATAAAGTATGTGCAAAAAAGTAAGAAACATTGCCAGTTATAACTTGGAATGCCCTTTGTGGTACCCAAACCCAAACAAATAGTTGTGAAAATGCAACAACACAAATAAAAACTTTTTTTTAAAAAAAAATAATAATAATAATAATAAGTTTTTACTAACGTAAAACTCTCTTCTAATTTCGCTATCAACAAGAGCTACCCAATTGTCATCAGTGACATCAGGAAGCTGAACGCATCCTGAAAATCCAAGAACACGTGCTATCTGCAAGTAGACTCTCAACAATCTCGATTTTACTCAAATTCAGTTATCTGACGAGAACTGATGTATTCAATGTGATAAAGTCTTTGGCTCATAACACATCTAATATTTCAGTGGTCATCATATTGGGATTGCCCTCAGAAGACCCGGGTTCAATTTCCGGAGAGATTTTTAAACGTTTACATAATTCTTTGAATATTTTGCTATATAGTACCCAACGTAGAAGGTGTTAAAAAGTGGCAGCGTTAGAAGGTAAACTCAGTACATGAGATATTAGAAGTATAAAACTTGTAACGCGGTAATGAATATTTAGAGTTCAAAACAAAGAACATAATTGGTGATTTATTAGTACCGAACAATAAATCATATATTATGATATTGTCTTTTGCAGCAAATATATCCACAAATGAGGATTGTCAGTAGTTGTAAAATATCCTATTCTTTCTTCCAGAGCGTCAGATTTTACATTGCTTTGCTTACAGCAAATTTTGTTTGTATGCCCTTTGACTTATCAAAATTAACTATTTTGAAGTTTGTTTCTGAATGCACTTAACCATTCTGTTATTCCAGATGGTTCTGAGTAATGATTTTTCATCTGTACCTATGTGATTGCGAATTGAAAGGGTATGTTACAAAATAAGTTGAAATTCTGTATAGAGTATTATTATTTTCACGTACATATGCAGTGAGTTTAATTAGATTTTTATACTCGAGGGAATTTAAATTCTCTCCCTTGACAAGTCAATGTTGTCTTGTTTTGTATTTATAGTAATAATTATAGTTTTTCAAAATTTTGTAACTTAAAAGGGGGGAAAAAGTTATTTGATTTAAAAAAAAAATCTCGTTCACTACCCTCTTTTGTATTTTGCACATACAGCAAAAAAAAAGCAATTTTCTTTTTGAATTCCTGTGATTGCGTTGAAAACTAATCAGGAAAATACATTACTGAATCGTGTCGTTTATGGGCAAATTATTTTTCAAAAGAGTGATATCTCATAAAATCTACTCATTATTAGATACTAAAAAATTTGTACGATAGCAGTTTCAATAATTACACTTTACTCGTACTTACAGGCAAAGAAAAACGTTCTGCAACTGAAATTGAATGGGGCAACATTACAGAAAATTACCTAATGAAACCCAAAGAAATAAAAAAAATTAATATTCCGCTCAAAGTACTTGCGTTTTTTTATTTGATGCAAAAAGTAAGATATGGGAGTTTGATGTTTCATTTTTATTTTTCTCCGCTTTTTATAATGAGGCTCTTAACAGCCTCAACAATTCAGTTGGTAGCACTACCAGATTCGTAATCGAGAGGCTATCCATCTCTCCAACCAGGAAAGGTGGAAAGTAAGCATTAACATAGAGTTTAGAAATAACATCTAGGTATTTGTGAATCTATTTACCTATTGGTGTTTAAAATATATCTATTTTAATGTCTGTATACTTTTAAATTGTTGTAATGTAATTGAGAGATTGGTTTTTATTTTGTTTCAACTTATTACTAAACATACTCTGAGCAGACTTCCAAGATAACTTTCGAACGTCTTATCCGTTTTTGATGTAACTTGTAATGGACATTTATTTAACCCATTGAGACACCCGGGGTCACATGGTGTCCATTTAATGTAGTCAAATCGTATGTGCGGGAAATTATTGTGAACGTTAGAGAACTCCACTTTCGACCCCGGTATACATCCCGAAATGCACTTGTATATGTGTATTTACAAGTGTTTGTTACGCGATACAAGCCTCAATTTGACGGATTTTGGTATACATATTTAGGACATAATTTTTGATTTTTATCTTTTTAGCGGTTTGTTGTAGAAACGTAAAATTTTGATATGTTATGGCTGGTGTTAAGGGTTTTTGATTTCGGTTACCCTGGCCCCCCCAGGGGGGGGCTGGGTAACCGATTGATTAAGATATTTTTTCTATAAATGACCAACACTAACGTGAACACCTAATCATCTTGATCCACTAGTGAATAACATATCAAAGATAATGTGTGAATGCAACGCTTTTAGGTTGGTCCTTCATGAAACTTTCAAAGTGATCGAATCCTCACTGACTAAGGTCACAAACTGTATCTGTAATAATGTCATTTTGGGTCACTTCTTACTGAGATAGTAACCTGTGATAGCCAGCGTCTATAGCACGTTGTATACACCAGTTCCCATTATATCACTGAAGTTAAGCAACGTAGCTGGTTTGCAAGTTTCCAGCGAATGGAGGGTGAAACCCCCGTCTTGAATTACCAATAGATGTTAAAGAGACGTTAAGCCAAACCTGTGATAGACGTTCTTGTAATACAAAATCTTTCGATAGTTAGAAAGAAGAAATGCGAAATTTTTGTATTCTTGCGTTTTTCATTTGCTGGTACGTAGCTTCTCCCTTATTTTAATATCATCCAACACACCCTACACTCTTCTTTTCCTTATCTTTTTTCTCTCCTCCACATAACAGGCTGTTCTATCTGGTACTTTTCACCCCAACATACTTCATTCATATAAAAAAGAAAAAGAAAATTAATCCTACATTTGAAACACTCACAGAAATGCCTTTTGACCAAAAAATAAAATTAAAAATACTTCATTGGTTCCGTGAAAAATGAAATACACTTTCTCCGGACAATTCTGTGGAATTGTTTTCTTTACTTTCTACAAAAATAAAATTGCCTCCAATCTCCCACACTCCATCACACATAAAAAAGAATGGTACATGAGTTTATGAAAAGCATGTCTGTGGAAAGATAAACACAATATTATATTTTATCATTTTTAGGGAAGAGAAGAGAGAGCGAAAGATAGAGAAATATGAACTAATAAAAATGAACCTCACACATACATACACACAAAAACATGGCTCAGGGTGTGTTCTCACGTATCATATTAAGAAATATTAAATTTTTTAAAATTTACTCTTTTTTTGTAGAATAGCAGATTCAATGTAATACTCATACATATGACTTTAACCTGCTGAGCAGTAGCAGAATATTACATTTTTCATTTTCAACTGAATAAATTATGCCCCATAATTCAAGGCAGGCTTAAAAAACAGAATACGAGAGGAGGAAAAAAGTCATGGCGATACGTAGAAAAAGATTACAAAAATATATTTGAGTCTCTCTATCATTTGAAAGCTTAATATTTGACATAGAGTAGGCTCTATTTTTCATAACGTATTATATTAGTAATATTTCATAGAGTTTTCTATTCTCCTAGAAAATGAGAGTACAAATTTGTTTTGTTATTCTCATTGGGTTTGGCATTATTCAAACAAACAGCTTTCGTTTTATCTTCGGGGATCTGGATTTACAAAACACGTGCTTCATATTTTATATACCTTTGTCTGATGTCTTTGTCTGTTTCGTCTCGCTGGACAATTTCAAGTGAATAGTAATATAAATTAATGTAATGTAAATGTATATTTCTTTGTGTTATTATGTCACAATTTTGGTGGGCATCATAGCATTACAAGGCATTCTCAACAATCATTCCAATATCTACACTTTAACAATTGCTACCACTTGTCGCTATTTCCAGAGCTCCTCCATTGTCCTCAGGAGGCTGTGTTACCCCCAATCACAACCAGACCAAGTAGAAATTTTGAAAAAACCTTTATCAAATTTTCGAACAGTCCACAAATCGAACCCGGAACCACGTTGGTGCAAGCCGAGTGTAATGCGCACTCTTCCATGGAGATGTCAATATAAATTAATATTAGTAAGAGTATAAAAAAATCTGAGGAATTTGAATAAATGAATAACACAAGTAAGTTTTACTTTCTATCCAGATGTTCACTGATAATAGTGATAATCTTGGACAAGTGTTTCGGACTAGTTGGCTTTTATAAGCAAGATCTACTCTAGTCAAATTAATGGACATAAAAATCAATTTTAAATTTGATTTCATAAATAACTTCTTAAATAAAATGAGATGTTCGACATCTCTGTCAAAGCTTTCAATTTTCCTAAATGGCAGTTCATATTACTCTTTACATGATCATGAGTTGGAAATTCTCTTTAAAAATTACCTATTGAGAATTTTGAAATTCCTGCCCATTAAATACCTCCATTAGGTAATGGAGCAAGGAAATTAAAATGTAAATAGAATTTATTCTGTTTAAAGTAGGTATGCAGTGATAAAACACACTCATTATAACTAGGAGAACAACGTTACTTTCCCAAATACAAGGTCAATTATTCCATGAAAATGGCGACATAATATCTACCGCCAATCATTAAAATAAATGTGATTTAAGCATAAAAAAATAAAGTCACATATTCACAAATAAATATTTTCAAAACTTTCTTACGTATGATAGAAATGAATAATCGTTAAAGTTGTGATTTTCATAAATGTAGAGGAACGAAAGTGAACTTAAGTATCTGCTTGAGAAAAAAAATATATAAAAGGTCCTGTTGAGGAAGTATGATAGTGAGGCGGATAGAAGGGGAATAGTGGATGTAAAATGTAAATTTGAGAAGGTAAAATGAATTATAATGCAAAAGTAGTATTCCAAATTAAAAGGATCATATTGTGGAAAAAATCGGATTATTTTGATTCAATTTAAGGTGTAGTTCCCACTGGAGTGAAGACGAAACCAGAACTGATGAAATAGGTTTATCTATTAATAGGAAACCTTGGAGAACACTTGCAAAGTTACTTTAAAGATTCAGCTAATAATTAATGAGACATTTTTCAAATTTAATTGTCTCTCAGATATTTGATCATTCATTGGATTTTTTTTTCTTTTTTTTCATCTTGTATATATATTTTTAAAAGAAAATAAACCCTGCAGTGGAAGGCTACTACTTGAAATGTCCACGGTATCCACGGTATATATTACTTAACTCTCAAAGCTTTTCATCAGGTCAAATACTCATTTTTTGGGGGAAAAATCTGCCCCATTGGGGATAAAACCCACGCTCTCATCTTTACCAGACGAGCTTTCCACCATGTTGCCAAGGTAGGAAACTCCATCAAATTCTTAATTCATCATTTATAACCCGACCTTTCAGAAAAAGGGATCATCATTCTATGTCTCTAAATTTCATTGAAACAGTACTCAAAATAATGTGATAAAATCAGTCTGTTGAAAAAATAATGTTTGAAAAAAAAATTGACAAATTAGTCGAAAAACTCACCAACTCTCCATGAATAGCAAAGAAAAATTTATTGACTAAACATCGAGGGAACAGGTATTCTTAAAAATCTAATGGTGGGGGATATTGGTCAATATCCCCCACCATTAAATTTTTAAGAATATAAAAGTATCGTATAAAAAATATTGAGAATTTTCAAATGACCGGATTATAGAATAGATTGTAAAGTTGTTCTTCATAAATTAGGTTTATCAAAAATTGACAGTTTATGAATCCCACATGGATGCCTGGAGGAAGCACCCTCATTATTTTGTACATGATTTCTCTTGGTCCCTCAAATTCTACATCTTGTATCCGTCTATAATTAGGGATCTTGGATCGAATATCACCAATCCCAATATCTTTAAAAGGGAGGTGACCTATGTGTAACTTGTCAAAGTAATAATTAAATTATCTGATCACAACCCCTATTTTGAGACCAACCCTACATTTTACTACACAAAGTTACTGGTACATTCATTCTCTGTTGTAATATTCATTGTACGATCGTAACGACATCAATATTTGAACACAATCACCCATTAAGTTTTTACAACCTATACTATATTTTTTTTTCTTCGAAAGATATATTTTTATATCTCACTAGAGACTTGCAGGAAATTAAATAGAAGTGAATAATACCTCCAGAGAAACGCCACTCTTCCTCAGTTTACATGCGGCATATATCGTAAGCAAGATACAGAAAATATTCTGACATCATACAGTACGAGTACAGATACAAGTTACTTTAAAATACATTTTTGATTAAGTTTAAAGCCCAAAATGCTGCAAACAGTGAGAAAGCTTCTGAGTTTGGAAACTATTAATTTTTATGTTCAAATATTATGATGTAATAATGTGTAGAGATAATGTATTGTAAACCAGGTTTCCAACTTAACATCCCAGAACACGCGGGTCGAATTTTGCTCTCATCTTTGATTTTTCGTTCATTTTTTTTTTCTCAGGGAATTAGAATAAAGTCAAAGTTCCAGGAATCCGTCACTGATATAAAAACACGTCAAACGACCTTCAAATTTTAATTTCAAGATTTATTATTTAAGCAAAATTAGGGCATTTACGGTGGACTTAAAAAAAATACTTCCAAGGCACACAAGTCCATGTCAGTCGTAAAAGGCGACTACGAAAACGATATCCTTTCCATTACCCATGCAGAAAGCAAGGAGAAGCTACTGCATTCCCCCGTGGATAGGGGGACTTAAAAAGAATACTTCCAAGGCACACAAGTCCATGCTGGGCGTAAAAGGCGACTAAGGGAAGGGTCGGAAACGATATATCTTTCATTACCCATGCAGAAAGCAAGGAGAGCTACTGAATTATCTGTAAGGATTCTCAAGTATCAACACATCACGGCGAGTTTTTGCAAACCAGCCTCACGGCTGTTAACCTATGATGATGTCTGACAGCATTTTGCCGTTTCGTTTGTGTATGTGTCATGATGTCAATGATTTATATTAAAAAATGCAAGTTCCACATGATTGAATGAATTGATAAGATATTTAAATTTCATACCAATCAGGTATGAAATTTAAATAAGTGATCTTAAAAAAAATGGTTTATAATATGCAATGTGAAATGGGACAAGCAGAAGCAGGAGATTCTTAGCAGAATGAAATTTATATCTTCGNAAAAAAAAAAAAAAAAAAAAAAAAAAAAAAAAAAAAAAAACCGATTGGCCCCTAAAACATTCGAAAAACTTTTACTTTTACTCTTTCGAACGGTAGTTCTAAAAAATCCAACCGTGAGGGCCGCACTATTTAAAAAATGTCAGATACCCTGGTGACCTTAGGGGTAAGAATGAATTTCACTTCGATGGGGCAATAAAAAAATGTTTGATCCCTCCTTCACGGTTGCTCAAAAAAACATATTTCATTATAAAAGTGTCTTCACTCTTCTCTCACGAAAGGATGTGAATTCCTGAAATTTAAATTAAATTAGAAAAAAAAAAAAAAAATAGGTTTAAAATGTTTGCCCCAAGACTTAAAGAGTCAAATTATATTATCATCAAAATTAGGTGTTCATTTAAACCAAGGATGTTTGATCCCTCCTGCACGGTTGCTCAAATGATAAATATAAAGTACAAGATTCTGTGGTTACAAAAGAACTCATATTTATCACATATTTATGATATTTTTTAATTTTCGTCTTAAGACTTTTTCAAAATAGTCACACATTTGTTTGCTGGACAATATTTCATTTAATATATTTTTTTTTGTAACTAACAATGGTTGCAATAAATCATGAAAGGAATCATAAATTTGAGTGCGAGTTTCAAGGAACGTACTGCCTTCTATTACATCCTATATAACGCGGAATACATTTCATAAAAAATGAAAAGTAAAGTAAACAATGATAAATAATTGGAAATAATAGTGGTGTTATTACACAAAGCATACATAGTGGGAATATTGGAAGACACAAAATGAAATGGTAAAAACTTGTGTAAATAAATTTTAAAGAGATCATGTTGTTTTAAATCAGTATTTTGGTATTTTCACCACTAATTCTGTTTTTCATTTCTTTCTTCTTGTTATCTCAGCTCCTTTCTCTCTTCTCTGTGTTACAAAAGAAAATTACTTTTTGAGATTATACAGAATTATTTATTTTCAATTTTCTTTGTGACAAATTTGGAAACATGAGTTGCTCAAATTCAAATTTATTTTTTGTAGTCAAACAGTAAAGAGGAAAAATCAGGCAAGTGCATGTTGTACTGAAAGTTAGAGGGTTTTCTACGAAGTATGTTTATGCTTCTAATGCAGCGTAAATTAACGGATTCATTGTTTGTAGGTCTCTATGAAGTTACATTTGAACCCAATCCACCGCCACAACCAAATGAGTTGTTGAGGTTGTTACATTTGAAGCAAGTACATATTTTAAATATTGTTATTCAAATTCGTTTTGATTTTATTAACTGTCATCATCATAGGTTGACAGCCGTGAGGCTGGTTTGCAACAACTCGCTATGGGTTGTTGATATTAAAGAATCCTTGCGGATACTTGAGTAGATATCGTTTCCGACCCTGAAATTAGTCGCCTTCTGCGACCGGCATTTGTAAGTCCCCCTATATACAGGGCGTAACAAAAAAGGGCGTTCTTAAAAGCAAATAAATATTAGAGAAGGTAAAAGAAGAAAAAACGCTTTCTAATGGAAGGACGTGTCCCCAATGTTACGATTTTTTTGAATTTTGAAATAAATGTTAGATTTTTTTTTTAAACTTAAACTTGAGGTATTTGTATCTTTTTGTGAGAGTAGTCAACCCAGGCGTTTTTCAGATATCAATTCCTTCTTAATATTTTCCATGTTGCTTTACCAAGTCACCAGGCCGATAAAATCGTACAGTCTACAGTTTGGGGTATTGCACACTACAACATTTTTACTAGCCGGCCTACTGGGCATGTCAGCAAACATACGCGAGTGCACAAACTATACAATCAAAAGTTGCAGTATGTTTGCATGTCGATCGACAAAATTTTGAAGTGTGCAACAGTCCTTAAAAATAGTAGAAATTAAGTAGATTGGATAGTGGAACTTAGATTCCTTTGGACATGGACAAAGAAAGGCATTGAATATAAGTATAACGTATTGCAGATGATAGTTCCTATCTGATGTCATTAGATTTAAATGAGCTAAGCATTAGGTAACATTAAAAATTCTTCTCTCGTTTTGTTTTTCTTTTCAAAAGTCATTATTTGTTATTAGTAACGCAATGTCTTAGTAAGAAGCATGACAATAGCACCCTCGACATTACAACATTCATGTTTATGTTAAAATCATTTGAGAGCACCAAAAGTAATTAAATACTAAACTTTTTGTCTTTGCATCATACTGTTCAACTTTCCTTCCAGTTAATGAATGATTGAACAAGGGAGAAACCATTACTATAGAGAGAAAATTGAAAATTATCAATAGGACTTACAAAAGCACTTATTTCCTCCATAGATTTCACAGATCGCGTTTGTCTTCAGACCTCACCCTGCTCACCTGTGCTCTGTCTTGGACTATCTTCCCAATTTGCACTACTCTCAACCTTAATTTCTCGCAGAATGTCATTCATTTCATCGACCCATCTCTTCCTTGGCCTTCCAATGAGTCCACTTTTGTTGTATTAAAGATGAATACTGTACAATTTTTGCTTTGGTTACGTTTGCAATGATCAGATTTTTATATATTGCATAGAATTCTTTGTTTTTTTTTATCTTCCATTACTTTTGTTGTAAGTCGAAGGTTTGGCCAAAGATTTAACGAAGAACTCTATTTCAAGACGTTTGTATTCTTTGCAGGATTTGGTGTTAGTGGTCAAATTTCTGCTGTATACAGGATGACTGGCTGTATTACTATAAAAGTCTGAGAATTTTTAATGATGCAAATACACTCCTTGACAAATTCTATAAGGTGACTCAAAAGAAAGTTTATAACTTCATAGTATGACTAAATTCACGCAACGTGAATTTAGTCACTATGGAGCGTTTTTCGGGATCCAACAGTACGTTATTTCTTATAGAAAAAAAAACACTTTGTTTTGGAGAGTTCTACAAAACGGTGATTCGGCGATGGATGTATCGACGGGGCCCCATATGGAAATAAAGTTCTTCGATAGCCTTTCAGACTGTGTATAAATTCTACGGGGTCATTGTGTTATGTTTGTTTTTAACGTGAGTGCCATGCCCCTCCCTAAGTTTTTGAGCACTGCTTCATTAAAGCTTGTAGCAAGGCCGTATTTAAGGGGGGCTGAGGGGCTGCAGCCCTTCCCCGAAAATAATGAATAAAAAAATTTTGATATTATGGTTTTTGTTGCTGTTGTTGATGATGTTTTTGTTCTTGATGGTGTTGTTGTTGTTGTTTACAGGTTTACTTCATAATTACATGTATATTATTGAATAGAGGTTTTCTAAAACAATAAGTCACAAAAACAGAAGAAAAAGTCCATTTATAAATTTTATAAGTAGGTAGTTATTTTAGGAAAGTTGAAAATAATCTAACAAGGGACTCAATATTACTTTTTCTAGAAAGTTTAGATTCGTAAGCCTTTCTGCCCAAATACAAAAGAAATAGAAATTCCACGTAAATATTTTATAGCTCTTATTCACCGCTACATCAATTCTAAAATTTTAATAATTTTATGTACTTGGTTTGGTATATATACTTGAAAAGTTTACTACAGGAAATGGAGGGGATAAAAAAAAATATAGAGCCTTTGTTACCTGAATATGAAATTGAGGTATGAATAACTTTTACTGAAGGCTTTTGTAGATATTTATAGAAGCGAGACAAGAACAAATTAGAGAATCTACTTTGGACTCCCCAGAAGTCCACGGCACATAGATAGTTGGGTAATCTATTCTGCGATACACCTACCAACTTGTAGGGTCCTCACGGTAAGAAAACCACGCGGTCCCGATTATTTTGATCATTCTGGTGTAGCCTTTCTGTCTGTACCATTTGTTTCCAAAATCAGCAGGACTTGTACGAACGTAAACAAAAGAGAAGATATTAATTCCAGGTCGAACAAATTTTACTCCCCGATTTTCTTTAAAATTTCTGTTTGTCTGATAGTTTCACGATGATTCTTGAACACTTTCTCCGATTTTGGTGAAACTTGGTATATTTTCTGATTCGTTTTTTGGTCCTATTTGGACACCCGTGGAAACCATATTAATTGACGTTACTCTCGGAGGTCCTTACTGGAGAATAATGAACTCATGTTATTTTGAAGATTGAGAGAGGGTATCCGATTCACATATACTTAGAGGGACACTAGTAAGGAACTCTATTATACTTGTTCAAAACTTTACTTAGATCTCATAAGATGTTTTTCGTATTTCAATGAAAATTTTAAATAAATTTGCTCGAATTGGAAAATAAATGTCGACCATTAAACATAAATAATGGACGTACCATGTTTAGATGATAGCTGTACTAGTGTAATAGCAGGAATTATATTATCTATTTCCGCGATAGCAAAGGAAATATACGCTTTCTTAATGTCTATATGAAAAGGAGCAGAGTTGAGATACATTTTATAAGAACCATAATAGATAATTTCAATGCAATTTGAAAACATAAAACAGAACTAAACTATAATTTTTTTTTTCTAAAAAAAAGTTTGTGTGACGCGACTAGATATTGATTGTGCAAATGTTTCAGGACGTGTTCCTCCATTGAAGATGGTCTTGTAAGATAAATTGCTTGTTGTACTGCACACCGTAACTCCGCAGTTTGTTTAAATTTTAAAATATTCATACTAAAAAAAAGGAATATTGTGAAAAGTTAAGAATACCCAGTTTCCCCGAAGTATATAACGTTTTCTTTCTCTTTTTCTCCCACATTTTAGAAAAGATGGCGGAAATCAATAATTTCTTGTCCCACTTTTCTCATTTGGACAATGACTTTTAATATGGTGAAAGAATCTTCTGACCATTCCTTTTTATTTTTCTAAATAGAGATAAGCAGGATTACTATGCATGTCACATTGCAGGAAAGATATTTAAGTAGTATTAATTTCTTTTCTAATCTCAAGTGACGAGGGATGCATAAAATTTATTTTGACTCTTGGCTTTTCTCAAGAACTGAGAGCTTTTATTCTTTTATTTTTATATTCCATAAGCTTTTAAAAAAATACTTAAAAGGTTCTCGTAGGATTTTATTCAAATATGAAAAACGGAGAAAATAATAAATCCTCACAAATTGGTCCGTCGTTACGTGTTAGGGCGTCAATAGATCATTGACTTTTACTCCGGACATATCTTTTCAAAGGAAATGAAGTGTAAAATGTAACATTCCCTCGACTCTTTACAGGCTCCAGTATATTTCATAGTATTTATTGATATTCAGCATAAACTTATTATCGGTGTTGACCAGTTTAACAAACACATGATGTTTATGCTTCATTAATATCGATATTAGTGATTGCATTGAGCTTCTATTTAATTTTAATGTTTCAATTTGTAATAGTTCCCACTTTACATTAATTTGAAGCACTTTTAACAGGTCAACGGATAAATTCATATGAATATTCACGAGAAATCTATCATGTTTTGCTAATATTTTCAAAATTAAATTATGCTATCCAGTTAATAATTACGAAATATAATTAAAGAAATTACGATTTAACCTATGTCGTTTTTTTACAAGTTTTGCTATTTCTCTACTTTTTTTTTCAATTGCAAATCGACTGGAAATTTAAGTGAGAAATATTTTTGAATAGCGTTTCGATTAAAAATAAATAGTTAGCAATCAAACTTCAAATCAGTTCAAAAGTTATAACATTTGAAAAATTATGCTGAGGTATAATTTTAGGCATGTATAGAAAAAGCGACATGAATAATTTTCTCTGATACAATACCTACTTAAATTTCCTTTGTATGAGGAAGATAAAGTAAAAATACAAACAAGAATAAAAAAAAAATATAGTTATCCCCCCCGTGGAACAACGAAAATCAATTGAAGGCCTTTCGATGGCTTAGGAACAGGTGGAAACTTGGAGTAATAGAAATTCTGAAACATGAAAAACAATGTTGAAAGGAAAACACAATTGCTGAAGTATGATAAAAAGAAGAGACAAGGTACTTTACTTCGCCGTCCCCAATTCTGAGAATGACGTTACACGTTTAACCTATTCTTTCATAAAATTTATAATGCTCGTAGACATGTTATATTGTATCCTAACTTTCCACATTCATTTTGGTTTATTATTTTCAATAATGAACCTTTGAAATCGTCACGAGAAAAAAAAAAAAAAAAAAATAACAANAAAAAAAAAAAAAAAAAAAAAAAAAAAAAAATAACCCCCTTCAAAATTTTATATTTTACGTTTCAAGGTACGGAGAATCCAATATTCGAATAAAAAAAACTGTGCCCCGAAACTTTTGGGTGAAATCGAATACACGGCAGTGAAAAGAGCCAGAGACTTGAAATTTGATATATATGTCAAATTTAAGGTCCAATTTGGAGGGGGGGAGTTATTTTTTTACCCAGTAAAATAATAAACCCGTGTGTCATATTGGCAGAGTTTTTAGATTTGCAACGAGTAACAATGGAAGCTAAATGTAAACATTTTTATTTGTAGTACCATGATCTAAAGTTAGTTTTCGCAGAAGTTTCTCATGCGCCTCGGGCCGGTACCGCCTCCCGCCTCTCTGTTTGTATGTCTAGGAAAATACCTTTCTTTTGCAAATGAAAGACCATAAGATATGCAAACATTGAGATACGATCGAGTAGAAAAAATTTAGGCTAAAAACCCTGACTATCTAGACCAGGGGTTCTCAACCTTCACAATACGAAGTACCACTCGGTATTTTTTCGAATTTTTGGAGTACCCTGGGAGAAGGGGTTGCATAAAGGAAAATAAATAAAAATTATTAACATATGAGAACATAATTCCACAAAGAAGCTGAAGTTAAAAAATAATCATGCAAAGGTACCTGATAAGTTGTAAAACAGAGTGGCAGAGTGAGTAGGAAGATGGGGTATTGAACCTACTTCCTCCTGTTCCGATGAGATTACGTACTACGTAATCTTATCAGAAACAATTGCTTCAATATCAGGCTAAATATTACTATTTTTACGCGAATGTCATGGGACACATCTAATTCACTTCTAATATACTTGTTTTTCAAGTACAACATTTGAGAAAATCCAATTCGCACATTTATGTGGTAACAAAGGGTAATAGGGCTTTTAGTGCTTTCTTCTGGAAGTTTTAAGATCAAATCTTGTTAATTTTTATCCAACAATCAAATAAAATACTACTACTGTTGAACATTATCTTTCACGGTGCTCTCACTTGTCAGATCAATAAAAGATTCTTTATATTCATCAGCAACGCCTGCATCTGAGTATTCTGCGAACGGATTTCTAATCTACTCTAAGAAGGTGGAATTTTTTTTTTCTTTTTTTTTTTTACATAATGCATACATATATTTTATGATATTTTGTGTACAACTGAAAATGGCTTTGCGTACCACCTGAAAAGGGTTCGAGTACCACCGGTGGTACGCGTACCACCGTTTGAGAACCCATGATCTAGACTAACTGTCAAACAATCTAAATCCAACTGAGAATCCCAATACAAATTCCATTGAATACTTCATATTCATCAAAGTAAAAAAAACCCTTAGAACACTTGGTATAGCTATCAAATACAAAAATTGAAAATGATGAAAAACACTTCATGTTCTACAATTTGAATTTACTAAACTAACCTAAGAATAATGGAGTTAAATCCAAAATACGCGATTCGAATAATATATTAAAAAATGTAGAACAGTTAATCAACAGGGAGGATATATCCGATGTTCTTCTTCAAGATGAGATGTTGTTCTCAACACACTTTTATGGGAGATTGGAGCCATCAAACTTCAACCATACTTAGACTTTTATTAGAAAATTGTGATATTCACAAAAAGATATTTACTTTTTCATACTTTACAACTTTTCGCATCTTTCGTAGTTCAAATTTAAGTGAGTCTCTGGTTTCAAAATTTTATTTTATGTCTCCCTTTTATAAAGCAAAAGCTTTAATGTTATCATTATAATCAGATAATCAAACGAACCATGGCGGCTTGTCCCACAGGACATGGAGGATTAAAACCTCCCCCAAAAAGTGTGAAGTATAAAGATAGTATCAAAATTCGATAAAAAAGAAATGCAATTTATTTAAATTAACAGGATATAAATATTTTCACTTTAGTGCGATATTCATTTTTCTTTATTGGGGAGAGCATGGTAATGTTAACATTGAAGAATAACCTCTATAATGTCTTTGTTGTGGTTCTAAATACATTGAAGTAACATTGAAGTTACAGTTTGGCAGATTTACTCGAAGTGGGCATTGATCTTTAATTTTTAATTTAAACACAAGCGGGCTTAGAGGCATAACCGTTCCCTAAAAGATAATACTTTTTTCATTTATTTTAGCCCAAGAAACGATTACCTATTTGTTATTTTCATAACTTTATATTACAAGAGCTGCCGCTTATATTATTTTCAATTTATATTAAAGACACTAGAAATTCTTTCCCTTACACCCTGGACACTAAACTCAATCTAGAGAAATTAGTTCACTTGAGATATTTGATGTAATAAGAAGAAAGGAAATTGTCAAAGGTACTGTAAGGTATTAAGGGTAGTATTCAAGGGTTTGGAGATTACCTTTATCCATATGCGATGATGTTAAAATTGTATGAGAAAAATGTAAAATCCGTTCGTATATTAAACTAGGTGTGTCCGTGGACAAAAACGGGCGGAGCCATCCGTTTCACCTCGAATTTTCGGGCACCACATAAACTTTAGCATATTGCTCCATTATTCCGTTAAAATAAGATTTTTTAAGAATACCGTACCTTTCTTGATTGCATCATGCCGTTGAGTAGTAGGTCCTATTTAAAACGCAAAATAATCGGCCGAAAAATCGAAAACGGTTCAAGATTTTGTTCCGAAAATAGATATATGCACCCTTGGGTGTATATATATATATATATATATATTCGATATCCTTCAACGTTTTGACTAATCAATTAGTATTTCCTAAATTTTATTTTGCCCGATCCCGGATTCGAACTTGTAACTCTGGAATGGTTTGTCAAAATTTAGTAAATTATGTCCTAAATTAAGTATTGAGAAGCCACCTAAAACTTTTTCGTTATGAGTTGATATGCTGTCGCGACAAAATTTAAGATATCGGATCATGACTCTCTGAATTTGGTAAAAAATCGGAAAATCGGCCAAAAAATCGGAAACGGTTAAAGATATCGTTCTGAAAATAGATATATGCACCCTTGGGTTTATGCAGAATATGAAGAAAAAAATTTGGTAAAAATCGGTTGAGTAGTTTCGGAGGAGTAGGGTAACAAAATTTTGCAGTTTGTAGGGAGTATAAGGCTACGCTTCGCTCCGCCCAATTACTTCCTCGATAAATCTGCAAATGACATTGTATTCCGAGAAATCACTGTTGAAATCGTAGCCGCAAAATACAATGAAGTCCTGAATGTTCTACGAGATAAAAAAAAATGTTCAAGTGTGAGGGGGATTATGTTGAGAAATTGAGAACTTTTTATTTTTTATTTTTAAATATACCGTTTTGGAGTATCATCAATTTGCCTCGTTACTGATCGACCCTCGCATATTACACAAGTACGAGTTTGTACCTCATGCATTAACTTGTTTTAAAAATGTTTTCAATATGCAAATTTTTGAAAGAAAAGAAAATATGAATTTGAATGATGAATTTGGAAATAAAGTTATCAGAACAAAATATAAAAATGAAGTAAAATAAAATTCGGAAGCAAAAAGTAAATCCCATGAACGCCAATATGAAATTGAGTTAAATATTTCCCAACACTGGCACTGGGTATTATAGGTGATTCTCTAGTTTATTTTGTCATACTTGTAATAGCTGTTTAGTTTTGTTATACAAATTACAAATATTAGGCAGAAAACTAGAAAAATTAACTTGCGGTTATTTTTTAAATATGTAGTTCTCAGGTAATTGCAGCGTCTTGATTTCCACCCCAGCTTTAGGGAATTGAACCATCTTTGACAGATGGTGATCAGAATATTTGAAAATTGTCGAAATAGAATCTTATTAAACAACCGGAAAAGTAAAATATATTGAACTTTTATATACTCGAGCAGGTATTTTGAAAAGCCAAACCAACTAAAATTACAAAACGCAACAGGTTAGTCATTCCAATATTATTCGGATCACAACAAAACACAATCGGTCTTTGAAAATCCTAATGATCCCGAAGCAAATTATGTAAAATTGTGCCATTTCATTGAATTTTATCATATACCACACTTGAATTAGTTTTTGATTATGGTGAGGAGTAGCTGTTGTTATGTGACTCAATTATATTTCAATGACAGGAAATACGAACAAACCCTAACTATTTAGTAAAATAGGTTCCATTTTTGTCTTTTCTTTAGGCTATCTGTGCATTAAAATTGTTAAAGTGCATTTTTCTAAACATAAAATTTGTAAATTAAAATCCTCTATTTTTCTTTTGATGTATAAAAATATTGGAAGCAAGTCTGTGCTAGTTAGTATTATCAATGTTAAAGTATTCCTGAATTCCTTTGGTTTCCTTTAACCCTGAAAGGTTAGCGAAGAGTGAAGTTTTCTTGTCTATAGTTTTAGGAGTCTATTCCCATTAATTTTTTCGATATCTCTTACCGTTTTGGCTAAACAATTACTATTTTTTAACTTTGACTTTGCCTGATTCCGGATTCGAACTTGTGACTCTGGAATGGCTAGTCATAATTTTCTAATGTTTTCTTGCCTTTTATCGTTGTGGCTACAAAATTAGTGATACATATAACGATCGTTACATTTAAATTTATCATTATAAAAAATCTTTATAGGATTGAATATAAACGTTTAACAGAGAGTAGATACTTTTCTATGTTTAAATTTTCAAAGTTTCCTTCATCCTACTGCGTAAAATAGCGTAATGTCAACATTCATTCCATAATATTTAAGATGTTTTTCTGGGTTTGAAATGAATATTTAGAAAATTTATTTATGCAACCCTTGAGGTCATATGTGATCGGTGTACACAGCTGCTGATATTTTTTATATAAAAAATACATTTTAATTAAGTTTGATGAAGAATGATTTGGGAGAAGAAATTCGCATTAAAAATGCACACAATCTGAAAACACTTTACAATATTTTGCTCACAAAATTGCAATTTATTGCTGAATGGTGTTCTGCTGTGCAATGTAACATTAAGGGGAATGGTTAATGCTTTATTCATACCGGGGTACATACAAGTTTGTGTGATTTATTATTCGTTACTTTAATACTGTTATATTCACACATTTTTTTTGCAATAAAATCATGAACTCGCCATTGAAATTCGTCAAAAGTTTCATATTTTTTTTAACCCGAGAGGAAGCGACCCACCCCTTTATAAGATTTGGTCAGCCGTGAACTATGTAAGACAACCTTTAATGTGTCATAGTGTCCCCTTTTTCTTCTCCAAGATTTCTTTTTTCTTGCCTCATGTTCTTTCCTTCTTGTATCTGAGCATTTAGCACCCGTTTCCTTTTCACTGAAAAAACAAACTGAAAATTTTGTATAGGTATTTCGAAGCAGGTTTATGCTGATTGGTACTATGAAGAGGACATTTTCGGTAATGTTCATTTCCCTCATGTCCGCTCTTATTTCTTGGATCCATTTGCAGGTGTAGTTTTATAATTGATTAAAATCATTTAGCCTATTAGCTATGGAGGACATAAAAGAATATTTATGTCCTCCATAGCTACATAAAAGAATATTTTCTTTTATGTCCTCATCCATTTTTATCAAGAGCCCACAATTTTTTTTTTATTTTAAAATACTAATTTTTATTTTTATTACTATGAAACTGGTTGCAAGTCTTTATTGAGACTGATTGCAAATATCATTGCGACCTTTTCGTTGTTGTTACCACGTTTTCACTGGCGGATTTACACATATGCCGCCTGTGGGCTATTCAGATTTGGCCGCCCCTCCCAGCCTTTACAGTTAATAATCATAATTATTACCTAATTACAATTTTTGTTAATGAAATTGTTCTTTTTGATTTGTGCACTTTGGCCTAATTACACCACCTTTTTACCGTAATGAGTATGATTGTGAACTGAGGAATCGATGTATCAGTTTCAACGATTTAGTTAACATTGAACAAGAAATAGTTTTAGTGTATATTTCTCAGCTAATAAAAGCTCAATCATGAACTAGTATTACTAAAAGCGGGGTGAGGTATGCGTTAATAATACTTACATAATAATGTACATCTCTCTCAAACTCAACACCGCATGGCGTATGTCTACCACAGTAGGAACCAACTTCGGCTCCCACGGTGGCCAAACAGAGGCAAATATTAGACTTTAATAGAAAGTTTCGCGACGCGTGCAATAAATACAATTGACTTACTATCAAATTTCTAGTCTGTTTTCCCTCTAGGCAGGACTGAAAAAGCCAATCTGAAAAACGGCTAAAAAATTGGAATTCTATGCAAAAAATTGATATGAATATAGGCACCAAATTTTAAACTCTAGCTCTCACTTTTTCATTGTATGCGGCATTTTCGAAATCCGCTGAAAAGCGGCAAAAAACTGCCACTGATAAATTCGATTTCAACCAAAAGTTTATGGAACATTCCATGCATAAAATTGTTCCAGATAGGCACTAAATTATAAGGTAAGAAGCGGCCAAAACAGCCAATAAAAGACTTCAGCCAACATTAGCTTTTGGCGCATTCAATGTATGAAATTGATACGAATGAGCACCAAATTTGAAGTAACCATTCTCCTTAATTTGGGCAAGATTCGCGAAAACCACTAATGTTATATTCGATTTCAACCAAGTTTGGTTTGACGTTCATGGCATAAAATAGGACAAAATACACGCCAAATTTCAAGTCTCTGGCAGCAGCCACCGTTCACCATATTATTATAAACAATATGTTGAAATGTTTGTATGAACCTAATAGGATTAGGTATATAAATATGAATCATTTTAATTTCTGTAATAACTAAAAAAATTTGGCCAAAATTTACCGACCCTAAAATCTGCCGCCCTAGGCTCCAGCCTACTCAGCCTATTGGTAAATCCAACACTGCACGGATTGATTATTCTGTCCCACTGCCCACAGCTTTCATAATAGTTCTGGTCTGGTGTAGTAGTTGTCTAGAGTTGTTTTTCCTCCGGCTTATTAAGTCCTGCAGTCCGTTCATAAATTGTTCTAATTCATAAAGTTATGAGATAGAACAATTGTTGGCCTTTTATGTTAAGATTGGTGTGCTTTCAAGATCGTTGGTCCTGAACGTCCTATTCTCTATCTCTTGTAACTGTATCTTCTATCAGGCCACAAAATATACATCTCGAGAGTCCTAGTCTATGCACCTGTTTTTTGGAAGGTCCATGTACTGTGAGTAGACACATTATTACGAAGCGTCTTCCCTCATTATTATAACTTGACCACGCAGTTTTAAGAAACACACTCGCGGGTAAAAAATCTGAAATATTAAATGAATTGCAACATTGTCCTCTACCAATACACCAGCGCATTGTTTAAGATAGTACTTTGAAAGGAACATTGTTTTCTCCGACATTTTATTTCCATTTTCCATCCCATCAACGCGTCACTACTAATATGTTGATAGGTTAGGTTAGGTAACATTGTATGCAAACTTGCCCTCTACCAATACACCAGTGCATTGTTTAAGATAGTACTTTGAAAGGAACATTGTTTTCTCTGACATTTTCTTTCCATTTTCCATCCCATAAACGCGTCACTACTAATATGTTGATAGGTTAGGTAACATTGTATGCAAACTTGCCCTCTACCAATACACCAGTGCATTGTTTAAGATAGTACTTTGAAAGAAACATTGTTTTCTCTGACATTTTCTTTCCATTTTCCATCCCATCAACGCGTCACTACTAATATGTTGATAAGTCAAAATAATTTACATTTTATGATTTTACCCCTACTCCTTTCGCTTTCCCACTTATCTATCCATCTATCTCTCTGTCTATCCATCCATCTCACTCATAAGAAAGAATTTGTTGTTTAAAATTTTAGTGTAACTTTTAGAAGTCATTATTCAATGATATTGTGTATCTTTTGACTAATAAGTTTATGAAAAAGTTTTCGGGGTATGTTATAGAAGTTAGATATTTGTATACCTATGTTCTAGCTGAGATAAAGGAAAACTTCTTTTTCATATACTTTTTGGTTTCATAAAACAAACAATGTATATTTTTATACTGGGTAATAGGGTAGTAATAGGAACTAGAAAAGAATTGCAAGAAAATGAATTATGCCATACATTGTAAGAAGTTATTTGCTGATTTTATAAAATATTGCAGAATATTATGCTGTGTATGGTATTGCAGAATAATTAATATTGCAAGAAAATTGATTTCCTTGCGTTCATAGACATGGTAATTTTGATGAAAACAAAAGTTTGAGTTCGACTGTTTGTTGCTCAGAAGAAAAATGATCCATCGATCCTAGAATTTCAAAATCATTTGCCTGCCGGTATCAGCTGTCTTGCGCGCTGCATATTCCTTATTGACATTTAAAAACGCGGCGTGGCATGCATATACGATCTCACCTAGCGATGCTATAATACCTGTGCATGCCACTATTAACTAAAATAACTTTAAAAACAAGCAGTCACGGATATAAATAATATTGGAGTTACACATTTCAGCTGTATTTGTACTCTTTCAATACCTCGTGATTGTCTTTCCATTTGACTTGGGGTTGTAAAATATACAGCAATTCATTCCGCATTATGTTAAAATAAAGATTTATATTTAAAATTCCTACTAACGACAGCGAAGAATATGATAGAGTTGTGAGAGATTTTCACATAAATGTTACCATCTATGTGCTCAACTGCTCATACAGTGCATTCATAGTCTCCTTAACTTTTTACGGCCATAACTTTATGTCTATACAGGACCTCCATTAGGCGTGGCCTGACACCCCCGCCCAATTCAAAAGTTGTGAGAAGAGGCGACTTTATGAGCGCTCTGCATATAGGAGTAAAATACCCATATCTTTCGTCACTGACAGCCTAAGCATTTCTTTTGAAATATGAATCTTTGAAGAGCTAAGGTTTAACTTCATACATTTCTTTGCCAAGTTGATAGTTGAAACAGCCTCAAATTAATTATCCTTTATAGTCTAAAATTCAAATTCCACCCTCTTACTCCTTTCATTTCACATTAATGACATATAGTTTACTCAAACTTGGGCACTACAGTAGATGAAAAAGAGGGAGACATTTAACAAAGTCGACTCAACTTGACAATGGACTTAGTTTCTTTTAAAAATAAATAGTACGGACTAACGTGCAGAATTTTGACATTTTCATAACAGATATTATGAAAATAACAAAGAAAAAATATTTTTGAAAAAAAAAATATCACAGGACCAGACGGGTTTCTTTCAGCAAATTCAAATTTAAGACTCACTATACCTAGTGAGTCCTTAATTAAAAGAAAATGAATTGTGTCATAGCCTATTCGGGCCGAGCGTGTACAATTATACACATATTTTCACTGGGATATTGACCGATATTTTTCAAACACATTGATATCGACGAACTTGCCCCATATGGGATTTTTTTTTTTTGTTTTCAAAAAATTAAACTCCATTCATTTTTCGATAGATAATTTAGTTCTGAATCATTTGCTTTTTTGTTCTTTTCCCCGAAAGTTGTTTCCTTTTCCCTTTATGGAAAGTTGTACATTCTCGATAAACAATTATTTTGCAATTGGGACTCTGAAGAAATAACTTCCAACTTTCTCTGTTCAAATCCACTAAAAGACTCACTTCTATTAATAAAAATAAAGGTTTAGGGTACTATATTATTTTTGAAAGTTTCGATAGATTATTTATTTTGCTCTAGAGAAATTTTATAAATCTCTTAAGTACTGACGGAATATGAATAAGTAAATAATAACAATTATCGAACAAAAATTACTAATAATTTCTGACTCTGTTTTTTTATACTTTTTTTTTTATTCATCAAGCTTGAGAATGAGAAATACTGAATCAACATTTAGTAGCGGAATTAACCATGTATATCAAATCACTGCAGTATTTTCACTAGAATAGTACAGCATTTTCACTGTACTATTTTCACTAGACTATAGTACAGCATTTTCACTGTACTATTTTCACTAGTATATAGTACAGTATTTTCACCGTAGCACTGGGTAAGAATCGTTCATTTCAATAATTGGTTTCGACAATTGTGTCATATAAGTTTATTGTTCTTCTTTGAAGATCAATTTACCATTCACTGTCTTTTGATTGATTGAAGTTTAGACAGTTGTTCTGTGAACTATAGAGCTCACTCAATTAAAATGGCCACCATTTGTGACCCCTGGAGGCACAATAGGGACAAAAACTAATCGGCTAATTCTATCAATACAATTAATGACTGCACGTTTTATGAAAATCGGACAAGGTGTTCCAGAGTTATCAAGCTACAAAAGGGAATCAAACTAAAAAAATCGTTAAGATTTCTGATTCCGTTAGTTTCCACTAAGCTTGAGAAGGGGTGGTATTAATCAACATTTTGCAGCGGCATTAATTATAAAAGAAGAGAAGGAAAAACAGAAAACGTCCGCCTCTCTGTTTTATCTGTTTACGTAGACAAAAATTTCCTCTGAAGGCAGAAGTTACACCAGGCAATTTTTTTTTTTTTTTTTTTTTTTT
>CM022885.1:32947469-33005082 GCA_012654025.1 Pachypsylla venusta | reverse complement strand
TAGTAAGTGAATCCTCGTCATAAATAACGGTAGTGTTTTTCAAAGTTACCAATAGGATGTCTAATATAAATTTGTTAAATAATAATGATTTTTTTTCTTAAATAAGGGCTAAAAGTGACCAGCCAAAGGTTGATTTTTAAAAATTATAAATTAATATAAGTTTTAACTGGCTATTTTTTATCTGTTGTTTTGTTTTGCTTAATGTTTTCTGATGATAATAAAACCTGGCTTACCTACAGTGGACGGAATTATTTTTTGAATGATACCCTTAAATGTAAATATGAAAATTCGTAAAGTTATAGTTAAAGACAAATTGACTATTTTCAAATCAATATGAACACCCTTATTTAAAAAATAGTAACCACCAATGACCGTAACTTTCAAAAGTCTTTGGACAAAGAAACGTCTCCAATTGGTGTATCATGTGACGTCAAGATTTCCCTTGGTATTGGAATGAGAATTGTGGTTAAAGATGCTTTTGTATTTAACCGTAAACTGCCATACTATTCTACTATAATATGATAAATATTATTCGGGCCCGAGCCATAAAAAAAAAATCTCGTTTGCGGCCAATATAATTTTTGATATACTGCATAATATTACACAAACGCTATCGTGAGACGTCACACGTGTTTCCAGAGTCTTTCGTATGTGTTTGCATTTGTTTTTCATCAGTAAAGGCACACATTTTGAGGGAACCTGGTATAAAATTTTTGTGAAATATCTTTTGCTTTTTTTCTCTCTCAAACCTAGTATCTTTTCATTCACCTTTACTTATGGAAAGAAAAGAACCTTTTTTTCGCTTTGATTAAAGTAAACAAAATAACAAGTTATCTTGTTAAGCAAAGTGCAACTTAACAGTAATGCTACTCTTTTTTTTAATTTTTCCTTTTTGCTATCTTCAAAGATCTTTTACTTTTTTTCTTTTAAGAGTAGATAGGAAAACTGTAGGGAACTCTACCAGGTGGTTTTCTTTTGTTTTTCTTATTGAGACAGATGAATATATTATGAAAACTGCATACCTACTTCACTATGAAAATGTTTTGAAATGAGTAGGATGGAGCAAAACCTCAAGCAAAGTAAACAGATGAAGTAGTTGCTTTTTTGAAAACAAAATAACCTTCGTATAATTTTGTTTCAGTTTGATTGATATATACATTGTAGCTACCTAATGAAATATTCCTTTCAATTTGTTTTTGCGTGCGTATTTTTGACCGATGAAAGTGAGGTCTAGTTTTAACTCAACAATTCTGTACCGCGTTAATTCTCGAATAACTGTTTTCATTGTGACGAAATGGGTTGGTGAAGTTGTGGTAAGACTCTCTGTGGTAAGATAGGTAAAAAGTAGGGCGTGTGTTCAAAGCCAGCCAACCCGTGGAATTTTGTCCCCATGAATTTGAGATATTTACACTATTAGAGGACATGAAAGCGGCTGGGATCATTAATATCTAGTCCGGCATTTTCAGAGTAGCATAATATGCTACCCAACCCTTTCACAACTATCACTTATCGTGATGGACAGGGACACGGAAAGTAAGTAAATTGTAATGACACTTTTAGTATGGACATTTTTTATGTTAAATGTTAGTTTTGTAGCGGTGTTCCTTTTAAAATATAAAAAGTCTTCCCATTAAATTTTTGGATTCAGGTTTGGAAAAATGTTTGACATAGGTTGATATGAGGTTAGTGTAAAGGTTTTGATGTCCCTTGGCTGAAATTGATATGGTATGCTTTTCAGATGGTACTGGGGCCAGTGTGAGGACGATGGCTGGTTCAATGTTCATTAATGGTGAGTCAAGAAATTATTTATTTGTTTGCACATTTAGGTAATACTGGTATATCATTTAATTCTTTTTTGCTCAGATTAAAACGCCGCACTGAAAATATTTAGCAATTTTAAATATCGAGAAGTAATAATCTCGATTATAAAATGTAACCACCAAGGGGAGCAAACCAGCTTCATTAAGTGACGATCCTAAGCCGGTGTAGATAGGAAGGTCATCCAGCATTTAAAAAAAAAAAAAAAAACCCTGCTTCAAACTATTGATGGAAGGTAATCAGCAAAAAGCTAGTTTCTACGCAGTTTCCACTGATACTGTGAGAAAGAAGCTAGGGTTATTGTGCCAGGAAAGGGTTTTGTACGTTAAATATTGACTCCGATGAAACTAAAGTACAATGGAACAAACTAAAGTCCAATGGTTAACCAATAAGTAAGCAAAAAGGTTCAATACTGATTTTTGGGGTAATGTTTGTATTGCACATTGCATGCACAAACTATTAACAGGAGTTAGTATAAGTATTCAAATTAGAGAATGTTGGTATTCGGGAACTCAATATCAAATATCGTGGAGTGAGCGGTTACAAATGTTAGGGATGCGAGTGTCACATCCGCTACAATATGAAACATCTTTTATGCTGTATGTTATCTCCTTTCCATCAAAGATTCGATGAGAAATATTATCTGTTCTTCATTTTTATATAATATTCGGCGGAACTGAGAGAAGTCTAGCGTTCATAGAACATAGTATTATACAGGGTGCGGCAATTATTTTTGCAACATTTCAAAAAATCGAGGGGGGGGGTCAGTGATAGTGGGAGGAGCGTGGGGTTTGTGATATTCAACACGAAATGACATCTAGTTTTTAGTTGTTGCAAAGGTTTGGTCGAGCGCGAATCGTGAGTTCGTTATCAAGTTGTTTTTTAAAAAAGTGAATCCATTATAGCCAGTCAAAGGGCGTTCTGCACAAAGTATAGTTTGAACTCCACAAATCCAATTCCTGATGGAAAAACAATTTTGATTTGAGTTCACAACTTTAGGACCACATCATCAGTTTTAGGCTGTATGGGGCTACCCATACAGCCAATCGTTCTCGTGAGATTCCGCAGGACATAGTCCCCGGTCGCCGGATTTGTGGGGTTACCTCGAGGCTGAGGTCTTCAAATATCGCCCTGGGACCCTTGAAGAGTTAAAGAAGGCAATTCTGGAAGAAATCATGCAAATTGATGCGGGTATGCTGACGAGAGTCATGGAAAATTTAAGTGAAAGACTCCAAAAGTGCATCACTCGCCTAGGCCATCATTTGGACGATATTATTTACAAAACATAAATGGAGAAAAACTAGAATACACAAGCTTACAGAATACTAAATAATTTTTCAAATATCTCATTTGCTATTTATGTACCAGCTCTTTCAAATGTGGGAATACTAATTGCCGTTACTTCTGATTTAAATGATTTTGATGGTATTGCATATTTCCTGCACACTTTCTTAGCAGGAGTTATGATAACTATTCAAATATAAGCATGAGGGATTAAAGGAACCCACGTTAAGAAATCGTGGAGTTTCAGCCGTTACAAGTGGTATAAAAAATGGTTTGACATCCGTTACAAAATGCTGCAAGATATCTCTTTTCGATGAAGGATTGACTTGGATTGTCTATTCCTTGAAAATCAAGCCTACACATTACAGATAATATGTATCTTGTATCATAAACTTTATATTTTGACTAAGATAACATTCATCTAACAACGGAGTTGCAAAATGGCGCAACAAAAGCACGGAAGTTATAAATAATAAATTTTCTCTAGCATCTTATCAGATACCAATACACCATTACCTTACAACCCTGGTATCCAGGGTGGCTCAACCTACATGCGGCGTGCGGGCGGGTGTTTTATTCTGTTACTACAGAAATGAAAGTTAGGCATTATGATGATAAAAATGTTTTGTTTTTTTTGTCGATGGTCTGCTTAGATATTGGGGTTTTAGACAAGAACGTCTAAGACAGATTCATATCTAAGAGGGAAAGGTCCGCAATAATTTCTTGTCCATGTTATGAAGAAAAATATATTAAAGGAAGCGAAATTTATAAAGCGAACGTTATAAAATTTAGCATCTGATAGTTGCTTAATCTACTGTCATCATACATCTATCCTAGGAGGCTATTAATTGACATGGGCCACACAGCAACTAATTGACATGGAGGCCACGGCTATTAATGATCTACCATGATGATGGCAGTGATCCGTGATGCCCATAAGAATTATATGTCAGATATTGATTGACTCAGAAAAAAAGCAAAATTTTTTTTTTGTAAATATAATATTTAGCATCAGATAAATGCTTATTACTGTCATCAGTCATCTAATCTAGGAGGCTATTATTTGACATGGGCCCTAAGAATAGTATAGGTGAACTATGGATCTCACTGAAATTACCACCATGAGGCCCCGGTTGGTCCCGATCAGCTGATACCATGAAAATGATGAATACTTTACTAAGTTTCATAAAGCCGTTCCAGAGTTATCGTGGAATGAACAGACGAATAAAAGAAAAACTCTGGAGTTAAAACTAGATCTCACTTCGTTTAATTTCAAAAATTTACTGACGTTTTTCAGTAACAGAAGTACCTACCTTCCTGAAAATATGAAAAAATAATATCTTATTGATTTTGAAATTATCCACACCTGGGTGTACTGTATCTATTACTTTTACTGATGATGTTGACTCTGGGCTATTATAAAAAAATAATCTCCCCTCAAAATTTAATATTGTAAGTTTCAAAGTACGTGAAATGGAAAAGTCGACTAAAAAATCATTCGTCCAGCGTGCGACGGACGGATTTTTTATTCAATTTTTGAATTTTTAGGTACCTAATATGAAACGTAAAAATATAAAATTTTGAGGAGGTATTTTGTGGTCGATTGTAAAGGGTTTAATATTAGAAATAGAATCTTTTTTTTTTAAAAAAAAAAAATATAATTTAATGCTTTGTTGTCAGGTGAACATCATTTCGATGGTGCTAATAGTTGAATATTTACAGACTCTTATTTTCCAAGTTAAAAAAGATCATTTCAGCTGGAGTCGGCGCCTAGGAGGATATCACCCATTCGCAATTTCTCACACTCTTAAGGATGCTCCTGTGAGATGGTTTTGAGAGGACCTTGGCCTGCTGGATACGGTTATAGGAATTTTGATGTAACACTTGATCAGATCTTAAAATTGAGATGAAACAGGGGCTGGTCTTTTTATCGTTTGGAGCTTGTGCACTTCTTATCTCTAAAATTGATCGCGTGATCGGATTGTATTCTTTTATCGGACCGATATATATATAAATGTATATTTATTTGTGATACTATTGTACAATTTTAGTGGGCATCATAACATTACAAGGTATTCTCAACAATCACTGCAATATCACTAAGCCTAAGCTACACTTTAACAATTTCCTTATAATGCTACCACTTGTCGCTATTACCATACCTACTCAGTTGTCCTCAGGAGGTTGTGTTACCCCCAATCACAACCAGACCAAGTACAAAATTAGAAAAAAACATTTATCAAAGTTTTGACCCGCCCAGGAGTCGAACCCGGAACCCCCTTGGTGCAAGCCAAGTGTGATGTGCACTCTGCCACGCAGACTTTGCGGAGCGGCGATATCGTAACCAATGAGGTTTATCGGACCGATATATGCGATAAATGAAATGCCTTTACTCCTGTGTCTCCATAATAAGAAAGAGAAAATAAGTTCATATGAATGAATGACAGAATAGTTACTAATCATAATAATAGTAGGAAAATTGTTATCACAGTCACCAAACAGCATTTCAAAAGCCGCCAAAGCAATGCAAATCAATACAATCTTTTGTAACAAAATAAAATGAGCTACAGGATATAATGATATTAAAGAGTTGATTTCTGTAACGAGCACAAGATTGTTTTCTCTCCTGATATATACTTATTTAAGGAAAATATGAAGTAGCACAGTTAGATAGTTACCCGTTATTTTAATAGTATGCATTAAACGCTTTCGTTTGCATAGTTTTTTCCATACACTTTATTGATATTGTTTTTCAATTTTCTTCATCGCTTTTATTAACACCTATCTATTCGTTTTCTATGCATATATTTTGAATAGAAAGAAAAGCTATTACTTGTACAAGTATCGTATCTGCAGAATTGTGTACGATTATCTACAAAAGCAAGAAGATAGTTACTTTGGAATTTGAACACACTATGGTTCCATAAATTTTAATTGATCAAAACACGAAGCAAAACATAAAAAAATCTACTTTTTTTATGACGAGGATTCACTTACTTTTTCACTTCCGACTCGAGTTTCGTCTAGTTTTTAGACATTTTCAAGAAAATGTCTAATTTTCCTTGAATTTATATCATCTAAGAAATTTACTTGAAAATGTCTACGAAGTAGACGAAACACGAGTCGGAAGTGAAAAAGTAAGTGAATCCTCGTCATAAATAATGGTAGTGTTTTTTTAAAGATACCAATAGGAATAGGATGTCTAATATAAATTTGTTAAATAATAAAACAAAAAAAAGTTTTCTTAAATGTAGACTACAATCTCTTAAAGTGGCTACAATGAGGCCCCAGAGTGTTATCTATGTCCAGCAGAAACAAGTCAGCAAATTCTATAAATATAATAAATGTCTATAGAAAGATTCATCAAAATCGGACCAAGTGTTCGAGAGTTATAGTGGTACAAAATGACAGGCAGAAGAAATTTTTGGTGTAAAAACTAGACCTCACATTGATCGGTCACCACCACGTCATTGACATGAAGAATAGTTATTTTCTGCGTTATTTTAACTATCAGTTTAACCGTGTAGTTTTGTGCCCTCGTGATGGTGTTTATAAGTTTCCAGCGTATGGCCGGTATAAGCCGGCCTAGAATGACCATTAGATGTTAAAGAGTCGTTAAGCAAAAAAACAACAACTCATTTGCGGCTCATTTGGCGGAACAGATACAATACTGATTTTTATAAAATATGAAAAAAAGAGGTAAAAACAAAACAAAAAAAAAGCGACAACCTACTCCCAGAATACATAATAGGTTTTGTAAACTAAAGTTGTTTAGTAATAAATAAAAAAGTGAACGAGCAACTTTCTTGCCTGCCTTTAAACTTGTAAACCAATTAATTGAATTAAATATTTTAAAAAGTTTTACAAACTTGATACCCCAAAAAACCTCCAATGAAACAAAATTTTCAACATAGTTTGATCTAAGTTTTCACATTTTCCACTTACTTAGAAAACTCTGCAAGTATTAACATTGTTTTATTTATTAGGAACCAATTTACTAACCTTAGGTTTTCAAAAATTTTATTTTCTAAACTTTTTTTTTTAGAAAATTTATTATTCATTCATTCACTTCTTCATTCTTCGTTGAATTTTCCGTGAAAAACATTATTGTAATAAGTGTTTGTTCGTCCATTGTACATAATTAAAAAACGCAAAGTTCAGTTTATACAAAAATTAACATATAACAGATATACAATAATTAACAGTTATACAAAAATTAATAACTTATAAAGTTACACATCCTCAGTAGCTCAGTTGGTAGAGGCGGTAAATTCGAAACCAGGAGGCTGTTGGTTCGAATCCAAGCATGAATATAAGATTGAACAATAACACAGGGAACTACATTGTGACAAGCTTATATTAGCTTAACGCAACTAAATTCCTTTCTTTCTTTCTTATAAATTTATACAAAAATTTTAGAAATACAGATAGGTATCTCTTACAATGCAGGTACGAAATATGAAAGGAAAATTTCATATTTAAATACACGTTTAAACATAAAATACACAGGAATTCACTTTGATATTTTTTTATAATTTTAGCTCCCATGGCTCAGTGGTCAATGCACTAGTCTTGCACTTGGGAGACCCAGGTTCGAATCCTGGCGGGCGTAAAATTTGTCACTGTGGTTTGGATGTTTTCGGGGCCCACTCAGCCTCGTGAGGACAATGAGTAGCTATGGAGATAAATGTGCATATTAGCGATCCGGTGCCAGCATTGTAGGTAAAATAGAAAAATTCAAAGGAAATGGATAGATATTGGGAAAATCCTACAATGCTGCAGTGAGCACCAAAGTTGTGACATAATATAACACAAAGAAACAGCATTTATTTTATTATTATTATTTTTTACAATTTGATTAAGTCTATCACCTAACCGACGCGACGCGACGTGCGATGCATTAGATCCTCTTTGGCCTTACTCTTCTACCGAGTTGGTAATGGATTGTTTCAGCAGAGTTTTTATTAGGCGTTGCAATTTTTTCCTGAACAATTTGGGTATTTTCCAATCTAGCATATACGATTCTGTAATATATAAGATTGTTACCTCTTAATTCTAAAGATCGTCTCTTAAGTACCTCCTCATTGGTAACTCGATCTGTCCATTTGATATTTAACAACTTCCTCTAGATCCACATCTCCAGTGAATTTAATTCACAGCCATACAGTAACCCGCTCCATTTCACTGGTAAGTAACGGGTTGGTGGTATAGTGGTAAACCGCTCTAACTGATAATCAATTTCATCCTCATAAATTTGAGATATTTACAACTGGACATGGAATGGGCCGGGATTATCAACATCTAATCCGACGTCCTCAGAGTGGTGTTATTTGCTACCCAACAATTCCACCAGCATCACTTTCCATGATGAACACGAAAAGAGTAAGTACTCTGGTAAGCAGAGCGAATTAGATCATCCTCACACAAAGAAATCACATTTACACAAATTTCAGATGGATTCTCGAGTTTCTGAAATAGATTTCAGTGTTCCGTTACTTCCTTTCCGGTATGGATTCCTAAAAGGATTGAAAGAAACTCCAGAGAAGAGCGGTACCAGTAAGTGAAATTAAATTAAAATCATCATATTGATAACGGCTCCATATAGTAAAATATAAATCGTAACAGAAAATAAGATTTTTAACAGTTTTAGTTATTTTCAAGGCTCAAAATTAAGAAGATAAATATCTTCGAGTTATAACAATGATTTGAAAAATAATTAGATTCTACTGGACTAGCAACTAACAGTTATTGTGTTTGGTTGTTCAGAGTTGAGTTCAAACTATGATTCAATCCGGACCCCTATTAATCATAGTAACAGAAGATGAATTATGAATCTGTTAGCACCATACAGAACACTATGGTGCTAACCCGTCCTGTTGATTCAAACTGGTTGAATAATGATGTAGACACTATGGTACTGACTCATTCTGTCAGCTATAGAACACTATGGTGTTGAGTCAAACAGGTTGAATAATGATGTAGGCACTATGCTACTGACTCATTCTGTCAGCTATAGAACACTATGGTGTTGAGTCCAAATGGTTAAATAATGATGTAGGCACTATGCTACTGACTCATTCTGTCAGCATAGTGTTCGTTATTCGGCACACATGGGGGCTGACAGGAGATGTAGCACTTTGAAGACGAGTGTTTCTTTTAATTTATCCCTCTGTCAGTCCATTCACACATAGTTGGGCAGATTATTACTACCTAAAATTGTTGTTCTTTCACAAATTGTTGTTCTTTCACACATTAAATTTGGACGAAGATAGTTTTTCGACTGATTGTGTGACCATCTGCAATATAACAGAGAGTTTATTTGGAAACTCCATTCAACATTTTGTCATCACCATTTTGATCCATGGTTGAGTTTTACAATAATGGTTTATTATAAATTTAGTAAGATTATTAAATAATGAAAAGTACTAAGTAGGGTATATCACAAATAATGGCCATGCAACATGTCAGGCGAGGGCACATTGAACATGTGACATTCAGGGGTACTCAGAACATCGTCCTTTGGAAGAGACTACGAGCGAAATGCACATGCTTCTACGAGCAACTATTCGCTACGACGAGCTACTTGAAGCGACAAATCCAATTGTAGGAAGATTTTAAGATAGTTACAAGCCTGAGTTTTTTTCTCGTTTTTCTTTGTTCGGACAGATATTGACCTATAGGGAACTTTTTGTCCGAAATCGAGGAATGCTGTTAAGAATGTAAAATGTTTTTCTTTGTGTTATTATGTCGGAAATTCTGGTTCATGTTGTAAATCATAGATTAGATACAGACGGAAGACGGAGCACATACCAACATATCTATTCGGGTCACTTTGGAAAACAGAATTATGGCACGAGCGCTCTTTTCGGGAGCTTACATTTTTAAATCCACCATATTGTTTACTATTAAACTTTTTGTACGAATTCAGGTCATCTGTGAACTGTAGACCTCGCTTTTAATTTGGGTATGAATTGGACCTCTAAATAACTTGTATTCTGTGAACTGTAGATCTTATTGTAATATTCAACCTCCATTTGGCCCAGGGTAACCCAATGGGACCTCTAATTAACTCGTATTCTGTGAACTGAAGACCTCACTATAATATTAAACCGCCATTTGGCCCAGGGTATCCCAATGGGACCTCTAATAATTCGTATTCTGTGTACAGAAGAGCTCACTCTAATATTGAACCCCCTTTTGTCCCTCGTATTCCCACTGGACCCCAGCGCTAATTAGAAAATTCAATGAAGATACTAAATTCCAAGTTCTCAAGCTTAACTACCTACTAAAAACAGCGAAGAACATTGCAGCTAAATTAGAAACTCTTTCCCTCCCCCTTAATGGCCGGAAGAATCAGGAAAAATTCATTTTCTTTTCGCTGACCAAAGGGTATTTTAGGGAAAGATATTCCCGAAAACACGTGGGAACTATATTTATCACTTCCACGTGAAACCCACTATTACAATTTTTCCCACCATTTAGGTTTTATTAAAAAATGCCCACCAAATAGGTTTAAACTGTTTTCCCAAAAAATATTCCCCAAGGTTTATTTCTAACCATGAAATTGTTTAAGAGTCAAAACAGAATAGACAATGTTTTTCAGCTCCCCTAATTATTCCTGTTACAACAATTAAGAAGTAGGGAGATGTGTGGATTAATCAAGATAATCATATTTCCAAAAGTAAGTCTCTAAGACCGGGTTTGCTGAACAAATTTTTAAGACAAAAGGTCCCGTAAAAATGCCGATCTGGTCAGCAAAATACTTTTTTTTAAAAGACATCAATGTATTTGTCGTGGTAATTCCGAATAGATGCCTAACAGGTATCATCGTTCATTTTTTTATGTTCCAAAATTTGTAACCTTATTTTCCATTATTTTGCTCTAAATCATCATTTCATTTTTAACCAATATTCATATTGATTGTCTTATTAAAAGTTTTTCGACTAATCGATAATAATCGATACTGAGCACCGATTAATCAGTCAATCAAATAATTGATAGAAATCGATGTATCGTTGTTCAATACCTTCCCTAGAAAGATTTATCTACTCGACAATGCAGGTGACAAAACAATTAATTATAAAAAAATTATATGGTCAGTTTGAAAACCCCTGGAACTTGAATAGTAATGTAAAAAGGGGGAAAATTATCGTACACAATAAGATCGGCATTTATTCAACTGTCAATCAAATTGCTAACTATTGTCAATTACTCTAATGCCTATGTCAATAGACTGTAGGTAGCATAATAAAAGATATCTAATTTCACTTTAAACGAGAAGAAATGAAATTATATCTCTGCACTCTTCTAATCCTCTTGGTTCTGTGGATATAATTTTTACGGGGTTAAAAGATACTGTGTAGATTCCATACATTGTCAAATGGGAATCTACTGTTTAAGTCGAGGACAGAATGCTATTGTGAGTGGAGAGTAACAAAAGAAACCCTTTCAGACGGAATTTCAACTGCTCACTTTAATGTGAAATAACTTAAATAGTTAATTCTTGGCATTAATGTCTTCTTTATATCTACTTTAAAGATTAAAGGTACGACTTATGAATTAAATTTCAGGGAAGAATCAAACAATTTGACACTTTTTGAAATCAAAAGCAATGAATGAAGTCATCTAAGGGTTCCTTAAATGAAAACGGAACTCTATTCCAAAGTCTTCACGAGATACTATGTCTCATAAAGGAAATAGCCAGGTGATTTTTTGACAGATTACGTATTGCTAATTATATCTACTAAATTCTCACAATCAGATGTATGATTTATATTCCTTATGGAAGTTGGTAAGTGTAGCTGTCGAGGGGAGCAAGCCAGCTTCATTAGGTAACGGTCTTAAGAACGTGGAAATAGAGAAGGTTTGGTGTTAGGAAGTGCATTCAGCCTTTAAAAAAAGTCTGCTTCAAATTAATGATGGGAGATCATCTGCAAAAAGCTTATTTCCACGCAGTTTCTATGGATACTGTGAGAAGCAAGTTAGTATTACCGTGTCAGGAAAGAGTTACAATCAAAGAGAGTAGACACCGAACAAAAGGTGATGGCATGATAGAAAAAGGAAAGCAGCGCCGACCCCAAATAGATTGGTGCTACTTAATGAGGTCTACAGTGCAGAGAACTACTTTAAATTGGCTTTCCAAAATTCCTCTTTCTATGTTTTTTCTTTCTTTCTTTTTAATAATTAATTATAGCGTCTACACTACACTACATTATGCTGCCGAGATTCTGTCACAAATACAGCAATTTTATTACTGACAGTCTCGAGGGAGCTCTACCGTCTTAGAATGTTTCCAACTTCTTTGGCATAATGTTACATATAAGTCTCCTGCTATAATTGGACACTAAATTAAATACCACCAAATCCTAGGATAACTGATCGAACGAAGTGAGATCTTGTTTTAACATCACGATTTTTTAAAACATCCGTTTGTTCCACGATAACGCTTGAACGCTTTGTCCGATTTTGATTCAGACTTGCTATGGACATTCGTTAAGTCGATGAATTTAGCTGATTGATTTTTGAGTTGAGATCTAGACTCCACTTTACAACCATTAGATATGTTCAGTGTGCATTCATTTTTTACGCGAAATCAGCGCGATGTTCAAAGGGACAATCTTCAGATGGAATAACGTGGGTTACCAATGACAGTGTAAAACTTGTCGGCAAGCTGATACGGTGGATATCCGCATGAATGACTACAGCATGAATGACTACCCTAACACACCACATCTCACGCTTCCGGCTACGTCTCTTACTTGTTCTAAGATTTGTGAAGTAAACTCTCTAACTCTTAAGGCAGTAGTCCTTTAGAAGCGACTTCAAACGACAAACCAACCTTAATGAAAATTTGAAGCTTGTAGTGTGTAGTTCCTTGAAGTATCTCGTAGTCGCGCGTAAATAGCTTCAAAAGGGCGACTGGGGTTACTGTACTACACGAATTTGGACGTTCTATCAAAATAACAGTTTTTGTTTTTGATTTTTACTTTATTTTTTTCACAGTTGGGGTTCTTTCCAATAACCAACAGTGTCACCTACTGAGCTAATGAGATACTTTTTATAAAAAAAGAAACTTCAAGAAACTTTATATCATTTTTAAATTGAAATGACAAAAATAAAATGTTAAATTTATAGTATTTTCAAGTGAATAATATTATAAACTGATTAAAGTATCCCAATTAACCAAATATATTCCCTCGATCCCACATGGAAATGTAATTTTGAGTACGGTCTAGCTCTTAGATTACTTACATAAGAACTAGAGAACAGAGGACAGCCTCTAATTGGATTTCATTCCCTTTTACTTTCTACCTTTCTCTCTGCTTTCTGACCTTTCAAATTTAACAATTTGAAATCTGAAATAGAATGTCCTCCGCGGATAAAGGATTATGTTTCTTGAATTGAGCCAATGTTATGTATTTATTTCTTAGGCAATTTAAAGATTCATGATTTTGACCAGTACTGAGATTTGTATTATCTTATTTGTGTTTATATCGGAGGCGGAACTAGGGTCACCAGGGCTCTTCTTCCCCCCACTACCGAAAAATAAATGAAAATCGTGGTGTAATGTAATTCCTTCTTTATGCTACACTAAATTTTATGTCCAGCTTTAATTGATTCGAACCACTAATCATCAGCTTCACTGTACCAACTAAATCAAAGGAGTCCGATATTTCTGAATTTAATGCACTTGTATATGTGTATGTATGTTTGTTACGTGATACAAGCCACAATTTTCATCCGATTTTGACGAAAAATGGTATAAATGTTTAGGACATGAAGGAAATTTGCTGTCTAGTTTTTGGGGCCCTGGGCCACCCCGGAGGGAGCTCCAGGGAACCCAATATTGTGTTTTTTGAAAATGATTTTTATCTTTTTACCGGTTTGTTGTAGAAACGTAAAACTTTGCTATGTTATGGCTGGAGTTAACACCTTTTCGATTTTGAGAAATTTGGGGGCTACATTTTGAGACCTAATATTTTTATCCCTTTATCCACTAGTTATTTGTTTTTACACAAAACATATCAGGTTAATTCGTTGCGCCATTGCACTATGAAAGAAGTACAATCAAGCCAACAAATACCCTTTCACATATATGTTGATGATATTAAAAAATCTGAAAGTTCCACATCTGAAATTTACTAATTAACCATCCCTTTGCATGGATGTATCCAACAGACCGGATTTTGTCATTGAGTTAAAATTGTAATTTGAATTTCATATTCCTCTAGCATCACAGGCAAAGTCTTTTTGTATGATTACTAATTTTAACATTAATAGAGATGAAGTTTTTTTTAAAAAAAAAAATCTCTTAGCACATTATTTGTGCAAAAAAAACTAATTAAAAAGTTCATAAAAGTTGTTAAATAAAATATTTACATGAAGAAAAACTAATGAGATTTTGCCTTAGAATTTCTCATGCAAGTTTACTTTTATCTTTTACCACAACATTTTTTTAACCATGTCTTATTTATATATCTACTCTTGATCTGGTAACACTAGAGGCATCATCAATAGATGTTACGCAGCCTCCATTTTGTATGTTTTTAATTTGAAGTGTAAAAGTAAAGCCAAGATTTGGGCATGTTGTAAAAATACATGAAAACCTATTTTTTCTTGAACATTCCATGTTTTTTTTTAAAAAAAAAAACGATAAAACAGAAGAGAAGAAAAATGTAATACAAAGATGAGGCAATAATAATAAATCAGCAATTCATTTGTGGTTAAGATGACAGGCTAACTTTTCCCTCTGCAAATACTGATTGAATAACTTCTTGTTTTCCTTATTCTCGAACCAATTTATAAAGATTTGAAAACTTATTTTCATTTCGAATTTTTTATCGAAATCCATGCTGAGGAATGGCCTATTTTTTTAAAACCTGCTTTCGAACCGAAAACTCCCCAGTGAGCCAAAAAGATCCCAATATGCAAACCATAATACCCGACCGTAGAAAACTAATCAATTCAAATCACTATTTTCAAATTTAATATAACCCCCAGATTATGTAGGTAGTAAAACCATTGTAAAGAATTAAAAATATTTGCCAAGCAAACACACACCGCCTCAGCTGGAAGAAGCCATTCTTGTAATAGGCTGGATCAGCTTAGACCTGGCTGGTGACCAAATGCAAAGGGCGAAACATCGCTGCTAAGGCATACTCGCACTACTCTTCTTAGATCTGGCTGTAGCAAATTAGAAAGATGGCAAAAGTTGATAATCAATTGAAATTGTACCCATTAAAATTGTTGCTTGGTATATTCTAGTGTTAAAGCATTTTTGTCAGCATAAAAATTATGACAGAAGTCTCTTGTTTTCATTATTTAGTTCCCATAACTTATTTTAATATTCTCAATTTTCTAAAGTTTTTAATTGCATTGAATTAAATTGATATTTTAAAAAAATAAATAAACTTTATTAATTTGTTCTTCGTTTATAACATTCTGGCGTCGACTCTGTTTTTATTGTAAGAGGTATCTGTTGCTTTCTTCAGAGATGTCTATTTTCCTATTTTGTAAATAATTGTTGTCCAATTTCAGAAGATGCATTCTGCATATTTTCGAAGAATCAAAGGATTGTTAAATTCCTTTGATGGAATTTAACAAGACAAATTCGCAGAACGTCTCTTGATTCAGTATTTTCTTTGATAGAATTCCAAGAATAGTGTTTCTAATATACATCAGGAAGAGGCGAAGGCGTTCCCTTTTTAATATCTTTTGAACGACTCTGTATGGCATTGAGAAAAATTACATTGTTATAGATTTTCAGGACCAAGGGGTCCCAATCATATTTTATAACTACGACTTCCACATTGCGATAAATTATTGGAAAGATAACTATTACATATTTTGGCGTAGGTTAGTTAGCTCGCTACCATATTTTCTCGTTCGTCCACTGATTTAAGAAATCTTTGGTAGAAAAACTTATTTTCTTAATTTTGGGGTGCAAATTTGGCCGATTTATCAAAGTTGTTGGCCCCTAAATATTTAACCAGAAATGTTTAAATAACGTTTTGCATTATTCTAACAAAATATGGGTATATATTAGTCCTGATGAGTACCAGTTAATAAAATTCATAGAAAATTATTTTTCCCCGTAAGATTTTCGGATCTATGTTTGAAAAGGTACGACAAGATATTAAAAAAAAGCAGCGGAAAGTTTTTTCTGCAAATTTTATTTTCGTTTCAACGATTCAAACCATTATTTTTACTATGACCCTAAAATTTTGTTTAGAGAAATAATAAGTTTTGAAAAAGACAAAAAGTATGCCATCTTGAAAACCAAGCTAAAACGACTGTGCATGTAAGATGTGGGCGTATTTATTATTGCAAATGCAAAATTTCAATTTTTGAAACGTTTTTCTGGACCACCCTGTAGAAGTAAAAATATTTGAAATAAATTTCAGTTTTGGTAAGTACTGTCGTTCGTATAAGGCGCTAATAAACGTTTACAGGAGAAAAAAGATTGCGCCTTATTTTTATATAAAAATATAAATGAGCACTAATTGAGTTTACACCATTATCAATCTCAACCACAAACAGTTAAAAAACATCTTAAAGTGCTTCAAGCTGTGTAATCTGAAATTAAGAAGTTTTCCTTTTGTTCGCTTTCCTGGATTTTCTTCTTTGTTGTATACCAGGAAAACCTAATCATGATATTTATATCCACATTTCCTCGTTTTTTAAGTATAACACTTGCGTATATGATGATATCTTTCATCTTGCGTATATGATGATATCTTTTATCTTGCGTATATGATGATATCTTTCATCTTGCGTATATGATGATATCTTTCATCTTGCGTATATGATGATATCTTTCATCGTGCGTATATGATGATATCTTTCATCTTCGAAAATGGTTTCCTTTTCATAAACGTCCCAATTCAATGGCAAGGCAAAGAAAACTTAACTTGAAGTTCTTGATAATAATAAATATTTTTTTATGAAAAGATTTTTTTCAGTCAAACAGAGATGTTAATTGGTTGTGACCTTTCAAAAAACCTGCCCTTTACGGTTATAAACTATTGCCCCGGTATTAGGCTAGGTTCACATGACCGCGCGGTGCTGCGCGGTATCATATGAACAGATCGATACAAGTTTGTAGAACTAGTACCGCGCGGTGCCGCGCGGTCATGTGAACCTAGCCTTAAGCGAGCATTATATCAGGGCCATTTCCTCAATATTATGTATGAATAGCTGTTTCGCCCGTGCTTCGCTACGGTATTTATATTGCTATCTTTGTTTTTCAAGGACAATGGAAATCCGGGGGGGGGGGGTATACCATGTATATCGCAACCTTTAAAAATCAAGATTTAAACGTTTTACCAGGCGCCTTAGAGGCACGGCCATTCTTACTTTTTAGTATTTTCTAAATTTTATTTTACCCGTTCCCAGTTTCGAACTCGTAACTCTGGAATGGCAGCAGGCCATACCTTTGCAGAATATGTCCTAAAATAAGGACTGCATGGCCACCTAAAACTTTCTCGCTTTGAGTTGATATGTTTTCGCGACAAAATTTAAGATATGGGACGGTGACTGTCCGATTTTGGAGAAGTAATTAGAAATTTGGCCGTAACTCGAAAACGGTTTGACATATTTTAGTACTGATAATTTTCCTGGGGTCGTAGACCATGCTTTGGGGGGGGGGGGCTCCCCATTAATTTTTCGCCATCTGCTACCGTTTGGTCTGTGTTATTGTAACAGACAACCCCTCATACATAGTTACATGGTACATAGGCACACACAAATTTCTGATTTACGAGTATATATTAAGATTATCGTGCTCGAAAGTAATGCTGCTAATACTTAGTCAATCATTAGCCTCGTACACATTCCCGTCTTCATTACTTGTTCCCTCGTATTTGGCCAATAAGAAGCGGCACCATGGCAGCCATTTTAACAAAGTTAAAATATTAAAAACTAAATACTAATCAATGCTCGGAATCAATTTAATTAAGTGGCATCATTCACCCGGAAATATGTATTGCAGTTGTGAATATTTAGCAAAATCTCTACTTCCTGGAAAACTAATTACTTTAGTTCAATTATTATTAACGATCTAAAACATTCAGAAATAAGCCCAGATCAAATCACACACAAAAGCGCAGCAATTCTAATTATTGGCTGATTCTTGGCTCTATTCTGTGACGTCCCATTAATTAAGAGAGGTGGACCAGTATGCTTTTTAGAAACTCTCAATCTCAGTATTAGCCGTACCTAATCTTCGAGTGTCTTGAACTCTTCGAACCTGATATTCAGAATATTTGATTTGACTATCCCCGTGTGAGTGGTGCCTTACTGGATCCTAAACATTTGGGTCTGTCAGAAGTGAAATAATTTCTAATTACCAGTAAGATTATACTTCCTATTCCAACTATTTGATTAACAGTAAAACTAAAGTTTCTCAGATTAGCCTCCAAATCTAAATCCAAACCCAAACAAAAAACATTAAAAATACATTATTTATACTAACAATAACATATACACTGTGATTCCTCCTAGCCCAGGGTCGTAAACAGATAATCCAAAGTGAACGAATTGTACTATTTTGATTAAATTTTGTATTTTATCAGAGCTCATCTTAAGGGCAACAAGAACTCGAGGGGTGGGAGATGAAATATTGACTACACCCATTCAGTCTCGCCATCAGGTATCATCATTTTAAAAACCATTTTTTTTTTTTAAGTAATCCGTGTGTGGAGGCCCTTAGTCTTCGTGTAAGCAATTCTTTGATTATCAGAGCTATGAAACAAAACCGGACCCCTTTAGAAGTCCAGCTTTGGATAGTTATCTATATGTCAAATAAGGTATTTTAGATGGAATAGAGCGTTCAGGTTTACAGTTGACAGAACTGCTAATAAAATTCCGTTCATTTTAATTACTAAACTGGAGATTCGACTGTGATGAAATTTGCTATTAATAGAATAGTATTTCTATTTTCTGTTCCCACTGCAAGGGAAGATAAGCCAAACCCTGGGAGAAGGACAAAGCTAAAACACCTTAGAAGTTCTAAAATTAAACTCGGGGTAGGTATGTTTTTAAGACTGCTGCGGGGGGGGGGGGGGGGCATAACTAATCTAGTTTAGAATACTAGTACATGTGCCTCAGTAAAATATGTTCATACCTTGGCCACTCAAAGTATTTTATCCAATAATAAAATAAATTTAGCGCTATACCAAGGGAAATATTTTCAGAATCTTAATAAGGACCACCCCTTTGAAAGATATTTATGGGAAATCCATGAAAAGGCTTCAAATTTCAACAAACAAAGAGGTGTGGACAAAAAAAACAGGGTCGCTTTCATATCAATTTAATTTTTTGAATCTTGAAAACAAACTTTTTTGGCGCTTCGCAAAGCGGACGTAGCCCACTGGTAAAAAATAAAAATAATTAATTAATTACTTTAATCTAGGTAAGTAATATGTTACAAAAATAAATCAATGAAAAAAGTGAAGGATAGTTTTAACTCTACGATTTTCCTTAAAACGTCTGTTGTACCTATTCGCTCCGAAATGGAAAAAAATCGAACGGGACATTTATTATGTTCCTAAAGTTTACTGATTTGTTTTTGGGTGTCCTCATGGTGGCCATTTCAACTGAGCGAAGTCTACATTTCACACGAACTACTAGTTATTTTCGAGAATGTTGCTGAATAGATTCCTGCTCCTTAGGCTTCTCTGAATTAAATTAAAAACGTATGAACTTACTTATGACTTGCCCTGTGGCTTGGGCATTAATTTTATTTTGATTTCAAAGTTGACTTGCCCGAGTTGCCTCCTGAAATTAGGTTATAAGAATTAACATGCTCGACGCCAACCTAGTTTTTCCTCGTTCACCTCGGGTAAATTGGTATTTTTTTATCCATGCCGTCCAGCGCATATGATTTGCGCTATTCTGAGTGGCAGCTGTTTCTTCTGAAATCAATGCTTCCATCACATTGTCATGGTCACACAGTGATTGAAATAAAGGTCGCAGTGATAATTGCATCAGTCTCAATGGAGACCTAAATCCAATTTAATAATAATAATAAAACTCCCACTATCATAGTCCATGATGAATGACATTTTAAATAATAATAAAACTCCTACTATCATAGTCCATGATGAATGACATTTTAAATCGTGTCCGATAATAGCCAGATGTATGAGACAGCAGTTCCAGACAAGTTGTAGTCTACTGCCAAAGTTTTCAATTTTCATCATACATCTGTTCTTAGAGGCTGCTAATTGACATGGGCCCCCGGAACCTTGAATGTCAGTAACACAAGAAAATGAGTTACAAACATAATGATTATTACAAAGTAGCTTTCTTTATTATTTTACACAATCTTACCAGTTGGAATCGGCCCGCAAGGATGTCGCCCTCAAGTAACTTTTGACAATCTCAAGTATGATTTTGGTTTATTATTTTCAATAATGAACCTTTGAAATCGTCACGGAAAAAAAATCCTANCCCCCCCCCCCCCCAAAAAAAATTTGATATTATACGTTTTTCTTTCATGAAAATGTAAATCATTCTTGTTGGTATCACAGATATAATTTTGTCGTCGAGTAAAGCGTGTTAATCAAAGTTCAAATTTCGAATTACCTTTATGTGATGAGTGCCAACTGATCAAATATTTTAAGCGGGAGACACTTTCTGAACACCCTGTCAAATAGTCATATTAAAGTATTAAGTTAGATTATGAACTATAGTAGGTATTAGGTGATCGGAAATTAAAATTATCCTAAAACTACTTCATACATAAATCAATAGATAAAAGCTACAAATCCTTTTAGAGTCAGATTTGTTGCTTGAAGTCGCTCGTAGTAGCGTGAGCTTGTAGTTACTTTCAAAAAACCACCGTCTTCAGCCTTAGGTCGGTCGTACTTTAGAAGCAACAACTGCGATTACAATCTCACACTACTATAAACAAGAGACTACTGGCTGCAAGCTTCAAATCCTCCTGAATTTGTCGCTTGAGCCATTATACTCGGATATCTACTGTTGGAGACTAATCATTAACACGACCCCGAATCATGTATGTGGTCGCTCTTAGAAGAGTGAGCTTGTAGTCGCACATAGTCGCTTCCAAAAAACCTCCCCCCTTAGAATACACATCTGAGTTAAATCTTTGCACAAAAGAGCGACAGTTTTGGCAAACACTTGCTTCCACTCGACCTTTCGATTTTTCTTCCTTTGGAAACTGTGTTTCATATTTTAATGTCTAGGTTTAATCATCGTTGACTTACGTTGATATTGAGTCAGTCAGTATACCTACTGAGCTTTGCGTTACACAAACATAGATACCAAAATATATGGAACCAAATGTTGCCGTGTGAACGTAGCATATATCAATCACAGTGAACATTCAAACAAGATAATCGATTTGAGAGAGAGGTAAGAATGAAGATAGGTAATGTCTATCTGAAACTTATCACCTCCTGTGTACTATCCATTACTCTTCTAATCATACTCAGACTCAGCAAGTAATTGGCTTTATGTTAAATCAGCCGTCAGCGTCAGCCATATTGTGTTAAATAAATAATTTTCAAACGCATTTGTCAAACAGATGGTTTTCAATTGTTTGATTCACACCATTGTCAGCATGGTTTAGTTGAAGTGAATATCAAATTTATTAACAAGATGCTAGAGTTATATTGATTACCTAGATGTTGTTGTTGAGTTCGGTGAAATAATTGTTCGAATCTCAAACTTGTACAGAGTTATATTGATTACCTAGATGTTGTTGTTGAGTTCGGTGAAATAAATGTTCGAACCTCATACTCGTACAGAGTTATATTGATTACCTTGATGTTGTTGTTGATTTCGGTGAAATAAATGTTCGAAACTGATACTCGTACAGAGTTATATTGATTACCTAGATGTTGGTGTTGAGTTGTAATTGATTGATACTTTGAAAACAACCCTATCTAATGCCCGTTACTTCTTATTAATATGGCAACTCAGTTACCGTTTTTGTCTATCTGATAATTTTACTGTATAGAAATACACTAGTTCCCAGAAGATCAGTGAAGTTATGTACCATTCAGTGAGGTTGGAACCCTTGTGATGTCTGGTTGTTTTCGGCCCAACCCAAGCAGGGTGTGGTCAAAGCGGTCAGCCGGCTTGTTAGTTTCCCGCGAAATTAAGAGATGATGAAAAAAGGGTGTGAGAATGGAAAATGATTTTCTTTAACCGATTTTCTTTAGCCAACATCATATAGGTTCAGAAATGTAGTTTTCAGAGTGAAAAACAAAGAAAAGTTAAGCAGAGATACAAAATTATATTTTAACTCTTTCCTGCCCACCAAGGTAGATTTTATCTTAGGTGGTATAAGTTTACTAATGTTACAATAACACTTTCCTTACAATGTCTACATATGACCTATCTATGACATAATGACATCCAGATAAATCTAACAGCCAGCCAATCCCTAGAGAATGTTCCTTAAGAATCAAAAATGAGATTTTTGAGAAAAAATACACTTTACAAGATGATGTGTATTTAAAACGAAAAAAACAAAAACACCATTTAGAAGAAACAAGATTGACAACTTAACAGTACAGTGTAGAATAGATATTTGGAAGAAGAAGAAAAAAAAAATCCTTTTTAACTTTTGTAAAATCTTAGCTGTCAGTAAATATAGGTGAACTAACAAAAGAAGTAGATTCGTCCTAAAATAATATTGAAAAAAATATTGTATTTTTGTGGCCAACAAACAATAAATGGAATATGACCTTTAGCCATCATTGCAAACTTGACTTCTGTAGAATCAATCAAATATTGTCACACACGTCGTTTTGGTATCCATCATACTAACCTGTTTACAATAATATTTTATTAATGCAGTGTTAACTGTTCATCCTGGGTGGGTTACAGTTTAACGTACTCTTAATAGAAAAATGTAAATTCTCCGAAACCACAATTTTTCAGGAGAGTGAAAAACGGGGTTTTGTCCTCTCAATTGTAAATGCATATTTCTTTGTGTAATTATATTATCACAATTTTTGAGGACATCCTAACAATACAAGGAATATTTACAACCAATTCGTAATCACTAAGCTATAAACATCTGAACATAAGCTCAAAATGCTACTAGTCGCTATTACCGAAAAATGTCCTTAGGAGGCTGAGTTACCACAAACACAACGGACCAAGTAGAAAGATCGAAAAAAAAATCTAATTTTCAACCCGCTCGAATTCAAACCCGGATGCATACATCCCTGGTGCAAGCCGAGTGCAGGGGCGGATTTAAGGCTATATCTTAGGAGGGCGGTGCAGCACTTTTGGAGGGTATGGAATACCCTCCAAAAGTGTCACAGGGGGGTCGGGGGGCCGCCCCCTGGGAAATTTTTGAATAATTAGGAGTTAAAATGTGAAAATTTGTGCTCTAAAACTGCAATGTTGTTTCATACAGAAGTGACTAAAACATTAACATTTTTTAACAACACCTTGCAATTTGCAAATGGAAATTATAAAATAATCAAGTTAACGTGAGATGAGCTTTACGGTATCGCGAAATGGCTGACGTGCATGAGGCTGGGAATAGAGCTTTCGTAGCGGCATTTTTACTGTCGCTGCACAGTTTGTAAAATGTAAAATAAACCTTGTTCTTGGGCCAGCTGATATAAACAAGATAGACAATTGACGAGGGGAGTGCGGGGCGTTGTTATGACGTTATATATCTGGAATGTTTTATTTGAATTCATAAAATCATTATGTATTTATAAAATCAAAATGAGAAAAATATTTATGCCATAATTTATTTAGTGGAAAATTACTGTATAAATATTCACACTTAATCTTGCCAAGGGGGGCGGTCGCCTCCCCACCCCCCTTTAAATTCGCCACTGGCCGAATCTGATGCATCTCTGCACTTTTCCTTTAAATTTTGAGAATATCATATCAGTCGTACAACATATCCTGATGAGTATTTGATGATGGTTGCTGAATAATATTTGTAGATGATTTTAGGAATTCATTCTGCCATGTATTGAAAAAAAATAGACTCTTGAGTGGAAGGTAACCAACCACTAGGCGAGGTTAATGCCTGAGACATTTTCTACCACCTAACCCTTAGAGCTCTATTTTTATGTGGTCAAATACTCAAATTATTGAGGGAAAAAAATCCAGGAGGGCGTGGGGATTAAACCCACGCCCTCCTGTTTACCAGGCGAGCGCTTAACCACTGAGCTACCGAGGCAGGTAATTGTACTGAAAATAACAGCGATAACATTGTCTCTCTTCATGCTTGTAAACAAAACGTATTTATTATGAGTCTCAATGTCATGAATCGGACAGTACTCTTTTCCGTTCTGCGATGTTAAATTTTTCCAGTTAGCTTTACAGAAATCCACAGATTAATTTTCCTTTATTAAACGTGTCAGGATTCACACAAATATGCGCTCTTCCACACAACCAACACATTTTAGTATTTAGTAACATTTTTCTTCTTTCATATTTCTAATTTTACGAATCGTATATTTCAATTAAAGAATGAAGATATTTTGAAAGCTTTCCTTTGTATATATTCTGTGTTTTGAAAAGTCAAGTGTCAGAGAGTCAAAGAAAATACGCAAAAATACTCTTTACTTTATTCAAGTGCGTAATTTCACAAAGAAGTTACACTCAAGCGGTGAAATTGGAGTAGTTACACTTTTCATAAGTAGTGAGTTATTACAATTTTAATACGAAGTTGTTTTTTAAACGAAACAAAACGTATCGTTGTGATCCACAAGTCTCTTTGTTAGAAGAAAATTTTAATCTATATTCAGATCAATAAGGGAATTTGGCATTAGAGGCGAAAAATTGAGTAGATATATTTTGTATATTCAGTATTTTATAACGATTCTGAATGTGCAAGAACACTCTGTCGTTTTATTATTTATTACATGGGTTTATTATTTTACTGATTAAATTTGATATTTTACGCTTCAAGGTGATATCCAAAAATCAGATAAAAAAAGATTACCTTTTGCCCCGCGCCTACCACCTACGTCGTACACCTAACATTTTCCGCTTTAAGAGCCCCTTGTGCTACATATGACCTATTTTGGTGAAATTCGTGTAGGTTCATTTAAGGGACTTTTGGTCACTGTCAGTTACATATTTAGGGTTCCAGAATAAACTTTTAGTAGGGTACCCTACATATGGGACAGTTACAAAAAGTGTTGGCGCACAATGGGACCCCTATGTCATACATAACTTCAATATCGGTCAATGCTCATCTGTCAACCGCTCACGACGTCGACGTAAGGCAAGGCGGTCGAAGGTATTTTTCTTTTTCTTGGATTCTATGTAACTTGAAACGTAAATTAGCCAATGATTAGGAACGTCTAGTTGATTAGGAACGTCCAGTTTCGTAAACATCTAACTTGGGTACTCAGATTTTATTTCCGGTATAAGTCAAAATTCAAAAGGATAGGAAGACAAAGACAAAAACTAGGATAATAGTACAAACTTAGATGATAAATACAGGAAAAAAACCCTCAATGGTAGCCGCGGTGATGGAAAATAATAATAATTTTGTTATCCCACACTGCTTTACAGCAATAAAAAGGTATTCATAATGAAGTAAACACTTCAATAATTAAGAAGTTTTTATGATTTCAAGTCCCTTATTTTATGACTTAACCAAACAAAGTTTATAAAAGCAGACGATACACTGTGCTTTTTCAAAATAAATAAAAAAAAAATACAAGTAAATGTATCTCTTTATTTCTATAGAAGAATAATAATTGTTTTTCATGAACCTTGGCATGGATTTTCGAATCCCTTATGATGAACCGTGAAGAATACGAGTATACAGAGTGATTGAAACACTTTTTTTAAATGAGAAAAAAAAAAAAAAACGGGTGAGTTAGCAGCTGTCCAATCACATGATCTGGCCGACCAATCAACTTTTCAATTAATTGAAATATGTAAATGTATTAGAGAGATATTACCATCTGAGATTAACTTATTATCATACATAATCAAGGATGAATTTCTTGTTCATCTTCATAGGAATATTTGTTTTAATAAAAGATTTAATAAGAGGTCTTAAGAAGTTTGTTCATCACCATAAAACAAATTAGAGGATCATTTGGAAAAAATCAAAAATAGAAATGTTTTTTTCATCATACAACATCGGTACCTACTCTCCTGTTTACGTGGGTTACCGATTAGTCTTGACCCATACTGATAATGGGTTCAATCCCCATCAAGGGCAGGATTCTTTTTCCTCATTAGTTTGAGTATTTGACCATATAAAAATTGCGCTCTGAAGGATAGGTGGTAGAAAATGCCTCAGATATTAACCTCGTCCAGCTTTAACCTTATTGATATGTACCAAAGATATAAGAGATTAAAAGGAGCAATCTTATAGCATTAAAATTGTCAAGGTTGGGACTGATCTAGAACGATTTCTTATATTAAGGAGCGCGGTAGCGCTCCGCCCCGCCAAGTCAAAATAATAAAGCGGTAGCTACCAAGAGTATAATATACGCCACAGGTTACATTGCCGATTTCAGCTACTTCCAGAGGAAAAACAACACACCCCAGGATAAAAATGATTATTTCCTACGTATGGGGCGACCTCAGAGACGAAGTATATGAAATTTCAAAAAAATCGGTTAAGTCAAATTGGAGATATAGGCTTCTGAAAAGTACACTTTTTTTTCAAATCGTCTCCTGCTGCTGCTTCTTTGATGTTGACGCACCTACAGCCAAAACTACTGGACCGATTTTGATGAACGATAGCTCATTTTTTTTCTCGTGCGTGGCAGATAGCAAGAAAATATATAAATATATATTTTCTTGCTACAAAAAGTTATGAGATCCCCCCAAAAATACCACTGCGTGCTATAAAAATCATCACCCCAAAAAATACATGAAATCTATTTTGGGCCCCGCAATCCACCCTTCCGTTCTTCGAAATACCTAATGACTTTAAATTCCGACCCCACCCCAAACGATTTCAGAATTTTAGTCTGATTTCCTCACTCTCTTTACCAAAACGCAGTCTTTGTGGGGTACCTCTGATTATTATTATTAAACGTAACAAATTTATGAAGCGCTAAAGTAGAACAAATTGGTCCCTATCTCTTAGTGGTTAAACGAACCGAGGTACCCCACAAAGACTGCGTGTTGTTTACATTTGGTCTAATTCAGTTTCGAACGGACGATGTTGCCTGAAATATTATGGTTTTAAAAATTGTTACACTCAACGTCTTTGGCACGTTGAATACTCCAGTTCCCGTTAGATTCCTGAAGTTAAGCAACGTCCAGCGAGGTTGTATCGCGAACCCACGTGGAGCGGGTCTTGACGTGGGTTTGCGCCCTCGTGATACTGGCTATTTTTCCGGCCCAACCCAGGCTGGGTGAGTTCAATGTGGGTAGCTGGTTTACAAGTTTCCAGCGAATCATTTGATTACCACTTTCTTCTTTTTCTTTCAATGGATCACTAATAATACAAGAAAATGAGTATGCATAATGATTTTCTGTGTTATTTATAGCTCAGCTCAGGTGCACTCAGTAAGTAGGATGTCACCTTCAAGTATATATTCACAATAATTATTATGATCTATTATTATAGAAGGTAGTCAATGATATATGGACCGCCAGACTTTACGCTTTCGCTTCCTATATAGAAATCAAAAATGCTAATTTATACCGGATTATGAATAATTTTTCCTTTGCTATCGGTTCATTTTAAAGTTGATATTTTGGCATAATTTCAGTTTCTGAACACATTTGTGCATTAAGAATTAAAAGTAGATCAAAACATGTCCAATCCAATTTCGCAGATAAAGGGAGATAATTACCTTTTCAAGGTTTAACCAATAGGACCCCTTAAAAAAGTAATTATATCTGCGAATCTGGATTAGACATGTTTTGACCTACTTTTAATTCTTAATTCACAAATGTAACAATACTATATCTAAGAAATAGCTTAAACCTCCCACATTCCTGAGAAACTGACCTAAACTTTGTTGACAGTTTGGCGAATAGAAGAAAAAATATTGTGGTAATCTTACAAAACAGGATATTTACACACTCTCACTTTGTATAGAATGTATATTTTGTATTACCTAATTGAAAAAGATTATTTAGGAATACCGTGTCTAATAAACAATTGAAATGTTTACTCTAGAAAAATAAAAACAAACAAACATCAAGGAATATATAACGCTTTATTTCCTAGAAGAAGGGTACAATACTCGTCCTTGGTCGAGTTTTTGTTTGACCTAATAAAATTGTCTTTTCAAATTTTAAATAAATAAAAAAAATATTGTTGAAAATCGAGAGTATTATTTTAATTCTCTTACTAGAATAAAATGTTATGCTTCTAATCAAGTTAACTCAAAAGAAAAAGACGTTTCTAAATTTATGGTTGTCCCAGTTCTTTCAAATTATAAAAGTGTGAATTCATTTTCTTCTAATTTTGACCAACTCCGAAGGTCGGCATTCTTACAGAGAAACGGAGTAGAACAGAAGATTTCAGTTTAAATCGTCGCATTCCTTGTAAATGTAGAACGCTGAAGGACGAAGATCCCATTACTTCTTGGAGATCTTCAAAATATCTTCTTCCGGGTTAACCTGCTGTATGCGGTTTTTTCCTTCTACTTTTTCATCAAAAATGTTGTTGATGGATTTTTTGTTGCTGAAAAATGTTGTTGGTGGTGCAGAAATGTTGGACGAATTGTGTAACCAATTAATATAATTTTTCGTGAATCAATGTGATTCAATACTTGTCTCCTATATACAATTTTTTCCAACGCTTGCTCAATCATCTCCATGCTGTCTTCAACATTTTCCTCCACAACCACATTTCTATTGCTTCCAGTATTCCGCTATTTCTTTCATCGAAAGTCCAGGTTTTACTTCTATAGGCCATAACACTCCCTGTTGATGAACAGCGGAAACACATATTGAAGTTTCATTTTCGTAATTAGATCCTTTATGAACGGACCATTTTGTTCAAGTGAAATAAATTGACCTTCAAACCCGTCTTTTTGCATGCTGAAATATTGATATTTTGTAAAACTTAATACGGGAAGCAGGTAAACAAGGTAAGGAGCTAAAGAAGAAAACATAGACACCAACCTAAACACTTGAACTTTGATTAGTATGTCTGTATATCAAAACAGCTTTAATATCATTACTTGTGTTTTCAGAGGAAATTTTTCATATGATATTATTGTTGCTAGCGTCGTCAGTCGTAATTCAAGTTGTTTCCAGACCAAGCATGGTTGAGTGGTCAAAAGAAGATCTGTAATCATGATGAAGTTCCCTGATTCTATATTTATTGAAGTAACGATTTGAAGTAACCGATCTGAAATTAGGGGATTAAGCAGAGATTAAATAAATTCCGGTCGTTCTTTGCAGGAATGTTTACCGAATCAATTTGGCCCCTGCATCTACGCGACCACTTTTTATATGTTATTGTGCATAATGTTATATGACATTTCCCCTTGAACCTCCTTTGGCTCACATTTAACATCTCCCTTATTATTATGCACACTAGTCGCAGGTCTGCATTGTGACCATTATAATAATTATGACTGCGACCTTTGTTTAAATTTATTGCGGTCAGACCATTTGACTTATTATAGTAGAACAATTATTGTTGGCAATGCTATCAGGCCACACTTTGCTATTGATTTCTATGATTTCATTTCCTCTTTCTCTATAATATATGTGACAAAAAAATATATTTCAATTATTTCTACAAATATTCTATCTTTTTAACTTTTTCCTTTCCGGTGTTTCTAATGTAATGTTATCCCCAATTCACAGTCACTTCTCTTTATAAGATTGACTTACCTGAATATTTCCAGGAGGACCATTTCGGTTTTGAATAATTTATACATCTATATGATTGTCGAAGAGCAAAAAATTCAGTGAATGCCTGAGGAAAGGGTTATTGTTTTTCCAATTTCAAAAAACTTTGAAAAAAACATTTTCTCATTTAACCCGCGAGCACTACGGTTGTACATATGGACATTTTACTTTGGTCCCCCTCCATGCAGGAAAAAGAAGTCTGAGTCAAGGTTACTATATTGCCTCTAAGAGACAGTAAGGGCTCGGCGCTCTGAAAAACTGATTGATTGACATTTAATTGTAGGAGAAGAATATTTACTTTCCTTATCCTATCAAAAGTATCACAATAGGATTTCAAACACAGGTTCTTATGTTGGCCTAACTGTGAACAAAATTTCAAAAACGGAAAGTGCGAGAGACTTGAAATTACAATTTCAACGATATCACTCAAAACTTTTGGTGGACATTAAAAATATATTGAAGCTATTTTCATGAAATAATGTAGCTAATACCGTAGGTACTCCAGCTAATACCGTTTTCGGCATTTTGTCGTTTAAGAAATTTTACAAAAAAAATATAAAGTAACGTGATAGCTCTGATTTTTAATTCTTTAGAACACGTTTGTGTTAAGATAAGACACCTATTCAATATTCAAAATAAGTCTGTACAATAAGGGCCATATATACTAAAACTCCACTTGAGTGCGAGTTGAAGTGGTTTCTAACACTTGAGTGTCTCATTTGTATTTTAAAATATATTCTGACCAAAAAAAANAAAAAAAGACAAAAAAAAAAAAAAAATACATGTAATATTATTATAAAATAAAAACAGAAAAGTGCGAGTGGCCAATTGGCTAATTTGTAGTCGGAGTGACAACTCACTCTTGAGTGGAGTTTTAGAATATGTCCCTAAGTCTAATCTGGGGAAAAATTCAGATGTTGAATCTAACACAGTAAATAATTGTGTGACAAAATGAAGCCCAGTGAAATGCGGGATAATTATTTCTTTAAAATTAAATGCTCAACAAATAAAACTAAAAAGAAAACAAATGCCACAATTTCATTGTCTTGTTCACCTAGCGAATCTAATAAGCATAACGAACATTGTTTTAAATGAGAATAATAAATTACAGATGTAAGACATTATTTGTTAAGGTAAACAAAAACTGCTTTCATTTTCTTTGATTCAAAAGGCATGTTAAGGTCAGTAGGTAAATAAAATTGACCTTGAAAGAGATTCTCAATTGTGTCTTTGGGTCATTAAATGTGATGATAGTAAATGATATATAGATATAATTATATTGATGGGACAAAAGTTAATTGACCGAGACGAGATCTCACAAGCAAACAAAATTATACTGACTATACTATAAATTAATGTTGGTGCTTTTATTTGAGATTCTAGTTCAAGGTCGATTTACACCTTTTGCCCTTAATTTGTCTTTTGAAGTAGTTTTGAAATTAAAGTGGAAAAATCTCTTTGAAATGCCTACTCGAATTTGAAATAATATAAATTTCCTTGTGTGGCCATTTCACACAAGAAGAATACGTAGAAGGTTTAAATACCACCGACTGATTCGGTATCAATAATGACAACCTAGGAGTCCCGCGAAAAAAAAACCTTAAATTATATCATAGTATTTGTCCCTATTAATAGCCATTTTTGAGAACTTCTACTAAGTATAGGTCTGTGTAGCTTCCTTACCATTTCACTCACATATTCCTGCAATTTCTTATACGTCCTATCCCGTTGAAGTAGAATTCATCCCGGTCAAATACCTGATTCAGTTTATTTTATTTATGTAAAAAATTGTTGTGTAAAAAAATATTCCTTTGTGTTATTGTGTCACAATATTTATGGGCATCATAACATTTTTTACATAAGCCCAAGCCACACTTAACAATTACATTATAATGCTAAAAATAAAACAGCCTGATTAGCTCAGTTGGTAAGACTGACAGATTCGTAACCAGGAAGCTCTTGGTTCGAATCCAAGCAAAGGCAACAAATTTAGTTATAACATGGGGAAGTGCATTGTGACAAAGCATTAGCTTTAAAACAAATAAATTTCTTAAAAAATAATGCTAAAAAAAGAAGAAAAAGAACTTGTCGAAAGTACTGTGTTCAAAAAATTCAAAAGTACTGTCGTGAGTTCAATAAAATTGATATGAGATTATCTGGGCCACGGAACCAAGTGTAAATCTACTCCCTTAATTGCCTTAGAGAAATCCATTTTTTTAAAAAAAATAAAAAATCATGACTCAAAGAACATGTTTTCAGGAATCACATTTTCTTCTGTTACACCCGGTATATTACGTATCATTAATTACAAAAAAAAGTCACCCAGTTGTGTATTACACTCTGTACCTAATAGTGTCAGTTTTAAAAAGTATCTTGGTTACGTATAAAAAAATAAGCAGCCATTGTCGCGTTACAATATGGGGGTCATGTTTTGAAAGACAATAAATTATGTTTCATTTCATCAAAAACAATAGCTTTTCTGTTTTCCAATACTAACAAAGATTAAAATTATTCTCCAAGTAGGGTGCTCTATAGAGCATTGGATCAAGGACAAATTCTCACATTGTTTGTGTGAGTATAATATATGTAGGCTTCAATACTCATTGTGAAACAATTTACAGTTCCTCGAACTTTTTATAAACAAACATAATTATACAATACACACTATAAATTGTTTGTTTACGTGTTTTTTTAACACAATTTTGACCGCATTAAAATTTAAGTATCCAAAGAATGCTTGAAGTAGATATAGGAGTGTTGGGATCAGTAACAAATTACAGTAATATTAAGTTTTTGCCAGTTGATGATAGTGCTTCTGAATGTCTGGAAGTTAAATTGTTTTAATTCAACTTCTATACGGGGTATTTTATAAACTGTGGGACCTTTCCTTTTAGAATTCCAAATGCTGATGCGCCCAAATACCAGTTTCCACATATTTCGTTTATCTTACCCAGCGTTAAAAAGCGGTGTGACGCCACAGTGACGGGCATTCTAATTATTACGATGTGCGAAACTCTTTTTCTTCTCCACACGTCCTGCACATCGCTGTTCCCCTGTTTACTGCAATTGTTTTTAGTTGTTTCCTTAGAGAACACTGACCATAAGCAGCCCAACCACTAGACTGATGTTACGTCAACTCCCACAAGCCTCTTTGTTTTTTCCCATATTTCTTAGAGTAAATCATCTTCTTAGAGTAATGAAATCCTGTGACCTTGTTTACGGGATAGTCGACACCGCTGCGGTCTATCATCATAGGACATACATCGCAGGCGTATTGATTGACAGACTGTAATCGTAGTCGTAATAACGGTCGGTCAGGAAGAATAGGCATAAAATACATTGGCATACATCGTGGGCAAACCGCAAAACAGTTCTCAATTTATCTCATTGTCATACTAGGCTTTGTACTTGGGTAAGCATCACATCATTACAAGAATAATAATAAAAGATTATCGTAAAGTACAAGGATAGGAAACGAGCTATGGCTAATTCCTTGATCAAGCAAAACGCTAGTTTTGCAACGCCAAGAAAAACAAAACCAGCGTGTTATATTAGCCTTGATTTAAATTTTGAACCTTGGAATTTGCACCTTTTGTGATTTCATCAATTTTGCGAGAAAGTGTTTTCTTTTGATTTCATATTAATTTACAGGTCCATCTACATTATCATTGGCGAAACTAGGACTGTCCAATATTGATTAGCAGATTTTAACATAATCATCGGATTGACCATTGCGTCGTACCTTATTTTTTACCTCAGAAAGATATTTAAAATTTTTTAAATTTTCAATTGCTCATAAATTCCTAGGTATTCGCTGAGACATATAGGAATGATTTTTTAAAAAATATTTAATCTCTCGAAAAAACGAAACTTGCTACTTGCTATCTTACATTCATGCAATTAGATTTTCACGCACACTTAATTTTTCCTGAATGATTCAATAGCTTACGAAAAAAGATAAGCAATTTCTTTCATTTGTCACAAACATTCACCTTTAGAAATGAGGTGAAACATTTTATTGTCATATAAAATACATTACCTGCTATTTGTGTGTTTTATACAGAGATACGCCATTTTTTTTTATTATGTTTTGTTTTCTACTTTATGACATTACATACATATTCAATTTAACACAACAAGTTAGTTACATGCATTAAAGGATGTATATTTTAAATTCTTTTTTAAACAAAAATAAATTGTTTTTTTAATTTTTAAAAATATTCAAAGAAGTTATGTTTTGAATTAAATATAAAGTGCGCACTATTAAAAATTTTATTGTTAAGTGCGTTGGTACTTGATATAATAAAAGAGAGAAAGCTTTACCTCCTAAAAAGTATAGATCATATATTTTTTTTTTTTTTTTTTTTTTTTTTTTTTNTTTTTTACAGAACATTCTCCATAATCGGCGCATTGAAAGCCAAAAATGGCGTAACCCTCAAAATCATTTTTTAAAGGAGGTAAATAAAAGAACCTATTATAACGCCCGAGGCTTTCGTTATTGAGAAATGTGATTTTTTAATTATTTTACGAAAATATGAGAAGGCACAATTTCTTGCAATCCATTTATGTCTTTCTAACTTTCCATGAGATGAGATTTACTTGAGGGTGACATACTGACGGGTGGAGTAATCTTGAGGGTGTAAAATAACATAGAAAGCAACTCTGCAATAACATTATGTTGGGTTAGTGATGTAATATTACTGCAGCGATTATCATGGTTCTGGGGCACATGCCATTGATCGACCTCCAAGAATAGATGCATGTTGACAATTATAAAGTAGAAGTAGAGAAGGTCTTATTCGTCAGTCTCATACATCTGTTCGCCATCAGACTAGGCCGCTAATAACGAAGAAAAAGAACTTATGACTTCAGTTAATCGCCCTCTTAGTTAGCGTAAAGGAAAAATAATCAGCATTATCACAACATTCAGGGGTTTATGCCCCAATATTCAAATTATACTTTTTGGAAATACTACAACCAGATACCAAAGTGTTAGGAAACTGAAAAGGTAGCAAAGAACTACAAATCGTCAGTTTTCAATCAAAAATGTACCTATTTTAGCTTGCACATCAATTTCGAAACTTTTAGGGTTACGGCATTTGGGACTTCAACATAATGCTTCCTATTTGATGAAGTAACTATAAATTAACGGAAGAGTTTGTTTCTTGGTAATTCAAATAAAGTTCAAATCCCGATAATTTGTAACCCTCAGGTAATTCGTAAAAAAGATTTGCATTTTTGTTTCCTCTAAATTTTTCAAGAATTTCTTTAATTCTTTCCCCTCCTTCAGTAATTTGTAATTTTCTAAAGTTGCTCTTTTCTCCAGAGAAGGAATATGTAGATAATCTGTGTACCTACTTTGAAAATTTCTCTTGATATATCCCGTTTGTGTGTCTTTCTGTAATTTCTATTCCCAATTGTAAATTTCGATAAAATTGTAGTAATGTTTACCTATACGAATTGCAAAGCAGTCGGTATGAGTTGCATTGCACTCGGAGGACCAGAATTCAATCACCGGTACCGGTGTACTTGTGATTGCGTAGTGCACTCAGCCTCGCAGGGACGGCAATGAAAACTACTTTACTGTGAGTAGCGACGATTGTGGCGCCATTACCAAAGCATAAAGATTTGGTTTGGTAGAGGATTTAAGAGATTATTAGTACAGTAGGCTCTTAGTTATTCTGGAATAAGCACAATAATTATGAAGAGGCCTTTGTATCTTACCACAAAGGAACTCTATATTTACATACCGACATTTGGACCATTTGGTGTTTACAAGTCGCAAGCTTCAACAGTATTCTACTATACTTTTTTAGTATTGTATTCTACTATACCTATAACTATTTCTTATATTATTCTACTATAACTATATATTCTTTAACTTATGTAAATTGGGTTGACTTGTTTTTTTTTAACCTGATTGCAGCGTCCTAATTAATTGGAGAGTGAGGTCACTAAACCCCATAGAAGAACTCGTCCAAAATAATCTAGTAAGATGAATGCTCATACTCTCTAAGCAGTTGAACCGAAGAGATTCAAGCTGAACATAAATACAAAAAATCCTATGAGTTTGGGTTCTGAGTTGAAAGGATACAAAACCTTGCATCATCTCTATGAAATAATAATTATGATTACCAACTTCAATAGCAATCCAAATCATAGATTCTCAGATGTCCGGCTACGGACAGCCTGGAATGTATATAATCACTATGTCAGCCAAAAGACTATTAAAGCTTTTATGATAACTGTATACTCGTATCAACTCTTCAACTTCCACCAAAGCAAAAGTGTTCTACTCCGGTATTGCCGTCAGTGGGCGCAACCCACATTAAAGTAGCTACTCAATCGTCCTCACGACACTGAGAGTCCACCCTAAGCAGAATTTTTTCCGACCCCGTATAATTGAACCCAGGTCCCTCCAGTGCAATGTCACTGTAATACCCACTAGACTAAGGGGACGTTATTCGAATGATTGCTCCTATATCAGCTGACTTGTCCCAAAGTGATAACCCTTATCCTAGAAAAAAAGAGTAAGTTAACATAGAGAGGAATCCATGAAAAATGTTAGAATATTGGCTTCGTTATGAAAAGTATGAAATATCATTTTAATCACAGGACAACATCCGCCTCATTTTAATCACAGGAAAACATCCGCTTCACGTTTTACCTACCGAAAAATTCTACGGAGACAAAACAAACAGGAAAACGGAATGTAAAAAAAGGTATATGAATTCAAATAAAAAAAAATTGTCCAATCATTTCTGTTCCGTGTAATATACGGACGCTATTTTTTTTTATTTTACAAAAATGTGTTACCTACTGGAGTATTTATACTAATTTACATGTTAGCATAGTCTAGAGTGGGGTGACTTGACACGCTGTATCAATAAACATGGTGCTTTCGTCCCCTAAAATGTGAGAGATTCATGTTTTTTGTGATTTTCAATATTTTGGGTAGGTACTTCTAAAAGCGGGCCACTTTTTTTTATTGCTAATGCGAAAAATAGTCACTGTTGCCATACTGTGGCGGCCATTTTGTTTCAATGGCGTTTGTCTTAGCTATTAACTATTTGTTACACCAAATGAAAGAACTTTACTATCGCAACGTTGTATATACTCTTCATGAACGATTTGAAGGTATGAATGGCGTGAAGTGAATTGGTTATCCTGATCTTGTGATTTTACTCCGCCAGACTTTTTCTTGGAGGGTTTCCTGAAGTTGTAGGTATATGCCAATAAACCGCATTCGACCGATGGCCCTAAAGTCAACATAGCCAATGCGATCACTCTATGCGATGGAGTGATTGAAAATTTTGCTACTCAGATTCAAAAATACGATAAAATTTGGTCAATCGTCTATATCATAATGATTTTGCGTCCTGCTACGTTTTGTACCAGAAAACAGAAAATAACATTGAGGAATCCAAGGAGAGAGCAGTAGCTGTTACAGTGGTTCTCTTATCATAATTTCCGCCCAAGTTTTCGAGCTGGTAGTGTATCGTCTTCGTTTATCTGGTCTGTAGCGATATCATTATTAATTAGTCTACTGTAAATTTTCCTCTGAGTTTATCTTGGGTGCAGTTTCTTTATAATTTGTATTTGACATTTTCTCCGATAGGATAAAATATCTACAAAAAATTGTAATGTTTCTCAAAATATGAATAATGTGATGTCCATAGAACTCAAACATATTTGAGATTATCATCATTAAGCTCTTAATAAAATACTTTATCTTTTCAAAAGTGAAATTGTCATCATACATCGAGTCAGTCACTCCATTATAATTACATCAATATAACAAGGGAATGAATTGTAAAAATGCGACAAAATAAAGAAAAGAGCAAAAGAAAAAATGCAACAAAAGTTTTTGCTGTATCACTTGGCTTTTGAGAAAATCAAAATATTCTCATACTCACGGTTTGTCTTTTCAATAAAAGATTATAAACTCTTTCAAGTTTCGAAAAAATTAGTAACACAAGAGAAAAATATAATCAAATTGACCTGATACCTTCATGACGACAAGGAATTAGGAATTATCCGAAATGAAAACTGAGCATAGACACATGCGTTCAAATTTGTGTCGAGATATATGGACATCATTTTTGGACAAACTATCAGTTTTCAGAACACTCCATGAAATTTATCATAGGCTTTCTGGTCAATATGGATAAGAGGAACACGGGTCATTTGATAAGTTCGTAAACTCGGCTACATACTTCTTATCTATTACAAGTATGTTCAGTTTGAAAGTGACACAAAAAATTTCAATAGATTCTAATGATCAGTCGTCCATTTGTAATTACCCGTAGTATTGAGTTCAGAACTATTTTCAAAATATTTTTTTTAACAACATCCATAATAAGATCTATGAACTGAAATGGGTCCCTTGTATCTTCCGTCTGTAACCTGTAACTAAAGCTACAAAAAAAAACATTGTAGTAAAAAAAAAAAGACTTCGTAGTAAGACATGTGACTCTGACATTGATAACTCAGGCTGTCAAAGAGTATTTTGCGGACCTTGACAAACCAAATTACGCAATAGGGGTCAGAACATTGGGAGATTGCTGGAATATTGGTATCGGGGACAAAGGGGACTTCTTTGAAAAATAAGACAAATGTAACCTATCTAACAAGCCTCGTATCTTTTTTTAATACATAGTTCAAAATCCTCAACTCAAAAGAGTTCATATCATAGTTTTTATTGCTATAACATTAGCAATAAAAATATAAAAAACACACCAAAAATCTGGGATACGTTGAGAACAGATGATGGTATATTATAAGCTTTCCGAATGAAATTGAATTCTATTCTGTAGGCATTTTGCAAGGATGCGAACATGTTTTAATTTTTTCAATTAGACATACTGAAAACGTGAAAAAGAAGATGCCGTATTGATAATATGAAAATAATTGCAATTCAATATGTTTTTGTTTATCAAATATTTGATTCACTGGAGGCATGATTCTTTTATGTTTGATTCCCAATCCCAACCGATTAATCATACTCGTATTGAACAGAATTTATTTCATCTCTCTATTATTTATTTAATCTAGTTGAAAAATAGATCACAATTTTCTTTGGTTATTATTTCATTTTCAAACAGAGATGTATCTATTATAATTCAAAAGCATTTCCTTTGTGTTTATAAACTCCAAGAAGAGGAATTAAATTCTAACGTAATACCGTCAGGAAAGTAGAACTTCTCATTATTCTACTTTTGGGATTCATCTTTCAGAAACGTTTTATTGCTCTTATAAAAAAATTTTATGAGTTATGTCGAAGTTGAGAAATTGACTACAGAAAGAAACGAAACCTAAATTGTTCGTCGAAATTTGAAACATACTTTAAAATGAAAGATTTTTTTATTATTTTTTTCAGTAATCTGGAAGCGAATCTGTTAAACGTGGGGCGTTAAAAATGCCAAAACTGGCCAATTTTGATAGATTATTCCAAATAATGGCACTCGCTGAGAATTCACATACCTATTATCTAAGTATATATTTCTAAACTTTAGTGTAAGAAGAAAATAGATCAACAAGGTATAGTATAAAAATTCGATGGCCGGAACAACAGACAGTAAAATCTGATACCGAATATACAGTGAAATTTGGTATAGTAAATAGGGTGCTTCTAATTTTCACTACCCAAACACCCTAAATCCCAGTTTCGAAACATCAAATATATGATTAATTTACTCAAAGCCAAGGACGTAATATTGCAATGAAAAAGAAATAGTTCTCATTTCTACAAACTTCTGCAAAAGAAAAGGTCAAAATATAAAGTTGGCAAGAAGAATGTTTCAATTTAGTTTATCAGTGGGTGGGCCTATTGAAATTAAATTCACGCTCACAGATAGGTTATACCTAACAAGATTTTAGTTAAAAATAATCTCTCTACAGAGATCCATGCACATTGTAATATTAACAATGGAATAAGTAAAACATAAATAGAAGGATCACATTGTAAGTTTGAAATTTATTTTCAAAGATGTCTACTTAACAAGATTTGCAAATTTAAGGTTGCTCCAGTTCTTACTGTTTTGTGCATCATTTCATTGAATTTAATATTTATATCAACTGGGGTCAAGGATGAATAATGCAATCAAATGTTCAATTTTTTTTTTTTTTTTTTNTTTTCTTTTTTTTTTTTTTTTTTTGAGAAATATTATTCTGTGTAACTTATTTTTGGTCTATTCGTTACAGGGGCTTAATATTACTATTCTCGTCCTTGTAATTTGTTTGGTTTCTTTGTGGTAAGGCCCAGAACGTTGGGCCTTCACAATTTTTGTGTGCATCACAATATTACTAAGGACCTCCTGTAGTAATAATCTCTTGAATCTTCTACCAAATCAAATATTTTTACTCTGGTAAAGCCACCTTTGGTCGCTACTCACATAGAAGTAGCTACTCAATCGTCTTCATGAGATAGAGTGCACCCAATGAAACCGTACTCCTAGAGCAATGCCAGTGTGCTTTACTAGTACTAGTACCAGTACCATGAAGTTTATTGAGAAATGGGACCCTTGTGTCGGGTACTCCTAGAGCAATGCCAGTGTGATATGCACTAGAACAGGAGGACTGCTTTACTAGTACTATTACCTTGTAGTTTATTAAAAATGGGACACTTGTGCCGGGTACTCCTAGAGCAATGTCAGTGTGATACGCACTAGAACAGGAGGACTGCTTTACTAGTACTATTATCTTAAAGTTTATTGAGAAATGGGACCCTTGTGTCGGGTACTCCTAGAGCAATGCCAGTGTGATACGCACTAGAACAGGAGGACTGCTTTACTAGTACTATTACCTTGTAATTTATTGAGAAATGGGACCCTTGTGTCTAAAACTTCGCTATCGTTGTTTTTTGCAAATATCGGGATAGTTTTAGTGTGAATTTTAGATACAGATTTTTTGATATTTCGTACTGTTCGGACTGAGTAATGGTGCCTATAGAGAGAATTGTGTTCCAAATTCAGTAAATATATCAATTAGACTTTCGGCTTTAACTCTGCCATTTTTGGTTCTGTGCCATCCATACTTGAAAATCTCAAAATCTGGTAATCTTTCTTTACGAATTGAAACTGAATCCACTCAGATTACAACATTTACCCTGTCATCCTTTGAGCATCAAATCCAGGACTCATTACGAGTATACTACAAGATACCTTTAAAAATTATATTTTGAGCAAAAAAAAAGAAAATATTCATGGAGAGCAGGCAAGCACACATTCTCAGAAATTAATAATAGCTCCTTTAGTCAAAGCTTTGTTGACATTGTATTGCAAATGAAATAGGTCAATGAGTGAAGTTTCTGAAGCATCCTCTAAACCAATTAAAGAGAACGTTTTATTGCTCTTATCACAAGTCACGTATTTTCTCAAAATATCTTGTCTGTTCTTTTCAATTTTTGGTTATATGTGTCTGTCTGATATTTGCTATTCAGGACAGACTTCATTCTCACGTTTACCAAAGTAGAAAAATCACACCTATTTTTTTTTTTTTTTTTTTTTTTTCAAATGTTTTTGAGAATGAAAAAATCCAAAACTATTTACCTACAATGTGAAAACTTCAATATTCTAATTTTGGCGAATTAGAAACTGGATATTAGATACTCGCATATTGTTTTCCTTGAAGAAAAAAACGTATGGATACAGATAGACGAAGATTGTTTTTGTCTATCATTGTTGACATTTGGCGCTTTTTCGTCTGTGTTTACTTTTGTGTTGTGAGAATTTAAAATGCGTCAATTGGGAATGGTGTTTTTCAAGCTTTGAAAATTGCTGGAAAGAAGTGGGCGAACTTCATTCAAAAGTGCTGAAGATTTGAAGAAAGTATGCGACATTTTTAGGCCAAGAAGAGTATTTTACTGTCAAGAGGAGTATTGTGAACGAACATTCAAATTATGTTGTTCATGAGGTTGTAGTTCCTCTTAAATTCAACTTTTCTTCCAATTTCTAGATTCATGTTACAAAAACTAGTTAATATGAGGTTTCCGAATAGGTTTTGATGGCCCTTAGCTGATGAAATTGGGATGGTATGAGTTCTAGGTTGTGCGTAGGACCAGTGATTATGAGGAACTTTAAACTAGGAGGTAACGAAACATGTTGCAGTAATTGTCAAATCATCAGCGAACTTCTTTGAAAGTGGAATTCAAAAGCTGGTGTAACAATGCAAAATACGATTTACATTTAATATCAAATGTAATAATGTGGAAAATATATTAAGATATAGGTTTTCATATTTCTTTAATATAAAAACCTTGTTAGGAAAAAAAATAAATAGTTCACAAGCCGCTTTGTATATCTGCATATCAATGCAATGATAATTCAGAAGTTAAGACAGAAAACATAAAATTTCAACATGTCTACCTTGGCGAGAGAAGAGATGTTACACGAAATATACAAAGTTATTGACGAATTCTAAAGTCTTTGCAAGTGAAAGACATTAACTTAGATGTTTCATGTAAAATTAATGCAAAAAAATTCAATTGAAACCTCAACTAGTTCACAAACTACTATTGCAATCATATATGTTACTGTCAAAGTGTATTTTCAGACAGAAGTACAAACACAGCCAGTTGGGTTTCCCATTGAACAACAGATTTTATCAGTAAAATTAAAATTATTATAACTATTCGCTGTTTTACTTTTATTTGTATTTTTAAAGATCCTTCGAAACGACTTTTTGCTCGAAGTAAAGGTCTAAAAAAATCGTGGAATTATTTTTCTTTTATTAATCTGTTTGTCTTTTTGTAGTACGATAACTTTCGAACGCTTGGGTTAATTTTGATGTGGTATTGAGATACTAAGTATCCCATTCTAGTTATTTAAATTATCTGGATCAGGAATACCTCGTCAATTATTAGCCTCTAAGAGTGGATGTATTTATGATGCGTTATTTCGATCATTGTATTTATTTGGCGTAAGATCTACATAGATGGTGAGCTTTGGTTTATAATCCTGGGACTCTAAACACAGAAGGGAAATTGTGTTCCATTCTTTTTTNTTTTTTCAAAAACCCCGATTTCAAGGCAAACAATATTAAAGATAATTCAGAATATATTTCAACAGTAATAAAAAAAGATGATGAAAGGGATTTTCTGAACCATGTTGTGTACAGTTCTGTAGGTGTTTATCTTGATTAACTTGATGTACCCGTTACCCGTGATACGGGTACGAATAATTCCATAAATCTCAGGCTCTGGCTTTTCTTTTTCCACATTCTTGTTTTCTCGAGTGGACTTTCTTACCTCATTGGTAGGCGTTCTACATATCTTCATCATGTTTAAGTAGGTAATACTTAAACATAATAAAAAAAATGCAGCGTGGCAGAGTGTGCATCACGCTCGGCTTGCACCAAGGAGATTCCGAGTTCGACACTAACTTTGAATCAATTGACCATAGATGTTTGACAATAGTAAATGAATCGCCCTTTGGGTAACATATATTTGTATATCCACGATGTATATGAGATTCATTTTGTTATGCAGATCTGAGTTCTGATTCAACATACTGATTAAGTAACAAAATAACAAATAGTTAGTTCTATCTATCTGTCCACTGTAAGTGAAGAGAATGCTGTAGGATTTACATACAATGGAAAGTTTTGTAACTCTGTGAAGAAGCGATGCAGAATTCATTTTGAGAAATATTATAATGTTTTGTTTTGTGTTCAAGAGCTTTTGTCACGGTTTCATGTAGGTACTCTTTATATTTTACATTGAACCATATTTGGTGACATCATCATATTCGATGCTAAATGATGTGAAATTCTAACTTGCAATCCGTTCCTGGTTAAAAATTATTGTTATATTATTCTATTTCTTCATATTTCTTTCATTCTTGAGCATTAAGATATTTGTATTCTCTAAGATAAAGTGTCTTTATTGAAGTATTTTTGGTATCATCAGCATTTTCTATGCAAAATCGTTTGAAATCACAATAAGACTCCTTACTCTACAAGTTAATGTTTTGTTATTATATATCTTCTTATTTCTTCAATTCTTGAGCATTAGGACATTTATTTTCTAATTATTTAAGATAAAGTGCCGATTTTAAACTATTTGCCGTCATCGGCATATTCTAAGTAATCTATGAAAAATCATGTGAGATTCTAAATTCAATCAATTAATGGTGGGATCATCGTTTCCGATGGTTTTCGTAATGTATAAGACTGCAACTGTAAAAAACTTGTTTTTTGCTGCTAAGGTTATTAATTGCCATCATACATAGAGTTTTGATGGTTTAAAATATGGCATTAGCCCGTAGTATCATGCCAATATAATATCGCAGAATTGCTTTCTATATTATATATATATGCTCGGCCCTTGAGAATATCGCCCTAAATTAACATCCTACAATCTCAAAGTCAAATATGACCTATAATAACTACTGAATTTAAGTTAGTAGGTCATAATTGGAATGAAAGAAAAGAAGAACTTCAATAATAGACGTTATTAACTTTTTTATAACCATTATAATAAAAATATATGATAAAATATAATTTATTAGAAAAAAAATCCAGGGGTTTCCTGGGAACCCAGGCCCCATTCCCTACTGTTTTCCAAATGTGAACCATATTATTTTTTGTCTTCTTATTCCTTTAATAATTCTTGAAATTAAAAGTACTCCTTAACCGTACAGATTTTATTCCAGAATGTTAAGAAAATTTTTTTTTTAAAAAAAACCCTCAGAATATTTAGATTATTTCTAACTTAACTCTTAGTATTTTAAATTTTTAGAGAAGTACTTTTACGCATGCAATATTTCTTTTTTGTATTTTAAATATTTCAAGAAAGCGTGCTACCATTAAACATGTTAAGCAACAAAGTTAGTTTTTATGACCTTTTCTTTTACCATTAAATATATTTCTTACGCTGAAGTAAGCTATTTTCTTTACGACATAAGTGCTCTAAAATAAATATTTTATTAAAAAATACTTGAAAATATCAGCTTGTTATTTACTAATCAAACATTGAAAAGTAAATATTTTAGTTTCAAGTAGTAGAGGACATTCTATTAATACTCTCAAGCCGTGGTGAGACGGAACTACTCGTAGTAATCATGGTGTCTTATTAGCAGTTTGTCGCAAGCAATAAATATCAGTGGCTGTAACTAGTTGGGACATTTTTCTTGTTTTTCGCTTCAAGATTGAGATGAATCAGTGATAAGACGTCGTACCTAGATTCTTGAATTGCGCGGTGGATTGTAATGAAATTGAGAGAGAAATGGAGTCTCGGATATTATGGTAGCATCGGTATCATCGCGTATTTTGCCATTGGCTGGCGAATGCAGACCTGACCAATAATTGCAGAAGAGTCCTGCGTATAAACAAATACAATTTTGAATTAAATTTTTATTGCAAGAGCATAGTTTTAAAAATAAAGTCATCTCTACCAAAACAAAATTAGGAATAGCTTTTGGATCTTTTTTTCTTTGTGACTATTATAGATTCCAATTTCAAAGTTGAATAGCGATCAAAATAGAACATGTTCTCTTCAAGACGCAGCGAATAAATGGCGTATTATGATTGACTTCATTTTAGTTTTTTACACGCTTTGACTACTCACTCACTCAGTCGATTTCTTTGAGCTAAATTATCTGGGACGTTCTTTAGAGAATTGTGCTATATGCTATATTGCCCTTATTTTTTTATTTATTTCATCATAATTGTTTGTTTAAAATTACAGAAGTTATCCCGAAAATTGAAAATAATTATTTAGGATTTTTTTTTTTTTTTTTTTTTTTTTTTTTGGCCCAACGTCCCTTTAATATAAATTGAGACGGGTTTTTACCCTCCACTCGCTGAAAACTTGGACCTCACCCAGCCTGATTTGGACCGAAAATAACCAACAACGTGAGGACGCGAAACTACGTGGACACCCACATGGTACGTTGCTTAACTTCAGTGATCTAACGGACACTGGTGTGTTCAACGTGTCATGGACGCTGACTTAGTTCGGTTTACATATGAATAATACAATGTTTTTCTAATCCATTGCAGCGAATTTATTTTGTTAATTTTTACTACTAGCTCCGTGTAACCACTGCTTGTAGTAAATATCTTTAGCTTTTGCTGCAAGCTTGTTCCATTTTCATATGAAAGTTGAAACCCCAATAAACCACAAAATGACCATAATCTCAGAATGGTCGAGAATAAAAGAACCCTTTTCACTTGAAAACTATATCTTTTGTATTATTCAAATATGCGGACGAGAAAATATTTTAGAAATTGAGAAAATATTTTCTTTGAGCGTTAATTTTAGTAGTTTGTATTATGCAGAAAGCTGTTGGGTTGGCGTTGTTTGAAGTTCTACTGAAATAGAGTCAGAAACCGCATTTACACAGAATGACTTACTCGTATATTGTATGCTAGTCAAATGGAATTAAATCTTTGCTCAAAGAAACGCATATCAATCATAGCCTTTAATATTATGAATGAGAAAGCGTGTTTGATCGTTGAATTCTCGTAGGAACGGACCTACCTACTTCTCGGGTGCATGGGGAAGGGTTGGGTAGCATATTATTTTACTCTGAGGACGCCGGACTATATGTGGATAATGCCCCCCCCCCTTCCCCAATATTGGTAAATATCTAAAATTCATGAGGATGAACTCACGCCCTACTGTTTACCAGTTAGAGCGTCTTAACACAACACCACCAACCCATTAGAAAGTAGAAACGGAGCATAAATAATGTACACAATACCAGCTGATTGCCCACATTTTTGGTTTTCGTTTTTTCCCGTAGATGTGGAAACCATTTAGCCATAATTCAGTCTTTTTAGTTATCTACAGAATAGAATCTTTATTTTCAAAATAACAATAATTGATTACTTATAACTTATCTGAGCTGTGCTTAAGTGATCTTTAAAACTTGACTGAAGGATTTGGTATTGTTTTGGAGGGTAAACTTTTCCTCAAGTTTTTGATATCTCATGCCGTTTTGTGTGTTTAATTGTACTGTACAATTAAACACACAAAACGGGGGGGGGTCCCGNAAAAGGGGGGGGGTCCCGCTATTCTCTGGTTTTAAAGTATTTACAACCCATAAAAATAGAGAATTAATCAGCAAATAAAACAAATAGTGCCTACGAGTACACAATGTATTCATATTAAATTTATAGAAATATAAACGCCAGTCAGCATTTATTTTTAATTGCCAATATAAATTATTCATACAGCCATAAAAATAGAGTCAGCATATTATTGAGGTGTTCTGACATACTTCAGTAAGACTTATTTTTGTGTCCACATCGACCATGAAGTAGTATAGGATTTCAAATTGAAATGTATTTTATGTGCTTCATCAATGACAGCATAAATTTATTGCTATTATTTTTAGAGAAATTTAAAGAAAATTTGGACTGCCAAATCCTATTGGAAAAATAATGAATAGACGATATCAGGCCCGTATCCAGGATTTTAATTAAGGGGGAGGGTCAAGTTAAAGTAATTTTAACACATAGGGATTATATGAAAAACCAAACCTTTTCAAAAATTTCGGGGTGGGGGTTGAACTCTTAATTACCTGTACTGGATACGGGCCTGGTCGATAATATCAACTAGTTGGAAAGGATCTCTGATTGCAATAGGGGGGGCTCCTAACTCAATAACAAAAAAAAAAAACTCTGCCAATGTGACAAATTAGTTTATTATTTTTCTGGCAAAAAAATGCCCCACCAAAAAAAATTGTGGGGGGGTTCTCGTGACGATTCCAAATCTGCTAAAAGTTTTGTGGCACAATTAGAGCCCAGATGGGACCTATATACCAAATTTCATACAAATCGGTCAACGCTAAGTGGCAAAAGTGCCCATCACGGCGGACAGCGTACGGCGTGGTACCTTGAAACGTACACAAATTAGATATTTTATCAAAATTTGGGGAGGGGTAATATATTTTTTTTTTTTGTGACGATTCCAAAGGTTCATTATTGAAAATAATAAACCAAAATGCCAGGTAATATTCATTTCATTTATTTATTTATATAATATAATTTATACAAAGTATAAATTATATTTTATAAATATTTTTCCTAAGTCTAAATAACTTCTAAGAAAATTCGTTTATCTTTATAAAAAAATAACCGAATCTTTCGTCCTATTGGACGTTTTTTCTGTTAAGTGTAACATCCCGTTCCTACACCAAATTTTTTTGTCGTGATGATTTTTTTCTGGTGAAAGAGAAGAAAATAGGACGAACGGTTGTGCCGTCAGTTGAAAAAAATTAATAATTCATCATTCTTCTTATAACGACCGTGGAAGGAAACTAAAAATGAAGTAGTTGTGTTCAACTACAGTATTATTTTGAAAGTTAGATATTGAAGATTTTTTTAAAAAAAAATTAAAATGAATGCCACTAGAGGAACAACTATCAAAATGCATTTTTCCCATGTCAAATTTAGTTGTTGCCTGCCACTATCGGTCTTACTCAAATTGTTCTAAAATTGTCTAAGTAATGATTGATACAAATATTTCTATCATCAGAAATAAGTTAGTTCTTGAAACGGCCAAATCAATTACTTTACCTCCCATATCAACAGTTGAAGCATACTCGTATTTTTTGATAAAAAGAGAAATATAAATTGAAAATGAGATTTGAGAATAAACCTACGAGTGAGCCATTCTTTTTTTTTGAATGATAAAAAAAAAAGCTCCTCACAAAAGAAAGCAAAAGAAAGTTTTTTTTGGAAATCAACAAAAAGTGAAATAAAATTGCGTCGGACTTCCTCATAACAATAAAAATTCACAAAACTTTTGTTTGTTGAAAAAATTTCATGGAAGCAATGAATGAAAAACTTGGAAAGTTTGATTTTTCATAGTTTGTGATCATTTTCAAACCAAACCCACTTCATATTGAGAATAATACACTTCCTGTGTATTGTCATAGAGTGGCCGTTTTAGATTTAGAAATTATTAATTACTGACAAAGTCTTTTATATGGCTGCTGGAAGCCAAAAATTTTGAAGAGGGTAGAGATATTTTTTTTTCGCAGTCGTTTCCAAATCGACGGGTAAGCATCCCCCCTCATGGCCGAGTAAAAATCATGTCACTTATCTTCTGTAATGTGACAGATATATATCCAATATAAACGTTTGTCTTGGAATCCATGAACTAAAACTCTTTACTTTACCTCGATAGAATAGTGGTTCAGTCCTGCCTAGTAATCAGGAGGGCGCGTGTTCCATCCAAGGATTTAATGTTAGAAAATGCCTCGGGCATTAACTTCGACTAGTGTTTACTTTTCTTTGCAGCGATACTCAACCTTTTTTTTTTCACCGAACCATATTTATGTTTCTCAAACTTCCCGCGGGCCGCCGTACGCAAAATACACACAATAAGAAATATGAAAAGATAGGACACTACACGAAATAAGTAAGCAACTTGCACGGCACGAGAAGAGTGACAGTCTGTCACTCTTAATCCCCTGAGCCGGCTCCAGAAGTCCAAACGATCGCAACGCAAAGACTTTTCACATTTCATGCATGTTCCTGTTCAAAACACGTCCACACATGTTGCGCTGGAATCGATGCTCGTGAGACATTTGCACTCCTTACACATGAACAAGAGATATTTAATATGTCAATAGTTAAATAGGTAGGACCGACGAGATGTTATTTTTGTTGAGTGATCAAAAAGAGTTACATTTTATTTTTATTATTTTTTACCCGAGCAATAAAAATTGCAAAATTAGGTACAAAACCGCACATCACACAGTAGCTAACCTTAACCAGCGCCGGGCTGCATGAAAAAGCTTGGCGGGCCGCAGGTTGAGTATCGCTGCGCTAAAGAATCGCATGGGGCGTAATTAGACCCTAAATTTGACATACCTACTAAATTTCAAATCTCTAGCTCTTACCATTCTTCTTTTAGACAGCAATACTGAAAACCGCTAAAAAGCGGCAAAAATCGACAAAGGGTGTATTCGATTGCACCTAAAAGTTTTGTGGCACAATTAGAGCCCAGATGGGACCTATATACCAAATTTCATACAAATCGGTCAACGCTAAGTGGCAAAAGTGCCCATCACGGCGGACAGCGTATGGCGTGGTACCTTGAAACGTATAATATTAAAATTTGAGGAGGGGTAATATATTTTTTTTTGTGACGATTCCAAAGGTTCATTATTGAAAATAATAAAGCAAAATGCCAGGTAATATTCATTTCATTTATTTATTTATATAATATAATTTATACAAAGTATTTCTCCTAAGTCTAAATAACTAAGATTTTAGGTACAAAACAGCAAGCCACACAGTAGCTAACCTTAACCAGCGCCGGGCTGCTTGAAAAAGCTTGGCGGGCCGCAGGTTGAGTATCGCTGCGCTAAAGAATCCATTTTTTTTTTTGTAGAACTCAATTTTTGGCAAAATCAAAAGTAAACTTCTATTAGCTAGATTCCATTTACCTATAGTTAACTTTATTTCTGTTTCGCCAGGCTTTCTTAACATTTAAATACAATTGAAATAATTTTATTTTATTTAGATATAATAAGTAATATTTTAATTATTAATTTCGGATCCCAAACGGTCAGCTCAGGAATCTTCCATTTAATTCAGTGATATTTATAGTTCGAAGTAATACTAGTTATAGGGGAGTGATAGGTATAAATCTGGGAGACCCTGAACCCTGAGTTACGAGTATGTATTACCGTTCAAAAAAGGATGCAAAAATATGAGCATCTGTCAAATTTGGAACAACAGTCATTATAATTATTTGTCCTCAAACAAAATTATCCCAGCTATAATGATTATGAAGTCAAGTTTGGAACAACAGTCATGTTTGGAACAACAGTCATGATCATTGTTTGGCCTCAAACAAAATTATCCCACCTATAATGATTATGAAGTCAAGTTTGGAACAACAGTCATGATCATTGTTTGTCCTCAAACAATATTATCCCACCTATAATGATTATGAAGTCAAGTTTGGAACAACAGTCATGATCATTGTTTGTCCTCAAACCATATTATCCCACCTATAATGATTATGAAGTCAAGTTTGGAACAACAGTCATGATCATTGTTTGCCCTCAAACCATATTATCCCACCTATAATGATTATGAAGTCATATTTGGAACAACAGTCATGATCATTGTTTGTCCTCAAACAATATTATCCCACCTATAATGATTATGAAGAAAAATAGTATAACAAAAAAATGTCAGACATTTGGTTGAAATTCTTGTGCAAAGAAAAGAAATATCGAAGTTCAAGTTGAACATTTTTCAAATTTGAAAGAAATTCTCAACATTCTGACCCCCAAGATATTTTCAGCGCTTAAAATGAGAGGAAACAAATTCTAATATTCTTAGATATTTGTTATTTCAATAGATCCACTCTTTGAGAAACAAAGCAAAAAACTATTTTGATAAAGACTTTATAGAAGAGGCTTCTGCAGTTTCGTACAAAAAACTTCAGCCCGGAAAAAAACAGCAAAAGTTTACATGGATTATCAAACAATACAATTTGTTTATCCATTTAATTCTGGAGAGGTATTTAGTTTTGGTCATGCCCACTCCCTAACCATGCTATCTTTTTATCTTGTTTCTTTCACTATCGAAGTGTATTCAAGAGCGAAAAAATCTGATCTTAATACCTACTGTGTGGTTCAAAAACAAACTCGTTTCTACTCCAAATATTTTTCTTTGTTAAGTAGCCTAATGTGAATCACTGAGTATATCTCAAGCTATTATGAAATGAATACTTTCAGCAAACTTTACAAAGACACTTTTCAAAATAAAGAACGAATTGAAAATAAAGTAGGCAAGGAGCGAGAACAATCAATTTCATTTTTTATGACTGTGTGCAGAGGGGAGAAGGACATAGGATTCTTTATATCAATTTAATTAATTTCAAACCAGTTTTGGAAATGATATGATCGGCCAAAATCTAATCTCGTGCGAAGCTTAGACAGGACATAACACCTCAATATTGAACTTATAGTTTATTTTTCTTAAGTAAAATAAATACTGAATTGACCCTCCCAAAGGTTGCTACACCCGGTATATCTATGTATCTACATCTTCATTTGTCAATGAAGTAAACTAATTTACATAAGCTTGGATTATTTAACTTCTGAAACTCGCTAGATAGCATACCTACTCAGATTAAAACGCATGACTAAAAAGAGCTAATTCTAATATATGCTGTCAAAAATCATACTTGGATCATTTTGTAGATTTACAATCTTACCAGCAGAGCAAAACAAAATAAAATATACATGTACTTAGATACCGGGTGTCCGAATAGACTGACATTTACATTGATCTAAATTCCTATCTTAGGTCACTTCTGCCGCTCATTGTCTCTTCTTCATGTGAACGCTTTTACATTATTTCCTCAAATAACTCTTCCCTGACATTTGTTGCCTCCATCTTTCAAAAATTTTAATTTTAAAACAATAGAAATAATAAATAAATCAAATAATTAGACAGTATCGATTTTTTTTTTTTTATTTATTCATTATCTTACGATCCTTCTATAAAAACATTTAATAGAAATAATGTATACACCACACTACTGAGTTTAGCTCAAAAATATTTTCAATGACTTGATTAGAACTTTAATTAACATCATCTGACGATACAGAACTTTCTGTATCACTATGATTTAAGATACTCGTCCTTTTTGTTTGTACCTTCTAAACAGACAATTAAAATATTTAGATATTTCGCAGCAAAAGTCGCAGTTACAATATATCGATTCACAATTAGTATCACGGAGCAACACGACCATCCAGACCATCCAGTTGTGTTGTGTTGATTTGTTAATATATTGTTAATATAACAAATCAACACAACACAATTACAATATCAAATGTGCAGGCATCATTTTTTTTTACAAATTCTAATTTAAATTCTTTTTGAAAGTGGCTAAAATTTTTAAAAGAGCTACCTAAACATTTTATGCTTTTATTATCATTTCTAAACGGTAATAGCATAAAATTGAAATATTTCAGCAATTTCAATTTTATGCGCCGCACCGCGCGTAAAAGCCAACTGATCCCTCTAAATTGAAAAAAATATATATTAAATAAATTGTGTTGTATTATTATATTCCAAAAAATTCTGCCCTGAACGTTATCAGTTACAATGGCAATCTGTTTATAGGTATTCAACTATACTAACAAAATCTCTGTTCAAAATTTGGGGACCTATGATTTGTAGAACCGGATATCTGACGGTGTTCAAAACACGGTGAATTGCTTCGTGTAAAGATACACTGGTGCTTTATGGAACATGGCCCGGCCCAATGCCGTACGCTCAGATCACTATGAGTGATCTGAGCGATCAAGCAAAAAAATTCAGAATCAAAATAGGCGCAACTTAAAGAATAATATTACTGGTAAAAAAAAAAAAAAAAATGAAGAAAAACCATTCTTTAATTTTATTTTTCAAATAGCAACAACAGATGAATTTAATCTAATTTTTAGAAATCTGCAATTGACGTGAGAGTCTATTTTTATTCTGATGATGAGTTGGAAAAGAAAAGATAGTAACCTTCAGTAATATTATCATTACTATGGAAAAAAGAAAAACATTTAAATGTAGCTAAGGATTGAATGATAATGTGGTTTTGAGCCACGCCTTCGTTGGCAGAAAAATCTGTATACATTTAAAGAAAATTTTGGCTTCTTAAACGAATAAAATATTTTTAAATTTATATTATTTGCATTTAAAATTTATTGCTTGTGTGCTATTAGGATTACACAGTATTTTTTATATATATATTTTTTTGTAGGAAAATGTATCTTTTTAAAATACCTTCTTGTTTTCCTCTTTATTTTCTCGTATTCGCATTTCTTGAAGTTTATAATTTCATATGATATTTAAAATATTAATATTCAACTTACCAAAATAACTACGAGTATTTATAATTTTTATCTCTATCTTATTTATAATATAATTTTCTATTTATTCTCAAGAACTCAATTCTTATCGCTCCCCCAAACTCTTCTAATCAAAGCCAGCTTAAGATTCTTTTTTTTTTTATATATATATATATATATTTATTTAACTGCACTTAAATATATATATATAAAAAAAGAATTGAGGCAATTTCCATTTTTCATATACTAAAAATATTAAAAAAATTTGATCTAGGTTTTTTTAAAAAATATTAGTAATACTCTATTCATGTGGGTCTGTAGGTGCAACATGTCTCTCAAATTTGGAGGAGTGAGCCTGGCTCATACTTTTTTAATTGTATTAATTAAAAAAGTATGAGTCAGGTGTATCGCTTTTTTTGTTAATGCCAAACAATGGGTTTGATTTTTCCTGATATTCTCCTTTAGAATCAAAAGGGTTTGATTTTTCCTGATATTTTCCTTTAGAAACAAAATATCAAATAAAATTGTAGAAACTGTAAATTTTATCATTGAATCTACCATTATTTTAACCTTAATTTTTTGACAATTTATTGGTTTGTTATTGTTTTAGTAGTTCCTTTCAGAATCATCAAATATTTTCTCTAGATCATTGTTAAGAAATTTGGAAATGTATAAATGTAGAGTGTCTTTGTGGTGAGGCCTGTTCACAATTTTTGTGGGTATCACAGAATTACTAAGAATCTCATGCATTAATAATCTCTTACATCTTCTACCATACCTTTCTTTTTACCCTGGTTAGGCAGCTACTGACCGCTACTCACATTAAAGTTGTTACTCAATCGTCCCCTCGAGGCTCAGTGCAACCAAAAATTACATGCATTCAGTCGAAAATGTCCGAACCCGCCGAGAATTGAACTCTGTTCCCCCAAGAGCAATGCCTGTGTGATATCCACTAAACCAGGAGGACTGCTTAATTCATTCACTGATTTGGGAAAGTTAATAAATAGGTAATAATGCCAAAAAATGATTTAATTACTATATGTAATTGTTGGAAAGATAGAGATCAAACGAGGAGAGTTGATGTGGTGTTCGTATTTGTAACATATTTATCAATTTTACGCTTGAGCACAAAAAGTGGACCAACTAGGTCGAATTTTGAGAATTATCAACATTAAAGAAAATAATTTGAAATGGTTAGCTTTTACATACCTATACCATTGTATCCTCTTCACTGCTGTAATATTCTACTTCTATGCATAAAAGGTATGTTTCATAAAGTTCAGTACGGGATAGTGGACAAGTGAATTTTGCTGATACATTAATTTCACCACATTTTTAAATGGAAAAAACATTTCAAGTTTTATGTTAATGTATAGTGTCTTACTTTACGTCTCCAGGTTCAAAATAAAATTCTACTTTGTCTAATTAAAAATAAATAAAGAAAATGGCTCCCTGGGCGTACTTGAAATAATGCAACCTTTTGTGAGTAAAAAATACCTAGGTTTTTTAGATTTTTACAAAAAATCTCTAACATATACATTTTCAAGATTTTTTTTTTTTTTTTTAATTAAGGCCAACAGAAATTTAATTCATTAAAACAATATTAGGCACAAGTTTATTAGAAAAAGTTGCCGAAATTTGGTGCCCTAAAGGGTCACCCCACCCTAAAATTGGAACTGATTAACATGAAAAAAAAATAATTAAAATTACATATGGATAATACTAAAAAGTATCTATAACATAGTTTCGGAAGAAACATTGAATGAAGTATGTCAGATTTCATTTTTGAGGAATAGAAGGATAAGCCATTTTTTAATGGCCGATCTGTCCGTCAATAGGGACATCATCATTTCCGATGGTAGCAACAGAGTATGAGATGCAGCTTTAAAGAATTTCATGTTTACTGCTGAAGTTTTTATTTGTCATCATACATCTAATCTTGCAGTCTAACAATTAGCATGGGCCACCAAAATCATGTCAATCATTGCAGTAGCTTTCTGTGTTATTATTAGAATCGGCCTATAAGAATGTTACCTTGAAGTAAGTGTGCTGCAGAAATATCTCACGATCTCAAGCATTTTCACTATGGGAGATTGGAAGAATCTGCTCCTTCGGAAAATGAACTTAACGTGTTCAGTGCTCATTTCTATTTTACATTTAATAATCACAGATCATCGCATTTAAATCGGACGAAAGGAGATGTTGTCAAGACAAACACCAAAACAGGACCCTACAGTTCGTTGGATTAAAAAAATATATATTAAAATTTTTAGCAGAGCGTGGTTTCGATCCACGGACCTCTGGGTTATGGGCCCAGCACGCTTCCACTGCGCCACTCTGCTCTTCGTAAGAACTCAATGAAAATATGTCAAATATTAATCTCATGTAATATTTGACATATTTCCATTGAGTCAGAAGAGTCCAGTCTACTAAATATTCTGTATAATTCGTATCTTCCGCTAAATAATTATCAAAAGAGAAATTGTCAAGTAACAACAAAAAATAAGACCCCACATTATGTTCAATCAAAAAAAAAAAAATTTAGCAGAGCGTGGTTTCGATCCACGGACCTCTGGGTTATGGGCCCAGCACGCTTCCACTGCGCCACTCTGCTCTTGATAGAGAAGTAATGAAATTAGATGAAATATTCAAATGGTTATCCAATGGTTAATTTTAATTCTCCCTTCACATCTACAGAAAATCAAAAGAAACCCGAAGAGAAATCGGTTAGAAAAAAAGAAAATCAAAAGAAACCCGAAGAGAAAAGAGAAGTTCTATATTTTTTTCTCTCAGAGCGTAGTTTCGATCAACGGAAATCGAAAGAGAAATAATCGAGTGAAAACAGAAAACAGGATCCCCGATGTCATTTAATAAAAAATTGTAGCAGAGCGTGGTTTCGATCCACGGACCTCTGGGTTATGGGCCCAGCACGCTTCCACTGCGCCACTCTGCTTTTGATAGAGGGTAGTGAAAATATGCCAAATATTGAAATGCTTTTATAATCTAATCATTATAATGGTTCATCTTAACACCAGGACTAAAAATAATTCTATTATATTAACGTTAAATTACTTGAGACTCTACGTACGACACTGAATTTTCTCTCCACGCCACTAATGTAGGTACATGAAAATAATAGGCAATTATTATATAGACTGCACTGAGCACAGGTTCGTCCATTAATTACAGTTTACACTGGATGGGGACACAAACTACCTAATGACTCTCCTGAGGAACAAGGGGTACATTATTAAAATCTTGTGAAGCAGTAAATTTCATTGTTACTATTTCTGTTTGCTGCACGTTTAGACTGGATTCATTAATATCAAACAGGACAATTTCATAGAATCATAACACATTGGTTTTGAGGTCGGCAGTAGTAGTAGTAGCAGCAGCAGCTTCGCATGTCGAATTGGCGCAGTGTTTTAAGAGTATGACCTCTTATTCAACTTAGGAAAGAACAGAGGTTCTTTCCTATGTTGGCAAATGCCAAATTTTCTATGATTATAGAAGAAGGTCAAAAATCAACTCCAGATTCCTCACCCACAGGCACAAGTCTGCCAAATCAGGGAGAGAGTTTCTACTTAGGTTTTCACATGGTTTCGGTTTTCAATAATGTATTTCGTTCATAAATAAGCAGATAAAAGTGTTCGTGCGTTGGAATAAGATCAGTTCCGAATGAGCTGATAGATGACATTGAACTGTCATAGTTACACCTAGTTCAACTGTGTGCAAATAGTATTGAGTAATAACAGACTGATCAGTTCCGAATGAGCTGATAGATGCCATTGAACTGTCATAGTTACACCTAGTTCAACTGTGTGCAAATAGTATTGAGTAATAACAGACTGATCAGTTCCGAATGGGCTGATAGATGCCAT
>CM022885.1:32752708-32933989 GCA_012654025.1 Pachypsylla venusta | reverse complement strand
ATCAAGAAAGGTGCGGTATTCTCAAAAAATCTTGTTTTAACGGAATAATGGAGCAATATGCTAAAGTTTATGTGGTGCCCGAAAATTCGAGGTGAAACGGATGGCTCCGCCCGTTTTTGTCCACGGACACACCTAGTAATTATTCGCTCTATTAAGCAGTAAGCCCAAGTCGTATTATTATACGGTGAAATTCTCATACAGAGGATAACATAGCATGCACCGTCTGGGTTTTGAACCCGCGACCATTGATTACCACACAGACTCTGTGCATGCGCGGATATAGCCCTCTGTTTTTTTTTGGGGGGGGGGGAGGGCACAATCGCACAATATACCTATAATAAAAAAATTGGAGGGGGGACGGGGAGGGAATCGTAACCTAGAGACCGGGGGTTCGAGTCCTTGGCAGTACTTTTTAATGCAATGTTTATCGAGGTACGATACCTAATTTGTAATTTGTTCAAAGCTGCAGAGCTTACCACAAATACCTTTCAAAAGGATGATAAGCGATTTTATAAGCGTTATGACGAAAGGAAATGCGATGACGGATGACAGAATTTTTGACAATTTTTTATTTACGAATTTCTATTTAGTCTCATTATTTAGGGGCCCGTGCCCCCCCCCCCTCAATGGGATAAAAGACACAGCGGATCACCATTCATTTGATTATTTTTTTACATGATTAGGTATAATGAAATTTGAGTAACACCGTTTTCTACACACTAAATATTCCTAATGATAACCCAGAGAATTCGCAGATACTTCCCAGATCCAGCTAATATTGTGGTAAAAGCAGTTAAAATTTTCTATATTTATATCTTTCATTGTGTTGTACGCAGATAAAAAATAAAAATGTTGACCTTTATAAATATAGGATGACGTCAAATATAATGCATTTCCATTGTTAAGTGTAAAAGAGGTCTTTCATACAGAGGGTCAGCCATTCTAGACTAGACAATGACGGGGGTTTTCAAGATTTTATTGCGACGGAGATCTTTCAATTTACCATTTACTTTCCGTGTCCGTTTCTACAAAAAATCTATTTCCGCAATAAAAAAGGTGATTTAGAAGCAGGCCCGTAGCCAGAATTTTTTATAGGGGGGGGGGNGGGGGGGGGGGGCATATTATTATTTATTTTGTTACAAAAGCTAACCCCATGTTATCTACTCTTCATTTTAAGAACATAAAAAGAATTAGAAGGAGAGGTAACAACTTCACACTGGATACGACCATGTTCCGAAGATTTGTGTTATTTGAGCCGAAGAAAATTATCCATTTAGAGAGTTAAATAATAATATTAAAAAAATAATTTTGTGGAATGCGTGATCAAATGATTAGTTGTAAGCTTTATGAGTTAGAAGTGAATATGTTAATAATTGCAGTCAACTTTTATATTTTTCCCCAATTATGGGGTAAAACTTCCACGTGGTACTTACTGGCTGATTGACTGATAATCTACGTCAGGCCCGTATCTAGGATTTTATTTCGGGGGGGGGGGATCATGAAAAGNGGGGGGGGGGGGGGGAGTCATGTAAAGGGAGCTTTGCCATATAGGGATTATTAGGAAAAATTAAACCTTTTCAAAAATTTGGGGAGGGTATAGAACCCTTAAAAACCTGTCCTAGATACGGGCCTGATCTTCGTAACTTACTAAACATAGAAACTTGAAACTTAGAAACTGAAGATTTCCTCATCAATTCGACAGTATGAAAATCCTCGTAGACAGTGTCGGCTCTAGGGTAGTTCGAGGCGTTCCGTCGAACAGGGCGCTAGAAAATGGGGGGCGCTTACAATTGAAGGCGCAGAAAATTAAATGAATAAGTAAGGCGTAAACAACTACTCGTGCAATAAGAGTAAAAAAAAAAAAAAAAANAAAAAAAAAAAAAAAAAAAAAAAAAAAAAAAAAAAATATGAATGGCCAATCACAGAAAGTTACAACTTCGCTTTACCAACTTAACACAAGGGATTGCAACAAATGCGCTACTTAGAACTAGGAATAGCGAAACATACCAACTTATGCCAGGGATGTTTCTGTTTGTTTGCACATTTGCACCCTCGCCACACTGTTATAGTTGTGTTGGCACGCATAGGCGCTGTTAGCAGTATCAGCTGACAGCAACCAGACCGTTTGACAAGCTTCATTGATAAAGGACAGGCAAAATTGCAGGTAAGGAGATAAAATATACATTGATCTGTATTTTCTATATCGCAGTTACAACGAATAAATGAGCTTGAGTAAGACCTCAGACGCTGTATAAAAAAAAGTAGACGGGTGAAGGTGCGCGTTTTTCAATTTCGAACAGGGCGCTGCTATTTTTGGAACCGGTACTGCCCGTAGAGCTCTAAGGGTTTGGTGGTGGAAAATTACATGGACATTAACATCAACTAGTGGTAAACTACCATTGTAGAGTCAATTAATATAACTGCCAAACAATAAACTACCATTGTAGAGTCAATTAATATAACTGCCAAACACTCCGTGGTCGAGTAATTAAGACCATTGATTCTTGGCCCGCCAGTTAGGGGGTTCGAATCCCGACCCGATTTTTTATTTTTAAATCACGTAATGGCAATTTTTATGAATATTTACTTAAAATCCACCCAACTTATAATAAGTTATTTTAAGCAATTTTTGGACCCATACGAGTCCAATGATGCTCAAGAGAATCTAAGGATCCACAATCCACCCAATATTTATATAATAATTAATTTTAACTTATAATAACTAATTTTAACTTATAATGATTAATTTTATCATAATTAATTTTAAACAAGTTGGCCCGAGAAGAGTCAATGACGGTTCAATACAGACAAGAGATCCACCCAACTTTCAACGACTTGATGAATTTTGTTCTCATTAATAAATACTGATACCGAACATTGTCTGATATCTGAATCGTGTGAGGTAAGATATTTGTTTCAGTGATGATGATGACTCCGTGATGAGCTGGGAGGGTTTCTTTAACTAGTTAATAAAGTTCATCATAGAATATAATCATAGTACAACGTTGCAATTATCTATTATTTATCTGACTGAAGACTGAAAATATTTCAATTCGATGTTGTTTACTGATATATTTTTATATACAGGGTGTCACCAGATACATGTACCTTCTTAGTATGTTTCATTCTTAGTAAGACCCTTGTGTTACGGGCATTAAATTCTCCCCTGAATTCAAATAAAAATCAGATTGGGAGAAGTATACACTATTGGGCTTCCAGCTCCAGGGATATACCCATGCCGAGGAGGTTATTTTGACCAGGATGAGGATTGGCCACGCGAGGCTGACTCACAGTCCCCTCCAACTGTCTGTCCTTGTGGTGTCTTCTTCACAGCCGCCTTAGTCATATTGCTTAAGTACCTCAGAGTCCTTAATCTACTTCAAAAAATTGTTATTCGGCGCGAATGACAGAGCCTCTGAAGCGTCTTTCCGATAGCAAGATTATGTCAAATTAGCCAATCACCGTGGCCGAGTTGTTAAGACTAGAGTCCTACCCGGGGGCATGGCTGTGAAAGGGAGTGCCCTGAAGTAATGCGAAAAAAAAATTGAAGCTGTAAATTGAAATAGGAAACTATTGCAAAAGAGTGAATATTGTTACCTGCAAGCTGATGGTCCGAATACAATTATAGACATAAAATTTAGTCAATCAAACGAAGTCTGATCTGGTTTTTGCACCAAGATTTTTGTTTACACATATGTTTATTTTTTCCGCGATAACTCATAAATGCCTTGTCCGATTTTGATGAAACCTATATTCATTCATTATATTCATGGAATTGACTAATTTTGGCCTCAGTTGGCCCACATTTTATCTAGGCTAAATCTACAGTTCACATTTTATAATGAGAATGTGAATTGTACAGCCTTGATGGTATTGCACCTCCTGTAAACCATCTTATTTCCGGGTTCTGTATCATCTTTTTTCCGGATACCAAAACGGGAACTGTTGTATTGAACATGAAAAGTCGTCGTCTAATTATCTTGACAAATTCTGACATCACAGGAAACAGTATACCAACGCAATGTCTCTTAAATATAGAATGACCACTGACCGACAGAGATCATTTGCATGATAGCACAGTCACAGTCGCCAAAACTTAAGTTTATATTAAGAAACTCTAGACAAACCAAACTGACGCCATAGTATTGGCCAAAAGTCTTCTAGACTCTTTTAAAATAGACCTGGGAATACGTAATTTTGTATTGCGATCTACTATGAATGATTTTTATTTTCATGAAGGTAGATAGTTGTGATCTCTTATTTGCAGTAGATATTTTTACAAGAAGGAGAAAAAAAGGTTAACAACATGGAAGGGAAGAAAGGTCAAACAGATACAAGATACAAGGGGCGCCGATGTATCGTCAGAGTCAGATCTAATTATGGGGAACTATAATTCAAGGTTGTGTATTTCATATTATCATAAGCATGTTCTCTCTCTCGTTTTGGGTTTTTGGAGCTGAAAAAGAATTCCAGTTTTAATATTTGTTTTGGGTACAATGATCATCACCATTATTAAAACTATCGTATCATTCGATGGTATCAGGAGGTATCTTTATTTTAAATCAGATTCTAGATGCACTTTCAATATGACGGTTATTCCGTATATCTAAGAGCGAAGTAAGGGTCAAGGAGAAATCCTCACCGATCCAGGAACATTTTTCTTTCCAGTGGGTAGTATACTGGCATTTTATTTGGGGAACCCAGGTTAAATACTTATAATTTCGGGGTGCACTCAAGGCTTCCTCCCAGGAACTGTTAGAGGTAGACAATAAAAAAATTTGTAAACTTTTATATAAACCTCGGCAAATTAAAAAAAATTATGACTAAGTCTGTAGAAGAATAAAGCTTGGTCATCAGAGTAGGGAGAAACAGAATTTCTCTATCTAAAACAGCGTTACCACAAATGTGAACATTTTCATTGGAACACAGTACAAAGTTGGACCAATCACATCTGTTAGGAATGGAGACGTAGATTATCTAAATTATCTTCCATTAGTACTACAAACTTATCCCCAGGCCCACTTATTTAACCGCCAAAAATGTGATTTGTAAAACTCCCTCAAAAAACACCTTCAGTTTCAATTAATCTCCTAATTTGAGTTAAACACTTTTCTCTCGATCCCTTTTTTCTAGTTAGGAAAATGCAATTATATCTGGGAGTAAGCAATTATATCAAGGTGTAGCCGCTATTTGTGGACAAATTGACAAATTAATAACTTTGCTACACAATTTCAATTACCGATCGATTATGTTCTTCTTCCATTGTATATGTTAGGCTCAACCCTAGAGCACAAGATATGGCCAGATCGCGATGTGGCATTCTGCAAAATGTTTCAATGTCTACATGTTTACTTTAATGGCCGTAAAAACGTTTCCTAACCTCTCTGATGTGGGAAAAACCTTTTATCCGCTCAATGACCGATATAGAACACATACTCACACTTACCAGTATCGAAATGATTCATTGAATTACTTTGAAACTTTGACTGATGTTGTTTGAGCGTTAGTATATTTAGGTTGTAGTTGTAACTTTTCTCAACAATGCTACCTTTCTTCAAAAAGCCGTGTTCGTAGATAGCCGTATATTATCAAGCTTCGATCGAGATGTATTATTGTAATACATTTTTAGGGTAGGGTATTTTATTCGTGACGATTCCAAAGAGGGAGATTTACGGTTTTTATTAAATTGCGGCAAGGTCTGAACCCCATGGACCCCCCCCCCTAGGTACGGCCTTGTAATAAACCAAAAGTAAGTTGAAATCTACTTAAACAAATGCACAATTTCCATGAGAAACATTGTGCTCTCAAAACAAATAATAATTATAGGTAGGTGGGTGGATACCTTACAAACATATTTGACATTTTGGATTAAAAAAATAAAAGTAAAATTCTAAGGGGAGGATATTGGAGATTGTAGACTCCAACAAAGATATAAATATTATTATAAACAGACAGGGCTGGTCAGGGGTTTCATTTGAGAAGTTTAAAGAATTGCGGATAGTAATTCAAAGAGCACGAATCAGATTCTAAAGCAATGCACTCTTTAATTTGCCGATAACCATGTCAATCACTACATTCTAATAAAACATTAACACAAGAAAATGATTTACACTAGTAGTTGTGTGGATTGTAGACTTCACTGAATTAAAATGACCACTATGTGGCTCCGGGTAGACCAATAGGGCCAAAAAGGGTAAATGATCTTCAAGGAAGATTACCATTTTTGGTTCCAGCACCGGCGCTACCAAGAGACTAGAACTTCTGAGAAACGTTATTGCTGAGTCTTCACAATTGTAATATTTCCGGATCAACAACAACATCAGCAACAACAACAAACACAACGGCAGCAAAAAAAAAAAAAAATCAACAAAAAAACAACAACATCCGCAACAAAAATATGGTTCCGAAAATATTAGATTGGAGGACATGAAAGGGGTTGAGATTATTAACATTCATCTCGGCGACCTCAGCATTGCAAAATATGCTACCCGACCCTTCCAACACTATCGCATTCTGTGATGGAAACGGCGCGGCGGAAACTAAGTAAGTACCATTTAACATTTAAGATGTTAGAATCAAGTGTCGGGGCAGCGTTTGGTAGACCCTTATTGGTATGCGTACCAAGTTATCCGCCACATAGATCAGGCCACCGTGATGGCTATGGCCTATTATACCATCAACTCGGAGGGGTTTAACCACACACATAGAAAGCAGAATATATGAACAAAGGTCAAAATATTCTCCTGATCTAACTGAACAACGTTAGAATTTATTTTATTACTTTCTTGAGTAATCTTATTTGGAGGTAGGTATTTACTGTTCTGTTTATCTGAACTGAAAGAACCTATTATAATTGCGTCATTAAAGCTATTGTTAATAGAAAATAAAGTAGGGTAGGTAGTGTCCTTTGCTGTTGTTTCTCAACTAAATGTGGAGAATTCTAAATGATATTCTATTATCATCATTAGATGGTCAGATCGTATTCATTTGTATGAGACTGTGTCATCAATTGTTTTTCCTTTGCTGTTGTTTCTCAACTAAATGTGGAGAATTCTAAATAAGTTTTTATCATCATCATTAGATGGTCAGATCGTATTCATTTGTAGCTGTATATATGAGACTGTGTCATCAATTGTTTTTCCTTTGCTGTTGTTTCTCAACTAAATGTGGAGAATTCTAAATGAGTTTTTGTCATCATCATTAGATGGTCAGATCGTATTCATTTGTAGCTGTATGTATGAGACTGTGTCATCAATTGTTTTTGCTTGCTGAAAATATTTCAATTATTATTGGCATGGGTAATCATGCACCCTTTTCGGAGATTCAACGGAGTCGAATATTGATCGTTGCAAAATAATATATATGAGACTACTACAAGTGCATCACCAATAACTAATTTAATAACTTCTTGTGTGTGCTGCTCAAGTTAGTAACCATACACAAGGTCGTACACAGGGGGCGTCCATTGGTTCCAGACCTCCCCCAAATTTTAATCGTTTTAATTAGAAAAACAAAGTAACAATAAAAGCAACAACAACAGCAGCAACAACAAAAGCAACATCAACACAAACAATAACAACATGAACAACAACGCAACAACAAAAATAGCAGCAACAACATCAACAAAACAACAGCAAGAACAACATATTCCATGATCATCATTTTCAGGTGTTAGTCCTGGGCCTGGCTGGGCTGTCAATGGTTCGCCCACCCCCCCTGGAACAAAATTTTGGGTGCGGCCCTGATTATACATATTTTTTTTTTTACTCTTAAGGCGTCCGCTCTAATCGAATTTCCTATACTTATGATACATCAAGCTTTTTGCTAGATTTACAATGCCAAAAAAAAAAAAAAAAAAAAAAAAAAAAAAAAAAAAAAAAGAAGAAAACGAGCATGCTGTATATAGAGATATTACACTACTTATTGACAGAACGCAGTGATTTTAGAACGCGCTATTTGCGGAATTTGATGAAATATTGTATGGACATTTATTATATTCAAAGAATTAGCTGATTTGTTTTTGCGCCCTTTTGGTCCACCCGGGACCCAATGGTTCAAGTGAATTCACGGAATTGCGGACCCAATGGTGGTCATTTCAAGTGAGTTCACAGAACGCGGGACCCAATGGTGGTCATTTCTGCCAGAAATCGATATATCACTTTATTCAAAGGTTGTATGAAGAAGATCGCACTTTTTATATTTAGTTCAAATATTTATTATGAAAAGCTTTGAAAGTATTCTATTTTTTCTTCCCTTTTCTTACACGAGGATGCCATCGGAACTTAACAGCGTATATCTATACGTACAGAAGATGTAAACAATTTTAAGTTTACCGATAGTTACACCTGCAAAGTTTCCTTTGAGAAGAAAAGTCTGCTGAAAAGTTAAAATATTTTTCCTTTCAGTTACTTAAGGAGACGCTATAAGTTGATGGAAGGTGTTCTCGATACTTTGAACATGATTTTTGTATTATCTATAGTGGCAGTCCGATGCTGGGTAGGTAAGTTGTAGTCTGCTGTAAAGAGATTTGGAGGATAATCTATACTTATAAAACGCTAAGCCCAGTTGTATACTGACTGGCGTATGCATACGCAAATAACTCCGCGATGTGTAAAGCTAGAGAAATGAAATTTGGTCCTCATATTCCTTTTAGTATGTAGGTTCTTGATAAGAAAGGAAAAAATGGAAAGTTCAACTAGTATTCTATAGGGGACATGTGCCCCACAATTATATGAATGTCTACAATAAATAAATACCCCCCTGCAACTCATCCACTTAGTAGGTTTAATAATTATTAATAAACTGTAGTCTGAGCAGTAACCCCCGTTTGTTCTCTACTGCGACCGCAACAAGAACCATCGGAATCGAATAAGTAATCATGATTATAATGCACATAATATGCTCCTAACAGAAGAGTAAAGTAAAAGAAGTATGGGCCCGGGTAATCCGAGAATAGTCTTCGTGCCTCTACACGCGTATAATAACATGAATGACAGGGTACAATGAACAAGTCTTCAAGTACTCGTAGTGAGTAATCTGAGAATAGTCTTCGTTCCTCAGCACGCGTATAATAATATGAATGACGGGGTACAATGAACAAGTACTCGCAGATTGCGATTTTCATCTTCTCATAAGATAACCTAAATTATGCATAGCTCGTAAACGTTGATTAATCAACTATGCTTATTCGATTATCAAAGATAGAAACTAAAACATTTCAATGTCTCATCACATTTCTATTTAATGGCTCTTTCATTTAGTCTAGCCAGAACTGTCATTTCTAGATTGAAAAATATGTCGTTTGTGGAATACGTACTGGAAAAGTAAAGTGTGTTATTATTTACCAGATTTTACATAAAAGAAAAAAAAAAATGTGCATGCTTCTTCCCACCCTATTTTGTCAGCAATTATATGTACCTACACTAAAGCGAAATTCTTCGAAAAAATTGAATCATTTATAAGGAAACGTGAATGAATCACTAGCAAGTAAATGAATCATAATAATTTACGAATGTGAATCTCACATACCTATTTATATAAAAACATCGACCGGATGTAACGTAATCAAATATTAATTCAAATGTTTTTGTAGCAGTACTGCTCTCGAAATCAACATTTCTAAAAAAACTGCTGAATTGGAAATTATATTAAGAACTAGAAAAAAAGAAATAGGTGACACTGAAGCAAGAAATATGAAATCAATAGGAACGGAAGTGGCCCAGACTGAATAATAATCAGCTGACTCATAAAAATCGCTGACTCTCTAAACCCAAGTTAATTGATATTCTAAATTTTGTTTTGTTTTCGTCCATGCAATCTTATGACTCATTATTTCTAATTCATACAAAACACTAACATTTTGAGTATAATAAAAAACGGCAGTAATAATAAATTTATGAGGGTGACATTCAATTACAGCTATTACTTATGTTCTAGATTCTATATGTAAACCCAAGGAATTCAGCCGGCCCCACACGTTAACTAGATGTAAACCCAAGGAATTAGGCCGGCACCACGCGTTATTGTATATCATAGAGGTAAACATGTCACTAACGAATATACAAGTATACCGCAACCTGTTCTGTGGAGAATGGCTATTCCTGTAGGATAAAAGTATACTTTGAGTTCTTACTGATAAAATACTGGAAGAAAATCAAAGTTATGTTAAAAAAAACTGAAATGATGACGTCGATGGACAATCAGACATCTGGTATGGCAATAATACTAAATTTATGACGGTGATTTTCAATTACAGCAATAAAAAACGGCAGTAATAATAAATTTATGGACATTCAATTACAGCAAATACTGATGTTTTAGATGTAACCCCAAGGAATTGGGCCGGCACCACGCGTTATGGTATATCAATGAGGTAAACATGTCACTTACGAATAAACAAGTATACCGTAACCTGTTCTATGGAGAATGGCTATTCCTGTAGGATAAAAGTATCCTTTGAGTTCTTACTGATAAAATACCGGAAGAAAATCAAAGTTATGTTTAAAAAAAAAAAAACTGAAACGATGATGTCGATGGGCAATTGGACATCTGGTACGGCAATAATAATAAATTTATGACGGTGACATTCAATTGGCATCTGGTACACCTACATAGGCCTTAGTTATGATATAACACAGGTTCATCGTAAAATTTGCTCTTGAGGGGATAGGGGAATGGCCGGTCTAACATGTTTCCCAGCCTGACCTGTAGAAGCCCATATAATATACCATCAAAACTTGAACGTCCTTATATATTTGTGTTCCATTAGCACCTGAAGACAACTAACAAAAGATTATCACTATCAGAAATCCACAAAATGTCGTCTGCTCCAGAAGCTTCTTAAAATCGCTAAGATTGAACATAATTTTTCAGTAACGACATCTTATCTAGAACTTATTGAAGAGAACGGAAAGAGCGAACCTGTAGCATTACTATTGTCGCGCTTTGTAACGATCTTAAACGTCGCCATCGAAATGCATCCGATAACCATCATCTATTTGTTACATCCTCTGAAAATAAAATTCGTAGACACTGGCTCAATCCCACCAAAGGGACAGTCAATTGATATAAATAACTTGGAAAAACTGACTGCTGTTACTACCACCACTCCCTGAACACCTAATTCTACAGGTTCGGCCATAGGATACACATCCATCTAGGTATTGACTAGGGTTTCCAACCGTTCCCTATTTCCCGGGACATCCCTTATTTTTGTGAAAAATAAAATGTCCCGCCGGGACAGATTTTTGTCCCGTTTTTTTCCAAATCAACGAAAAATACCGGAACTAACTAATAAATATCCCAAGCTTTCTCAAAGATGTCGTCAATATGGACTGACGCATGACGTAAGAAATAGAAGAGTACTGTAGATTTGATCAGATCAGAACTATTGATCATGTTTAATTTGAATTAAACTATCAGACATTTTACAATTATGTAAAAACAAAAAAGGAAATTCTTCGCCTTGTCCAGTTCAATATATAGCTTCAAAACAAAATAATAAAACATAATGTTGTTATGTAGTTATGTGGTTAGAACGTTTTTACTTCCTGACTTGTCTGTTCTTTGTTCAATTTTCCGATTTTTTGGCAATAATTTTTTTTTTTTTTTTTTGGGGGGGGGGTTTCATGCCTTGTCCCGGGTAAAAATCGGAAATCCCGTTTTTTTTTAAGAAAAAATTGTAATTTGTTCCTTAAATGTGGAAAAAAATGTTGGCAACCCTAGTATTGACAGCCGTTACTAATCATTTGCTATTTTTTTGAGGAGCTCTCAGTTTTATCTAATTATCTCTGTGGAGTTAATCTGAAGGTGATAAATAAACAATCAATAACCTAAACTCAATAATGTCTGGGTAAAAGGGATTAAATGTGTTCCAAATTGAAAAGAATCCTAATAAATGGCCTTGTAATGGATTAAAATTAATTGACAAGCCCTAATATGGGACAAGAAATCGACACGAATATAAAATAATTTCAGATATGAGTAATCTTAAAATGTTATCAAAAATAGGAAGGGTTTTAATGACATTAATATTTACGGGTAATATAACAATATTAAGGTTAATATAACAATAATAGATGTAATATAACGATGTTAAGAGTAATATAACAATGTGATAAGTTTGAGATTGGAAAATTCTGCCATAATGGAACATGACTTATAGAGTGCTATTTGCTTTGAAAACGAATGAAAAATCCTATTACTGAGTCTACATTTTTCTTTTCATAATCTATTGTTGAAATCTGAAAATTTGACAAAGCTATATTTTTGGCAAAATAAGTATTTTCCTCTTGAAGTTCTAACAAAGGGAAATATTTTATAAAAGTAATGCAAAAAATGATAGAAAACATGGTTGTGTGAATAACAATGCTGAACTATGCGACTGTCGCAGCGACAAGACGGGACTCCTCCACTATTGGAATCTACAGTTACATGTCGATCTGGGTAAAACCCATGAAAAAAGAGATTCGTACGTCCCAAATATGTCTAGACGTCATACGAGCCCATATCTGACTACTCAGTTTTATTTATTTTTAGTTTAAATCTACCTGAAAACATAAAAATTGTGGTACCCATGACGTCATCATTTTCTGCTCAAGAATATTTTAAACCACAAAGTAGGAAAAACCCNATTCGTACGTCCCAAATATGTCTAGACGTCATACGAGCCCATATCTGACTACTCAGTTTTATTTATTTTTAGTTTAAATCTACCTGAAAACATAAAAATTGTGGTACCCATGACGTCATCATTTTCTGCTCAAGAATATTTTAAACCACAAAGTAGGAAAAACCCACTCTGATGTTAGAAGGCTTTCCTGCAAAATAATTAATACCGCTGCTGGATAAAAGATGAATCCGACACTCTTTAAGGCTATGACAAAGAAAAGGGAAAAATGACGTCATTTGCCTAAATTTCATCGCTCCCTCATAGTCCGCCTCTTTCCATTTGTTCATCGGAATCTTAAAGTTGAAACAGTTTTCCTAGACTAGCATATAAAACAGAATAACTATTGCGTATTTGATTTTAAATCCATTTTGAAACCCTCTCAAGATAAAAAATACAAAAATTCAGACAATACTCCAAGCCCAAGAAAAAACAAAAAATTAAATTATTATTCTTCTCATTTCTTTGGAGTGTCCATAAAAAATAGCCAGACTTATATTAAAATTTGGGCTCGTCTTTTTCATTTATTTTTTATGCTTTCAGTAAATAAAAAAAAAAATATTATGATACCTATCTTCGTTTGAACGTGTGCGAAAAAAATGAAAATTGATTTTTATTTTATTTTTAACCGTGGATTTCTCGGTGTTTTATTTTACGAATTATTGCACGAAATAAACGAAGTTTATGAAAAATCTAATAGCCATAAATACAATCATAAAAAAAATGTGTTGATTTTTTTACTATCTGGGTGGTACATAGGTATTGTATGTATATGTTGAGAATTCAACATATTTCTACTATCTTTTACACACATTATCTGTAGTATTTTGCCCACGATTGAAAAATAAAATTATAACTAACTACCTGTTTCATCCGTGCCTCGCTACGGCCTATAGCTTGGCGACCTAGAGGCATGGCCGTTCCCGTGCTAATATAGTATTCTATGATTTCCCTTTCAAAAATCGGAAGCTAATCTATAATAATAAAATTAATGTAACGATACGATAAATGTGTGTGTGTGTGTGTATCACTAATTGTTTAGCCAAAACGGTAAAAGATTATTCTATGATTCCCCCTACAAAAATCGGAAAAACGGTTTGCTCCATACAATGGTCAAACCCGAGAATATTTTACAGTTAGTTGGGTGCCTATAAAATCGGTAGCTTCTCTTTTTACTGTTAAATCGGTAGCTTCTGTTTTTGGTTTTCTTAAGAGTACAATCGTCACCGTGGCAGTCTTATAAGTTATAAGTGATAAAAAACACCGAATCAACATCCATCTTACCACAGAACTAGCTTCCCTTTTTATGGATAAAAAATAGATTTGACCCTCCCCCTCCCCAGAATGAAAATACTGATTGCGCCACTGTCCTTTACTTACTACTTCATACAATCCTCTCCCTTCATACAATCTCATATTTTAAAATCATTCCGGTCCTCTATTGCTATGAATTGTGCACGTATGTCACACCTGTCCTCGTGTCGTTTGCGATGACAAAGGTAATAAAGTCCGCATATTTTAAAGAGGGTAAAACCTACAACAATTCAATTTTTTTTTTTTTACAATACTGAAATTTTGTTAATCTTCTAGTAATTTGGTAATACTCTATAGTAGCAGCTATAATGTAATTATTATTCATTCTGACGAGACACATTCCAAACAGGGATCATATTCGCATAAAAAGAATGCCAGTCATGTTGGCAAATTATTCAGCGTAATATGCATGGTAAATAAAAGTTAAAATATTTTAGGCGGAGTCGATTTCTTCGAACATTTTTTACTCTTAAACTTATATTGGTAACAAAAATTTCTTGATATTTTATCATTATTATAATTATTATTTTTGCTCGACTTTAAATCAAGTTATTCTGATACTGTACTCAAAATAAAATCGGGATCAAATTATATTTTTTTGTAAATGCAATATCACTAAATGACTACTCGAACAGATTTATGACTGTGCGAGAGTAAAAAGTGTACTTTGCTCTACCGAACACTAGGATAGTAAGAAACGGATGCCTTGCATTGGTTGATTAAGGCGTGTTTTATAGCCCTTAAAGGGACCATTCCTATCCTTATTTGCAATAAAATGGTACATAAGATTAGAAGAGTCATCATTAATTTTTTTAGGATCAACCAATAGTGACATCATCGTTTTCGCTGGTAGTTTTTGTATGCTGCTAAATTATTCACGACTGCGGACCCCAGACTTTGACTGCGGACTGCGGGTCAATAACTGCAATATAATTACATTCATAGAAAAAAATATATTCATATGGTTTCTTCCTGTGTTGGCTTACATCAGCTTAGTTAAATCCAGCCCTTGAGGTCGTCACCTCCTTCAATCTCAATTAGCACGTATTTTTCACTACGGTTGTTTGTAAGTCATAATGAAATTCGAAGAAATTACGACTTAAGTTAGATTCATGGATACATTTAGTTTGCGGCACATTTGAAATCACATTATTTGTCCAGATTAATCCGCTATGACCATAATTTCCCTTATGTCACGCGAACACTTGCAGAATGAATTTAACATTTATTTTTTCTCCATTTTGAACGTATTGTACATAGATTCTACTTTTTCTCACACATATATGTTTCAAAGAATATTTTTCAATATTTGGAGCTTTAAATAATAGATAATGTTATCATTTGCCAAATCGGTACCAATCTGCAATATTAGAGCGTCACAATACTGATAAGAAAAGCAAGCTTAATCCCGTCCCTGGTCCCTGCATATGAGATATGAGAGGAACAAAGTAAAAATATTATATTCCATGTAACAGTCGAAGTAATGCCATATTCCTGATAAATTAAAAGAGCTACTTTACACCATCAGCTTAGTCGTATTAAGCTCTAGACTCTAGAGGATTCCAGCCTCAAGTACCCACAATCTCATGTATAATTTCTTTTTCATTTTCGAAGTTAGCAAGTCATATAGAAATTATACGGAACTATACCTTCTCAAGCTAGCAGTTGTTAATGTTTCTAATATAGAGTTCTGTGTCACACAAACGGACAGATATCACAGGTTTTACTTGTATTATAGGGTTTCGCTGGTTCTCTTTCGTTACGGAATGCGAAACTTTTACCCTTTTTTTTGTAAAATACTTTTTTGTTTTTAAAGACTCGTATTTTGTTTTGAGAAGTACATTTCAACATTTTGCAATAGGTTTAAGAATATAGTAGCACTTGCTGGCAAGCCTACAGTTTGTTCAATTGCCAAGTACAACAACTTTATGTTTTTAGATCAATCTTACAATAGGTACAATGTTTAAGTTTGAATGATATGTTAGAATCTGATATATTCATGAAAACTGTTTACTATATAAACATTGATTTAAAGTATTTTTTTAACTATTAAATAAATTTTAATAGCGTAGATAAGAAACATTAAACTTTTTAAATTCAATTTTATAAATGTAAGCCATAATTTTTAAAGTAATTAACAATACTTAGATTACATTTGCATGTGGAAGAAAAGTGTACACAACTCTTGTTAGATAGTTACTTAATGGGTTTTTTATATTTTATCAGGGGGTTAAAATGTCAGATTTACAAAAGTTTTACCACGGTTATGCTGAGAAAATAATAAGTATCTAAAACTAAAATGAAAGATTTTCCATTCATGAGGAGAACTGCTTCAAGAAACTGACAAGAAACTTTTTAAATATATTTCAGAAATCAAATGAGAAATTGTGCCTATCGACGTGGCTCTGCGAACAGCATATGGGTTTAAGAAAGTGGTATTAAGAAATAGTATTTAAGGATTATATTTGATATCACCAGATAATGAATTAAAGATGTATACTCATAAATAGTGTAGAATACATAAAAAAAAAAGTTTTTCCTTAAGCCATTGCTTCGTTTATGGACATATGCTCCGATTTTTTTTGCATAAGCTTTTGTTTGTCGTATTACTTTGGTTAGCAAACACTCTACGGGTTGAGCAAATACTCAATCTTTGATCGTACATTTATAATTTATAAATATTAGTCATGGTAGCAGATGGAGCAACTTGAGCTTTGCTGACAATAATGTACCCTGAGTAAATGACTTCTCTGAACTTCACTTACTGATAAGGACCTAGGAATAGTAAGTATAGATGTTGCAAACACATTAATTAAAAATATACCCAAAACGAATATGGTCAATTCCCTTGGAATGAAGTCCAAACTATTTAGTCAGACTTGTGAGTAAACAGACGGTCCATTACTCCATTGGAACAAAGATCTGAAAATAGTAGCAGGCAAAATACTTCCCAAGATGGAACAATCTGAAAACGGAAACTTCAGAATTACGTGGTTATATAAAATTTCTTTAAACCATCAGTACAAAGTAAAACTATATTCTGTTAACAGAGGCCACATCTTGAATAGGGAATTCATATTATAGATTATAGAAAACGTTCATTGCCTTTTCATCGCCCTTTTAGCCTGCAGTCTGCATCCTATAGACGAGATGGAACATAAGAGTTCAATAGAAGTTAGCCTTAAACATTTATAATCAGTATTAAAATAATGTCAAATATCCATCACGGTATGGATCAAATCAGGAACCTTATGGATGACAAGGAAGATATTCCACGTGAGTAAGGTCCTCACGATAACTGGTTCTACACAGAGCATAGTATCATAGTTCCAGGCAAATGCCATCAAAACTTCTTTGGTGACCCCTCACATTAACCTCTTCCTACCATTTTTAAAATAATGAAACCAGAAATGCGAAACTGCTCATATTCAGGGAAATGCCGCTCGAACAACATCCAAGTGAGTCAATATTTTATGCTTGTGTCACTAGAGATTTACAGATTGATCATTAATCTCGAACAGATTCAGGGAATCCTTAACGGGAACCAAATCTTGGTATTGCAAACTGATAGTTTAATAAATTATTATTTTGAGTTAACCACCAAATTACGAATATCTTTTATAAATAGCAAGTCAGCGAAAAAATTATGATATTATCTGAACAACCAGACTGATATCGTCATGCAATAACCTTTTTTGATTGCAAAGATCGTTAAAAATAAAACCAGAATATTTTTATTGCACAGATATATGTGGGATTTTAACTTAATTTGGTAGTTGGTATTTTGAAACGGAGGAGTGAAAAATTAGTGAATATTCTCATATTGGTTTGGCGTTGTTTGGATGACTCTCTTTCAAAAATGTTATTAAACAACAACAAAATCAACGTTTCAATCTTTTTGAACAGCCTGCGTTCTGGTTACAATAGCCTTATTGTTTGAGCTCATCTTACTTCAGAAACCAGGTATACTAAATTTAATTCATTTATTTACTCATGATTACATAATTCAAATGATTAAAAAGTGTTCACTAAGTGTGAGGAAAATTCGTTCGACGAAAAACTCTCGATTCAAATTTCAAGATGAAAAGATCTGACTTGAAGGGAGTAGGGAGTTTTAATAGAAACCACATGGGTCAATTGAGAGGGGATGAATTCTCAAGTCCCTCTCATTTTGCGACATTAGAATGTGTCCCAAAACTTACAACATTATCGTAATTTTTTGTAACCATTTCTGAACGGCAACTTTAAATACAATGAAATTTTAGGTTTTCTACAATTATCAGTGGTGGTACATAGGAGGAGATCCTTATCTGTTAAAGTTGTCAATTTAGGTTAGGGTTTTATGAATCCCTTTTATACGGGGGTTTATAAAAGCTGAAAAAAGTGGTTTTATCTTGAATGAAAAACGAAATAACTAGGTATTCCGACAAAATAAAAATATTGAATAGGTAGGTATACCATTAAGGGCCTTAAATTTAAAGAATACCTATATACTTTTTTTAAAAAAATATAGCCACTGAAGGAAGCAAGCACAGAGGGTTAGGTGTTAGAAAGGTCATCTAATCTTTTTAAAAAAACACTGCTTCAAACCAAATATGGAAAATCATCTACAAAATGCAGTTTCTACAAATGTGAAAAGCGAGCAGCTAAAGAGAGTAGGCACTGAACAGAAGGTTGTGGCATGGCAGAAATAAAGAAAGCAGCGCCGACCCCAAATAGAAATTAAAGAAGGTGCAGCATGCGAATATTTTATTGTAATTATAATAGAACGACCAATGTATTGTATTATTAAGTGATAGACAATTCATATTAATCTAAATTACCATTCCGTTAAACCTAATTGTGAAAATCACAGAAAACAAATCTCAGCATCGAGAGCTTCTGGAAATCGTATTCCCACATGTTTTCAGAAAACTTACCCTCGCTTATTTGACCCTGTAAAATAGGTGGAAAAGCTTCGTCCAGTTAGACTTTCATCATACATATTGATACATTCAAAAAATTGTTTTCTATTTGTTACACTCTGAATGATTATGATTTCATCATACATGTTGATACATTTACTAGGATATTATTTTTTTTCTGTTACACTCTGAATAATTATGATTTCATCATACATATTGACACATTCAATGATATTTTTTTCTTTCTGTTACACTCTGAATAATTATAATTTCACCATACATATTTATACATTCAAGGATATATTGTTCTTTCTGTTACACTCTGAATAATTATGATTTCATCATACATATTGATACATTCAAGGATTTTTTTTCTTTCTTTCTGTTACACTCTGAATAATTATCATATTGACTGATTGTAATGAATGCTTTCACCATAAAGACAGAGACAGAGGTGATCAATGTTCATTAATGAAGTAATGTAAGCACTAATAGTATTAATAAATAATTTAATGATCTTTTGTCCAATAAGAGAAAAAAAAATGATATCTTCTAAGAAGGTAAAGGAGTTCCGGTTCTCTAAGCAGACATCAAAGGAATTCAAAATTGTAAACTACCTATTATAAGTATTAAATTATTTCTATATTGTACATTTGTGTTCCTTGTTAATAAAAATGACAATTCAGAAAGAAAAAAAAAAATGTGTGAAATTGGATTTTTTTTCTTTCATTTCTTAACAAAATGTAAACGCTATGCAGCATCTCTTTCAATTTTTTCTGATTTAGAACAAAGAATTGCGGCAATGAATTGAAATTCGAAGACATACAGGGCACACTATGGATCCGTACATGGCTTGTGTTCAACTGAATAGGTTTTTAATGAAACAATTCCAGGTGTTTTTAAAATGCTGCGAATATCGATTTGCTAAGAAAAGACAAGGTATTATTTTGCACGTAAATTGCAAACGTCACGAGAGGACTGCTGATTGTGTTTACATATCTACTGTATTGACATATCTATGCACATGATAGAACATAGAGTAAATTCGACCACAGTCAAGTGACCAGAACGATATTGTCACTTGTGAAGGCATCTACAGTACTTGATGAAAATGGTGGTGGAAGTTTATACCTTGTCCTCTTAGTATCATAGAAACAATGTTGGGCGAAACGATTTTTGCGGCCAATGTGGCAACTGCATTACACACAAACCAGTGAGGAGTGTCTGGCAACCCTTTGAATCTTAACCCAATTTCGGAGAGGTTAAGAAACGTTTATAAGGCCATGCCTCCATTGCGTATGTACTACCGTCTAACATGGACCCATGACGGCCAATAAAAGAGCGAGTTTACAAAAAAAAAAAAAGTTTTTGTTGCCAGACACTTCTCCCCGGTTCCAGACCACACACAAATATGATTTATTTCGGATCACAATATACAAATCTTGACTCAGAAAGTACTAGTTGTTTCCAAGGAGTGAAAAAGGAAATTTTAATTTTTTTTTTTGCATGAAATCCTCAACCCAAAACAACAATCAATACCTGAGTACTATTGAGTATATTTTAGGATTATTTCTAAAATCACCAGTAAAACTTCTTCTTCCCTACCGAAATTGCAGAAACAGTCAAATAAACCGTTTCTTGAGCCAGGGTGCTTTTTAAATTGATAACTCCATTTCTGATTCTTTTTTTGAAGATAAATTCCCCAAAGTAATCAAGGGTAGTAATTAAACATTTCATTTTCTATAATACTATGTTGTATTTTTATAAAGATTGCAAAATGGTGCAAGGGTAATAATTGAACATATAATTTTGTTTATTATTAATGTTTTTTAAAGATTGTAAAATTTGGGCAAATTCGATAAATCATAGAAAAAATAAAATAACAATAATTAGATTTAAAGATTGCTGTGGGCAGTCATCGCCCAAATTTAGTTCTTTTTCATTTTCATCTACTGCCTTACGTTGCCGGATTCACCTGTTTCTCCAAGCGTCCTAAATGATCTGAATCATCTGAAAAATAAATAACCCCTGTCACTCTTCAGCTCATAAAATATCTCTCTGCACATCGAAAGAAGGGAAAATCAGCTAAACAAACAAACGCACTTAAAATATTATGCTAACTGTTCTGTGAGTTGTACGGGGGGCCAAGCGGTTGGCCCTTAGGGGACAAAAAACTAATCAGATAATTATATGAAAGTCTTGAATGTCCATAGCAAGTTTAGTTAAAATCAATTAGCCATTTACCAAGTTTCATCAAAATCAAATGGCCATATACCAAGTTTCATCAAAATCAATTAGCCATATATCAAGTTTCATCAAAATCAATTAGCCATATACCAAGTTTCATCGAAATCAATTAGCCATATAGATCGTATTTGATCAACTTTACATGCAAATGCGTTTCCGTGAGACATTTAATTTTTTCGATATACTTTTCTGCTCACAAATAACTCAAAACGGCACGCATCGTTGAACATTTATTTCAATCGCAAGTGTTATGATAAATAGTGTAATGATTGATCTCCTTCTGTTGCACCCCGTATAGAAATTCTTATTTTCTTGTTCATTTGCCGACATAGTTCAAGTTTCATATCTTTCAATGATAGCTCTGACATATCGTTTTTATCAATTCTACAAAAATAAAGAAGGGGTTATATCAAAATAATCAAAAAATCATGCCGATTAACTTCCGTCTACTTTTAAGTACCGAAAGTGGAATCATATTTCAATGACAATCCAATATGATTTCTAGCCAGATGAACTGTTCATTGATATCCCATAGAGAAATATTCTCTTTGCAAAAACCATTCCGCAGAGTATTTCTTTTGATCTGTAGAAATTAAATGAAATTTAATATGAAGATTATTAATAATTCCAGAGCTTAGAGGAATTCAGGATAATCTCAAGTTATAGATCGTCGCTTCGTCGGCTTTGATTTAAAGTTCGGGTTTCTCCGACAACAAGGTCAGCCCTGATTTTGAATATCAGTGTTTTATTACAATGCTTTTGTTTACATTTGAGTTGTTACATGAAGTTGTTACACCGTTATATGTTAATCTTAACATAAACCATTTTCCCAATTTTTACATCCAGGTTTGGAATAATGGTAGAAACAGGTTGATATGAAGCAACGGAAAAGGTATGGATGGCCTTTGGCAGGAACTCTGTTCCTGTGTGTTTCCGTTCATTTTGGTGCGTAGAATCGGCGATTGTGAGGACGAACAAATCAGCTGGAAAGAGACTTTAGCGTTTATATTTGACTTTCAATTCCATCTATACTTGTCAGAAACAAATACCTATAGATGAAATTTCCAATAGTTCCTCAATAATTCAAAAACAGTTTAATAAGAGGCCATAATATTTTTGTTTTTGCTCAAATCTCGTTCCAGCATTGAAAATTTGATTTTTAGCACTAAATTATGGGAATTTCGAAACTCCCACATATTCCACGAGCCGAGTGGTTCCCTTTTACAGATTCAGGAATGTGATTTAGACATTTCTCATTTAATCATATAGTTTTTTGTTCTTCTTACATTGTTTGTTATAATACTCTGTTTCAAATGTCTAAAGCACCTCTTCGTTCGTAATCATATGTATTTTGGGACTTCTTCTTAACATATCAAAACCCAAACTTCTTGATTCTTATATCAAAAAATTAAAACTTTGTATCTTTTATAGATATTTAAAAAAACAAAAACAATAATAACGTATGAAATCTTTAAAAAATTCTAAATTGCATTCATATAATCGTAGGCCCATGTTACCTCTATTAAGTCAGAAGTGAACCAAATGCATCAATCACTCTGGAAGTCTGGTCGTTTTAGATAAGGTGGCAAGCTTTCAATAGACTTAGGCTATCAATATTCTACCCATGTTCCCTTTGAAGACCGTAGTAAGTAAGAAGAGGAATCAATCACACTGTATATGAGATCGATTCATCTTTCAATGTAATACTAATATAAGCGTGTGTTGAAAACACTTTAAATTATATTGGTGATCAACATAATATTAACATCACATAAAATATTTTTTGAATAATGCAGACAAAATGTAAACATTTTCACATGGATTTAACAAGTGTTGAAAGGAAAGACTAAAATCGTGATTTTATTCTTAGGATGAAAATAATCTGCTGCCTGCTTTGTCTAAATACAAAATCAGGTTCGGAAGAACAGGCTATAGTCTATTCATAAGTCTATAAAAAAGAACATAAATTAAACTATCGGAACACAACTGGCTGGATTGATAAATTTACTGAACCTTGTAGGTATTTCGGTGAAAAGGAACATTTAGGTAACTTTGATGTTTAATTTGTTACATTAATTGATGTGAATTTTAACTAGAAGTGGGGTATTATTTTATTAATGTGATTGAAAATGTTGAATAATTGTATTTTTCTAAAAATATTGGTTGGCCTCGTGTGAAATATTGGTTAGCATTTAAATAATGTATGGAGATGTTATTTTAATGGAACAACAGTAGGTAAGTTTAAAAATAATTGTAATTTGTAATATTAAAGTAAAAAAATATATCTATCATACTCGTACCACAATAAATTACGCCTAAACAATAACTCCAGTAATGCTGTGATGGTTATATATATGAAATTTAAGAAAAATCTTCCACTTTACTGAGTATAACGTGTATATATGCTCAGTTGATTCCGATAATTATAACTACGGGCTGGGAGAAAAGGTTATAAAAATTTGAGGAGGTTAGTCAAAATTTCAGCTGCCTTCTTCTATTTGTTCCCGAGATAGAGCCTTATGTCAGAAGTACGGATGTCATTGTAGGTTTTGTCAAAGCGTTCTACTTTTTACTCTCAATTGAATACGCATACGAATATTTCATAATATCAAAATTGTTGGCTTCAAAAACTGGACAAATTATTCGTAACTGATCCTCAAGTTTTTGAGTAACTTTTTGTTACAAAATAATCCAATATCCTTAATATCTTCCGAGAGGAATGTGTTATTAGAGAATCTAAAGAAAGTTCTCATGAGGATTAAGATATGTCTGTTGACCTGATAACTTTTATGTCCTGCTTTGATTCTATTTTGATAATTGCCATTCAATCTGAGGAAAGCTTGTAACAATGAGGGTCTTTAAGACCAAACCTGAAAATTTATTCATTTCTTTAGCGAATCAGTGATGAGTGGGTGTTAGTGTACGAGTGTGTCTGTCTTGTAGTCGTCAAACTCAAATACTTGGCTAAATACGGGGAGTATCACAGGGTGTCTTGCTCATGTAGAGGGGATCGATCTAACAAGGTTAAGAGCACTCAGTTCAGTGTAGTTCATTCCGTTGCTCAAGACGTTGTCTAGTTTGCTACTTAGTTCACTTTGAGAGTTGGATCAGTGTAGTTCGATCGCGTCAATCTATGTAGTAGTTATAAAATATTGATTTCTTTTTTTTATCGACGTTTTGGAATTGGATTATTTTCAAAGTGAAATATATTTTTCTTTTTACTATTTAAATAAATAATAATTTCTTTTAATTATTTTAATTAAATATTTTTTATTGTTGAAATAATATAAATACTTTCTAGATTTTACCTTTATTAATTGATTTTTTTTCATTTAATAATTATTAGTGATGATAATTAAAATTTAAATAAAATAATATTTTAGTATTTTTAATTTTTTAATAAGATATTATTCTTATAAAAAATAGTAGAATAATTATATATTTTTTTAAAGATATAAATAATGATTAAATGTTTTTGTGATAGTAATGTTGTTCTATAAATATAATTTCTCAAGTTTTAATTGTGCTTTTAAATATTTGTTACATGAAATATAGTGATAATGTTTTCGAGTCCGGTGTTTTTCACCGTGCTCTTGAGCGCAACTTTTAGTGTAATTTCGGCATCTCTTAGTAAATCATTGAGATATCAAGCGCCTGATGAATGCAAATGGTTTGCTGTTACAAGTGATGGACAAGAAGTGGAGGTGTCTTCATCGGCTGATCCTGACCAGGAGGTCGCTCTTGTCTGCAAACTGCGTACTATAAATTCAGAAATAGAAAATACTAATTTCAGCATTATTCAAGCACAATATACTGTTAGGCTTCGTATCGAATGTGGTGACATGCTATTTTTTCAAAGTTCCTTGAGTCCTGGAAGTTTTCAAACGCTGATAGATCTTAAAGACCTTTCAATAGAATTTTGTAAAATTGGAAATTTATCAGCCGGCTCATTCCGTGGACTGCGAAAATTAAAAACACTCACGCTCAGAACCCACAACACCGATTGGTCAGCGATGTCATTAGAAATTTCTCCGAATGTCTTCACCGATGAACTTCATTCCCTGGAGTTTTTGGATCTTAGTATGAACAGTATCTGGTCATTACCCAATGCAATCTTCTGTCCACTGCAAAGTTTAAGCTACTTGAATCTGACACAAAATAGACTTTCAAATGTTGGAACATTTATGTTTAGCAGTTACGAAATATCGAGATGTGGCATGAATCTGCGCATTCTGGATTTGTCCAACAATAGCTTCGATTCTTTGCCTGCAGAGGGATTTTCACGATTGTCTCGACTTCAAGAACTTTATTTACAAGGAAATATGCTCACATTTATTGCAGATCATGCTTTGGACGGCCTGATATCACTGTCTGTTCTAAATTTGTCCGATAATAATTTAGTCAACATCCCACCAGAATTGTTTGCTTATTCTCGTGATTTGAAAGAGGTCTACCTTCAAAATAATTCAATCAATGTCCTGGCTCCTGGAATATTTAATGATTTAAGCCAACTCATGGTTCTTGATCTCTCAAATAATGAATTGACAGAGGAATGGGTGAACGCAGCAACATTTTCTGGATTATTAAGATTGGCTAGTCTGAATGTTGCAAACAATAAAATCCACAAGTTAGATGCAACAATATTTAAAGATTTGTATCGTTTACAAATACTTCACTTGCAAAATAATCAAATAGAATCCATCCATAGAAATACGTTTGCTTCTCTCTCTAATCTTCATACTTTAATCATGTCAAACAACAAGCTGAAGCGAATAGAAAGTTTCTCTCTCGATAGTCTCGCAGCTCTCAGTGTTTTGTCATTAGACAACAATGAGATTGAGTATATAGAAGAAAACGCATTGAAGAATTCAACGAATTTACAAGACTTTCATTTGGATGGAAACAAACTGACCGAAATTCCAAAAGTTTTAAGAAACATTCCTAGTTTGAAAACATTGGATTTAGGTGACAACCTAATAACTGAAATCAACAACTCCTCTTTCAATTCGCTACACCAACTTGTTGGTCTCAGACTGACCGAAAATAACATCAGCAATATTTCAAAGGGAGTGTTTGATAATTTAGCAGCCCTGACAATTTTAAATATAGCCAGTAACAAAATACAAAAAGTGGAAGCTGGAACGTTGGATAATAATTCTAATCTATTGGCAATACGTTTGGATGGAAATTATTTGACAGATATTGGAGGATTATTTCCAAAACTGCCTAATCTCGTGTGGTTAAACATATCAGAAAATCTTTTGGAGTGGTTTGACTATGCTCTAATTCCAACAAATTTACAGTGGCTAGATATTCATGGCAACCGGATTAGTGAGCTTGGAAATTATTTTGAAATTGAAAGCCAACTGCATTTGACTTACTTTGATGCTAGTTCAAACAGATTAACAGAAATTACCGGCAGTGCTATTCCTGATAGTGTTGAAAACTTGTATTTGAACAACAATCAGATATCTAAAGTTCAGTCATACACATTTTTCAAAAAGCCAAACCTTACCAGAGTAGATTTGGTTGGTAATCGTTTGAAAAGTATCACCCAAATTGCTTTACGAATATCTCCAATACCGGCTCACAAAAATATACCAGATTTCCACATAGGAGGAAATCCATTCCAATGTGACTGCACAATGCAATGGCTGCAAAGCTATAGTGTGAACAAAGAAAGAAACAAACCAAATCTTGTTGACTTAGATAATGTGACGTGTAAACTTCTTTACAACCGAGCAAATCCTGAAATGTTATTGAAAGAGGCGAGTTCAAATGAATTTCTATGTGAATATGAATCAAATTGTCAGCCATTCTGTCACTGTTGTGATTTTGATGCATGTGATTGTGAGATGACGTGTCCGAGCAATTGTACCTGCTACCATGATGTGTCATGGGAAGCCAATGTTATAGATTGCTCAGTAGGAGGCTATGATAATCAATTACCTCAACGCATACCAATGGATGCTTCTCAATTATATTTGGATGGGAATAGAATACCTGTTGTTGGAAGTCATAGTTTCATAGGAAGAAAGAAACTACAAATATTATTTTTAAACTCTTCGCATGTGGAAACTATTCACAACCGAACATTCAATGGATTGAAGGAACTTACGATTTTACGATTGGATGACAACAAGTTGACAGAACTACAAGGGTACGAGTTTGAGAAATTAGAAAAATTGCGAGAGCTTTACCTGCAATATAATAAGATCAGCTATATTAGCGACAAAACGTTTTCTAGTCTTTTCCAACTTCATATTTTGCACTTGGATCATAACAGAATAACGTCATTTGCTGTATGGGAATTGTCTTCTCAGATACAATCTATTACCCTTATGTCAAATCCATGGTCTTGTGAATGTGAATTTGCTGAACGATTTCGTGATTATTTACAACGAAGTTTAAGTCGATCTCATGTTCAGGATATTTCTCAGATCCGCTGTACAAATGGAAGTGAATTGGGTTTCACAATAATGCGAGCTCTCATTCCAACTTGCATTGAAGTCAGCCAGAATGTTACCCAGACTTATAATAACAGTAATACAATTGCTGAACAAAGCCCAATGAATGGCAGCTTCATCTTACCAAAGGATATCCAACCGCAACAAGATTACGTGTTCTTGTTTATCGTCGTCGTGTCCGCTTCGTTTGTATTTCTTCTTGTGTTCGTTATAATCATTGTTTATCGACAAGAAATGAGAGTGTGGTTTCATTCGCGGTTTGGAGTTCGACTGTTTTATAAAAGTAGTGAAATAGAAATGGATGATCGTGATAAACTCTTCGATGCCTTCGTCAGCTATAGTTCAAAAGATGAAGCATTTGTTGCAGAAGAGCTCGCGCCCATTCTTGAAAATGGTGATCCTGCATACAAGCTTTGCCTACATTACAGAGAGTTTCCAGTAGGAGGCTACGTAGGTGATACTATTGTACAAGCTGTAGAGTCCTCTAGGAGGACAATTATGGTGCTTTCTGAGAACTTTATCAAGTCAGAGTGGTGTAGGTTTGAATTTAAATCTGCTCACCATCAAGTTCTACGAGGGAAGAAAAGACTGATAGTCATATTATTAGGAGAGGTACCACAAAAAGATCTGGATCCAGATATTAGACTGTATTTAAAAACCAACACATATCTGCAATGGGGTGATAAACTGTTTTGGGAGAAACTTAAATTTGCTCTTCCTGATGTGCCAAATAATCAAAGGAATAATAATAATAGAAATCATAATCGCCACTTGAATCACGGCATGCATCATCACAACCACAATCATAGGCATCACCAACACCATCATAATAATACAAGGTAAGTGCCCTGACAGTTCTATTATTCCTTTTTATTTTTCCGTATAACTTGTGAGTTTGAAATTGAAATGTAAACTTTGAGGATAGTAGCGTATTTTTCCCCTAAAGTGTTTTATACGATTTTTTTTACAATATTTTAAAGGTTACAATATAAAATTCAAAATTATACCCATAAAATGAAAAATATCAGAACAAAATGTAATAAATAATATTGTTACACAAATCAATTCTGGTGACATTTACCCTGTATATTTTATTGTTCTTTTGACATCTCTCAGTAAATCTTACTGAAATCAAAAGCCAGATATAATAATATGCTGATTTTCATTTTGTGTATCAAATAATTTACCTAATTAAAATTAGGAGAAAAATTTGATACTTTTTCTTTCATTTGATTTTTTTTCTAGTCAAAAAATACAATTTTTAATACTAATATATTTTTTTTAATTTTTGTACTAGTATCTGTTTTTTTTTTTGTATTAAGCACTATTCGTATTATAGGAGATATTACTTGTACTACTATTTTCATGAATACCTTCTCTATTAGGTATGTTGATTTTAAAAGTTGATTTATCTTTCTATAAAGTTCATTGGCAATACTGTTTTGTTGGAGGTGAATTTGAATGTGTCAAAGAGAAATCAGCTAGCATGTCAGGCTAGCATGAGAAATGATTTTGCATTTAATTTATTACTATTCATTTATCTATTATTGTTGCTAGACACTTTAATATTATTTTGATAACTTTTTGCCCACACAATATTTTGTAAACATACATTTGGTATTAATTTATGACCTCCTATTTCATTAAGAGACCGATGGTGTATTGTTTTATTTTACTTTAAATTAACTGACCTTACCGTCAAGAAATATTTCTATACCTTTTTTAGAAATTTCTTTTGATAAAGAATATGTTTTAATTATTGTTAAGCAACGATATGTAATGATTTATGGCTGACCCCAATCATGAAAAAATTGTGACAAAGAATTTGTGATCGGTGTTTCAAATCCCACTGTAGGATACATTTTATTCAAGTTTCACTTTTTTACTAACTCAATAGCTATGTTCTCTTCATTTAGGTAAAAAAATTGGATTTACACACTTTAAAAAACTTTCAATTTGGTTTAAGCTAATTTGAGTTTGGAATGAAAAGTTGATCAAATTTCGCAGAATGTTTGGTCATAGTCAATGAAAGAATTATTGAATACATTACTGTACCACATACATATATGACAGAATTACTCAAAAATATCGCGTGTGTTCCTATCTCAATGTAGCATGTCAATACTATTAAGCGAGCTATCACAATTGTTCCTACCATAAAGTGCATCGATAGATATCTCTAATTAAATAAATATTCTCTCTCCTCAGAATGCAACATAATTTTCTGATAAATACTTGAACAAGTATTTCTCTTGTCTCTATTTTCAAAATTAGTTTTTCTTCATTTTATCAATTGTAAATAGAATCTCAGTTTTACTTAATTTGTTGCTACCAATTTTCGCTTTTGTTCCAAACAGAAAACATTTCTATTATCATTATCATCATCATCTTCCTATTCAATTTTCTGAGTAGACTTTCTGTGCATTCTCTTGTGCGTTTTTATTCTTCTTTTTTAAAACTCTGAAGAAATTAATTTGCGTGTTTTTCTCTTCTCTAAGCTTCTTAGCATTTTTATATCATTTATTGTTGTGTTTTATATTTTACCAAGCACTTGGAAATATTTAGTACCCTACTTGGAATTTTATTCAAGAAAACAATTCAAGTTGAGAATTACTTTTTGTAGTTGTTCTTTTCTAATGAAATTACCTATCTGTCTGCGGTTCTGATCTTTAATTAATCATTAAATTATCTTGAGGTTTGTTGGTATGAAGCACATTCTAAAATGTCAACTTAAGCAAAGTAGTATATCCTTGAAGTGAAACTAAAAATAAATTATATATAGATTCTTATACCATACATTATTTTGTATCCAGATTCATATATTATCTATTATTTTTTATGCAAATAAATCGCAATAGATAGTTGAAATATATATATTTGATAATTTGAATTTCAGAATGAATCAATTTTTTTTAAAAAAAAATATTTATCTTTGTCTTAATCTATATATCGATTTTTGTTAGTCCATTGCGATCTCATGTTTCTCTATTTTTTACTCTGTTACCTGTTAAAAACTAGAGAGAGAGAAAAAGAGAAAATATATCATTTCAAAAACATCAATCTCAAATTAAATTTAGTCAATGTATAGGCTAGCTGCATCATTTTTTATGGAAAGCAACAAATCATATATTTTTTGTAAAAAACAATAATAATCCTAAAACAATCATGACAAACTGCAATTGAAAAATACTGTAGCTCAGACTGATCTACACAGATTATTATGATCGACAATTTTAGTTAACAGAAAATAACATCATAACTCCTTTGGTAATATATGTGCAAAGTGTTATTCTCATTAAACCATAAATCCATATCTACAGTATATGGTTTGTATGTTTCAAGATATTATTACTTGCCTTCAAAATTTTAGACACAATTAAAAAGTTGCGGTTTTCTTTTCTCTTACACAGAATGTGTAAAAAAATCAACTAAAACTTTAAAGATGATTTAATACACCATTCTAATCACAAAAATTCTGCAAACAAAATCACCAACCTTGCGTTATGTTACTCGTTTTTTAAAATAATATCTCTGATAACTTCAGAACGGTTTATGCTAGGAACATTTTTTATGTATCATTTCAATGAAATGAGAGATTTGGATGTAATTTGTAGGTTCATGAACATTTCGGTTTCCGTTACCACGGTAATGTTTTTAAGAAGAAAAAAAACACATACTATTCTTTTATTATTATTTTGGATTGGCCATTAACTCATCTTTTCAGTTAGACTGTGTATTCCATAGGCTCATTTTTTAATTATTTTCATTTTATTTTGTACCAAACCATAGCATTTATTTTAAAAACTTCAATATTTGCTGTTCCTGCTACTGTTAAAATATTCAAATAACCTCCGATACTCCGATAACTTCAATATTTGCTGTTCCTGCTACTGTTAAAATATTCAAATAACCTCCGGAACATTTTTATTGTCTTCATACTCAGCCTTGTTAAAAACATTTTGCTCAAATGATTCTTTAACAAACCACATTTGCCTTTATTGTCAATTAAAAATTTGTACATGCTTCAAAGTTTTGTAAAGTAGCGCAAAAAATGTTTAAACGTTTATACAAACCTTCCAATAATTATTTCTTTTTTACATGCACTTTTTATGAGTATAATTTTTTATTACCCTAATCAGTTTAAGAATTACATCAAATAAAATTATCACTGGTGTTATTTATATATATATCTTTTTATCCTACGTTAATAAACCCATTGAGATTAATCAGCGCGATGTTTTCAATCTTAATAAATAAAAAACTATTTACAAACATACGTACAGGCATTAAAAAATAATTGGACGTATCAAACACCTAATTAAGAAAGTTTTAAATCGAAAAAAAAAAAAAAAATATTGAACTTTGTCTGTAATTGAAGACATAATCTTTGATTAAAACGAAGAAAAAGTTTTGATGTTTTTCAAGAGTATGTGGGAATGGACAGAATGATCATTTTTTTTTTATTTCAAATGTGGGATACGTCCTTTTCAAATCCAATGGTACGAAATTCGTGATAACCTAATACGAAACTCCAATGAGCTTACACCAAGCATTGCTTATGTAAAACATGGCCGATGTCAAAATTGAGCTATCTGTAGTCTGAAGTTGAAATTTCATTTTTAGATAAAGGTGTAAGCATGGAAAATTTCAATTTCTATTTGGATTATTATGTTATTTAATAACTTCAAATTTGTGCACAAATGTAGGGTCGCCAAAAAAATGAAAATTTCTCTTGAGAAATTCACCTTCTTAGCAAGGCTTGGCGGGAAAAAAATAGAGTTCAAGACTTTCGAAGACAGTCTTTAGCTAAGCCTCTTTAAAATTTATGTATTAGAATTCCTATAGAATACATGAACGATTTTAGATAATTTATATCTCGTTGCGGAACACCTTGTATATTTTGTTAAGTAGGTAGATATCCAATGTTATTTAAAAGTGCAGTTATATTTTTCATACGCGTGCTTAATAAAGAGTTGTTTGCATTCAGAAATCAAAGTTTAATGAATAAACATACTCCTACCAATGTGGACATACTTTCAATTGAAATCATTTAACAGTTATTGAACTTATAAATGCGATTCTATCTATTTCTTCATATACCTACTCATTAATCTATTGCAACGAGCATCTCTTTCAACGGTTTCTAAATAGAAGTCATAAGTGAACTCCAAATATAGGCAATTCTAAGATAGGAATATACAACATTAAGGGTCGATTCACACCATGACGTGACCGTGCATTGCTTGCAATGTCCTTCTGGAAACCATCCGGGAAGTGTTCATACTCTTATAGAATGGTGATAAAATAAATATTATTCTAAAGTTAATAATTTTAAATCACTAAATGTTTTAGAAACTTTCGTCACTTTAGCCCCTTATGTACTCTCAAAAGATAGATAAAACATTGGGTAATGTAAAAAAGAATGACCAGAACTGACGAATTGTATCCCTAAAAATCAGAAGATGAGATCCTGAAGCTTTATCAAGACAAGATAATTCCTAATGGTCGTTAAAATTAAATTATCCTCCACAGTCGGAAATCCTATAAATAATTTATAACATCTTGGGGCAATATTAAAAATTTGATGATGTCATATTGGGTTCTCAAGGAATGTATGATGTCTACTCTGAATGAATGAATTTGAACTATCATGGTTGGTAATTGCTGCTCTTGTGACATGAAAAGGGATTTTTTTAAAAAATAGTAATGTATAATCACCTTAGCCGAGTGCACGTCAGCCCTAACACTCACTACTGAGGTATAGGAGTTCAATCCTTTCGGGCGAAAATTTGATACAAACTTTTTCCTAGATTTGCATGTTTTGTTAGTTTCTGTTGGTCTTAGCGTCTTGAGGTCAGGGGACTGTGGTTATAGCTGCAGTTGGTAGCATGAAGGAAATAGTAATTTATATTTGAATTGTTTTTGATGGACCTGGGTTGTTTGTGTAACTGTGCATTATAGTTCTTCCTTACACAAAATATCAGCCTTTGAGAAATTGGTCTTAAACTGGACACCCAGGTTGTCCCTTAAAATCGTTTTTGTACGTTATGCGTTGATGGAAAATCAGAAAGTAATAATATAAATCCAATAGATATTAGCTTCTAACTGAAAAAATAACCATATCTGTTTTTTTTTTTTTTTTCAAAACTAAAAATAAAACCACAATATTATGTGCTTACTTTGTGCGACGTATAATTATTTAATTATTTTTTATCTGCGATCAATGGTTCAAATCTATCTATCCATGTTCGTGCATATCCTGCAGTAATAACTTCTCACTTTTTTTTATAAAATAATTTTCATAAAATTATAAGTAAGATCTTGTTTGATTGAAAAGTATTCGTTTCTAATACAAAAATATTTTTACAAGATATGAAAAAAATATCCACATCTTGAAGAAACTGAAAGCATAAAATAAAATTCTTGATTCTATAATAATCATTAAACAAAAAAATACTTAGTCTCGCCATTCGATATCTAATCAATTAAAATCATTGAAAAGGGAGTATATTTATTTCATTTTTTGGTATGCCTGTCAATTGGGTTTCTTGTTTCTAAATTCTTTTTGATGTCTGTAATGCAGGCGCCTTTAGGATTATAACAATGCTTTCAAAATTTCTACAAAAATAGTTTCTTCTAGGTGCCTGCTGTGTTCTAAAATACCATATCAAATAGAATCCTTAAATACTACTGTTTTTGACTACTACTGTGTCCCTGATAGTTGATTTCTTTTTAAATTATTTTAATCGTTAAATCACAATAGATCTATCATCATTATTAGTTGGTATCATAATCTTGAAGATGGTAGCCAGATGTATGACAATGCAGTTCTATATATTTTTTATATGCTGAATGCTGATATATATTATTATTATTATATTGTTAGAGGATAATATAGTAATTGATTGGAATCACTATAATATAATTATGTCAGTAATAGAAGAAAATTTGTTACAAAATATAATGAATTTGTACGGAGTTTATTACTGTATTATTTTGAAAGGTCGGATAAACTCAGCTGTTATAGAGCGTCAGTAAGTACTCACAAAATTATTTGAAATTCTGTAACTCAATTTATTTCCTATCAGATAAATTGCGAAATTCCTATTAAGTATATCTGGAACCTGCTATAATTTTGAAGTAATTTAACTTTTATATTATTGCTCTTTTTATGATCGTAAATGGTTTTGCAATCGAGTATTCCGTAACAAATTCCTTTTATTACAATTTCATAAGAGTGCGTGCGTAGGTATTTCTTCTTATTTTTAAAATCGTAAACAAAGAGGTCGAAGTATCGAAACAGTGAATTCGAGATATAAATTTTAATGGCGAGAATTCCTGTAAAAAAATTTGCCACCACTGTTTCGAGAATTCGGGGAAAAAATTACAATTTTTTTCTGTTTACAAAGTATCTAAAAAGCGGAAATGTTTTTCTTGGATCGTCGATTTTCCTTCTCCTGGATCCTGGTTCGGTAACCCAATTGAAATTTCCACAGATTGTGCAATACACTCAATTATATTGACTGTACGAAATCCCAATAGCATACTTTTAGGATTCTGTTCTATCTACAGTATATTTTTTAACTTCATAAAGCTTTTTGAACTGACAACTATTATCTGCTGAAATTATTGTAACCGCATACTCGAATGCTAATGCTAATCCTATTAACAATTTAACATTGAAATTCAATATAGATAGGTAGTTACTAATTTAGTTTCTCTATTAAAATTTTGATTCCAAATTTCATTATACTGTGACTTTTTTTATTATTTGGTTTTGATAGAATTTTCTACATCAGTAGAATTAAGGGGAAATTGAAAGACAGAACGATGCTTATATTCGGATTCCTTCCTGAAGAAATTTAATACTATTTTGAATTCAAATTCTGATCACTAATTCTGAAGTTATAATATGATACAAACATCAGAATTTGGGCGATATTGTACCAGAACAAAAATCGGAAGAGAAAGTACCCTGAGTAAGTATAGCACACATACTTACTAGAAAATAAACACATACTTATTAGAAATTGTGGTTCCTCTTTTGTGGTTCAACTTTTTATTAAGTTTGTATATTTCGAAGCATTATTTGTGACCAAACTCCTAAAAAACTCGATCCAAATTTTCGTACAAAAATACAGTCTCTTCTTTTCAATAAACAAATTCCACTTTCCTTTTTGTTACTCCCTGTAATAAATTCATTCCCTCGATACCTCTCTTTTTTTATTCCAGTTAGAATTATAATTAGTATGGTACATGGTGTGATTTTGAGTAATTTATTATGTTCATACTAAATGCATATATTAACGACTAATAATTATTGATGAGTGTAATATGCGCATAATCCCATTACAATATTTGAACAGTTGTAACTAAATTATTTAGATTAACTGAACCTATGCATCAGGAAATAACTAACATGTTTGAAGGCCAGTCAAAATTGCCACTTGTTATCTTTGTCATTCCATGTCTAGTTCCACAATTTTTTCCACGGCTTTTTCAAGATATTGATTTTTTTCCTTTTTTTTTGGAATGTTGTTTCTCAGCAAAGTACTCTCAAAATCAATTTTTCTCCTCATAATGTAATTTTGATGGAACTTCACAAAAATTCATATTGGTGTATTTTCCAGATTGCTTCCTTAGGTCTCTGTATGTGACATCGTTCGTATCAAATGCATTTATTTATTTTTTGTCAAATTTTCAAGGTTCAAATTGAACTGTTATTTTAAAAAATATTATTCTTTTGTTCCAACGAACACCCACATTATCTTCACATGCATTATTGCACAATCTGTTTATATTTTGAAATTTCATCCAAAATTTTATGCTCGCGTAATGTTTATAGACAATAAAGTGTTTATTTTTAACACTTTATTGTTTTTTTTTTTTTTTATNAAGGACTTTTTTTTTTTTTTTTTTTTTTATGACGAGTGTCTTATTTTTGACCACACATATTAATTTTGACAGTATATTTGAAATGTGATATTGTCTAAAGGACGCAAATTTTCTATGCTTATTGTTCTATTAATCAATTGCATGATTGTGTTACAAATAAAAATAAAATATATCAAAAAGTGTATGAATATGGGTTTTTACAATTAGGGCCGTAACTCTAGACATGCATATTTTTTGTATGACCGATATCGTGTATTTGACCACACATAAAGTTTTGATGATATTTTGACTTTTTTTATTGCTTAGAAAACTACGTTTTGTAAGCAAAACGTATTTCTTTTTTCCCCTTTTTGAAAATGCTTTAATGGAATCAGTTTTAATTGTTTCTTTAATTTATTAATTTAATCGTAAATTAAATGAATATTAAAATTTTATTGCTTTTCTCCATACATTATTTATGGTTGCTGGCTGCAACACGTTAAAACTTAAACCACAAGAAGAAAAAAAAAGAGTTCGTTGGGCCGTGGGCACCGCACGGCAAATTTACGCAGATGACATATTCGAATTTTGTTAAACTCCCTTGAATTTTGTTAAGGATAGTGTACTTTCTTTTGTTTTGAAATATATGCTAAAAAACGCACCTTTCACATTGGCTCACTAATTCTCTAATGCACTTCAGTGCAACTTTTGCCCTTCAGTGATCAGTGCCACTTTTGGAATCGTCCGCACAAGGCATCGAAATAGGTATCTAAACGTATTCTATCAACCACATACTCGTACATCCCTTTATATATATATTTTTCTTTAAAAAACGTTCTCCGAATTACAACGCGTTCAGTCAATCATATATTTTACTGGAAAATATAAACATTCAGTGCACAAAAACTCGAAGATATTTTTAAGTACCAAATTTTGTTTGTTTTTTCCCTCTCAATAAACGTGAGTCTGAAAAACAAAATTTCAAAAATATAACTATTTTTTTTTTTTCTTTTACTATTCTTATTTTATGAGAAAGGTAGAAACAACCAGACTCAGTAATATAAGAAAATTTAATTTCGTGTAATTAAAAAAGTTAAAGGCTACGACGGGAGCGAACACAAAAAACCTGAACAATGTTTTGAAAAAACAAAAGGAAATAGGCTTGCTAGAAGTATACGTATTTATATTTATTTTTCAACAATACAGAACAAAATGCCAAGCTGGTACAAATACAATGATGAAAGAATAGGGGACAGTAAAAAAATACATCTTTTTATTTTGAAAATAATTCATACCAGGTATTTATGAAAATAGTGAAAGGGCTAAAATCAGGAGGCTGAAATTAAAAAACCTTTGTAAATGTGAATATTTTTATGTGATGTATCACGATGTAATTGTAGTGCAATACAAGGTATTTTTATGAATATTTTATTATGACAATGTACCTAAATTCAATTTGGCTTTTATTCTGTACATAAAAATATGGTAAACTATGTATTATACAAGTGGTTCTAAACCTTTTTTCGCCCATCGCTATAAAAAGTTCCGCAATTTATTCACATTATTCCATTTTGTGTCATCGCCTGCCTACCCTTCATATTAATTAAAAGAATCTGTTATATAACGTTACTCTTCAAATAATATAAGTTCAAAAAAAACATTTTCATTTTAAATACAACGGGAAAAAATAATGGAAATTCTATTCCCTAATACTTAAAAAAAAAAAAAAAAAATCCCTCTCAAAATTTGATAAAATGTGAACATTTCAAGATAAAAGTAAAAAAAAAGATTATCTGGAACAATTATTCGCTGACTGCAAACTGCACTAATGCAATATAGGGGCTAGTTTGTCCTGGAATCTCTGGTCATTACTTATGTCCAAATAATTCCTTTTTACATAAATGGAAAATTAAAATACCCATGTGCGATGTTGGCCCTGTTTCTTAATTACCTTTTGAAATATTTTTCCGTTAACGTTATTCTCTTTCCTCCTCATCTTTCTCGAACTGTCGAAACTCCCAAATTGTTCGATGGCAACGTTGAACTATTCTATTCAGATATACATGTACGACTATCTATTCTCATGATAAGACATCTTATTCTCATGATAAGACAGTTTTCTTTAATTAAACTGAAATAGAAATAATTAGTTTAATTTTAAAGGTTTAGCAGAATTAAAAAGAAAAGATAAAGAAAGAGAAACGTGATCTTTTTAATTTTTTTCAAAATTACTAGAAATGAAGAAATATGAAGATTTTTTTTTCTTTAATCTTTACAGAAAAGAGTGAAAGATAAATGATGATTGTACTGAATTACATTCATGTGTAACAAGAACGCGAGATCAAGTTTCAAAGTTTTTTTCCTTCTTCTCATATTGTTTGTCATATTAAAATAGTTTAAATAATTATAAATTATAGCTTATTTATAGAGTTTAACCCTTGAAAGTTGTCAATATGTTCGTACGTAGAATTTAATCGCATACTTTTTTTCACTGGCAGATATTTTTCTGTATTTTTAATATCAAAGTAATTTTATGTCCAGGTTGTCGCTGTGTGTTCGATAGTGTTTTTTACATCCGACTATCTAATTTTTTACTGCATAAATACAAAAATACTAAACCCGAAATTATTAAGATTAAGGAATAGGTACTCTGATCAACTCACCAACTGATCTTACTTATTCTATAGATCATTGAACTTAAAATAATGGAAATTTACAAGTAAAAATCCAAAAGCTTGTGAAATTTTACTGACCATTTTTTAAATGAGCAAATCAATACGGAACATACCAGGTCCTCAGTGGACTCACTGCTAAATGAAGGAGATGAAAATACAAACTCTCCATCTGTAGGAAATCTATATTTGATTTACGTCATCCTGGAGTAAAATTTCTCCTGGCACCTTCTAGGGTTAATTAATTCCTGCTGTTCTTTCATATTAATTATCATTGGATGCATTGTTTAGATAAATACAAATATGTTCAAGTGTGCAGCACATTTGTCTTTTATCACGAAGAAACCTGGTTCGATTCTTTTGGTTGGTTCGAAAATTATTTTTCATTTGTTTTGGTTTTAAAGTTTGATTATGCTGTGATGTTCCAAAATTTATAAGTACGTTTACTTTTTTAAGGTTAGTATAGCCTTGAGTACAATAAGATATCTATAGATGCTCTTGAAAAAAATGCTGAAACCCAACGTATTGATTTTTATCGAACGATAATCAATACGATATAAAAATAACGTATTGAGTGAGAATTATTAGAATTATTTAAATTTTCATATTTATCAATCTGTATCTTCACTTCTGAAGTTGAAGAATTTAATGCTGCCTCCCCAGAATATATCAGAGGCACAGAATTTGTTGAAATATTTCAAGTACTTAATGAAACGAAAATATTCTTTCTACTTAAAAAAACAATTTTATTGTCTATATATTTCAATTATACAGGATGTAAAAGAAGATAAAATATTTCCTAATTTATTGTATTCCTGAACAACAATTTACATTTAAATACAATTTGTATCATTTACTCTTATAACTTGATTTCTTGACGATCTTTACGATCATGAGTGAAGATTTGAAATTCTCATATGCTGAACTTATTAATACTTTAGGGATGCTCATAAAAATAGAAAAAAAGACTAAACTGTGGAAAAATTCGTTATGTTATCTTTAAAAGAACCAAGAATATCTTCTCAATAAAACAAATGGTCAAGTTTAAAATTTAAGTTTCAACAATTTGAATTTCCGAGAACAAGACAGATACCTTTTAAAAAATCATCATGAAAAATATAAACTTAGAATGCGCGATTCCATTGTATCTTATTCAAAAAACACACGGTTTCAAGTATCTATATGTATACCCTGTTTATATGTTTCAAGTATATAATTGACCTAAAGTGTCTCCAAGTGTGAAATTGTGAAATAGCATTTTGATAAAATATTTTTCTTTTTTCTTTTCTTTGATATTTGGTAGTAAACGTGTCATTTCTTTTTAACAATGCCCACAATTACATTTTCTTTACAAATTCTTATGCTAACAGTAGCACATTTAATACTCAGAATAACATTCTTTTGCATTATTTTTTCATGTGAACGTAATTTGAATTCTATATACATATAACTCTCAGATCTTTTCTCCAGTGACATTTCGAAAACACCTGACTTTAGTATTTACTTTGTATTGGGGATACTGTTTTAGTGGCCAGAAGCTCTGCATTTTCTAATGATAAGTCGGCTCTCTAAGATTACTACATATATATTGTATGCAGATAGGCCGAAGATGTTGTGCGTTAGGGCACAATGATCAATGATACATTTAAGAAAGTCACTACATATAAGCCACATAGCGGATGGCAGGATGATAAGTTCATTTGCTGTTGTAAAGGTAATAGGGAAACGTATGTTGTTTCTTAGCACTTATCAGTCAAAATGTTTTTTCAATAGTCATGTGAATGTCCTCTGTGTTTATATTTACATTTCCTAAAACAACATGAGCATTGAACAGCAGTTCGAATAAAATTTATGATCCGAGGTGATGAAGCGCCTCTTAAACATAATGAAGTGATAAGAAAAAAAAACCCTTGGAGACAGAGAAGTCTTGCGCTTGTCTATTTAAAAAGCATAACGGGTGGTTAGTGTATGCACGTGATTTATGATTACGTAGACAATTATTAAAAAGAAAAATATAATTCTAAACATTATCTGAACAGAAGAGGCGGGATCTTGTAAATAATTTATAGAAAGAATTTTTAGAAAGTTGAGTTGACAAGAAAGAAAGAAGATAAACAATGCGATGTTTGACATGAGGTTAAATAGACGATAGACTCAAGTATCTGCATGTGTACAAGGATATCATAATGCATGAGAGAAGCTATCGTGCGGAGAAGGTGAATTTATTACTCGCGCAATGGAAATTCCAAGTAGAAATGAAGTTGAGAAGGCTAGAAGTAATTATCTAATCACTCTTGTGATTAAAGTTACCACAGAAGATTTGGTAATTAATTATTCGATTACTATTAATCTAATTTTGAAATGTCATTAAAGTGAAATTTATTTTATGTCGGCTCAGAGGCAGGGCTCTTAATCATGATTTGAGAGGTGGTTTGAATAATGTGGGTTATTTATTATACCAACTTTATCACTATCGTTTTCTATGGGCATCACAGCATTTTATCTTACCCAAGAATTTTATGTTTATTTAATATTGGCTAGTGACCGCAACTTTCCAATGACAGTATTATTATTTCTTTTGACGACTCTTGCTTTTTTTTTTTTTTAAAAAAAAAAAAAATATTGGAAAATTTGACACATCTCATACGAACCAACAGTTGATATTTGATATCTATTACCGCTTGTAATGTGTAACAATTTTCCCCTTAAAAAGCTAATTTTTTAAAAATTTTTGATGTTTTCCCTTCTTATTCCGTGCCTAAATATAAAGTGAAATCAAAATTTCATCTCTTGCTAACGAGTTATGAAATATAAGGTATCAAATTTGATTCCTATTAAAGGATATTTTAATGTTAATTCTCTTCTTTTTTTTTTTTTTTTTTTTAAAAAAAAAAAAAAAAGACCACATATTCTAAAAGAAACATTAAAATTGCTCTTCTGCATGAAAACTTTATTTAAAATAACCAGAACAAAATGTTAACTAAATTAAAAAAAAAATTGTTTCAAAAAGATTACAGACGGGTAAACCTCAGGAATATGTTGAAACTTCCTGAAAATTAAACAGAAAACAAATTTACTTTGTTTGAATTTATGACACTTTTGAAAAAGACATTTAGTTCTTTCAAGCACTATAATAACACATTGTTTTTTTTTAAGTGTTAAAACTTTGTTTCTAAATCCAATGTTCTTAATTTCCTAAACCTTATGAAGCAATATCAGCACTCATGCTGAAGTTTTGTATGATCTAAGTATCAGCTTTATCCTTGGTCTTTATAAAAAATAACAGAAATTTGAAAATGAAGATAAGAAATTCTGTGCCTAGTCTAGAACGGACATAATTGATGGTTTTATTATGCTTTAAAAATTAAAAAACACCATGAATACATTATAAAATTATTTATTAAAAGGAAAGCTTTCGATTCATTTGGAGTTCTAGTCAAGAGATGGAAGAAGACTTTGAGACTTCCTCCGAATCAAAATTGTTCATTTTTAATGAATTGTGTTTTGTTTTGAAAGCAGAGTCAATTTTAAGTAACTAACATGAACGCGATTGTCTTTTTTAATTATGAAAAGACTAAAAAGAAACATTCTATTCTGCTTTTTTGCATTAAGTTGTCTTTGAAAGTTTTTACAAGGACATTTTCAATAAAAAGAAAAATATTTAAGGAGCGCGGTAGCGCTCCGCCCCGCCAAGTCAAAAAAAATGCGGTAGCTACCAAGAGTATATTATACGCCACAGCTTACATNGGAAGAATGGATAGCGGGGCCCAAAATAGATTTCATATCTTTTTTGGGGTGATGACTTGGCGGGGAATTTTTATAGCACGCAGTGGTATTTTTGGGGGGTAGAAGAAAGACAACAGCTGTTAAAAATATACAAAAACTGTTACTGGGTGGATAGCAATGAATGCGAAACCAGGTTATTGTAGAAACGCAAATATACTAATCAAATATTGCAAAAAATAGTGAAATTAAGTGACAAATATATAACACAGTGTTTTATCATTCAAATATGAGGGAAAATATTAAAATAAAGTCTTTTAAACATATAAAAATTAATAGGAGAGAATATTTATGAACTGGAAATACAAATTTTATGAAAAATTGATTTGGGAATCAAATGTTTCATATTTTGATCACTCTATTTTTCCCATAAAAACACTCTAATAAATGTTATGAAATCATTTTCCAGTACACCCTGTAGATATAAACAATTATATTGCTGACTTTCCTGTGAAAATTTACGTTTTAATTATTTTCAAGTTTTTTTTTTTGTGTTTTCGTTATGTTAAAAAGTACAACATAAATAAAATATTGTGGATAAAGAAGGAACCAGTGAGGAGAGCAAAGACAAATGACAAATTCATTTAAGAGACAAAGAAGAAAATTTTCGAATTTTTTTTTCTTTTCTTTTAACAATCTTGGGCTAATGAATTCCTTGCTAAACGCCTGTTCCCTTCTCCTCCTTTTATTATTTTTCCAGCGAAAAAGAGAGAGAGAAAACTTCTGAATAGATGTGTAATTAGATGCTGATGTTGAGTATAACTCTCAACAAATTTAATATTTCTTTTGCTTTTAACTTCAATTAGATTGTTTCTATTTTTCTTTTTAGTTTTTTTGAACTTAAAGAATATCTTATGTAGCATAGTCCAAACCTCTGGAACGCCATTAGTAATGTTTTAGTTTGTCTGAAATAGTCAAATATAGCTCCTGGGATCCGCGTTCTTTGCTAGGCTCCCTAAGGTATGATTTTACTGATTCACAGCCGTGTATTTTTCTAGGATAAAAAGTTGCTTCTGTCACCCTCCGGCCGCCACCCAAGGAATGAAGGAGGCCTTTATACATCTGCAGAAATGTTGATTATTTTATCTCTGTACATTGGTCTAGCTTTTGATGATAGAGTTTGCAAATATTTTCTTATATTCTAGGTATTTTATATTTTTTGTTGTTTATACGAAACCTTATCATTATCATACTCATGAAAGTTGGATTTGCAATTGACCTTATTTCTTATTACATAAATTTCCAAACTGAGGGATCAGAGTACAAGTAATAAGAGAATATTTTGTATTTGACATTGAAAAAATTAATGACAAGATTGTCACAAAGGTCAACAATTACGCAAGAACAACGAAATCTTCAGGAATAGGATAGCACGTAGTCATTATTTTCTTTTTTGACATTTGTTTGCATTATGCTTTGTTTTCTTAGAATAAGAGAGAAGTAAATAATTGGTTGAGAATAGCTTCCTCAACATTTCATTTACACGAAATCAAATTCAATGAAAATCTCATCAAAATTAGATGATCGGAATAAGAGTTATGTCGAACACGTGAAATGGTCTACAATGTGACTGACACCGAACAAAATGTGTCGAAATGCTTTTGGCGTTTAATAAGAGGAAAATTTTTGTTCAACCTAAGCAAATAATATTAAGTTGTTGGTTCATAAGAATAGCCTATTTTTAATTTTTGTCATAAATTTAAATTTCAAATATATTCATCTTTAGTTCTATTTCTCCTCCAATAGCCATAAATAATACAAATCTGTTTAAATACGCTGAAGATATAACACAAAATCAAAGTACATATTTCTCAACTAAAACTAATTTTGTAATATAAATAAATACCTTATTGATGATATAACAAGAGTTCAAGAGACTGATATCTATAATTTCGCAGGTTTTACCTGTTGTGAAATAAGATAGTGACTTTGCGTGTTGAAAATATATAGTTCAGAATGCTACGGTGTAAATTACTTATGAAATTTATTCCCAACCTTCATTGTATTTATCTTTACCCTGTACTTCAGTTCTAGTTGTTAAGAATTCCGTTGTTAGACCTATCATTTAAATAGCACCTAGTATCTTCAAGTACCATTCTTAAATTAATATGGAATAGGAGTAAAAAATGACTTGAATTTTTGAAAAAAAAAAAACTTAAATTATTTTTTCCAAGATGAGTGTTTCATTATTTCTCTTTGTAGAAATGATAAAGTTTTCTTCATAGGCTCTCTTCTCTCTAAACTGTGCCACAACTTAACATTTGCGCGGTCTGGTAAGAGAATAAAACACCCCATGTCAGTACCTTCCACTTGGTGAGTCAGTGATTTTTTAATAATTACCTCGAAAGGACAACTTTTTTTATTGAGAATGTTGATTAGATGAAATATAGTTTAGGTAATACCGCTTTTAAAATCACCGCATTGTAAGATGGAACTAAGAGCGTTGCCCATTAATTGGCTATCTGTAAAAATTTAATATTGAAATATTTTCAATACATAAGGTGTTTAAACTAAAAGAGTATCTAATTCTATCTCTATTTCACATACTCTTCTATGATTTTTTTTTTCTCTCTCTCCTTCTCGTTTCTTGTTTTCTGCTCATACACAAGATAGATATAAGGTCAACATTAAAAAAAGAGTATCTTATTCTTTACATTTACTGGGTAATCCAAACATGAATTTCAAAAGAATTTCAGCAATGCAATTATTAATATTTATTTTTTCGTAAAATACAAAGTAATGTGAATGTTTCTGCTCGTAAAATACAAGAAATCAGTCTATTTTTATTTTCGTAAAATTAAAATGGACACTATGTTTTTGCTTATAAGATATTAGGGAAAAGTGTTTATTTTTTATCGTAAAATAAAATTGAATTAAGAGTTATTTGCGTATATAAGCTTTTGCTCGTCATATAGAATGGTGATCTGCATGTTATTGCTCGTAAAATGAAAACAAAAATGGTCCTTCAATATTTTCACCAAAGGAATTTATTTTGTATTTTTCGCAAATACTACACAATTATTTGTGAAAATGAAACACCGAAATGTTTTATTATTTCTTAATTTGATTAGAAAAGCGATGATTTTATGTTTTTGGTCATCCTGTATATATGTCTTTAAGCCTTAAAACACTTCTGTAAAGTAAAATACCGTTATATTAGTTTTGAAAGAAACATTCTTCTTGTTAGGTTTTAACATAATACTGATCATTATCTGAATTTAAATATGGATTTGTGAAGAAGAAGAAATCATTTTGTTTATACCTACTTAAACTTATAGTTAGCCAGTGCTTTTTTTATTAATCATATCAATTTAATATTGAAGTTTTTTTTTTTTTTTTTTTTTTTTTTTTTTGTAAAAAAAGAGACTGTTACAGAAAGAAGAAAAAAAAGATCAGTGAAAAATAAATTGGTTTCAAGTCATAAATTTATTTTGTTGTTTTTATGTTCGCATAATGACCCTATATTTTATTTGCAAAGTAAAATTATGTGTTTCCGGCAATAACCTGTGATTCAAACTAATAAAATTGTTTATTCGGTTGAGACAGGTCTATTATTCAGTGGATTCATATTACTATTATACAGCAATTAAATACTTCAAGATAAAATGACCTCTCTGATGATATTTTTTTCTGTAATCTAGAATATTCATTATTGGTCCGAACAATCTAATTTAAATGACATTTTATCGTTTTTTAATCTTTGCACGCTATAAAAGTTTTTAATTAATTACATTATATGCTAAGATTTAATTTATGAATAGATATTTACATTTTTCTTTCTATGTGTAAATGTTATCAGCGAGGTCATGAGCTGTGGCGTGTTTATTTAAGATAGTGAATGTAGTTGGTGAGGGATATTGGACTGGGATTTGCTTTATTTTCCCTGTTAGAAAACACTGAATGTCCAGTCTTAGTCTCTTGTATATGGCACACAGAGCTTCTTCTTTTTAAAGGAAATCGGAGTTCATACGAGTCCCTTTTATATTATTTTTTGACCTAACCTTTGTAGGGAGACCAAATGCAAAGGTAATAATAATTTTTGATTTTTCACTTTTCAGTGAATCAACCTCTGAATTGATTTAAATAACACGCCGAGATTACAGATCTATTGAATAACATAGACACCACAAAACAACTAAGTAATTTTATAATCACCTTAATTTATGTTATCAAGATGAAATTATGAGCTATGTCATTGTTTGTCTCTGTCTGTTTCTTCCAAGGGATTCCGAGATAAAGATATTATGTTAAAAAAAGACTTATAGATTTATCAAAATGTGACATAGCATAGAGATGATTAATGTGATTTTGAGAGGTCATGTTTTTTTTCTTCAGAAGAATCCGTTTTGTGTATCGTATCACTAACTGGGTGTCCTAATTTGATCACTCCCCTCATGGTTATGCTATTTTACTTTCATCATTTCACTGGTGTGCGCTGGATGGCACCAAGGAACTAACACATGAGGCAAATAACATCTTCGTTCATTTTCGGGTCCTCTATACGAACTCATTACAATTTTTATAAGTCTCATCCTTATCGTGTTACAGTCTGTCGCTAGTACAATCGCTATCCATTTTTTCTTCTTTTCACAACAATTTCAGTAAATCATTTATAAAACAAACAACCACTATTTCACCTTTGTATACGAACATACATCAAACGAAATTCAGTAGCCTGTAATATTTTCTTCGGTCTAATTTTTTGTTGTTCGCTCTTCACTCATTTATCAATGTTATTTCTTGGAATTTTAAATCTTGTATCATAAAATCAAGCTTGTTAGATTTTATTCCAAAGCTATGTTACGTCTTAGTTGATACTAACCCTATCATTAGTTACTCTATATTTAACTGTGTACTTCATCAGATTGATATTCAATATTCATTGCCGGTTTGATCAAACTCGATTCAAACTAACAAACCTATAATAAATAAATCAATACCTTTATTCTTTTAACATCTTTGTAACTAGCTTTTCATATTTCTTATAGCTATCACTTGGAAAAATTCTATGCTTTGTGATTTTTTATGGATATAGTGTTGATATCTTTGGCGAAACTTTCTACAAAATGCGTAGTGTTTGAATTTTCCAAATAAAATAAGAAAAAACTCATGAAGTTTCTCACATTATTTTTGATTTGGAGGAATTCATAGCAATGTGGACCACTGAACTTCCCAAATGGAATGTTGTGTTTTAAAATCCTCCAAACTATCTTATTTTGATTACCATCTTAGTTACACTATGCGGATTTTATGACTAAATAAAATATTTAAGTGTGCATTAATAAGAAATTTGCTTTGAATTTTATTAATAACTTTGTTTTTATAGTCTATTTATATTGCAAAAAAATTACAAGTGTTTTTTTTTTTCGAAAGTGGGAAGGGCGGAATTTTAATGAAAGTGAATGTCAATATTTTTATGTTTATTATAAAAAATTAAACGCTTTTCCTTACTTTGTTTTTTTTTTCTTTTTAAAAAGCATTCTTCACTCTTCGGTTTTGTTTTAGAATAATAATTGTACTTTATCAATTTGCTTGAATGAATTCAATGTTGTCAATTGCCGTTCTTTTCTTGATTGTTCTGTTTACAAAGTGAACCTTGTGGTAATATTTTCCTTCAACAGATAGGTATGCACGGCTTTTGGAGGTGTAAATTCAAAGTAAGAATCCCCGATGCTATGATAAACTTTGTTTATTGGGGTTAGTAACCATAGGTTGTGTTTTCTTCTGTCTTTTTCATTTTATGGAAAGTATTGAAATTTTTGATAAGGCAGAAGTGTGAACCTTAGTAACTGATGTCACTTCCTGATACATGTTCCCAGTAATTTTTCTAACTTCTAACTCTAAACAATTTAAAAATAGCACCTCGATGAAATTTTCATAAATTAAAAAAAAAAAAAATGTTCCAGGCAATAGATCTATCTTCTTTTATTTCATACAAAAACCTTTTTTCCCCTTATTTTGCCTGAAAGCAATTGCCACGATTTTGTCCTCTAAAATACTTATCATCGTATTTTTTGACATTACTCTACTTTTATCATAAAAGCACCCTTTTTAGTTTGGATATAGAAAGTATCTAAAATAAATTGACAGAATTGTCAAAAATAGACATTAGGTTGGTACCTCCGGATTAAGAAGATTATGAAATGAATTTGGTAATATTTATTTTTATATATTTCAAAATTTAGGTTTTCGAATGAACAATGAAATGTACCTATCAATACGAAACGTATTAAATATTTATTGAATTATCAAAACCCTAATAAATTTTTTACAGCTTACAACAGCACTGGGGATTTGTATATTATTGTTAACTTTGACAGAAATAATTTCGGACATATTCTAATAGGTCACAACCGTGTTTATCAGTTTTTCTCGTTTGATAAAGTCTTGGACTCCAGTTTTCAGCTAAAACAATCATATTATTTGCTCAAGATAATTCTTGATCATTGTAATGTCTAATATGTCGTACGGCCTCTACTGTAGATAATAGGACCTAACCCATGATTTTGGGCCATTCAACTGGAGATCTTTTTCTGAAAATTTCGATAAGTTTTATGATCTATTTGTGGATTCGATATTTTCGCACAGATAGTGTTTCCCGATAATCTATCTCACAAAGCATCTCTCTTGTGACATGTTTATTAACATTTTTTTATATATTATTTTAATTCCGCATCTCATCTATTTTGCATTTTTCAATGTAGTTGTGAAGTAGTTCACTTACGTGCTTTCAGTGCTCTTATATGTGTTTCTAGAATGTCATCAATATTTTTTCATTCAAATTCCACAAATAGAACTCCAAGGAAATCATAAAATTTTAAATGAAAGGGTTCAAAGAAAACAAAACATACATAATATTATTATGCGGACACATTGCATACTCAAAAGATATTTAAATGTTGTTGCATTGACGGGGGTAAATTTGTATTTTTTTGATGGAGTGTTTTTTTTTTAAAAAAAAAAAAAATCTTTGGAAACCTTATCCCTATCTGGTGGTAAAAATATTCAACTATTAATAATTAACATTTCTATATATACTTTATTTTTTTCAATATGAACATGTCTAATAAAACCATTTCCCAATTCTTATTGGGATCGGCGTTTCCAACCTTGATCCTATATCTGTCTTCAAAGTCCCTTTTCAATAATTTCCCTTCCTTATTTTCATTTCATCCCTGTTCAGATTTGATATCTGAAATTGTTTTTCAACATTGTTAATATTTTCCAATAGCCAAAGACCCTGTTTGTGAATTTATTGGATAAGTTAAAAAACGGGTGCCGCTACTTTTAAAATAGGCTCGTTTGAACTGTTCAAATTAAATGGCAATGGGAAACTATTGCTACAGAGCCAAAGAACCTCATCCTGGTATTGGCCATTGTTTATGCAGAGTATTAAACAATATGTCTGCTCATTAGTTGGCATCAATGTAGTCAATGAAACTTCTAATTAACTCTTTGTCTATTAAAAGTATTTTTAATAATTAAAGTTTCCATTCACCCCGCTTGTACATACTTATAAATTTTAAACCGTCTCGACAATTTTTATTTATAATATGAATATTTAATATTTGCTCTGTTTGGAATCATATTGCAAAACTTGAAACCGAGGTACATTCCTAACCTAATAATAGCCTATAGGCTATGTGAATATCGTGTTAAACTCTATCTGTATTGAGTTTTTGCATATTTATTTAACACTAGGTATGGGGTATGGATTAGTGTAGGTCTTTCTCGTCTTTGATGTATTTCTTAGAATCTGTTTGTAAGATAGGTATCTTGGTTATAAAATGTTCACTTGAATGTTTATTGTATCGGGTGTTACTTAAACTACAATACTTTACTCAGCTCTCACATGGGAAGATAAATAAAATATTGGGTTAAGTACAGTTATACAGGGTGATCATAAAGACCGCCCCCCCCACACTTTAACTTTTGATCGCGTTGAACTTTGATGGAAAAAAATTCAGAACTCCGTAACATTCCGATTTTTAAAACTTTTTAGTGTTATGGATTTTGGTTGATCTTAAGTTCCATTTTGTATTAAAAAATGTACAGAGCTCTATTTAAATGTTGACAATTTTCACCCTGTATACAGAAGGGCTTCTCCTTGAAAATTACATTTTTGAAAACTAGATGTAAAACCTACATATTGAGAGGTAGTTTTAATCCTATATCAGAACACGTTCAAAGATTAAGTTGTGCGGTAATGCCTTTATGGTTACCCTGTACGTGTACATATACCTACTTGTATCACTTCAGAGCAAAAGCCGTCAATAGAAAATTTCCTGTCTGTAGTATGAATACAAGTTCTCATTTCTCAATAAAATTAACTTCTTTTCCTCCGATTAAAGATTCTCAATTTGTTTGACAGTCAGTTCAAATTACAATTGTCTGCTTTTAGTATTTACCAATCATCCATTCTGAAAATCTTGAACTTTTTTGAAAATCATTTCAGCTGCCGAGTAAATAATGTTAATTATTAAAGTTTTTATTTTCTCTCTTTCTTCCATTGCTAGCTTGTGTCTGAAAGTTGTTTTCATAATGCGATTGTGTCTGGTTTCTAATCATAGTCTATTTCATATTACTGACTTGTAGTATGTTATTATTTTTAAGAAAGCTATGTAGATATTCTGCATTTACTAGTTTATGACGAACGAGCGATCAAATCTTCAAACCAGTATTGATAAGTAGATACACCTCTCTTGCTTATAATAAATATTTACTCAGAGTCTAACCGCTAATATGATAGAATTATTGGTTGTTGGTCAGGGAAGTAATGCCAGAAATATATACAGAGATCATTGCCACGTATTCTCAGTGATACAATTTTATTCATGAATTCAAGGTCGGTCTTATTTTATTTAACAACTTTCGTGATCATCTGATCAAGAAGTTCATCGGAGTTTGAATATTGTCGAAATTTGTCCAGTTTTTAAAGTAACTTCAAAATGTCCGATAAATAGTTTAGTTTGTTTTCTAAATGCACTCCAATTTAAACGATATGATTAATTCTCTGTCGAAAAATGGAAGGAGAAATCGTTCAATCTTTCAATGATCCTTCAGCAGCGATTGCTCGTGCCGTCTGTTTCTCTTCCATGCAAATGGCAAGTTTCTCTATTTAGAATGCCGCTTTCTGTTAAGTTGTTTGATCAAAATAGTTTTTGCCTACGATTTTGTGTTTCTTACTGAAAATCGGTCTAATGAATTCTTTTAACAATGTATTATTTAAATTATTTCTGAAATCGTAGTAATCATCTGAGAAATATTATTTCAAACACCCAATTCACTGTCAAATAATGATAGATCAGAGTGACATAAATTTTGTTCCGATATCCTTCTATATTACTCTAAAAGTTTACCTATTTTGTCTACATAATCACGTTCTACATGGATTTTTGTACATAGCAGAAGCTCGAGTGACAAGCATTTGTATATATTTATTCTGTTTATTTCTAGTCGATTTATCGTCATTCTACTACAAGAAGGGCGCATTTGGAAATTTTGAAATTTTCTTGACAGATGTTCTTCATAAATCAATAGAATAATGTTATTTTGTATTATATTCACAAAGGAAGATATTTAGAAAATGTACATGTAATTCGTTTCATTCTATGAGTGTCCGCACGAGTACAATTTTGGCAAAAAATACTTTCCGTCTATCCTAGTTCAAAATAAAGGAATAATTCAGAAAGGGCAAAAAATAGGCAATTGTTGGAACATATATTCTACTTTCTCTGGAATCGTATAAAGCATAAAAAATAAATTTGTTTGATTTCGTTTCATGTTCAAGTATTCATGTTTGTAGTGTGACGACGATATGTTTTATGTTCAAGTATTCATGTTTGTACAGTGTGGCGACGATATGTTTTATGTTCAAGTATTCATGTTTGTAGTGTGACGACGATATGTTTTATGTTCAAGTATTCATGTTTGTATAGTGTGGCGACGATATGTTTTATGTTCAAGTAATCATGTTTGTAGTGTGGCGACGATATGTTTTCTGTTCAAATATTCATATTTGCAGTATGGCGACGATATGTTTTATGTTTATTTCTAACTCAAAAAGATATATTTCGTCTGTCTAATATAGTACGATGTATGAGGGTCGTTCAAATAAATCCTTAGAAAATCAAATTTACTTTGGTAGATTTAGTTTAATTTTTCAACATTTCCCAAGTTACTTAAATTTTTTAAGACCTTTCTAAAAGTAGGATCTTAGAAGTTCCTCGAGATAGACTTCTGTTTGGGTGATGATAACCGCCTTTCTAAAAGTAGGATCTTAGAAGTTCCTCGAGATAGACTTCTGTTTGGGTGATGATAACCGCCGAGCCAATTTTTAGTTGGCTCAAGTATTCATGTTTGCAGTATGGCGACGATATGTTTTATGTTCAAGTATTCATGTTTGCAGTATGGCGACGATATGTTTTATGTTCAAGTATTCATGTTTGTAGTATGGCGACGATATGTTTTGTGTTCAAGTATTCATGTTTGTAGTGTGGCGACGATATGTTTTGTGTTCAAGTATTCATGTTTGTAGTGTGGCGACGATATGTTTTGTGTTCAAGTATTCATGTTTGCAGTATGGCGACGAGATGTTTTGTGTTCAAGTATTCATGTTTGTAGTATGGCGACGATATGTTTTATGTTCAAGTATTCATGTTTGCAGTATGGCGACGATATGTTTTGTGTTCAAGTATTCATGTTTGTAGTATGGCGACGATATGTTTTATGTTCAAGTATTCATGTTTGTAGTGTGGCGACGATATGTTTTGTGTTCAAGTATTCATGTTTGTAGTGTGGCGACGATATGTTTTGTGTGAACAATATTTATATTTAAAATTTATTCGCAACACATAAACATTCTGTTTTTCTAGTGAGTAGGAAATATTACAGCATAAAAAAAATATGAAAATATACTTACTCTGTTAAAAATGTAAGAAAATCAAGCTTTCAAAGCTATTTCATGAAAAAGAAAGTCCATTTAAGATAGTGTGGGATCTAAAATTTTTGTTTAGCTCACGCAATAGCCTTGTATCGTAAGTCTGTAATTGCGCGTAATAGCTTGCAAAGGATGACCGGTCTTATCGTTTGTTAACTACAAAAACAACTAAGCTCTTTTTAAGATTAGTATCAGTTGACACTTTTAAGTTCATTTCTATAATTCTACGTCCAGTTGTATTCTTGTGTGCAAGAAATAGATTAAACTTATAATACATTCTTGATCAATTGATCTGATATTCTTGATCTTTAGCTATATAATAAATTATGATAGATAACTATTCTTGTAGATAAAACTAGTTCTTATTTTTTTTAAAAAAAAAATATAAATGCCACTAAAATTATGGAAACAAAATTATTACTTAAGCAAATGTGATGAAAGATAGTTGTATTTAGGTGATGACTTGTAGTAGTGAGTCAGCTGCATAGCTCGTTCTACGTTCTTTTGTACTGCGTTTTAATTTAACAAACAACGGGTTACATTTTGTTACCTATATCTTTGTGCGCATTGTTCTCATGAACATTATATACAGTCTATCACCTCTATTTTTTTTCTCTTCTTAATAGGATCCGTTTTGTATTTTATGAGGGTGTAGGAGTAGGGTTAGATTTTTACAGCCCCATCATAATGTTTTAAAAACTTCATTTTTTTATGCATGGTTTGCGTTGATTCTATTTTTTAGGGTGTTATAGCTGTTTTAAAAAATTCAGTTCATGTTTCAATGTCTAAAATAAAATGGCACCTAATGCATAAAAATGAATTAAAATACCGTAATTTGTGAAAATCCCAATTTTTTGACAACTTTAAAACGTAGTTACTTGAAAAATATAATTCCTATCTAGCAAAATATAAAATTCCAGGTTATTCCCATGTTTTCCCAGGTCTGTAGATAACCTGAAGGACTTGTTCTTTTCCTTTCTCTCTTTCTGTCTATCTTTCTTCAAGTATCTATTTCTATATCGTCGGGACTGTTTTAGTAATTAAATTTAAAAGAAGAAATCCATCCTGTCCCTTTGAATCAAAACTTTCAGAAGCAGAATGAACCATATTGCTTAACTAAACAAGTTGTCCTGTTGTGAATTTAGTTATCAATTTTTGAGAAATAATTTCCTAAAATTTAAGCTGTTGTCCATTGACTATTTTGATTGTTCAATACACTTATGTGATAAAATTTAAATTTATTTCTAATTTATATTTATTTCTTCTTGATTTCAGGTAAGTTCAAATTGAAAATAGAATCATATTCTGAAACTATTTGTTTAAAAAAAAAATCTGTGGTAAGACAAACCTCATATTAACCAACTGGAAACATAATTGAAGGATGTAACTGTAGAACAAATACACCGTAGGTGGGTATTTTAAAGAAGCAAACAGTTAAATTTAATGGTAATATGCAGCAAAGTTACAGATATTTAAGCTGCATTAGGGAAAACTAGTTCTTTCCCATTTTCCAGACCCTGTCAAAAAATTTCATTTTCTTGTAACTGAGATACTACCTCTCTCAAGTAAAACCATACGAGTAATTAACTATTTTACAATACCATGAAAGTGCCCCTTATTTACATTGTAACATACACATAATCTACCAATTTTGGCACAACCTGTTAATGTAAGCATTAATAAATTAATAATTTGTTGTTGATCATTAAGTTACCAATTTCATAAAGAAAATTATTTTTTAATTTAATCACATCTTTATAAAGGATTCTTTCAAAATGTACCAATTCGCTCTTCTAAAATAAAAGATCATTCGGAATTGATTCTTTTGTTTATTATCTATTTTCAATAGTGTGGAACATGATACGGAAATTAGGTTATTCCATTTTTTTTTTTTTTTCAATATAATTTTATGATCTTACAACAGGTTTTGTAAAAGTCTGTTTTGAAATTTCGGTTCACACGCTTCGTTATTCGTTTTTAACTAACTCTTTGTATTCCCGCGTTTTTTAAGCTCGGGCATAAGTAATTGTATGTTATAGAAGCTTGCTAATGGATATAAAAGTCTATTTCTCAACTGTTGAAAAAAATATCTGGAAACAATTGGATTTTAGTTTTCCTATAAAGATTTTGATAAGAAAAAAATACAAAAGAAAGAAAACCGATTATTTTTCTTATTTTCTTCGCATTTTGGTGAAAGTTCAATGTTGTTATAATGGTACTTTTTATTGTTTCTTGTTACCAACTATAAAATAAATTCAAAACAAAAGCTAATGATTTTCCATTACTTTTTCTAATAGTAAATTAGAATTGGAATACAATGTTTAAACGAAAATAATTGATCTAATTAAATTGTTTACTTTCTTTTTTTATGGACTTTTATTTTGAAAAGAAAATAATTATAAAAAAAACTTCTTGAAAAATAAATTTTGAAAAGATAATATATACCTTTGTACATTTTGAATTTCTGGCTGATGTGGAAATTAATGAATCCTTTTCTATTGCGACTCTCTCAGATAAATTAGTTCAATGTTTAAACCGGATTGTGATTTTCTGATTCAGCAATTTATTCGATTGACAAAATGTCATAACTCATAACCAGTCCTAACCAAAGATCAATATATCTTCAATATATATTTTTTTGTTCAATAGAGAAAGAGTTGAAGAATATTTTTTTTCTTCTAAATATGTTTCATGCAGGAGAGTTTTTCTTATGTTGCTGTTAAACCATGGTTAAAAAAATACATAAGATATTTTTATAAGAAGGACGACGTTGTTAAATACGTGTCTGTAATAAAAAAAATGTACGCCTCTTTTTTCTCTCTTTCTTTTAAACCACATTTTTAATATTATATTATTTTTTTGTTCTTTTTAACACACCTTTCCTATTAATAAACAGATAGAAATCATTATTAAAAATTATGTCTGGTCTTCTTATGGAACTTACATTGAAGCATTGTTTCTAACAAGACGAAATAATTCATTATATATTTTTTTTCTTAACTTTTAAAACTTCTCCAATATCGTTTATAAGATTGTAGTGGCGGCCCGTGGATTATGAAGGAGGCTCATTATTTTATAAAAAATAAAATAAACAAGATTGCTATGAATGTGTAAACTAAATTGTATTATTTATGAATGTTGAAGTGGCACAGTCATCGTCATCTTTTAGGCTGTTTAAAATTTCAACTGGTTACGTAAATTTCCAAAAACATATGATAGACAAACAAACAGGACAACTAGACAAACATCTTAATAATAGTTTTCCTCATTAACTTAGTACAGCTAGAGATCCCCAAAAAATAGAAATAGTGAGAAGTCATATATCATGTGCATTTTTGTTTGAATTTCAAAGTTTTTCATTTTATTCAAACAGAATTACAACAAAGATAAAGATTTATGGAATAAAACTATATAAGAAATAAGACTTAAAGTTTGGAGATTAGGGTTGACAACTACAATGAGAAGAAAAATGAGAGATTAAAAATAGAGGTTTGAAGAAATAGTAGACCAAAGTTGTGATGGAAAGATGGGAAGGAAAAAATCAAAAGGAAAAGAATCAGTGAACAGAAAGTTATAGGATTGATCAAAGAGGGAAACGCAATACTAAATAGAATTGGAAGAAGGTGCAGTTTAAGATTGTAAAAGAAGATGATTAAGGCAATGTAGAAGAACATGACTAACCCATCAGGAACATCTAGTTCTGTTTTAGTTACGATAACAAGAAACTAGATATTTAGTAGTATTCGACATAATCTAATTAATGTTAGAATACATTTTAGAACTTAAAACGAAAATTCATTTAATTTCTTTCCTAATTTATTATTGAAAGAATCAAGTTTTGTTAATATTAAATTAGAACAAGAAACAATAAAAAGGGAACAACTAGAAATTGTTCATTAGAGAATAAAACCATAGTGGACCAAACGCAGTTAGAGCCTACACACTCTATGAATAAATTTATTCCCATGATATCCTAAATATATGGTTTCTGTCCGTTCATAAAATAAATTACAGGGATGAAAGTTCTTTCTCTGTAAGATCTTGTTATGTCTTTGAAGATATTAATATTAATTTATTCTGAACACTAGACAGAGAGAGCATGTCTAATCTGATGATGATGATGATAATAATAATAATTAAACACTTTTAATTCTAAGATTTTGTTACTTTTTTGGAGGAGGGGTCTTTACACCCCCTTTCATATGTGAAATAAAAAACAATTTGATTTCATTTTACTTCTTTGTGTGCACTGATGATAATAAAACTATGATGATCAAAATAGAAATCAAAATTTTGACTTTGATTATGGAGTTCAAATGATCATTATTTCACCCGACGATGTCATAACAGACGAAAGAACACAAAAAATCTAAGTAATGAAAGGACTAAATTTATAAATATTAATATGCTCCACATTCCATGCTTTCTTCCGTTCCTCAAATTCAGTTCCCCTGAAATTCAACTTCAAAAATCAGAAAGCGTTTCTGAAATATATGATACGATTGGGATTCTAAACTAGATGGATTTTCAGCATAAAATTGACATTTTATTTGACAGAAAGTCTTACTGATTTCTAAAATTAACGTAACAGTTTCTACGTTTCCAGCACCTAATGGTATAGACGAGTGATTTTCATACAATTTCCATTATTTTATTGGGATCCAAATTACCAGAGTCTAGAAAACAAACTTAAAGAAAATAATTTTAAATTTTTGAAGACTTTAATAGGGAACCTCAAGAAAAAAATAACAATACCCATGAAGTAATAATACACTGTTTTCTTTTTGTTCATTCAACCGTGTTTTATCCACACGAAAAAACTGTACTTTTAAACCACCATATACTTCTACGTGGTACAAGACCGCTTCATGTACTATAAAACACTATTGTCTAGGTATCTTTGGTACAATTACGAAACTCACTGAAAACCCATGTAACTCAAAATGTATCTTTATAGACAAACATGAAAAGATTGTAAAGAAATTCAATAGATTGATGGTAGTTGAGGATTTTTTTCTTTCTTTCTTAATAGAAGAACATGGTACCTTTCAACAAACAAACAAAAAATGTTTAAGACAAATACTAAAGTGAGCATTGTAAACAAAAAAATAAGGGTTAGATGGAACATGCTGGTTCTTTGGAACCTTATCTTTAGTAGCAATATTTCCTAACTTGGTATGTCGATCACCTTAATATCAATTTAAAGATATTTTAAAATTGTAGTCTTTGTATTGTGTGTCTTGTAGCCTTTGAGTTGTGGGCTTGTCAACTAGACATATATTTTGAGTTCTTCAAAAGATTAAAGAAAATAATAAAAATATTTAAAAACGGAGATATAGACAACCAGAAAAATACCACAACTTACAAATTGTTTTTAAAGTTAAGAGAAGGGAAAAACTTTGGATTCGAACCAATGTGAATCCGTCATTCTTCCAGATGAGCTACCGAGGATATGTATGCTACATTCTTGATTTTTGAACTGCATATAGATTATAGATGCCTAAATTGAAATAGTGTGTTAATTTTTTTTCTCTGACACAAATATTACAAAATGTTAATCTTGTAAGCTCTTCGATTTATGATAATGCCTAATGAGTGTTTGGCTGTTAAATCTGTTGATTTAGTTCTTCCTATTGATCTGATAAGGAAATTTATTACGATTTTATTCAAAGCCCAATTTCTCAATAATGCATCAAGAGAAAGATCTTAAAACAAGGAAAGTATCAAAGCTGTCATCTGAGATACAACTTAACGATTTAAATAATTCGTAAGGAATAACCCTGTAGAGAAAAAGGTAGGCATATGTTTTTCGTCTTGCAAGAAGAAGAACGGAAATGTTATTTAAACAAACAGGAATAAATATGAACAGATAGTAATTCAACAGAACACAAAACTGAGATCGTTCTTCCAAGTGTTATTTGTAAAATGTTTACAGAAATATTTCTGTGTAAGTAGAGTTTATATTAAACTTAAATTACAAAAGAAATTATTTCAGACATGGAAAATCTTGAAAGTTTAAGAACTTATCATTTCAAGGGAAAATAAAAATCCCAACACAAAAGTAATAAAAAAAAAAAGGTCGAAAGTGAAAAAATAATTCAAGTTTTAAATTGCTGTCATAAAAGTTACGGCAGTCTGGTGGCCATTCTTCGTATAGACATACGGAAAAGATGTATAAAACTGACAACAAAAGAAGAAGAAGGAAACAAAAAATCGTAGATATTCTTAAAGTAGATAAATAAAAACAGATGCTAAGAAGTGTAAAAGTTTTACTTGATAAATATCAGCACAAAGTGACAACGAGAGATTTAGCAATTAAAAATAACGGGCGAAATAAATTTAACGAAGAAAAAAGAACAACTGCAAATGCGATAATTTACAGTTGGAAAACTAGAATGTTGTAGTTATATGAGAGCCTCCGGAGATAAATTGCCAACGCGCTGTAAGTGATATGAAATGAATTCTTCAGAACTTTTTCAAAATTAACAGAAATGTAAAACTTCTCGTACGGATTGATTCATTCTTTTGGGTTCAGATAATGAATGATATTATCATTCAATCTATTGATTTTCTTATTTCTTCCACCTTTAAAAATATTTGTTTTGTGTCCATGTCAATATCCTGAATGTACAATGAGCTACAAGAATGACCCTTAAAACGTTTCGTATTCCAAATCCACTGAGTTATTTTCCTTTTACTCATAGAAATGTTATTCAACTCTTTGTAATCACAGCCTCAGATTCAGACACCCTAGGTTCAAGTTCAGTTAAGGAACTAATCAACACAACTAGTTATACCATTGGCCAACACAAGCAGTAATGCCAATTGATGTTTAATATTGTTTTCTAAATAATGTCTCAAGTGTTTCAATCAAAGTCGTAGCAAGACATGTTGAATAAAACATTGTATAATTCTTTCCTATTTGAAAAGATATCAGAAGATAATGTAATCCTGATTGTTCTGGGGGAAATAAATCACTCTACTGAATTTTTGATTATAACGATAGCATAAAATTAAAGGCATGTTTCACTTACTTTTAGAAGAGAAATAGATCATCCGTGATATTGTGGGAAGTTTCTTGATGACAAAGTTCTCACGGGCCAAATCTACTTGAAACAGAAGAAGTTGCTGTCGAATAGCATTATGATCGGCAATGATGTGTTGGTATGATTTTTGAGTTGATTCAAAGGTCTCTGAAGGCCCTTCCTTATCTATTATTAGACTTGTTTAGAGCTGAAGTCTCAAAAATCTAACTAACATCAATCAATATACGAAAGATGATGGTAATATTCAACAACCTTAGATATATTACGGAAAGATTATACATATGGCTTTCTGAAAAGCAGTAAAAAAATGATTTTAAATTTTCAATTTTCCAAACCACACCTTTCTTATATGGTCCAAGATCATGAAAGATGAAAAGGTAAACGAGAAGTGTCCACGATCAGAATTAATAAACGTTAAATTATTAAAACTATATTGAAAAAAAAAAAAGTTGTATGTTTTTGAGTTTTATCTATAAGACCTATCTCATAATCTTATGTATAACAAAATATACAATGAAGGCTCTATAAAGATCTTATCTCATCAATTCATTTAAGTTTGATAGGTGCCTCCAGCCTCCTACGTTACTTTATATACGTTGTTATTTCCCAAAATGATGTTTTCAAATTATCTTTTTGTGTGTGTGTGTGTTTGTCTTTAAGATAATGTCCTCTTTAAGTTTTTGGGGTCCACCTTTTCTGTTGGAACATGTATCTTGTAATCTGCATGATCGACGTTATGTTATAAGATTGAACATGGTGATCTTGTTTTAATAATTTATGGGAAATGTGTGATAGAAGTCTTTTCTTTCTTTTAAATAAGGCGCAAGTATCAAAAGTTGGTTGAATTTTTTAATAAATTTATGATCTTGTCGTGTAACAGGATTTTTGTGAGTATGTTTTACACAGTAGCGTGTCCAGTTTTTGCAAACATACCCTATATTATTGATTTTAATGCAATATTCTCACTATTTTATTTTGTTTGGTATCTGATTTTTATATTTTTTAATGTAAACATTGAATGTATCTACCCTAGTTAGTAGAACTATCTACACAGTAATGCAAATGCATTTTTTGTAAATAAATACAAAAATCGTTTATTTTGAAATAAATCAGTCTATTTGGTGTGTGTGTGGGGGGGGGGGNGGGGGGGGGGGGGTTAAATATAAAATGGATAAATTTTTATTTGTTTAGAGTAGTATTTTACAAAGCTAATGCTCTATGCGTAGATACCTTTTTCTAGGGGTTTTCAAAAGTTTGGTCGTGTTAATAGGATTGTTAGTTATCTTTCATAATATTTTTCCCAAAATAGAAAATATAATTATCCTAAAACAATAGATGCGCGTCTGTTTATCATCATAAGGCGAGTATTATGAATTTGATCTTTATATTTTAAGTTTACAGGATGTGGTTAGAGGTTTCTTTTAATGTATCGCTCATATGATTGAGAACATCATATCTCAAAAATAACCAAAACAATATATTTAGGAACGCTGTCGTGATTACTGTCATTCACTACTAATGTCAGTTTCCAGGATTACTTGAAATTAATACCTGCAAACCACATAACTTGAATGAGGCATTTTACTTAAACAATTAAATATTAACATTCTAGATTTATCAAGATATAATGGAACTCTAATTAATTTGATTAATTTGATCCCATAGGGCAAGCCTTAAAGTTATGTCCACTAACAGACTTCTGGGCAACCCTTATATTATCTATTTCTTCATTTGAAAGTTTTCGGAAAAAAAAATATTTATCAAAAACCATTCTTTTATAGACTGGGATAAAATTGTAAGTGCCTAAATTCTGTAATAACTTAGAATTTACTTTCGCTGCTAGTTTAGGGATTTTAGGGATTTTCAAAAAAAAAAAGGATAGAAAAAGTTATTTAAAGAAATAACTTAAAGCTCAAACTTAATATTGATCATGCTATATGTTATTTCCAAACAGTTCCTTAGTTGCTAGAAGTTTATACATTTTTGTTTCCTTTTTTCTTTATTTTTGATTTGGTGGATGCGTTGAAAACAACAGGGTGCTTGTGTTGTGTATTTAATGTGTATTTCTATTTCAATTTGAAATCTTTTCAATTATTGTATATTGGAAATGGGAAAACGTAACATTCTTGAAATCGAAATATTTTTACGATCTTAATTTTCAAAATTCAAGGGATATTACACAAAAGAGTTGTTGATTTTAATTTCCATTTTCATTCCCTTCTTTCAGAAATAGAAAACATTGCCAAATTAACACATCGGTTTATTATTATTCTGCTATTTTTTCGTCATAGATTTTACAAATAATAAACCTAAACTACTTAAACTCATATTCTTGTATTAATGATACAACTATGTTTTTTGGTTTTTTCGTATAGTTCTAGGAGCTCTTCTCAATCATTATTACATAGAATTGCTTAGTTTCATAAATCTAATATCGAATACGCTGATGATACCCTATATTTACATTGCAAGATACAATATCTTTTATCCGTCTTAATTATTGCTTTTTTTCTAATATATAAAATAAGATATGTATCCAAAGACAAAGCATATAGAATTCTCTATTCTTCTAAGTTTAAAAATGTGTGATCTGTATACGTATGAGATATATAAGACAAAGTAAGATTATTGTGTCCATGAATTAAAATCTAAGTTGTTTGTAGGTTTCCGATATTGAAGGTTTCAAAATAAAGAAAAAGACATTGTCTCAAGTCATGTTAAAAACTTTCTAAACTAGATTAGGAAAATTTTACGAACAAATATTTGCAATTTGTTACAATTCTATCCGAAAATTGAATTTCTAAGTTATTCTATTTTTTTGTATTTTTTCTCTCGCTAAACCCTTTTATTTTTCCTTTTTTTTTATTACCTATATGAGAATTATTCGATAGTAGTAGATTATACCTTAAACTTTTTGATAATGTCAGTCATATCCGAAGGGTAGGAAAATATAAACCCATCAGTTGGTAGTGTTCTACTTTTTAATTTTTAATACAAATCGTCTTTTTTACATATAAAAAATTTCAAACTTTTTTCGACCGTTAGTTACTATCACGGGTTGGAATTCAAATCAAATTTTATTGTCTTCTTTTTTTTTGTCTTTGAGGATCTTTGTTAGATACTCGTGAACTATATTGAACTTCTGCATTAAAGTGTCATGAGAACTTTTCAGATTTTACGAAAATCTTCGTTCTCATATATTTGTAATAGTTTTTACGTAATTTTGATAGCTCTTATTAAGTTCCAATAAAATTTTGCCTCATGTAAGCAATGGAATTTATAATTCTTTTTATTTCATTTTAAATACACAAGTTTATGTTTATATAGGAAGGATAGAGGTTACATAAATAAAATCTAACCTCATAAAGAAGACGATAAAAATATATAAAATGGTTTTGACAGCTAGAACTCGGTGTATATTTTGGTTTAAATAAATAGCGAATAATAAATTAAATCATTATTTTGTTTTAATTGTACCCTCAGAGAACTTTTCAACTCTATCTCTGTCTATCTTCTATGTGTCAATATTTTATTTAAAACAACCAACACATGGTTAGTTCTGAAAGTTTTTTTTTTTATTAATTTTTAAATTTCAAAATACTAAAATATTCGTTTTGAAATCATTTGATAAGAGTCAGAGAGAACGTAATGAATGGGAGAGCAAGTTGATTTTATCTTAGGACGTCCTATCCGGGACAAACTGGAACACTTTAGCATCACATGATGAATATCTCCAATTTAATTTTTTTACAAATAAAAAAAAATTGAAAATTAAAATGAAGAAGTATTTATGGTTTTTAGATTTAAAATATGGATGCAAGATCCTCGAAGATTGTGTCGGTAATTACTTTTTTCACGAAACCTTTAAAATTCAAAATTTGTAGTTGCAAGATAACTTTCATTAAGATAAAGTTGGTTTGAGAACTTCCTTATTGTGCATTATTTGTTATGCTTCGATCAAAACTTTAACTCATTTTTGTTATCTAGTTTGGAAAATTCACATCAAAATTTATTTATGAAGCTCTTTAATATTCTTCAAACAGTTTTAAGGAGAAATTCTATCAAAGTTATTTAATTAAGAAGGCATTTTCAGAATATATAGCCACTTTATTTTTAATTACTCTGGCAAAATGAGTATCCTGAGTCTAATCTTAGGAGATATATTTTTTTAAATGTGGGTAGAAAGGAATTTTGCCTTTTCCTTGAATTTATTGTTTAGAGTTTTTTTCTACTTTGCGGTATCTAATGTTATTCCGTGGTAGTTTTACGTGCAAGAATAATGTAGCGGGTTCTCGTTGCTTTCTGTTTTGATAATGGAAAAGATACAAATTCAAAGTTGGCCCTTAGTTGCGTTTATGTCTGTCGCAGCATATATTGTTTTTACTCCGCCTTTGGCAATTAAAAATGCGACAACGAAGCGAATGTTTAATGCTAAAGAAATTTTCAACAACCTTACTCTTGTATATCTATTTTTGTGCGCTTAATAAAATTAATGAGGGACAAATAGGAGTAGATGAACCCATCTACTCCTATTTGTCCGCTGATCTCTTGGCCACTACGTGACGCTTATTCCTGAACATTATTGCAAGTTTAGACGACTAGATATATTCACTTCAAAAATCATGGTCACTCCAATGTACCTATGGGTACTGTATAAATATTATAAAAAATATTTCCTTTAAGGCGGTATAAAAATGAATATTTGAAAATTACTGAAACAGGTTTTATCTGATTAAGGGTCGTAAAATTACTGTTAGTAATCATAGATCTCGAATATTATTCTCCTATATGAGTTATGTTGAAGGAATTTAACTAACAACATCAAACCAAAAAAAAAAAAGAAATGTGAAGAATAATTTTAGATGTTGAATGAAGATTGGCTGGATACTTGGAACATGAATATTTTATATCTTTCGCAGTTCAATTTAATTTTGCATAGGTTCCAATTTATATGTTGCAATTATTTTTTCTCCTTTCTTAGGGTTCCGTACCAAAGCGAAAAGGAACGGCCGTGCCTCTAAGGCGCCAAGCATTAGAGGCCGTAGCGAAGCACGGGCAAACAGCTAGCTATAGGATAAATGAAACGAGGTGATAGAACTGTAGTGAAATACCTTGTAATGGTGTAATTCACACTGAAAATAGTCAAAAAATTATACACTAATTGTAGTGATATGGGTTTTCTTAAGCGGTGTTTCAAAAAGCCCTAAAACTATTAGATGCAAAATCTTTTTTTTTCATATGGATAAACGAGCACATTAAAAACTAAAACTAAATTTTTGATATTTTGAAAGGTTTTTTTATGAGAAGTTAGCTTTTTTCGTATAGATAATATATTTGTGTGATAAAATTCAATAGAAGTATCTTACAAAATATCTAATGAAGCGTGATAACATATTTTGCGTTCCTCTCCAACTGTAAACTTATTTATATTTTTTAAGGTTGAAGGGGTTAATCTGACAGTGAATGCAGTCGAGATATGTCACACACATACAACAGAAATGAATTTCAATAACCCGAATATAGAACACAATGAATTTTAAGGTATTAGGATTCAATAGAATACCGAAGTCAAAATTGTAAAAAAACACATGTTTCCTCATAAATCCCTAAAAAAATAAGCTTTGAATGTTGTTATTTTTTAGTAACTTCTTCATGAAAGACCATTTTAAAGGAAGGTACTGACGGTTAGAATTTTCTTCAGGGACCAAATATTACCTACCGTTTTGTTAGAAATCATTCTTATAAAAAAAATCATCGAAGGTATTTTCCCTCTGCGTATTATTGTAGTTTCGTCAATTATTCGTCGCATAGAATAGAAGACAAAAGAAACATTTAGTGGTAGACAAAACTTATTTCAAACTGTATCTATTTAAATACATTTAGCCAGTGGCTAATTTGACAAATGTCTGTACTATGAGGCTAAACATTTTCTAATGTCCCCAGAAAGATGTCAATCGATAGTATTTTTTTTTTTTTAATACAAGGAGCCTGTGGGACAAAGCATAATATTGAAAATAGATTGCAATCTAAATCCTCATCTGGCACTACTTATGTAAGTTTATAAAAATATATGAGGATTTGTCAAAAAACCAAAACAAAAATCGGATTATGGTTTATTTTTATATGTGGGTGGTTATACATATTATATTCCTCTAAACCGCTTTTTGATTTAAATAAAGGTGAAGACATCTTCCTTTGTCAGTCTAAAAAATGTTCTCTTGTTTCACTTTAAAATCGACGGAATTAACATAAGTCATATTAATGTATATCGAAATTAAAAATAAACAATATGAGATCAAACTATGTGATGTTCAAATAACAAGAACAAGAGATAACGAGACAGACTGAACTAGAAAGAAGCGAACGAGCGAACAGAAGTCAAAAAAACTTTTTGAATAATAAACAAACAACTATATTGAAAAATATAAGGAAACTCATTTTAATATTTTGAGGTCAGTTTGTCAAAGAAAGAGAAGAAAAGAAAAGGCCACCTTCCATGTTATTTTATTCTTCATATTCCACTTTTTATGATAATGCAGCTATTCAGTTATACACTTTATATATTTTCTTTCTTTATTTTTCGAGGTAAACGGTAAACTTCGTGAATAAAGAAAGTGTGTCATACATGGTAGTGACTTTTTGTGACAATCTTTAACAATTCGTTGATGATTTTGTACGAGACTTTCCTTTGGATTTTCAAGTTTATCTTTTTCTACAATAATTTGTGTTATTTAATTTCCTTATCTATTTTAACAGAGTTGTTACTTAGGAAATAACTTTTCACATTTATTGTAGTAGTGGGATGGGAACCCGTGCCCCCTAAAAACCACACACTGGTTGTTCATGTTAAGCAACAAAACTTTTTTTCCGGTACATTTCCAAGTATTGACGGATTTTAAGATAAAGGAGGCCAGAGAGTAATTAATATCTTGGCCTGCTTTTTATTTCCCTCTAAGAGATCATTCACATAAGGCTCCCTTTGAAGGCCGCTGAGTTTCTTGACAAATTAAGCCTGAAAATATTTTATATGTGCATTTTTATTTTAATTAGAATCTTCACACACTATTTACTGTTTAAATGATCAACAAGCCACGAGAAATCTTCAAAATTTCATTCTTATGTTTCTAATTCATCTTGTTTGCCTTATTCCTGATATAATAGAAACCCTCGAAGTGTGTTGAACTAGTTCTTGCTAATGTGTAAATGAGTTAGTTAAAGAATACTTTATGGAGAGATGTATGTGTTACTAACAATTACTAATTTTTAGAATGATTAAGTATTTTATGTTCCAAGAGTTCTATTGTCCAACGTATTTCACATCACCATACGAAATTGATATTTCTTTTGAATGATTTGTATTAAAATTACCTCTTCTGTTAAAAGGTTTCTATGGAGTATGAAGCCAATTTTTCTCTTGGGACCAATATTACTAATATCAACTTTACAATTGGGGTTCAATGACTGAGTACTTTCTTTTTGTATGGGGACAACAGCTTGTTTGTTTTTCACCTTTCAAAGATTATACGGTCTGATCCCCATTAAAATTTCATCTGCATACACTAGTATTTGTTCAAGTCTTTGTTTGAAGATTTACATTTGTTTTGTTGCCATGCATAATATTGTAGAAATGTAAGAAACTTGCTACTTTACAAAAAGAATAGAGCATTTCTACATCTATAGGGTGATCTGATGGTCACGATTCCATCATAGTAGTCAAGCGGTATGTTGAGAATTATACATGTACACTGACACCCATGAAACTTGTTATAGAAATAGATCAACTCAAATAATCAACGTTATGGTCCGTATTGTAAATCATTCTCTAAAGTTGATACAAAGTTTTTACAGTGGAAATGAGTTTTCAGACAGACATTATTTTCTTCTTTGTAACAATTGAATGAAAGAAATCTTTTTTTGAGGTAAATAGTTTCCTTACCTGTTTAGAAAATCTTTTCTATCGAACTTGGTTTTTCCGATGCAGTTTTATAACTTTATTCGAAATCTCTTTTGTTCATTGGTTTTGTGTATGAGTTTTTTTAGTATATATTCAATATAGGTACCCTCTACGTACATTTTATTAAGTTTTTTCCTGAAAGAAATTTAATGAAAAATAAATAGTACGGTACACCCCATATCATTTCATTTGATTAGAACTCATTCTCAATAAGTAAATGTGTTGCAGCGATAACATTTACCATTACGTAATCTATACAATATGTAACAGAATGCCATTTTTTTCTTTGAGTTTTCGTTATTAAGTTATGAGTCATCGTCTGATTCATTTGATCCTAAAAATGATTCGATTTTCTAAACTCACATTGACTTGTGAATTGAAACAACTAAAAGTTTTACTGTAAACACTGGTTTAATCGTGGCCTAACAAAATGACGGGACAAAAAATGGATAGGATTGGTGATGGAATGTTATCCAAAACTATAGGTGAAGAAGAGGATGAAATGAAATAAAAGTAGAAAATGGGAGAGCTTTGAAGGGAAGAGGGAGAGAGAGAGAGAAAAAAAAAATCTGATAATGCAGGAGAATTCTTCAATACAAATGACTGATATTTTTTTCATTTTGTGTGGTACTGTATTTTCTATTTCTCAACAATTTTCAATGAACTCTTAATTTCTAGATTTAATTTAAAATGCAACAATTTTTCACTATAACAATACTTTATCTTATCATCCTATATATTTCTTATGGGAAGATAAAGTAAAAGATCCCACTATTATTATTTTGAAATAACTATCTGCTCGTTAACAAGCTATTCTTGTTAAAAAGAGTCTTCCTTTAGTAGTTAGACATAGAACACTAAACGCAGAACTATATAATTACATGTCTGGCCTATAATTAGGTACAGCAAACTCTATTAAAAATAAAACTATTTTTGTTGTCCAGTAAAAAATACATCTTCGTTCGTTCTTCTTCAAAAATTTAATAATCTGTTAATAAATATAATTTCAAATCTATTACTCAAAAAAAAAAAGTAATCTGCAATGTTTATGACTTAACTAGTGACTCCATTGTTATGGTTACATTTAATGTTTTGTTAACCTTGTTATTAGTGAAGAAGGAAACGAAATCGTAACTGCATCCTATATTTAATTAAATAAGGGAAGAGATATTTTTAAGTCGTTTTTTTTCTTAGTTTAAATTAGAAGCATTTAAAAAATATTTTATATTTCTTGGGTAATTGTGGTTTAAGTTAATTTAGTATTTGTAAACATTGAAGATCATGCTGTAACAAGTTTAATGTATATTTAAAGATTTTTAACAATTTTTTTTTTTTAAAATAGTGCCGATTATTTTGGTGTAAACCAATTTTAAACAAGAGTTTGACATTTCCAGTGGCTGATTTTTCCTGATCTGATAGTATGCAATGATATAGAAAGCATTTTTGCAATATTAAAATGTCCAAACTCATTTTCTTGACACGATCATACTGAGAAGAAAATAATAATCTGTTGGGAAATTGCATTCCACTGAAAAACTTTCTATCTTACTGAACGACTTTCAGATTGATGTGAACACTTGCCAATTATTGTCTTGAAACTAGAGTAGCAGTCAAAAAATTATTAATCTCAAAGAATATTTTTATGACAGCTTTACTCGTAGTTGCTCAGATTATAGAGTGACAGACATATTCGAAATTTTTTTCCTAATATTGGCATGAGGAAATATGGACACACATTTTAGTTTTAAAACAATGAAAATTATTTATTATTATCAAAGAGTTATGTAGATTTGTAGTTTCTTATATTTGGCTACCATCATATTATGCGATGACGTCATCCAATGATTTGAAATGTATTGATCATTTTAATATTTAGTTAATCATGCCGTCAAAAACATCTCTTGTGTGTTTGAAATGTTTCTGTAAAGGCCCATTTACAGTGCCCGAGCATTCGTCGCGAACAGTGGTGAAGAACGAGCATTCGTTCGAGGCTCAGGCAGTGTAAACAGTAGCCGCGAGCCGATCATGTTCGAAGCGAATGCTCGTTTGTGCTCGAGCAACTGATCGTCAGATATGCTCGAGCAGTGTGAACAGAATGCTCGTTTGTGTTAGTGCTCGTCGAAAACTGGCGAGCAGCGATCACGAATGTTCGATGCTCTTGTATGTTAGGCAGTGAAATGAATCATGACTCGTTATGAATCATGACATGAACATTCCCTGTTTCCTTTTTAATTTACTTCTGGACATCCTTATCAATGTAGATTAGTTCAGGGTTACTTTAGTCACTTCTTGAAAGAATGTCATCAAGAAATGTGATGTGTGTAGGCTGCATTATTTTTATATGAGACAAACTATCCTGCGGGATAATAACATGAGCTGACATTCTTACTTTCTATAAACATGTCAGATATCTTAAGCTGTGACTTTAAATAAGAGAATAGCTTATTGTGTGATATTAATTTGTGTGGTCACTCGAATAATCGACATGACCGTAGAATAATTTTATCACATTTAAAGGTAAAATAGAAAAAATAGTCTCTTGAGTGTTGTTAGGTTACCACTAGGCAAGGTTAATGCCAGAAGAATTTTCCACCATCTATCCCCTAGAAATCTACTTTATGTGGTCAAATACTGAAATTAATGAGGAATAAATCCTACCTCAGCTGGATATTGAACTCACGCCCCCCTGTTTACCAGGTGAGAGATTGACCACTAATCTATACCGGACACAGATTGCTGATGATATTTTTAAAAGACGGATGTTAACAAGCGTGCAAAATATGATGAAAGATCGAAATAATTAAAAGCAACGATAAGTCTTCTCTTGGAAGTTGATTTTTCCATAAATGTTTCCCGCAAAACCATCAAGGTTAAAGCCACATTCTATTCCTACGTTTTTCTAAAACCATTTTAATTAGTGCATGTTAGTTACTCGCGTTTATAGTTAAGTACCTACTCTTTCCATGCTAATCGCTAGAAACTACTTCATAAAGATATTTTCATACTTATAGATTAAGGAGTTCAGACCGCCTTGTGTCTTAATTGCGTAGAATCAATAATGTCATTAATATTTATTAGTTCCATGTTCAATACATCAGTTTGTTGAACTACTTTCAATTAGATAGATTCGAGACAAGGGTGAATGCATCTGTGAAATGAAATGAGAAAGCAGATATAGTCGAATGCGTAGGTATCACATTGCCATTGTACCAAATAGGCAACGGAATCAAACATTCCAGGTCAAGTCGAAAATTTTATTTTTCAAATGATTTCAATATTTTGGTCGTCTTTGAGGAAAATTCTCTCCGTTTAGGTCAAATTATAAGCTATTGGTTACATGTCCCTCATCTGGCGACCAAAGATGATGATGTCACTGAACGATGTTGCAGTGTTGATTTTTTCCGCTCAAAGAGCCTCTTCAAAGTTACATAAAACACATTACAATCGGGCACTGCCTTGAAATGTTGATTAATCATGCGTTGATTAAATAACGACAAAATACAAATAATTCGTTGTATCGCCTTTACTTAAATGTCCTCTCATATTGGTTGATATTTTGGACCAAAATAACTTTCCATACCGCGTTTTATGGACTGCTAGAGATTTTTTTGTGGAACTGGACACCAACATTTAGTAGTAGCCAAAGTAATGCCTCTGGGTAACTTCCTAGTTACCTGTAACACATTACACAGATTAAGGTTCTCTATAAACATACCTCTGAAATCTACAAGCTAGAGATTTTTTTGTGGAACTGGACACCAACATTTAGTAGTAGCCAAAATAATGCCTCTGGGTAACTTCCTAGTTACCTGTAACACATTACACAGATTAAAGTTCTCTATAAACATACCTCTGAAATCTACAAATTCTAAAATTATGTCCTGTACCTTTAAACCAAAAATAATACCTTTTTAGCTTCATTATTCAAAACCAACTTCTTTCATTTAAAAAGCGGAGGAATTCCAATTTTGTATTGAGTGTTAGAGAATGTAGACCGGAAATTCTTTATAACCTGAATGCATTATCAATATTCCTTTTTACTCTTTCTTCTTCATCCAAAAACTATTGCTGCCTTTTATTGAAGAAAATTGAAATTGATTGCATAGGGCACCACAAATATCTGTTTTCTTCTTCTATCTAACATTACATTTTATGTTGCATCGAATGGTGGTACTTCCTGACTTTTTGTATGTGACTTCCTTGAATTGTTTATTATTTTTTTTTATGATCTTTCTTTTTTGAAATTTTATTCCTTACAAGTTTACTGACGTGTTTTGAATATCTGCACCATTTGTTATTCCTGAATGTTGATAATATATCAAACGATATTAACAGTTGTCACATGTTATACCTCATTATCATTTGGATTCCGGGATATTCAATTTATTGCTCGACACGTACAGAAATGAAATATTGATTCATATAGAATCAATTCATCTATAAAGTGTAATTCCATATGTTTTGTAAAAGATATAAAATGGCTTGAACTTCATTCTATAAAGCGCAAAAAAACTTCAGAAATTAAAACAAACAAAAAAATTCAAGCCACATAAAATAATTCAAGAAAAGCCACGATAAACAAGCCGCAAGATTAAAACTGAGCACTTCAAATTTTAGAATGCTAATGTTTGTTTTGTACCATACTAAAAGTATTATCATCTTCAAGCATTTATTTTTTCAAATTGGTGGATTACGTGGAACTGAAAACGCGAAAAATATAAAAGAAGAGATAAACGCAGCTTTGAATAACCTATTTCTCTCTTAAGTACATTTACAGATATAAAAAAAAACATCAAAGAAAACAAATTCGTGCTAAATCAACACAATCTTTAGTTCATTATGAAAAATATTTCTACAGGATGAGAGTTGCTTTCCCTTTATACTATCAACTTGGATTAAATTCTACTTCCGTACTATTGATATCGATATCGAGAAACAAAAATTTGAGGATTATAAATTTCCACTAACAAAATAGGTGGGTCGATTAATAATGGTCTGTGTTTGAGGATAGGTAGCGTTGTTGAGTAAAGTTACAATTATATTTTTTTCTGTTATTTGTCAAACAGCATCACATAAATAAGTTTTCCACATCATAAAAACAACTTAGTTCGCTATTTTCCTGTCTTTGAAGTTGTAATTTCATCCAATCTCATTATGACACAATGACTTCTAATACAGTGAAAAATAAATCATACTTGTGAAAAATTACTTGAGGGTGATATATTCAAGGGCAAACTGCATTATTATTATATTATTGCTAGATGAGTGATTGCCATGGTTCTGGGGCGCCATATCAATTATTAGCTCATAAGCTAAGATGACAATTAAAATCTTCGACAAACTTCTTCTGAGCTGCAGTCTCATATGACTATACCATTGGATACGATGATGCTACAATGGATTGATTGTCTGTATCTTGTCTTTAACTAATTCCTTGTTCTTCTTTTACTCTGTTACAGATATGTTTAGTTGACAGTTTAATGTTGGTTATTGTTCCTTATGTAATATTCAACTCATGGAGATACAATTACAACTGCCGTAAGTTATGAGGCATCAACTTCAAATCAAATGGAAATTAGCAATTTACAACTAGAAATCATTTTAAGTATTACTTAAATCATAGAAGTAACATCTTAGAAGTACAAATTGAATTAGTGTCTAGATTCAATGCATATTTTACAATTTCCCGTCACATTTCGTACGAATATTTTAGATTTTACCAAGTGATATACGTATTATCTTTCTGCTGCTACGCGATGCTAAACGCAATTACAATTCTTTTGGTGCTATAAAAACAATCAAAATAAATAACAGATTTTTTTACGTTTCATTGGAGATGTGGGTTTTACCCTCCATTCGCTGGAAACTAACTACCCACATTGATCCCACGTGGTCACTCATTTAGTGAAACCTCACTGAACGTTACTTTACCAGTGCTCTATCGGGAAACTGGTGTATTCAACGTGCAATAGACACTGTCTCATATTATGCACTTCTGGACACTAATTGATTCATTTTATATTTTGCTGTGCTTAGCTATTATGATTTCTTTGTAATAAAATTATAAATAATTTTTAAGTAAATTTCCAATGAACTAGTCACTTTGTAAATACTTATTTATAAAAATTATTGTTCAGAAATTTTGTATGTAATGTCATTTTTCAAAAGAATAGACAAAATAGAAAATTGTAATCATAATAATTTGTAACAATCATATTTTATGCTTACATACTGTTAACGCCAGCGGAACTCTATTTTTTTCTAACTTTCAATTACCTCATAATTCAAGAGTATTTCATAGAGAAAAAGCTCTCTGAATTAGGTTAATTTGTCTGAATGGACTGAATAGAGAAACAACGTAGATTTACTTGTTTCAAACATTGCTTGCTAGCTTTTTTGTGAATTCGAAGAATTCATCATAATGAAATGAATAATACTTCAGAATACCTCATGTCCAGAAATGCTGATATTCAGAACAAATGTGTTGAACATTTGTTGATACAAAAACTGCTTCTTTGGCTAGAAACTAATGGAAATTACTTTGAAAATAGTCACATCGGATAGTGCATTTTTTTTTAAAATAGGTTTGCGAACTAGTTTAGATATGAAAAAAGCATCGAAAGGACAAAAAAAGTAAAAGAAAATTGTACATAAAAATTGTGCCAATATAAGAACCTTTGTCACTGTGATAACAATAATACTTTTTCAATGACCATGATCAATAAACATCGGTCATTGTCTGACCTCGAATCTTTGACCTTTGGCATGAGAGTCTATGTTATAAAGACTGGTCTAATTGGCTAGGTAAATTATATTACCTAAGATTATGAACCGTGCGCCAGTTGTTTATTCTTAGTAGTCATAAAGAACGTTAAATTACTTTTAAAAAGTGGATTTCCCCTGGCGTTAGAAATATTAGAATTAGTACTTTCTAGATATATTTGCAGTAGATACTGTGTACTGACATACCTATTTATAATTTTTTTAAGCTCACATTTTTGAAATGGTGTCTAGAATAAGATTATTCATGTATATTGTTTTTTACCGTGGAAAAATCAGTGAGGAGAACGGGCATGGTAAAATATTCGGAAGCGAAATATATAACAATAAACCAAATTATTGACAACAGTCATCTTTCATATTGTGGTTATTATTCTCTGTGTATGGTCATGCGAGGTAAGAATTGATGTATTACAAGATATAAAAAAAATAGCAACAGACTAACTGCTAATATAGTAATATGCAGTGGTAAAGAATAGTTTTAAACCTCGTCATACCAACTATTTCGCTCCCTTTTTCCTCCAAAACGTCATTTTTTGTCACCGATGCAGAATCAAAATGAATGTCCTTATTCTAAGCACCTGTAAAATCCTAGTTGTACTTACAGTTTCTAGTGAAAGATAAGTAGGTACTTAAAAATATATATTTATATTATTTTTTATGAAAACCCAGATAGCATATTATAATTATGTTCTCTCTTACTTGAAATTTATCCAAGTTAATTGCGCAAGTGTATTAGTGAAGTAATTTTTAAAGTTACCATTCTTTATCATACAGAATTGTTTTTGAATCTGGCAAAACGATTCTCTTGGGTTAATTGATTTTGACTTCCTTATGCTTGATCTTGTACCCATTTTTAATATACTTGTAAGATTTGACAACCTTAACAGTATTTTTATATTTGAATGTTCAGAAATCATGTCAAAATCACAGCTTGAATTTCACTTGAACAAAGTGCTATCTGGGGAAATAAATAGAATCACATTTTCCATGCTTTATGACTTTTGTTCTTTACCAATCTTTTTAATAACGGAGGTCACTCAGCTTTAATGACAAATATTTCTATTTGCAATAAACAGTTTTTTTTTTCTTCAATTCATGGTTCTTTCAAAAATGATACCTCAAAGTTACAGTAAAAAAAATCCGCAAAATATAATAAAATATTATCAGTTTTTGGGTCTTTTTTTTTTTCAAAAACACTCATAAAAACGACTCTTTTTTATATCTTTATTTTTGGTGAACAAAAAGTCTTCTTTTCTCTCTGTCTCTATTTTTGCTTAAATTTTGTATTTTCCTATATTAAAAATGAGAATGAGATAATAAAAAAATGGAGTGAAGTTGAATAGCCACTAAATACTATCCCTTTGTCAATGAGGTACATACTTTAATAGACGCGTTTATCCAAACTATTACATAATTCGCTTACGTGTAATTTCATAATTTTAGCAGCTCTATTTAATTTTAAAGACCTTTTTTCTGATTTTACAATATAGAGAGAGAAAAAACCTCTGATGGTGATTTTCACCGAAATCTTTATAGCTTGACTTAAGTTATCGTTAATTTTTAGTGAGGTTAAACTTCCAGTTATCTTTTGACATCTTATTTTATTCAGAGCTTTGTAATACTGTTATAACAAAAATCAGATTAAGAAACATTTAAAACCCTTTGTAAAACTATTACATACAACAAATGAAAATGACGAAAACGCTTGATTTATTTCTTGGATGTCATTTTCCATGTTTGTATCGGATTCTTCAAGAGTTTTTGGACATGGCACTAAACATAGATGAAAGACCATTGTTAAACTCCTTAATGAGAATTCAAGATACACCATTTTTGGTCAAATTACTGAAGTTAAGCAGCCTGTAACGCAATACTTGGATGGTTGAATGCTTGAGATGACCACATATTGTTGACTTCCATATAAAAGACTTTCTCACTTACTAAGAATCTTTCTCTGTCTGAAATTTTGAAATTGTAAAATCTGTTATGTACGCATTATAAAAACTGCTAATACTACAAAAACTGAATGGTTATCTTTGTGAGGTACCTATTCAATTAGTATGTGCACCAGAAGGGGAAACAATATTTTCTCCCTCTCTATCTCTGCATTGTTTTTGCTTCTTCAATAATTAGGTGAACATTTTCCCTTGTATATTACCTTTGCTTCTTTTTATACCTCGAGGTATGACAACTTTTTTTAAAATTCAGTTAAATTTTTTACTAATAAAATAAAGTCTGCAACCGTGAAATTTGTGGTGTTAGCAGTTTGTAAAATTTCCATTTTATATTTTTGTTTTGTCATATTCGTACATTATCAAATGGAGTTACTATTCGATCGAATTCAGAATTTTTTATTACAGTTGCAATTTGTTTACACGTTATAGTTTATAACATTCTTTTTAATGATCTAACTAGCCATGACTACTTTCACACGGAGATATACGGGATTTTATCGAATAGAACAGTGGCAATCTGACAATATGATTTCTATTTGTTTCTTCACACTGAACCAATACGTGAAAATCCGGCATAAGTCGATTCCGTCCAAATTTATCATTACGATTCGATAAATTTCGAATGTGTTTTTCAGTGTAAGGCATGCATATTTTGATTGTGTTATTCTCAATAATTGTCAAACTAAAAAAAAAAAAAATTAATAAGTTTCCAAGTGGTATTTGCTAAATCTCGTGCATGAATATATCGTGCATGTGAATGTAGTCTATTACTCAGGCGTCATATCCGTTATTGATGGCATGGCCTTTCTAAAATGTAAATATTTTTGGGAAAAATATAGTGCTATACAAACCTATGTAATCTTTTCATAAATTCGCCTTGACCATATTTTTTCTACTGCCTATTTTTATGTATTCTTTTTAGTCCTCAGACTACATACTAAATCTGACGACTGTTAGTAGCCTCAATGCTGTAAAGACTAATATGTAGCTACAAAATTTAAGATAACGTCATTCTAGAATCAGTTCTTTTTTTATTACACAAATTTACTTGATGTATCTGAGTATATTTTGGTGTGACAAATATTTTCTGAAGTAACTTGTGTCTATTTACTTGTGTCAAACATAAAGTGTTTTATGAATTTTAGGTTGTAAAAAAACATATTATAGTTATATTCAGAGAAGAAACAGATATGAATATTATCCAAATATCCTTGGAATATATTTTCTGTGATCATAATGAGGGACTGTTAATTTCGATCTCTTTGTCTTTGTAAAGAAAAAATATGTTAATTTTATAATATTTAAGCAAAGCCATAAATATTGCTATTTTAAAACCTAAGCAACAACAATGATTGGTAATCATTTATGTGATTAACATACTGAGATCAATAACTATTCTTTGTTGACCGTGTATAAAAGTACTTTAAATGTAAATGATGGTGTAAAATAATTGTTTTATGAATACGCTGAAATATCATTTCATTAAGCCGATGGTGTAAAGTAGCTCAGAAATATCTTTACAGCTAGATTTCTAGACCTGGCAACCGATTTATGTTACTGATACAACTTATACAGCAAGACATAAATCTATCTACTCAACAATTATGACAGATTTTAAAATTTACGACCAAATAAAACCTGGGACTCCTTGAAAGATTCAGCGGGGACCTTTAAATATAAAAATAAAATTGTTCTTGTTGTCCAGTCGTGATGACTGAACGAGTGAATATGGCCACATTATTTATTTATTTTTAGTATGTGTAACTTATTTATATTTCAATGTGATTTTTGTTTATTTTTTAGTTCTTGTATTTATTTTTGTATTTATTTGCTTTACGTTGTAAAGTAAATTTATTTTCCTGTGTAATTGCACTCTAACTAAGTTGTTCAGTGAAACTTTAAAAAAAATATATAAATATATACTACAGTGATTAATATTGTTCTAAAAAAACACCTTGTCAATTATTAGCTCCCAAGTTATACCGATTAAATTTTCAGAAGACTTCTTACATATTACTGCTATCACCTAATTTTCATTAAACTAATTGCAGGTCTCTATTGAGACTGATTGCAATTATCACTGCGATCTTTATTTAGATTTATTGTGACCAGTATTTCGAAGAGGGGGGGATGGAGTTTGATTCAAACCAACAGCCTCTGATTACAAATTCACCACCTCAACAAACCAAAAGATCTACTGACGCCCTGATGCCACCTCATATAATGATGATGAATTATATTAGTATTTTCATGACAATTTTGAATATTTACCTGCTTTATTGTCCCGATTTTTTTAGAAAAGAAATCTGCAGTAAAAAAAATAATATCTTTTCAGAAAAAATCGAAATGACAATTTTGTTAAAAAAATAGGTAAATATTAAAAACACTAAAATATATTTACCGAAGATTATCTTCTTCTTTATTCAGCTTAACGAATATCTTCAACATTTTATCCTGTAAATCCTAGGAAATAAGATAGAAAATTGATAAAAGTTTATATTTTCAGTCCCAATCTCGAATGTTTCATATTATCTCGATAAAGTCAAAAATCAAATTTAAACACGACTGAGATACTTTATATTTACTATACTTCGCAGACGATCAAACGATAAAGTAACAAAATATTCTATAATATTTTTGATGCAATTTTAATTCTTTAGAGTATATGTATACAATTTTTTTGCTTGGACAGAAAATAATATTGTGTATATTCTATACTCGCAGCTCGAACATTATACATGTGAGCACAGTACGCTATGATCTTTAGTAAATCATGTGTGCATATTTCTAACGGTTCATATTATTTCTAATACGAACAGAATATTAGCAATTGTTTTCAAGCTACAAGAAAAAGTGGGTTTTGTAAGAAAAGAAGAAGAAAGATAATAAATAATGTTGTGTGTGGTGCAAGATACCACATACAGGGTGTCTCATACCATTGACACTCAGACAAGGCTTGATTGAATAAGACCCAGTGTTGTACTTACTTAGCCTACTGTTTATTCGGACACCCGAATATTTTTTCGTTATCTGCTTTAGCTACACATTTTGCCAAAAAAAAATATAGTTTAATCCATTGAAGGCGATTTTTCCGTTTAAAGTCGGACTTTCCGGAGATGATCTGCATTTGGAGACAGTGGTAAACCGGTCCTACTCAATGTTTGAGAGACAATTTTTCTTTAATAATAATGACAACCATTTAATAATAATGACATTTATCATTATTAAACTAGTTGCAGGTTTTAGTAATGCATTTATCACTGCCACCTTTATTTAGATCTATTGTGATCAGTCTTTTGATGAGGCGGAGATGGAGATAGTCTCGAACCAACAGCCTCCTGTTTACAAATCCACCTCCTCAACCAACTGAGTTACTGGGGCTGTAATAATAACGATTTAAGATTCCAAAACTACTTGCCAGAATGATAGGCAAATATCAAATTTATATTAAGAAAAATCCTTCATTTTTATGGCTCGAACCACCGACCTTCGTTACGAGAGCCCTAGGCTTTATCAACTAAGTTAGCTGGTTCGATTTTAAATGCATAACTTCCTAATTATTTCTGTTTGGTGACACCCTGTCTAAAAATTTACATTGAAACTTGCATTTTTTAAGCAGAATAACAACTACAAGAGAATTTTATTTCCTTAACATCTGTTACATATTTTATTTGGAAATTTTCTTTTCTTTCAAAACGAATAAATTTGTATTTTGCTGATTTGAACAAAAAATGATACAAAATTAAAAGCACGTTGAACTCTACAAAAAGGATTTAAATAAGCCATGTGCAATTTAATCTATAAAAGTAATTTGTATTTTTTATTGAAGAAGAAAAAAAAAACACATTTCAAATTTACGGATATCGATAACTAAATTCTCTATAATCTCAAATTAAACGTTCTAATTTCTAATTGGAAAAAAGGAGTGAAAATCTATGATATTTATTTTCAAAGGGTCCATAGAAATTTTCAATCATTTGAGGATTTATCTAAGTATTAGGTTTTTCTGTATGTATACGGGATAGCAAATTGATAAATTCGTCCTCTAATTGATATGGAAATTTACAGTTTTAAAGCCAAATGTGGTGTCATTCATGTTTATCGCAGAATTTAATTTCATAATCAGATTTGAGTGTTTGACATGAATGTAATGTGCTGTGAAACCTAGAGTGCAGAGGATTTTGAAAGGAATTCTGATTTGTATGATATGATTTGAAATTTCAAATATTAGTATATTCGAGAGGTGATAAAGTTTTTGAGTTTAGAGCATATAAAACAAAATATAAATGCGTAAAGAAGCAAATATAAAAGGTACAGTATTGAAAACTTAACTAGGTAGTTATTGTTATTACTTATTAATAATGATTACTGATTTCATCACGTGTTCCATGATATCACAAGGCATGCTCCTATAAGAAATAATAGAGGCGGGTAAAGATCGAACGAATGAACTTTTAGAACATGTTCCATCAAGTGAACGATTCTTCAAGAAGAGAAGTTCAATAAGTTCACCAGTTCTTAACATTATTATAATCTGTATTGTCATTGAAGTTTGATTTAGTTGATGAATCCGTTCAATCAAAATACTAAGAGAATCAATTAACACTAGAAGTTCAAAGTTACTTTTACATAAATACAAATTTTGAACGGGTACAATCAATCAAAAATTCAAAATATGAAACCTGAGAAACCAAGTTCGAAGAGTGTCAAAAGTATTAACGGAGTGAAGGCTGAAGTGAACTTTATAGAAGAACAGTTCATTAAAGTGAACTTGAACTGTAAGAACGAATCATTGAAGTGAACGGCTCTTGCCCCTTTCCAATAAATAATTATACAATATTTAATTGAGTTTTACATATATTCTATGATTTTGTCATTAAATTGAAAACGCTTCTTTAATTCCGTCCTATGAAATAATAAAAACTCCACCGTGGAATTAAAACAAATTTATGGTTTCTTTGTGAAAGATAAGATTTTTTTTTATTGAAAATCTAATTCTTTAACTGTTTAAAGAGTGTTATTTTAAGATTATTATAAATCTTAACTCTAGCAACCATATAATATAATAAAATTTAATTATTTAACCATAACTTGTTTCATTAATTACATATCGTATATCACGATGAATTTTATTATAATTCCTCTTTAATTTTTATAGAATTTTAAATCTTTCGGTGACAAATTTGTCTTCTCCCACTATAATCAAAATTAATCGTTTTTTTTTTTTTTAAAAAATGTGATATAACATTTCTTTTAAAACTCTTGAGATTTCTTTATTGTAAATCACTAAATATATTGCAAAAAAGGCTAGACATAGAATTAGATTAGAAATATTATGGAGTCTGATTGAAAACTATTTAAATATTATGTGAAGATATGCATTCGTAAAATGCATTAAAAACGTAATAAACCTCTTTTAGATTGGAATAACTTTAAACATACACTAGGTAATAGTCGCTATGAGAATTCTTGAAATACTCGTAACAAGCTCTGCACAAATGACATCAATCTGAATATTTCATCACATTATGTTTTTGAAGGATTATTTTGCTTTTAGTAAATTAACTTTGGTTAGATAAAATTTGTGTACTGAATTCAGTTGAAGAAACACGATCGTTTTCAGTGCTGTTATTCGAAATTCAGCGCTCTTATTGTTTCTATATGTTTTTATTACTATATCTTCAATTTTGAAGATTAAATAAGTGTAATTTGTTTTTAATAAGTAATGGATTTTTCATGATGTTTTAATCAACTCCGAAAAAAATAAACAATTGCCCATTTTAATATATTTTGAAGAAAACTCATTTAATATTTTGTAGAACATAATTAAAAATTCGAAGGAAAGGAAGCTCATGTCACCTTTCAAAACATTTATCATAATTTAAAATAAATAATAATTAATTATGTATTTTTCACATTTTAATATTTTTAAAACATATACAAAGTGGGTGTCAAAAATTATTTGTTTATTCTACCACCCACTAAAATGAAATCATATTGTTCAAGCGAACGCTAATAGTTGAAAATAATTAACTAAAATAAAAACCTTTAAGGAATATAACTTCCGGAGCGGGAGACGTCGTTCCACTTGAATGGTTAAACTCATTATCGCATGTGTGAGTGTGCAACGCTGCGAAGATATGCAACACAATGTGTTCCTTAGAATAGAAACAGTTTTCTTGCAATCTGTATCAGATATTTAATCTTATTTTTATCTCACTATAAGGCCTGCTTCGCGGATTATGTATTGGCCCTTGGCTGTTTTACTCGCAGGAAGTTTCTAATTGCAAATATATCACTATTGTTTCTTTATGTATTCAGCAGATTACATTGTTACTGATTTCAGTTATAAGTTCTTGTCAGTATGAGTTCGAAATTTATAGATTGTTTTGGTTTGTGTAGAGGGGAGGGCTGCAAAGTATTTTTATCTTTCTGATACTCTCGCATCTTACGTACAGTTGAGGAATTAATGTAACTACTAATTCTCTGTGCAATTAGTAGAATAACATTGTTAGCAATTTCAAATTGATAAGTCCTGTCTTCTTATGAGATGCAAATAATTTCGCGTGAAGCATCTAGAGTATAAAGTATCTATTGTATTCGTGCAGAAAATTTTGACTTTGAGTGAGGTAGAAATGAAACTATATCTTCTCCTGATTGAAATATGTGCTCTAGCGAGCTAGTTAATAAGAGATAATTACATTCATTATCTCCTCAAACTTAGTCCTTATTGACATCTCTAAAGAATTTTAGTCAACTGAAGATAATTTTTGTTTTTATAGTGGTGTTTGTCTATAATGTATATTGTATAATCCGCGGTCTTTTTATTTTTTGAAATAAAGAGCGTTATATTAATTCCTAAAACAGCAAATGTATATTTTCATTAAGGAGATGCACCTTCGTCTTTCATCGCTAAACTTTTCTCCAATTTCAGAAGATCAAAAAGATATTTTTTAAGAACAATATTTTTTTAATATAATTTCATAGAATTTAAAGACAGATATTTCCGAGTAGAAATTAAGTGTAAAATATTTTGACAGTATATTATGATTGTAAGACATCAGCTGAACTTCCTAAACTACGCTAGTGCTAGTTCTTTGAACTTGATATAATAAATCTAAAATCTTATAATAAGATAGATGAGATTTAATTGAAATTTTTACAATAATCGAGTGTTTTTAACGTTGTTGTTACAGTAGGCATAGCGGATGTTTATAAAATCATTAACCTCTGCTTAGAGAACGTTTAATAATCTCATAAAAGAAAGAAAACGTTCGACTTACATAGTTCTATCTTAATATTTTTAAATTAGTTTTACTAAAGGAAATGATTACCTAAAACAAACAAGGGTGATTTTAGATTGGAATGCCTTGAAATTTTTGTAGACATGTGCTATTTATATTAGGTCCTTTTTTGGTTAGGGAGTATAATTTTTTTTGTGGATTTCTTAGGGGTTTTAGTGGGATCCTTCTTCATCCTAACGATGATTTATGGTAGAGATCATGCACTTCATCATTGGTTACTGGTTAAGCTTAATTAGTTATTTTTAATGAAAAGAAAGAAAGAAAGAAGACATGGTAGCTCACTTTGTAAGCAGAATATCCGGGAATGACTCTGGGAAGAGATGAAGGCTCTTGGGAAAAGAAATTTCCAATAAAATGTTCCAATCTACAATTCGAACTATTGTTAATGTGGAAACCGCTCGAAGATTATTCCACATTCTAATCTCTCTTCCTGACAAAAAATGTGGAATATTTAACAAAGTCCAATTAATATAATGGTCTTGTAATACCACACAGTTTCAGTGTGTGCATTGAATTGAATTTGATTTTGTTTGCCATGTTCATCTTAGTGTGCTTTGTATGTTTGTCTTTCTCTTATATCAAGCAAGGAACATTAATTTTTGTTACTTTGACCTCTCTATACAAATCAAGTTAATACTAATTGATACAATGAAACTACAGGATGATCAATGAAATCTTATAAAACATTGTAAGCCGACATACCAAACACATTTTCCTTCTAAGGAAAACGCGTTCTTCCTTAGCTCATGCTGATGTCTAAATGGTGTTAATTATTAAATACTTGGAATCATAGGATTGGTGACAACATAGCAGGCCTTTTCTTGGGCTTAAAGTTGTACAACACATTTTCGCCTCTACCGCCAATTCCACGATTCTGTCATCCATCAACCTATGGACCCATCCAAGGAAAAAATTAAGCGCAAAATAAATTTTTTGTTACCTTTTCCTCAAGTGTTCATTGAAAATAATAAACCACAATATGCGACAATTTCGAAAAAAAAAAAAAAAATCGATGCGTATGTTGAATTTTACTCCATCTTGAACATTTAAAAAATAATCTTCAAAATAGTGGAGCAAAACTCAAATACGATTTTTTTAAATTGTAGAATATACATGGGGCTTCGTCATTTCCACTTGTATTTGACAGTTCTAGCAAGTTGTTTCCAATTTTTCTAAATCAATTTATGATTGCGGCAGTTACTAAATCAATCAATCTATGATTGCGGCAGTTACTCTACCCAGTATAATCCAAATTAGCACAATGAGACAAAGACGTTCTGTGCTATTGAACAATTATCAATTCTATCCTCAAACTCAAAACCGTATGTTATTATTTCCTCTCGTTTTGTTTATTCTCAGCACGAGAAATACCAATCTATTCGTTATGTTATAATTGCTGCTCTTCATAATATTATTATTTTCGCAATGTTTGTTTGTTTTTAGTATCTTGCCTACAGATATGTACCTTCTCAACTTCAAAATTTTCATTTTATTAGTTTTGCTTCCGTACAATCTAATTTTCATTAATATTCTCATCATTAAATTTTACTTGAAAAATCTGATTCGAGTGGAAAATCGTTTTGTTGCTATCCAATTCTAACCTCAATTGAAAATATAGTCAATGTTAATCAACAGACAATTTAAATCAGTCAATAGACAATTTGAATCAATGTTGGTCAATAGACAATTTGAATCAATGTTAGACAATAGACAGTTTGAATCAATATGTATTTTTCTCGTATTTTTCGAATTCAAATATAATTTATACGCTATGTTTGCATTTGCTATTAGCCTCCAGTTCTACAATAAAAAAATCTTGTCCACACAGAAAATATATTGTGTTCACGTAAGGAACGTTGTCACAAATGGTGGAAAAATCATTTTTTAGGATAATTCGAAATTATTTTGGGATCTATCTGCTGACCATAGGCATGAAATTCCTATGCTTGATCAACGAGCTAATATTTCGATCAAACACAGAGAATATATTTTATATTAATTTTTGTTGTGTAGAACAGAAAGCTATTTGATATAGCTTAAATTAGGATAGAGTAAAGAGTGATATTGCAAGTTTTTAAAGAAGTATTTTTTCTTTTTTGTCCTTGAAGTCTCCTTCATGTTTTCCACATTTCAACTGTGTAGCTGTCAACCGCTTTTGAAATTAGTACCATCTTAAAGGCGAATATATGTCATTGTCATCCTTTGAGTGCTAAACTCCAAAAATAACGTATACATTTTCCAAAAATTCAAACTAAATTTAGACCACATTATAAAAAAGAGATTCAGCATCCCAAAATCCAACTCATTCATTTTTATTAAAATCCGTTTCATTGTTTGAATTACGTTTCATTGTTTGATGTAACGTTTCACTTTCAATGCTTTATTTTATGTTTCAATTGAAATCAAATATAGAAAATAAATTTAAAATATTTTAATAATATGTTTTTTATTTTTGTTAACTTTTAAATGAAAAAAAGATTTTCCTCATGTTTGTTCATAAAATGTTCAAAATTAATTACAAACTCAAACTAACTATTATAATAATGTAACAAAAGTATTATTTGACTTTGTATCATCACAGTATGGAATGAGTTTTTATATTATATATAGGGTGTTCGTGTTGTACAACGAATAACATCTGCTGTACCACATATTAACATGATTTGAAGAAAACTTTGGTTTACCAATTTCACAAAATAAACCTTGAATATGTGTGACGGTAATGTTGAGCTTCTTGCACAAACTAGACCCCAAGCGGGACCTAAAAACCTAATCAATATCATTATTTTTGGAATGGAGTTTTTATTATTTTGTGAGGGAATACCTAAAATATCGTGGTATCCAAAGTTTCATTATTCAAAATAGTGAGGCAAAAAATCATTCCAAAATGAAAGTCGAAATTATTTTATCTTATATTTTATAGTTCCAAAAATATTCAGAAAGTGTACTAGGTATATTTTTATTGTATTTGAAAATTGGTCGTTATTTGTTTTCTTGACTTTTTATAATGCAACTTAACAACATTGTGACAACGTTTCTCACGCTGTCTTTTCTTCTAGTTTTTTTTTTTTTTTTTTTTTTTTTTNAAAATTAACGTAATTGATTCCCCATTTTTTTTTTTTTTTTTCATTCTATTTATTATATTCCTCAGATAGCAAGGAATCTTTAAACGTATGAGTCTATTTTCGGCGATTCGTTATTCACTCCTGGATGGGGAAAATGTTCAATTTGTATGTTCTCTTACACATTCTTCATTTATTATGTACATCATATCAGATTTCAAACTTTTCGTTTTTGAACTTTTCGTCCTTTGTTTTCTAACACCTTTCAAATTTTCTCTAAGTAATATCTTTTAGAAATTTGAGATTTCTTTTATAATCTGAATTTGTTTTATAAGTCAAGAAAAGGGTCTTTTATCTTTGTGATTGCAATGTATGAGTTTTCAGCATGTTAGTGACGTTTCATATTCGAATACCTTTCTCATGTGAATTAATAATTCTATGAAAAATAACTTGAACATTTTAATATTAAATAATTCAAATTAGCTGTCTTATATTTTACAGTCACATTTTTTTTTTTTTTTTTTTTTTTTTTTTTTTTTTTTTTTTTTNATTTTTTTTTTTTTTTTTTCTTTTCATAGAATATGTTAATACATATTTCTAGAAATAATTATAAACATTAAAGAAAATAAAACGGATTATCTTGTCTATCTGAACATAATGCAAAATGATAATCAAACTTTTATCAGATACCTACTTGCTAATAGATTAAAAATGTAATGGGATTACGATAAATAATTACAAATAAAACGCCCCAAGAACACTGCGTTCTTTTCTACATCAAATTGAGTTTGATTGATTAAAAAGAACATTTCTTTCTGAACTGAAAATGCAATAGAAATTATTTTTCTTGTTTTTGAGTTTGAAGATATCTCTTAGTTTTTGATTCTTAGATTGAAATGAATTTTCATGATTTTATTTAATCAATATTCTTATTGATTTTCCATAGATTCTTCTCGTGACTTTGAATTGACAATGTTCATATTGATTTTTTTAGAAACTAATTTTATGATTTTCATTTGGGTAATGTTCGTATTCATTTTCGATGGCAATGAATTTTCATGATTTGGTCAAGGCAATATTCTTTCTTGTTTTCATAGTTTCCTTCATTAAAACTATCAAGTATAGATATGAATCATTAATATTATTATATTATATGAATAATTATAATTATCAGCATTTATTTATTGGAAAATATCTTTTTGACTTATGAAATATAAATTACAACCCACCTTATTGATTGTTTTCTTTGTACTTATTATTTAAAAGGTTAAATGTAAGAATATTATAATTCTTTGTCAATTGTTCAATGTTCAATGCCAGTAAACACTTTGATACTGATCTCCCTATTTGGACTTACTACGTATAATTAGGATCATTGCCATTTGTACTTTTACTATTTACTTATATTCATATCAAACGTCTTACAATTATTATTATTATTAAAACATTGGACAAAACACAGAAAAAATAAAACAAACAATAATAACCAATGAAATTCATTGTAGAATTATGTTTGAAATTGCTACTATAATTTCTACTCGTTCGCGAAATAGTGTTCTAAGAATATGAATGTTAATTATTAGGCACTGGTTTGTTTAAGACGCAATAATTGCAACGTGCTTAATGACATGTAACATAAAAATAGTTTGAAAATTGAAAATTAAAGCTCGTTAGTTTGATGACTGCAATATATGTTTGAGAAATAATTACTTGGAAAACATATAAAAATATAAGTGAAAAATAATAAGAACCTTGTATAGGCCCTACTATTTTTGCTTCAAAATATAAATTTTGATTTACTCAATTCACATTTATCATTGGAATTATTAGTTGACATCAAATAAATCGATAATAGCTGGATATATGAAACCTCATCTCCAAATAACATAATCTCTTCTATTCTCATTATAGTACTTATCTATTTTGGGGGGCTAATAACTGACAAGGCACTTGAAACCAGGGAAATCTTTTATCTTTTATTCGTATAATAAAAATGAAATTTCAAAACAAATTATTTCAGAATTTGCATTCCGTAAATTTTATTTATTTACACCATCGGCTCAGCTGGAATTGGTCCATGAAGATTACTCTCATATTTAATTATTATGAGAAAATAATGCTGAAATATATAACACTTAAAGCTGATATGTATTTCAGTTGAAACTGATGACATTTCACTGATTATTTTCAGTATTTAGGATGTTATGCGATCAACGCCTAAGTGACTCATTTGGCTCCTCGATTGAAAGTCATCCGGAAATCAATAATAATCACTTGCCGACCCCTGGCCTAAATCTGTGCTGTATCTCTAAATAGTTATTTAACCTTCTGAAGTTCATTGTGAGTATTTAGTGATTAATTACTCAAGAAACTGTACAGGAAACACTAATCGTCAGCCTAGAATTTAAAGAAAGTATTTCTTTCTTCTTCTTTTAAAAATCAATACCGAAAGAGATAAATTTGTCTGAACGCCCTTATGCATTTCATAAAAAGTAATAGTCTATAGATATTTCTTTTTTCGGAAATATAAATATGAGCATTAGAGTTAAATAATTTTATACAAAGAATAAGATTTTGCGTAGGTCTCCAACACTTTGGCAGCAAGAACGGAACTAATTATGACCAAATAATAATATTTAATTTACTTTCTTGTATTTATTTGAAAGATAAATAAATAAAAATGTATGGAATTATATTTATTGTTGTAGCTTACCAAATATGTATTTACCAGTAAATTGTTTGTAAAGTTGACGTAAATATTATCTAGTAGGTATCTTTGTTCTAATAAACTGTGTTTGTTAGAAATGACAATTCATAATAAATTATAAATGTTTTGTTACAACTGCATCTGGCTTACAATATGTGGGACTCTTTCACGAGTGTTTCTCACATGGTGGTATGGTATAATTTCTTTGTGGTACACTCTCATGAGTACTTTATATGTTTTAGGTGTCAATTACAGCGTTACAAGTTACGATATTTCATTACGTAATGTTACCCTCTAATTTTACTGAATGATTTTCTTGTGTGCATTAGTCCCCTTAAATTTCTGACAAACATTACATGACGAAATGTTCATCACAGATTTGCAGATATTTTTATATTCCAAAATTAAAATATGGCAGGTACTAATTGTTACCTGACATCCTTCCTTGGCAGTTTTACTAGGCGACTCCATGATCGGGCGCTTCATGTGACTAAGCTCCTATATTTGATTTTTTACAAAAATGTTAAAACTTTACAGGGTTCGATTCTCTTGATAAATTAAAATTTATTATTCTTTATACATGTTAAATCATAATAACATTGTCTTGATGGACTTACATGATCATATTTCTTTGAAAATAAAATCGAAATTTTAAACAATGTGCCAGCAAAATTTAATGTTCTTCTAAAAAAAAAGTCATTTAACTAGCTCAGTATATAAAAATAATGTCAACAATGAAAAATGTTATAGTGTTATTTTTACATTTATTAAAATTGTTTTGTTTACACGCGCATTATCACCTTCCTACATACATGCGTTTTTGATAAAATATTATGTTTTCTCATTATGCTCTTGTATTTTATATGTTTTGTAGTTTAGTAATTATTTAATAGAAGGTAATAAAGAAAAAATCTCTCTTTTTTATTGTTTTGATAGTTAAATTTTATTGAAAAAATTACCCTGAAAAATGGTTTTCTATTGCTTTTTGACATTATATAATTTGTATAGTAATTTAAGTTATTGTATAGAACGATACAGAAGAATAGATTGTTTTTAAAATCAGCGTGAATATAATTGTAGATTACGTTTTATCATTTCATTCATTCTGTATGTTTTAAAAAACATTCTTCTTCTTTATATGTCGCACACTGTATATTCATTAAATATAACATAATATGAAATACTTCTAACTTTTGTTTTTCTGTGATAATTTTTAATAAATTCAAATATAAATATCTTTAATTTTTCATGAATTATGTTAACATCTTTTTATTTATTTTATTTTTTGAATTTTTTAGAAAAACGAGGTCTAATTGGGTATATACCAGGATGAGAGAAAAGAGGTTCAATATCTTATATGTATTTTAATAATTTATAGAACATTGTGCAATGGGACCCAGACCTGGAATATTTTGGTGTTGTTAAAATAAAATGATATTTTGGGAATTTATGTACTAAAAATCGTTTTGTGGATAATGCTAAATTACTCTTTTAACGATTCTCGATAAAGAACCTCCCTCCATGGTTTAGAGATTTTTCTGTGCCCAATATTGTCTTCTCGACAATCCTCTGGATAGTGTCAATCTTCGTAAACAACACGTTTACATTTGGTTTGAAAGCTTTTCTCCAATATAATGATTGAAAATAAAACGTTTCCGTAAATATTTCCTCAGAACTCTTTTTTATACTTAGCTTTTTGCAAGTGTTACGCATGCTGGAAGAAATCCTCTATGGGGATACTAAATTTAGAATTGTCTCTGAGAAATTATTAAGGAGGAGATATTGCCCCCAAAGATAGCGCCGTTATCTACAAAAAGCAAAAAGTGCAAATCAAAATTAGCTAGAACAAAACGCAATAGGAAACTGTTGATATAAGCAATGTAAATATTACATACGTAAAGGAATTAGACTCATACGATAGGCAGAAAAAACAGAATTAATTAGTGTACGCGAAAACCTTTCCAAAATTGACCTCACCGCACGTACCCTAACAAACCACCCTGAATGAAAGCTTGGTGGTAAAAATGGGGATTAAATAAATGCATATTTTAACATAATTTTCTAACGCTCGTTCACGTTAACAAGAAAATGATATCTTCTCGTTTCCCGAGTTAGCTTTAGCTCTTCAGATCCTCATACTAAAGGAATATACAAAGTTTAAATTTCTTGTTTGTAAAAACAAGACAAATATTTTCAAAATCAGATTATAAAAGCAGAGCCGTAAGATTAAATATCTAATAACACTATTACTTTGAATTTTGCTATAACTCATGTTACAGGGTGGACAAATGGACAAATTGATATTCTTCACTTGTAGACTAAACAATTCAGTTCTTTTGGGAGTACTCAAATTCTCTATAGCTATTTAACCATCACAAGCTCCCGTTTTCCGTTTGCAAGAAGAAGTAAATATATTTTTTTTCTGATCTTTAATTAAATAAATAATAAATATTAAATTCTCTGTGGTACCCTCTTGTATTTTTTTCAGAACGTATCGTTTCCTTTTTTTGGGTGCCTGTTGATTGACTTTTTTTTATTAATTATTATTTTACTGATTATGCTGAACTTATTAAAAATTTGTTTATAAATTTCTTAACTAACTCGGTAGCGTGAAAAAATCTCTGCAGCTTGTATAGGAAAATTCTAAGAATATTATTACCTTAATTTTTATCCCTTTAGGTAAATATAGAGACTTGATATTGCAATGTAAAAATAACTTGTAATGCTATGAAGGCCACCAAAATTCAGATGTAAAGCCAGAATTATTGTGCATTTAAATTATTGAGAGTACTAGTTTGACCCCATTTTTGGTTCATTTTTCGTGGTAAGTTCTCGTAAGTCAGATGCAGTGGTAAGTTTTTGCGACTCATTTTGATTTTTTTATTACCTATTTCTATCCAAAAAAACAAACCAATTTTAATTCTATGAGATATGGGTTTCAACTTATGACAAGTTGCAACATGTGAGAAAAATGTTTACCGCATTCGTTACCGCTTGTGGGTTGAATATTTTTAGTACTCTATTGTTTTTGAGTGTCTTTTTTTCTTCATAAAAACCAATTGTTTTTCAAATTATTTGAACTTCCCAAAAAGTTGTTAGAATAGTCCCTTTCTGATACGGAAAATTATTGTTTTTAGTTTTGATATGAGAATTTTAAAAACTAATATTATTATTTTTTCAGGAAAGTTTCTAGGTACCTATTTTTTCAGGAAAGTTTCAAGGTACCTATTTTTTCAGGAAAGTTTCTAGATACCTATTTTTTCAGGAAAGTTTCTAGGTACCTATTTTTTCAAGAAGTTTCTAGGTACCTATTTTTTCAGGAAAGTTTCTAGGTACCTATTTTTTCAGGAAAGTTTCTAGGTACCTATTTTTTCAGGAAAGTTTCTAGGTACCTATTTTTTGAGGAAAGTTTCTAGGTACCTGTTTTTTCAGGAAAGTTTCTAATGTTCGTCTGCTACTAAAATTTATTTTTATTTTTCTCAAGAAATGAATCTGTCAGGTAAATTGAATTTCCAAGGAACATATAATAATATATTCACTTTGCATATTATGCTGAAATACTAACAAAAATATGAACCTTCACTCTCCATTCAAATCGAATTTAAAAAGGAAATTTGAAATAAAAACGCCATATTATTTAGGTTGTATTTACTACAAAGAAATTTTGGACCACGAGCTCTGGACCACGAGATCTGGAATAATACTTGGAGATATAATACACAAAATCTCTCGTGACTAATGATCGTTAGAAATATAAATTTCAAAATATATATTTGCGATAGCCATAAATCCGATGTTGAGTCTGGAAGGCTTTCGCTTATTATGAATCTTCAGATTCACTTGAAGATATTGTAACGGACGATTTTTTGCGGTATATTCAATTACCCATTTCGCACATCTGTGTACATAGGTGATTCCACTGTTTTGATTTTTAAAACTCTGCACTATAATTAACAAAACACCTTGTATATGTGAATATAAAAAAGTTTAGTATATACTCTAGAACTGTAGCCACTCCCAAACTAATAAACCTGACTATGTGGAAATCAGCCATATCTCTTTGCTTGACACATTATCTGCATTGAAAAATAAACATTGGAATGAGTTACATTAAGCTGGAAGACCGCACGAAATTCATCCGTTTTAAATAACTGGAACAAATAATCAGTACTAATAGTAATTGTAATTTTTCTTTGTTATGCATAGCGCATTACAAAGATTTATTCAAATAACCCGCCTATATCTTCAGACTTGACTTCTAAAGTTACTTTCTTATTATTTCTTTTCTTGATCTCATCAAACAATATATATGNTTTTTTTTTTTTTTTTTTTTTTTTTTTTTTTTTTTTTTTTTTTTTTTTGTAGAAACATTTATTTTTCCGGATTGCACCTAACAAAGTAGCGATAGAAATCATAGAATTGTGGCAACGAAGTTAATAATTTAACTAATATGTATTGTGAACTGTATGGCCATGCCTCTAAACTGCTCGATCTTCAGCATATTTCCTCCAAGTTCTTCAGCAATTTGCTCCCAATATCTCGCAAGTTGTCTGTATCAACTCCTCTTTCATAATGTCTGGGACATAAATCCGTAGCACGACTTGTCTGTATTTCATCTTTGATTCAGCAGAGTATATCAACTCCTCTTTCATAATGTCTGGGACATAAATCCGTAGCATGACTTGTCTGTATTTCATCTTTTCTTCTAGCTTATTTTCCTTTGACCTATCAATCATATCCCACTTCTGTTTTTTTACTCTATTTCTGATTATGTTATTTCTCCTGTATTGATGGAACAGATTTTTTCAATTCTAGTTTCTATTTTTTCAAAAAAATATGATTTTTTTTTTTTTAAATAAGTTTACCGAAGGAAGTGTTATGCGATCATGTTCGTCCCTGCAAGTAGCTATTTTGTGGACGTATCAGCTATATATGCAACATTGATTAACAGTCTCTTTGTAACTCTTTGAGTTTTTTAGGTCTTTCTCTTCCTTCTTGCTGGTATTCCGCGGCCATTGCGCTGAAGTATGTGGATCCGGAGATGTGTGGATTTGAATGTGGATCCGGAGCACAATCTTTTTTTTTTTTTAAAAAAAAAAAAAAAAAAATATTCTTCGTTATTTTCATTTGTTAATGCACTGTTTTCCCCGAAAGAACTCTAGAAGTCGTTTTTTTCATGGTCTAGTATGTTGGGTGGTCTAGTATTGTAAGAAGCTGTTAAATATCTCCTAACACTTTATCTTAAAAATAATAGTTTGACAAAGATAGTATGCACGAGTATTTGCATATTCATTTCAGCATCTGGAAATTACAAATAAAAACCATTCAATATGTTTTTAGCCCAGTCAAAATAGATTTTCGCCTAGAATAAATTCGTAAAAAGCGAGAGATGATTTTATTTCACTTTGGGCATTCCGAATAATAGTAATCTAAGTATGCGGCGGTTTCTGGGGTGAGTTAAATTTTTTAGCGGCCAAAAGCCTCTGAATTTTGCCGCTAATTTTATTTTTTTGTCTTATAACTTAAGAATGATGCATTTTATGGAAAAATTAGGTACTCTATTTTAATGAAAATTAGGTACTCTATCTTAATGAAAATTAGGTACTCTATCTTAATGAAAATTAGGTAATCTATCTTAATGAAAATTAGGTACTCTATCTTAATGAAAATTAGGTACTCTATGTTAACGAAAATTAGGTACTCTATCTTAATGTAAATTTAATTTGACGTCGAAATTTGATTTCCCACAAGCTTTATCTAATATCATTTTTTATTTAGAATAACCGCTTTTAAATGGAATATAATACCCTTTTCTGAAAAAGACTAAAAAATATGCTATTTTCGACTTCCCATTCTGACCAATCTCCTGGACAAATTTAACGTTTAAATATGTTATTTTTTCATAAGATGCATCGTTCGAATCGTTCTAAAATTAGCGGAAAAATTAAGCAGCTTTTGGAAGCTAAAAATTTCAGGTGACCTTACGGAAACCGTCGCAAACTTAGATTACTATTAATCAGAACGCGGATTATTATTCGCAATGTGAAATAAAATCATTTCCCGCTTTTTACGAATTTATTCCAGGCTCGGCTCTTTTTTTTAATTCTAATTTGACTGGACTATATCTTTTGTTTCATTTTTTTTCTTTGACTATATACTGACTGTAATGTTTATCTTCTAAATTATTTGAATATACTAACTTTTCATTGGAACTCGTCACCCATCCCTCTTTATGTATCTCGTGTCTCATGTGATTTAAACAACTAAATAAAACTTATGTTGAAAACACACATATTTACAGTACAATGACTGGCCGATTTATAGTTTTATAATTTAATTTATACGACTTTTACATAAAAAACGTTACAAACATTAATAAAATAAATTTTCGAGGGCTCCTACATTCTTTTCAAAGTATATGTTATCGTTATCTTTAAATCAACAAAGGCCTCGGTATTTTCAGTTTTTGCTAATAAAATAGGTTGAACTAGCTGATTGACTGACTACCAGTGTCCGAAAGTAGGGCTATTTTGTGTCTCATAATTTTATTTTATTATTATAAAACTGGTTTCACGTCGCCTCTATTGTAAATTAATACAATCATCAGTGCAACCTTTGTTTAGTTTAATTGAGATCAGTATTTCGAAGAGAGGGGATGGAGTTAGATCGAATCAACAGCTTTCTGGTCACAAATTCACTGCTGATCTAGCTTTTACATACTTTTGGAAACTTACTTTTATTTTATTATTATAGAACTGGTTTCACCTCTCCTCTATTGAAAATTATTGCAAGTGCGACCTTTGTTTAGATTAATTGATATAAGTATTTCGAAGAGAAGGGGTGGAGTTAGATCGAATTAACAGCTTTCTGGTTACAAATTCACTGCTGATCTAGCTTTTACTTACTTTTGGGAACTTACTTTTATTTTATTATTATAGAACTGGTTTCACCTCTCCTCTATTGAAAATTATTGCAAGTGCGACCTTTGTTTAGATTAATTGAGATAAGTATTTCGAAGAGAGGGGATGGAGTTAGATCGAATTAACAGCTTTCTGGTTACGAAGTAAGTGCTAAATTCACTGCTGATTTAGCACTTACTTACCTTTGAGAACTTACTTGAAAAAAGAATCTTCGTTGATAACACATACTAGGTAGCACCTACTAATAGTGCAAACAATATTCCGTCTCATGAGAAAAGGAAATGCTTATATAGACTATTTTAGCTGAACTCTATTAAAGATAAAATCCTGGAAGCAATTTTGGTATATCAAAAGTCCTTTTAAGAATGAAATTCCTGGTGGGTATTAGAAATTTAAAAATATTTTACTGTCATTTGGCCACTGGAACACGAAGCCTGTACTAAAAGGTGTCCTACTAATTCTCAATTCATATCTTATCTTACGAGTATTCTTGTCAATCCCCCCCCCCCCCCCAAACNNCCCCCCCCCCCCCGAAAAATCATCGCATTCTAACTATCTTCAATCTACTATACACAAAGGCATTGCCTAATATGTTTTTATATCGCGTTTTTATTAAGACCTTTAACGGGAAATTCTTCCTTTGATTTTCTCAACTCATAAAAATAACGGTAAAGAAATCATAATTTCCAAGTTACTCATATTTGGGTCTCTCATATACATATTACATATTCCAACTTCCTAGAACACATTTCCTAAATGTTTTTGTCTCTTGCTGACAAAATTTAAAAAAAGAATATACAGGGTGTTATTTTTTATAAATTGTTTTACGAAAATTCAAGGTTTGGGATATCAATTCGTAACAAATAAACCAAATTTAGATTTTCTTTCGTTATTTATTTTTAGAAGCTAGTATAAAGCCCGCGAAGAGATCCTCTGTTATAAATTAATAACGCTTGTAATAAATTAAAATTAATTTATTACAATTAATGATTTTTTATCTTTCCATAGTTCCCCGGTATGCACTCAACATCCTTTATGGACCTACACCTACCAGCGTATATTAGTTCAAAGAGCATGTTTGTCTGCCGTACCTACAACAACACTGTTCAAACAGTTGCCATTTAATATGTAGGACATACTCGATTTAAATATTGTAGGATTTTATCAATATGCTTTCCAGCACGTTTGATAATAACAGTCGAAAGTAAACATCTCAGAGAAAATAATCCCTTGAAGATTAGTTTTTCGTTAGGACCAAAATTTTAGGGACACCTTGTATATTTTCCTATTTCTAATGGCAGGTAAGAACATCCAATAATATATTTTTATATTCAAAGACCTATGAGCCCAACTGTGAGATGAACTTACAATATATAATTTTATTTCTTTTTGGTTCGATGTTCGATTATTAAAAATGTCTTTCTTTTAATACAAAAAAATAAAAAGAACACAAGCTTGTTTGTTTATTTTTGAATATTTATTAAATATACAAATTATATTGATACAAAACCGAAGAACAAAAATGTGTGATTTCTTGTAAGTTAAAAATGCAAATTTTATTCATAACAATATTGCTTGAGACTGCTATCCCAGCTTTAATTTAAGTTTAGTTTTTAAAAAAAAAAGAAACGAAAATAAATAAATAAAGGGAAACAGCAATTTATTTATATTTTATCTTAAGAACTAATAGTTTTAAAAATAAAAAAAACAAGCATAATACTCAGATAGGTTTCAATCTGAAAGACTTACAAGTGTTTTTTGTATTGGTAGAAGTGTTTAACGTTCATTTATATTCATTGGTAATAGTAGTAATGATGTAAAAAACTAAAAGTTACATAAAAAAAAACTTTTAGAAGATATTAAACTCTTGCTCATCTCACTGAGATTTGTTTGTTTTGAATAGAAGAGAATAATGAGGGATCTGAAACACATTAGAACAAAGATAAGAACTAATAATTCATCCAAGAGTGATTCGAAATGGATCTCCTGTGAGAAGAGTTATGGAGATAGTCTTTTAGTAAAAACCATTTGAATTTTTAACACAAAATGCATAGCAATCAGTGAGATTAACTGGTATTGAAATGAGTAAATCCAGTCCTACTAGTCTAGTGAGTATCACACTGGCATAGTACTTTGGGGTCCCGGGTTCAATCCCTGGTGGATCGGGATATTTTCGACTTTGCGTATGTGTTTTGGGTTGCTCTCTTAGTGTGAGTACCAGAGTAAAAATATTTTGTTTGGTAGAAGATTGAATAGCTTATTAGTATAGAATATGATGCTCTTAGTAATACTGTGGTACCTAAAAAAATGTGAAAAGGTTGTTGGGCCTTACCACAATGAAGTTCTACTTTTACTTACATTACATACACATAGTAAAATCCTAAGCCGATTTGAAATATTCTTAAATCAAGAAAAAATGACAGAAAATTTACTCCTCAATATTCTACTAGGGGGAAGATTTCTTCAGTTGCACTGCAGTATTTATTGACACTTGAAGTATAGATACAATATCAAGACATCTATAGTGTTGATCTGAAAACCAAAATTTTTAAAATTTTATCATAGGTAGTTGAATGTATGAATAACATAGATTTTTATCTTTACCATCCTACTAGTCTAGTGGGTATCACACTGGCATAGCACTTTGGGGTCCCGGGTTCAATCACTGGCGGATCGGGAAATTTTCAACATTTTGTATGTGATTGCACTCTTACTGTGAGTGCATTACCAGAGTAAAAATATTTCGTTTGGTAGAAGATTGAAGAGATTATTACTATAGAATATGATGCTCTTAGTAATACTGTGGTACCTAAAAAAATGTGAAGAGGTTGTTGGGCCTTACCACAAAGCCGATTTGAAAAAATGACAGAAAAATATATCGCGTATTCGTGTCAGACAAGTGACTAAAATTTACTCATCGATTTCCTACTAGGCTGGTCAAGTGATAAATTTTCATCTTTACGAAATATTGCCCTAAAACAGTACCTCTTGTCTGACGGACAAATACCTACGAATGTAAGATTAAATTACATACTTACGGCACATTCCATTTTTGGCGACTCTTGTGTATGGAATCAAAACCATACACAGATGGTTTACTTTGATGTTTGATCTGTTATTTGTTAATCATACAGTTATTGGCTTTCAATAAATATGTCAATCTACAATCAACAACCGAATTCATAACTCTTTTAACCGAATTCATAAAATTCATCGAGGGTGATGGGGTGAGTATAGAATTGTGTTCATCATCTTGCGGAAGATCTTCGAACATAGAGGTCTTGAGATATCCCTTCTACGAACATAGAAGTCTTGAGATATCCCTTCTAGACGTAAACACCGTTTACGTCTTTTTCCGTACCAGTAGAATACTTTACGGCAAACAATTCACCTTTTTTTCGCAAATCGACTCCGGGTTTTATATTTATCCTGAAACCGCTAAAAATGTCATTTTTAGTAATAGCTCGGCTAAAAAGTTTTTTCTTTCTTATTTCTTACCCCATTTTAAGAAGAATTTATTTCCAAATTTCAAGATTCTAGGTTGAGCAATCATGAAGTTACGTTGATTTATATATCTCTGGTCTTCGCTTATTATAACTGGTATTTATTCTCTTCTGTTTAGGATGTCGACATTTGCAAAATCAAAAATATATATAACTTTTGTATATTTATCATTTTCTTGTTTTATCGATATTTTGGTATACCTTTTAGTTTTGTTATTCAGGTTTATGGCTGCACAGCCATGTGATCTCTTCACATATCCGTGCCATTTTATTTGTTAATGCTCAACCTTTTGAATAATATCTGTAAAAAGAAAATGAAGAACATATTCTGGTTATTTTCATGAGCTAGCATTTCTCTCTCCTATTGGTGTCCATATGCCAATATGATTATTCTAGTTTGCATCTCGGAGTTGTCTGACAAAGAATACTGATAGTAGCAGGGGTCCATTTTTTACAAAAGTATTGTTTAAACGCTATTCTATAAGCAATAATTAAGTATGGCAAATATATATTTCCTCTAGAGGTTTATCATAAAATAGAAATATCAAAAAACAGCTTCCATGATCTATGGTCACACTGGAATCGTATCTAGTATGCCCAGATTCGTTTCTCAGAGAGGTCAGCAGACATTAATGATGATGACAATTGAGTGGTCAAGGTGAAGCGACAACGTGCTTATAGTGTACAATAAGAACCTGCTTGAAATATGTTAAAATTGTGGAAAAATTAACTACGTTAATATATACGTTAATCCCATATTCTATGGACCATTTTAGGGGGTGACCTCTATACAAAAGTTGCGTTAACAAAAAAACACGACCTTTGAGTTTCAAAAAATAAATAGTATTTTTTTTAATTACGCCTTTCTGTTTGAGCTATTGAAACGGGGATAAAAATAATTCCCAATACAAGATGTCGGCATTCTTCTGACATCGAAATCATGTCCATTATACTTTCAGCGGCGGCCACAGAACTGGAAGAAATAGGTCATAACTTTTTGATGGTTGACCAAATTTCTTTATGGCCCATTTAAGACCAATGATGTTATGAACAAAAAAAGGTCTGATTTTTTTTCGAATGTTTGAAATTTGAAAAGGAAAATTTTGAGTGAGTAAGCAACAATGCTTTCAATATGATACTTTATTTAGATAATTTTAATGGGTCTCAATGGAGACCTGCTACCAGTTATACGGGGTGAGTCATTTTAAAGGTCATAGTCAAATATATCTTTGAAACTGTTAGAAATAGGAAGAAAACGTTCGAGACAAACTCCCCTTATTTTTAGGAGGAAATTTGAAGGTGACCTTGAAACTTTTCTCCAAAGTCGCCTTCAAGGTTACTTTAAGGTCAACATTGTTTTTTCAAATGGAAATCTATATTTTTGATTGTGGTACCTATTGAATTTTGTATTCAAAATGAAATCTTTTTTTATTTAAATTTATTTGACTTGACTTACCTTGACGTGCTCTGAGTAAGAGATATCTAACATATTATGAGGGTTTATCTGTACGCCCATTTTGAAATATTTGGGCATAAATGTGTTAATTTGAGTGAAACATCAAGGTTTTATGCACAAATATTTTAAAATAGTTGTGCCGTAATGTTACACATGTTAGATATCTCTTTCTAAGAGCTCGTTGAGGACAAAATTATCTCGAAAACTGTACGTCAAATCGAAAAAAAAAAAAATTAGTCAAAAAAAAAAAAACATTTGTATCAAAATTCAATTCAATCAATAATACAGGGTTATATTTAAAAGAACAAAGTTGACCCTAAAATAAAGGGGGGTTTGTCTAATTTTTTCTTCCTATCTCTAACTATTTCCGAGATATTTGACTGTCTGTAAAATGACTCACTCTGTATAATAAAAATTGTGAAGTTCAGTCTAGAATGGTCTACAGCAAATGTGGAATACTGAAACCCCTGTCTGTAAATGAACATTCATATAGAAAACAATCTTAAAATTCATGTTTTCATTACATTTATCTCAGTAAAGAAAACGCCTGCTTTATTTTCCCAACATCGTTCGATATAATGAAATGAGTAAAAGTAAACTCAGAGGTTGTAACATTTGCTACTATTTATTATGCATTAAACTATCTTTTCCATTCTTTTTCTTTTATAAAACACTGGTTTATATTTACTGAAAGTTCATTTGTGCTTACGCCAATAATATTGTAGACATTGGCTCGAATCCAAGATCAGTCAGAAATCATTTTTTTACCAAGTTTATTATACCAACCAAGTACAATAGACATGCTTTATGTAAAGTTAGGCAAATTGTTAGTAGCTGTACTAGATGTTATCTAATAAAAAAAACAATATGAGAATGTCAAGATAATCTACAAGAAGAATCTGAGCCAAAAAAGTAGTCAATATCGTTCAACATAGATAAAGGCTTCTGATTTGATAGATTGAACAAGAAGTGTTATGCTCAGATGTTTAGAACCACTTTACAGTGAGAAATATGATTTTACAGATTAACTAAACGTTACAACTCCGTTAAAAAAGGTGATGTGCTATAAGTTTTTATTATATCTACATAATGGACGGCGTGATTCTCGAAACAAGGTCCATATTAAAACTGCTAATGAACAAAGTCCTTCTGGTCTAGTGGACATCATAATGCGCAGGAGACCCGAGTTCAATTTTCATGACTTTGTACATTGAACTGAATAAAGAAAACACTTGTTTTCTAACAACTTTCGATGTAAGAAAATTGAATGCTAATCTTAAGGTATCAATGTTTTGCAAATGACCTTATCGTGCTGAAACACTTCTCCTTGTTGTCCCCACAGCTGTGTTTCGAAAGTCGATTCCATAAAAGAATGTTCTCGATGGAAAAAAACGTTCTTACGGTGAACGCACGTTGGTCGAGTCTAATAGCACTTTTTCTCCAGCCACCCTACCTACCCCTACTTCTATTCAAAAACCGTTAGGATTGATGGCCGCACCTTATTACTGGTGAAAAATATTTATGTCGAATATTTTACTTTCTATAAAATTTTTGAGGACTATTTACGGAAAATATAGGTCTGAAAATTCTGTGCGAGCAACAAAACCTGGTTCATTTTGATCAAATAAAATCACTCGAATTACTGGTTATCCATGTACCTTAGTCCTTCAGGATCATTTTTGCAAATGCACACTTAGATCCAACACTGTTGTTAATCTATAAACTACTCACTCATTGCTTCATTTTCAATTTTTCAGTCAAAGTAATAAGTGAATAAATAATATCGGTCAGTATAAAATTGAACAATGAAAGGAACAGATTCTAAATCTTCACTGAACTGTTAACTACTCATTACGTCATAAATCTAGAACAAAAGATCGCACAGCGTGCTTATCTCAATGAAGATGGTTTTTTATATGCTGAGAGCTTTTAAAGGCGTCAACAGATGCTGCTGAAATCCTAACAACTCATTTTTGACATACGTATTATGTTAGCCCTTTTATAATTTCTTTTTTATAGCATTGCTAGCCTATTAACTGATAACTTATTACCCAATGAAAACCGAATCTAACATTGACTCCTTAGATGTTAGATTATATTTCATGCAAGATATACAGGGTGTCTCAGTCAAAGTATGTACAACAGTAATATAATAATTATTGATTTAGTCAATAATTTTTTTTTGTTTGGCAATAAATTCACCTCAAAGCTTTATGTGAAATCCAAGTTCCAAGATTCAATACCTAGTTCATTAAACAAAATAGACTGCAACACTCCTAATAATTTTCTTGTGGTGAGGTTTATTTTGTGAGTGTACCTAATTTAAGGAACAACCACGAAAGCGATTACTTTACCCACTGTCGTGAAGTTGGACAGCAGAATTGGAACAAACTTTTTGTTCAAAGTTCATGATAACGTTGGTGAAAACGGTAACTAGTTTATCCAACATATTTGGGATCCAATTTTTCACGCAATCCTTTCGATATACAATAAAAGGTTGACAACAGAATGCTAGGGTGTAATTAACAAAATGTGAAGTAATGGTAAGAATTCCAGCGAAAACTATATACAGAAACTGTAGTATTGTTTCTGATCGTTGGATAACTAGGTGTGTTGGATGAATAGTGGAGGCGACAAAACATTTTTTTTAAATATTTTAAAAAAATCCCCCAACATCGAAAGAATCACCAAGTAGTCTACAACTTTATGAGTATAAATGCCCCCCCTCCCTCAAACCATATAGCTGAAACTTAAGATTCACTTCTGGAAAGAAGTGACTGAGTATCCCAGTATATATATTTTTAATACATTGTACTACTTTGCACCTTGTTAAAAGAAATGCCCCATGTAATAATAAATTTTTTAAAATCAGACTGCTAGTTATTTTAATAATATAGGTACTTCCTGTTCATCATATATCTATTTATTTGATAACCATCGCCAGAGTATACATGTAGACATTATAATTGCTCACCCATACAATGTGCTTACCAAGCCCACTTACTGGGTGTTGCCAGAGTATAAAATACTCTTGGTGGTGTTGCGTGGTTGTCGTGTATTAAGAGTAAAATTTCAAAGTCAAGGGAATGAAGTTTTGAGGGGAAATGTCTGAGTCTTTGTTTCCTTGTCTTGTTCCATAAAAATACCAGTACTTACCTTTATAATGCCAAAAGCTATTTGAGACGAACGAAATGGTCCAATGTGATAGAACTATTAATGAAATGTCATAAGACCAAGAACCTTTTATCAATTGTGACGTGAGTAATAATTGTTTTTTTAAAAAAAATATCCGGTAAAATTCAGTGGCAATATATATTTTAATGTATTGCCTTTGTTTTCTTGTCTTGTTCCATAAAATACCAGTACCTACTTACCTCTATAATGCCAAAAGCTATTTGCGTATTATGGACGAAAGAAATGGTCCAATGTGAAAGAACTATTAATGAAGTATCATGAGACCAAGAGCCTGTTATCAATTGCGACGTGAGTAATATCTGTTTTTTAAAAAAAATATTCGGTAAAATTCAATGGCAATATATTTTAAATGAGATTTGCGTCACGTATTTTTCTGTATACGAAGCAAATTGTACTACGAGAGTGCAACTAGAGTCATCCGTGTTTTAAAAGGTGAGGTTTCTTTGATGGCTTGAATATTTGAATGAAAAAAAGTATCGTGAGTAATCTGAACAGGCATAAAAGTCTTTCGGAAAAAACGGATGATACTCGCGTCAAGTGGGATATGGTTTGGTGTTATAGAGGTAAGATGCTCTGTCTGGTTAACAGTAGGACTACTCACTAAATTTGAGATATTTACCACTATTGGAGGACATGTGGAGTTTCGGGATTATCAACAACTAGCCCGTCGTCCTAAGAAAAGCATAATGTGCTACCGGTTGAGTACCACCGTCACTTTCCGTGCTGGATACAAAAAGTAAAGAAGTACGTCAAGTGGGAACAGGCTCTCATGAGAAACCATTTTATTTTGTCAAATTTGATAACGAAAGAATAAGCCGAGGAATGATCACAGCATAAGCCCATCGTGGTTATTTTATTTTAGTAAAATGCAATAAAGCAGTGCTCTCAAGTCTTAGAAGTATGTTAACATTAAATTATGAATAGCTACCGACAATAAGGTTAGATGTGCAAGCTCGGGTATTTGATACCCTTTTTCTTGAAAATCCATCTGCAAATTTATTGAAAATTTAAATTAAAATTTTCTCTAAAATATGATAGCATCCTTTTCGGTGACGATCTAAGAGAAAATGGATCTGTGCATATCACCTATAATATGTTTAAGTATATCAAGAAAATGGTACATAAAATAATATCATAATTCAACGGAATTTCCATTTTAAAATGTTATCTAGTGGATCAAGATGATCAGGTGAACACGTTAATGTTGTACCTAATCATTTATAGAAAAAATATCTTAATCAAATTTAAAAAAATCTTTTTCAAAAAACAAAATATTGGGTCCCTGGACCAATATTTTGTTATACCCCCGGGGGGCTCAGGACCCCCAAAAACTATACAGAAAATTTCCTTCATGTCCTGAACCAGTACACCAAATGTCGTCAAAATCGGAACAAAATTGTGGCTTGTACCACGTAATAAATAAACATACATACACATATACAAGTGCATTTCGGGATGTATACGGGGGTCAAAAGTGGATTTCAATAATGTTCACAATGACGAATTAGAAATTGTACGAAATATTGCCCCTTTAATTTTGGTACTTCACGCATTTCACTGGACAGGGGGAGAAAGGGCCTAATACATTCTATTATACTACCTCGCCTGGTAAGCAAGAAAGCGTGGCTTCTATCCCCAGCAGAGACAGGATTTTCATCATTTATTTGAGAATTTTACCTCATAACAATATAGCGGGGTTAATCCCCGCCTAGTGGTAACATTCCGCGCAAAAGTCTATTGTAATTTTTTCTTGAAATAGTCTTCATTCAAATAGACTGATCTTAAAAATAAATTCTTTGCAGTAATGTTGAGTCAGCACAGTAATGTAGAAAGAATAGTTTGGACAATGCATAATGCTTACCATTTCCAGTATTAATTCTTGTTATTATACACTAACACTGTTAGTGACTAACACACAATGCATGCTGTAATTCCTTGAAGGAAAGTACTAATTTGTGTATACCCACACAAACCATTGTCAAAATTAAAGAGCGAAATTTTTTAACAACTATGTAAACCAATTATTATTTAGTTTTTAATTAAATTTACGTATTTACATTTTTTATAACTTTTAAAAACCTCTCAACAACATACTTAAATTAGGGAAATACTAAATTATGTATTTTCATTCTTAACACGTTAAGTTGAATCGTGTTTCAATCCATTAACTAAATGCTTTTTGATATGAGGGAAAGACAAAGTTTCTAAATATACCTACTTACACAATAGTTACCACAATTTGTGTGGGTAAACATCTAGATAATACAAGAAATAAATGAAAATGCAAAGTTTTTCAACTAATTTTTTTTTTCAAAATTGATCTTTATGGAGTAACTCTTTGTCATAGTATTAATTTCAATGGTATTCATGCTGCATTTTCCTTGATTCAGAAAATAGAGATTTTAATAGAACCGGACAGTGAAATTAAACAGTATGATGTTTTAAGCTCTAAGAACGAGCTTAGTAGTTTAAAAATAATTAAAAATTCTGTTCATTTCATTTCTTAGAGCTGTCCTCGGTCGCCCTTTGGAAGCGACTATGAGCGACCAAATGCTCACGGAATAATTCAAGAGACAAAATCTTTTTGACACGTTGTAGCAAGCTTTACAGTAGCGCGTATTCACTTTCAAAGGACAGCCGCCTTTTTCCTGAAATTTGTATCCCTGTGCTTTATGTTTGTCGACTATTTGTCCCATGGGGTGAAGCTTGAAGGTCCTGCTGAAATACATCTGCTGAAATAGTTTGAATACTTTTATTTAACTTCAATTTTCCAAATTCTATTTGGGGTCGGCTTTGCCTTTCATTATTCTGACATGTACCAAATTTTTGTTCAGTGCTTACTCTCTTCAGCTGTACCCTTTCTTGGCATGGTAGCCTTCTCACAGTATCTATGCATAGAAATTGCGATTTCTGAGATGGAAATCTTTGGTTTGAAGCAGAATTATTAAAGGTTTTCTAACACCAAATCTTCTGTATATACACGGGCTTAGGACCGTCACTTAATGAATGGCTTGCTCCCCTAGGTTGCTCCTCTAGTGATGTTCTTACCAGAATATTTTGGACGAGGTTATCTTTAGAGTTTGGTAACCAAATGATACTTCACTGTAAAATTGAGTTGGGCGTTGCAATTTATAATCAAAAATTACACGAGAGCAGGGGCGTAGCGAAGGTGGAAACTGTATGGGGGGGTAAAATGTATGAAAATGCCGACTCACCACTGCAATTTGCCGACTGCATAAATTCATATAGGAATGAAATTAGTAAAATCTNGGAAACCTGAAACCCAAAATAGAGATCATATATGCCATTTCCTATTGCTTTTGGGTCATATTTTCATTTTTGAAGTTTGGAAATATTTGAAGTCATGGGATCCAAAAAACCGATATGTCCGACGTTCCACATAAGACGTATGGCGTACGTACGGAGTACGGAATCGTGTGCAGAGCTCTGGGAGCCAAACCGCTGATCCAATCAATGGTAAAAACACCGACTCATATTTTTCTTTTTCTCGATATCGCAACCCCCCCCCCGGGGNATCGCCCCCGGGGCCCCGAACAGTTTTTTTTGGGGGGGGGGCGAATCTCTACAATCCAAACCACATAACCAATTATGATTAAATTTGGTATGCACAGTCACCTGAGTAATTTATTGGATACTTTTTGGTATTTTATAGAAATTTCGGTTTTGGGGCACCGGCAAGAGCCCACAAAATATCAAAAATTGGATAATTTTTGATATTTTGTAGAAAACATAGAATTTGTGTGATTTTGATAAAATTTAGTGTGTACAGTCACCGAAGTATTTACCTATTATAGTTGACAATTTTTGTATGAATTTTGGTTTTAGGGTCCCGGTATGGGCCCACAAATGAAAAAACATAACAGTCACTCAAGTATTATAGGTATTTGACAATTATTGTTTTTTTGAGAAATTTTTTGAAATTTGCGCCCCCGAAAAAATATCCGACTTTATCTCAATGAACCGAAAAATTCAAAATTTTATGGATCCATCAGTCGGCAAATCGCGGATACTTCCGATATTATTGTCGGATTTTTTTTAAAAAAATACCTATCCGATTTTATTTCCATGAACCGAAAAATTTAAAAATTTATGGATCCATCAGTCGGCAAATCGCGGATACTTCCGATATTAATGTCGGATTTTTTTTATAAAAATATCCAATTTTATCTCCATGAACCGAAAAATTCATAATTTTATGGATGAAGTATCCGCGATTTGCCGACTGATAAATGTTGAAGAATGTTGGGGGGGGGGTCACCCCCCCATACCTCCCAGTCGCTACGCCCCTGCACGAGAGTATGTTNAAGGCCCATGGGGTCCCCCCCCCCCCCCCCGAAATTTCATTTTTTTATTCATGACTTATGTAATATTGTAAGGTGTAACTCATCACCACCACCAACAACCACAACTACAACAGCAGCAACAACAAGAATAACAAAAGCAACAACAAGAAAAACATTAATAACAACAAGAACAACGACAACAGCGACAACAGGAACAACAATAAAAACAACAACAGTATTAACAAGAAGAAAAACAACAGCAACAACAGGAAGAACAAAATCATCAACAAGAAGAACAAGATCAACAATAAGAACAACAACATCAAGATTAACAGCAACAATAAGATAGAAAACGTCAACAACAGCAATAACAGCAACAACATCAACAACAAGAACACATCACCTTCCATGATTATCATTTTCAGGTGTTAGTCCTGGCTTGGCTGTCAATCCTTCGGACCGTCCCCCGAAAAAAAAATCTTGGGTACGGGCCTAGTGTTCACTATAGGTTCTGAAAAAATCATTGAGTTCTACTTGAGTTACATTCCAAAAATTGGTCTCATATTTACTAAAATTATTAATTTGTGACATTCAACGTGTTGAGACATCATACTGTAATTTGATATCTATCGGGCAGTTTTATAGTTTTTTGTCCAGCCTAGACTGCCAATTAGTAATAATTTGATGAAAATTTACGAATTAATTATCCGCCATTTATGTATTATTTAACCTTATTAATTACATAATTAATGTTGAATAACAAATGGCATAATATCATCAAAAATATATTTAATTAGTTTTATTACAGGGCATTATAACGGGAAATTTAATTGATTAAATATTAAAATCAACCTGTTTTGAGTCTTCAATTTTGAAATGATAGTCGTAATATTTTTTTTTCTTTTGGCTAGTACTTGCGCAGGTGAAGTATTTAATTGGCCATAACGATTTCTATTTCAAGTAATATTTATTATAACCACTCTGAGTAGTTCAGTTAGTAGATTTGCAACGAAGATGCTGGAGGTTCGTATTACAGCATGTGATGTAAAATTAACAATAACTAGGGGAAATACCCGAACATGGTGATTTCCAATACTATCTAAAAACTCTGCCAATGTGACGCATTGGTTTATTATTTTTCTGGTAAAAAATAATAAACCTTTTTTGGCCCCCCAAAAAATGGTGGGGGGCAAAAAAATTGAGGGGGGTTCTCGTGACAATTCCAAATCTGGGGCGTAATTAGACCCTAAATTTGACATACCTACTAAATTTGAAGTCTCTGGCCAGCAGTATATTTGATTGAACCCAAAAGTTTCGGGGCACAATTAGAGCCCAGATACCAAATTTTATCCAAATCGGTCTACGCTAAGTGGCAAAAGTGCCCATCACGCCGTACGGCGCGGAGGAAAAACGGATTTTTTTTTATTCGATTTTTGGATTCTACCCACCTTGGAACGTATAATATCAAATTTTGAGGGGGGGGGGTTATTTTTTATTTTTTTATTTTTTCGTGACGATCCCAAAGGTTCATTATCGAAAATAATAAACCAAAGTTTATATGTATATTTCTTTTTGTTACTGTCATCATATCATTACAAGTTCATTTATCAATTTTTTAATATCAATAAGACTAAGATATACATAACAAATATTCCCTTAAAATACTACCACTTCTGGCTTCTCAATCCTCAGGAGACTGTGTTATCCCCAAACACAACGTACCCTAGATTTTTTGGTTCAAATTTTGTACGTTGCATACAATTCCTTGCCTACTTACTGTAAAATGTATATTCCTCTTTTGGAGTTCAAACGAGAAGTTCGGATATCTTCCATAGTTTTTGGAACAATATGGAAGATATCCGTGTTGTTTCATTTAGCCCTTGAGTAAATGTTTGATAATTGGAGAACAAAATTAACAAAGCGGAAATCTTATCTATTGAACTGACCTTCATGTAAATGGCTACCGTTGATTATGAAAGCGCCAGATAGGTAATTCTGATAAAATAATCAACGATACAGTACTTTGGCATAAGCACATATTTTGCGCCCACACTGACAAAATCAAGTTTAATTTTAAGGAAATAGGTTTGAGAACAAACACAGTAGTTTTTGTTTTTATGGTCATACTCTTAAAGTTTCATCTGATTAAAATTATACATTGCGAATCATAAAAATATTTATAGCGTGGTTCACCTTCGATGCCAAACGTTGCGGAATCAGCCACTTGTTGGCACGCTCAAGTTTTTTAGGATTTGTTTGATCCCAGTATACATTCGTATATTTTCAAAATGACAATTTGTTTTTTTAAGCAAAAATTTGAACAATTGGTCTAGTTGGTACCATTCGAATGATTGGCACGTTTCGTCTGGTGTTTACTGTTTACCAGTCAGAGCTATCATCACTACCCCACCAACTTAGAATTCGCGGTTCATCATTTTCTTCTGTATACATACAAATCTTTTAAACTGATTTTTCAACAATGATGACAGTGGAACAATAAAGAAGTATGTAAGAAATCAGAGGACATAGAAGACACGACAAGAAAGAAAAGAATAACAGTTTACGCACAAGAAAATGGACAACACAAGATTGACAATTTTTTTTTACTTTATCGATAAGAATGCAAACACCATGGTCCAAAGAAGTCAAACATGATCTGCTTGAAATGAATATATGTCATGAGAACATTGAAGACAGGAGCGTGTTACGACAAAATTCTCAACCAATTCCGGGTTTTTTTAAAAAAGATAAGATCAGGGGGAGCTATGTAGACAGAGGAGAGAAGAGAATTACGAAGAGAGAGAGAGAGAGAGAGAGAGGTTGGCAGAGGAGTAAAGAAGAAGGAAAACTAATCGTACAGAAGTTGTTTCACGTGATCCATAGATGGCCAAGATTGAATAAAAAATAGGAACAGTGTCTTATATTACAACAGCGCGTATAGATTTCACATTCATGTGGCTTTGTACCTTTGAATGTACATGATGGAAACTATGCGGGAGAAAGACATTACCCCAAGAGACAGTTATAAAATATAAGTTTCTCTTGGAGTACCCCAAGACAGGCATACTAGTAAAATATTCGTTGCTCTTGGGGTAACCGAAGACAGGTATACTATACTCACACTTTGGGGTACTCAAAGACAGACATATTCGTACAATATACGTTGCTCTTTTATGTTGGTATTTACCATCAACAGTATATGCACACCCGATGGACAGACTTACATTGAAGGTTATTCATAGAGTGCGCAAGTGTAAAAATAATTCTATTAATTATATTTTCAGTGTCCCATAGTAATATGACAACAGCGCCTACACTTTTCACACTCATGTACGTTTGTACGAATCTAACATAGAACATGCTGTTTTGTCACCATAATTAAATATCCTTAAATAATGCAAATTTATTCATTCATTCTACATTATAATATTGTCAAGCGTAATTTTGGATGTCCGTAAATACATTATTATACTGACACGTACATACCTACAGTACCTACAGGATCTTTGAAAAGTGAGAGAAAGTCTAAAAATCTTGGGAAATTCAATGGATAAACGGATAAAATTTCGAATGTTATTTTAAGGGATGAATATGTTCCGATAAAAGTACATGATTAGCCATTAATTAGATACATTTATCCGTTAATTATATTTATATAATGACCTGTATTGTACTATTAATTACGTTTAAGTTTCCCCAACCAGAGAGGATAGTAAACATTTTATTGCCATGCTTTGATAAAAAAAATCTATGCCTGCATAATTTTTTATCGAGACATGGCCTTAAAAATGTTTCCTAACTTCTCTGGTTGGGATATAGTGATATCACGATGGAGGTAAATGTTGATAATAAATTAGTGGTTACAGAATTATTTCCTTTGTTCTTTCTATACATTCTTAACATATACAGTCGCACATTTTAGGTGGGAAGTTAAGGGACTATTTATTAATCATTTATTTAAATACAATATTAGCAATACTAATTTTTGGTTCATAAAATATCCTTCTATCTTGTTTGGTTACAAAATGGCAGAACTTAGAATTTTGAGATCGAAAAGTACTGATTATTTCCAAAAACTTCGGCATAAGAAAAATTGAAATTTTCAATGTAGATATAAATTTTTTTGTTAACTTTTTTGTCTTAAATTAAAGAAAATATTTTTTTTGTATTTATTCGGGTTTTTCATTTATTCCAGGGGAAGCCATCAAGGGAATCTTGTTTTAATAAAAGAGTATCGTAAGTAAATGCATAAAAAAAATGTATTAATAAATTAATTTAAATAATTTATTCAGAAATGGAGAAATCCACTTATAATTGCCNAAAAAAAAAAAAAAAAAAAAAAAAAAAAAAAAAAAAAAACTCAATCGAAATTTCAACCTTTTAGCTTTTTCCGTTTGCAAGAGATTTACCAAAGACCCGGTACACTCGTACGTACGAGAGTGAGTTTATTGTCAATTGATAATAGAATCAGTGTATGTAACACGATATCAATTTTACCGAATATTTAACTTCCCGCCGTCACTTTCCAGGTCTATTATTTTATTTATAGTCTAATTAGATATTCATAGAAAATATCAAATTTTGAGGGGGGTGGGGTGGGGGGTTATTTTTTTCATGATGAATCCAGAGGTTCATTATTGAAAATAATAAATCGAAATTGTATTGCCTCATTTACAAACTTTTATGTTTAAATTCCCTGCTATAACATTGCGGCTATGTCCTAATACAACGAATAGAGTTAAAACCTTTCTCCAAATTTCTAACTGACTAGAGTTCATACTCGATACCTCCCTGGTTCCAGTCCAAATGTGATCTATTTTGTTCTGGCATTAGTTTGGGAAAACCGTTTCATATAGGTGGGATGGTAAATTTTCTATGGATTTCAAAATGTTATGTTTTGAGAATATCCGTTGGAGCTTTTTGTCGTTAAAATTTTTTGTGCCCATTATTACAATTCAGTCTCTTGATTTCGAATAAATAAATTCAAGAGATTTTTTTTCATACGATATGTAAATAAGGCATAAAATATATTATTCTTTCTTATAAAAAGAAATGGATTTAAATATCAAAGAATTCTATATATAAGGAGAAAAGAAGTTTATCAATTAAATTTCACTTAAAAGCTAAAAGTTAGTCAAACTTTTCGTTTTCTCTATGTTAAATGGCAAGTAAATAATGTTCAGAAAAATCAAAAAGTTTTTCTTGTAATACTGAATGTACTTGTTAGCTAAACATATTTTTCAAAGACGACATTTTTAGTCTTGAAAATGATTTACCCAGGTGGAAATTTATAAAGTTGGCTTGTCAAGTTTTTCAAAGCTAATTTTAACGAAATAAAAGAGGGCGCTGAAATGTGTGTTTGTTGTTTTTTTGAAAAATAAACAGCGTGAGCTTTAATTACACACTTTAACACTCAACTTGAGGCAACCATCATATTACTTATGAATACAATCTAAGTTGATAAGAGTGACGGATTCGTAACCAGGAAGAGGTTGGCTTGAATCCAAGAGGAGAAAAATAAAAATTGTAACGTGAAAAATTGCATGAATAAAATCAAAGTTGATAAGAGTGATGGATTCGTAACCAGGAGGATGTTAGCTTGAATCCAAGTGGAGAGAAATAAAAATTGTAACGTGAAAAATTGCATGAATAAAATCTAAATTGATAAGAGTGTTGGAATCGTAACCAGGAGGATGTTAGCTTGAATTCAAGTGGAGAGAAATAAAAATTGTAACGTGAAAAATTGCATGAATAAAATCTAAGTTGATAAGAGTGACGGATTCGTAACCAGGAGGAGGTTGGCTTGAATCCAAGTGGAGAGAAATAAAAATTGTAACGTGAAAAATTGCATGAATAAAATCTAAGTTGATAAGAGTGACGGATTCGTAACCAGGAGGAGGTTGGCTTGAATCCAAGTGGAGAAAATTAAAAATTGTAACGTGAAAAAATTGCATGAATAAAATCTAAATTGCATGAATAAAATAAGAGTGACGGATTCGTAACGAGGAGGTAGGCGACCATGTCATTAATTAGCCTCCAAGATTAGATGTATGATGACAAATAAAAAATTTAGCAGCAAACAGCAACGTATTTAGAGCTGCAGTCTGGCAAACATAGGAAATGATAATGCCACGATTGATTGATTGATTTACATTTTATGTTTTCTGTTTTCACAAAGGTAAGAATAAACCAAAATCGCTTACTGACTGACTTACGTGTAGAATCGATTCGGGTGGGGTAAACTGCAAGTTCTTCCCCACATGGTGTACCCTGGCTAATTCTATAGAACTATCACATCAGGCGACCAGAAGCAATCCAAAACACATACACAAAAAACAACAAATAAGCACAGCAAACTAAACCCAATCCAGAGGAGTTGATTGGTTTATTTGATGTGATTAGAAACAATCCGCTTTGCTCTGTTTGTTGACAATAAAGAATTGCCTTTTGATCTCCTGGTCCGCTATATATTTCATATTGTATTTTTCAGTACTCTTTCCTCTCTCGTTTATACAAATAAGCACAGCAAACTAAAACCAATCCAGAGGAGTTGATTGGTTTATTTGGTGTGATTAGAAACAATCCGCTTTGCTCTGTTAGTTGACAATAAAGAATTGCCTTTTGATCTCCTGGTCCGCTATACATTTCATATTATATTTTTCAGTACTCTTTCCTCTCTCGTTTATATCTTTGCTTATGTTTTCTTTATTACGAGTCTCTTCACATGCAATGTGGACGGTTATTTTTTCTTGTGCGTGGTCTTCCAGATGAGACTTTGGATTATTATTATTTCTGTAATATTTATCATTCTAGGGTTAGGATAATCATATCTCCAAGTGCTTTTTTTTTGCTAGTACTCATTTCAAGGGTAATTTAAATTTATGTTCAAAACATAATCAAAGAAGTTATCTAGATTGTAATATAAAAAAGAAAACCACTGCTATTTGTGCTGATTGATTATGATAAACAAGCTGTGTGCTAGCTAGTGCTTTATATCTGCATTAATAATTTGTTCAACTAATATTTATGGAAGGTTAAAAACTGAAGCAGATTTTATAAAATGATTGCAAATCCAAGGATCAGTAAATATTTATTTATATATTTTTTGAACAGTAAATGCCCACAAGCTTGTTCATTTTTTTTTTTGTAATAAATAATCAAATATTTACTCCCTTTGACATTTTAAGAATTTATTATTACAGGTAGGCATGGCATAGAATAACAAAGTTACATTATCTGTCCAATGAAAACACATTAAAATTTCAACATTTTTTCAAAGTTCATTCCATTTTACACTGTGGTAGACATCATTGGTGTGAACAGGGTGGTCCAGACCCTTCCCAGAAATAAATTTCTTACTTCTGGAAAAGATAATCTCTAGAAGACGCATATGGAGTGCTTGGTTAAGTGGACACCATGAGATATCGGGTTTGATTCTTGTTTAAAGTATGCGGGAATGTGTTTTCTATGCGTGTTTTTGTTTTGGTAACCAATTCTCATATGGATAGCTACGATATTGGAGCAAGTACTACTTTTGGTAATATTTTGAGTAAAATTGATTTTTTTTTTTTTTTTAAAAAAAAAAAAACTATATACCTTGACCTACATTCATGCATGAAAATATTTTGCTGTCTAAAAGCTGGAAAATGATAAAATCTTCCCGATTGAATGGAAAAGTTTTTTTCCACAGAAGATTGGTTGTTAAAGCCAGTTGACTCATAACCAGGAGGTTGTTGGTTTTATTGGAAGCATGAAAAAAAATACGACGTATTGTGAAATGAATATTAGCCACAATTGTTTTATTGCTTGTCCGTAATGGAGGTCAATTAGACCATTGCAGATTAGAGTAATTAACTGTACGTAATAATTAGCGAATGAGATATAGTACAATACCTTGTAATTCTGTCATGTACAGTATAAGTCGTGTCATAATAACACAAAAAAAAAAAATTGCTTCCGTGGCACACAGTGTCTATTCCCAGCGGGGATAGAAAATTTTCGGTGGTTGTGATTTTGTGGTGCACTCATCCTCATGAGGACGATTGAGTAAGAAGCAGGGAGTAGCGAGCAGTGGCGGCATTACCAGAGGTAAAAAGATTTGGTTTGGTTGAAGATTTAAGAGATTATTATTACAGGCTCTTAGTAATACTTTGATACCCACAATAAGTGTGGGCTTTTCTCTTTGACCCTGTCTTACTGTGTTCTCCTGGGCCCTGTGTTACTGTGGCGACTATATGAAAAGCTACAGTTTATTTAACAAACAGTTTCATCAATTATTTTTGTTACTGAATTTTAGCTAAACTCTGGGTGGTAAGATAAACCCAACTGGGTTGGTAGGCATACAAGTTTCCAAAAATTTGTTTATCCCGCTATTGAGATAATTATCTTGTTTTATGGGTAAAGTAGATACTTATGTACAATAAAGTAAACGTTTTAGCACTTGTTCAGTTGTCTGGATACACAAAATATTCTTCAGTGGCAGCTGGAGTCCCAGTCTGAGATTCAGTTTAATTATGGATTCATTTTCAATCATGAACAAAAATCCCAATGAAATTTCAGATACTCAAATTAATTGAAAATTCTGCTTGCATATTGCAAATACATTTGAGATTTTAGTTAGTTAAAATCGACTAAAATCCTTGGTGTTTAAAACAGAAGTGATTACAGTAGTCTAAATGACAAGAGTGTAGATAAAATAATAAGAACGAAACTTGTTGATGAAAATATTTTTGATCTTCTAGAAGATTACGAAAAGTTTAAAATATCAAGACCGTTCTTTGACAGAAAAATTTCCTCAATCGAAACATTGAAAGGAGTTTTGCCTATTAGTTTACCAGACAATCATATTCATCGCTCAAAATATTGTCTCTAGACTTCGCTGACTCGGTATTTTTTAATACGAACATTACGTTTCAGCATGTCTGGGGCGATTATCTATATCTACACTTGGTGAGGATTGTTCCAAAAATTCTAAATGATCTTTTTAATAAACAATATTAATTATTAATTCTAAACAATTTGTTCCAAATTTGAATTAGTTTTAAATAATGCAAAATTATGGTTGCCTTCTCGAATTGGCCGTAAGCCTCAGCAGTCGCTCCCGGGTCCTTTCAAGCATGGGGCGTTGTAAACTATTGCACAATAATTTTGAATGGAAACCTGAGCCTCCAAGGAAGTATATTTGGAATGAATAGAGGTCTCTAAACAAAAGCAACTCTTCCAATGAATTGATTTCTCGTATTATTTTATTGAATTTCCATTAATATATTTCGATAAGTTTGCCACCATCGTGTCTTGGGTCTTCCTTTTGGTAGCGTGCCAAATGAACTATATGAAAAGTGTAAGTATTTTGACATTTGGCGTCGTCATTTATTTCAATGTCTGACCCGCCCATTTCTATCTTTAACCTCTAACTTCCGCTATTAGAATTGCACCATTGAGAATATCCAGAATTTATTACTCATTTGCCGCTTTCCTTTTCGTATATAATAGTGTACATAGTTATTTACAAGTTCTCATTTGAATAGCTAATTTTCTTGTAAATTATAAAATACTATCGTTACATTGAGCTTTATTATTATATGAAGATAATCTAGAAATTTCTAATGTTCCTCATATTATAAAAGTCATTTGATTGGCTGAAGGGTCGAGCGGATGAGACCTATCTTAGGTCCATGGTTTTTTTGTTTTATATTTCAGCTCTCTGAATTCATTATTATGATTCAATAACGTGTTCACGTTAGTGTTGTAGTCATTTATAGAAAAAATATTTTAATCAAATTTTAAATAATCATTTTCAAAAAACAAAATATTGCCTCCCCCGGGTGGGCCACGGTCCCAAAAACTATGCAGCAAAATATGTTCGTCAAAATCGGATGAAAATTGTGGCTTGTATCGCATAAAAAACAAACATAGATACACACATTATACAAGTGCATTTAGGGATGTATACCGGGGTCAAAAGAGGAGTTCACTAACGTTCACCATTATTTTTATGTTTTTTTTAAAAAAAAATACAATACATAGGTATGTACTAATATTTTTAATAGGTGCTATCTTCTAAATATTTTGTTTCCAATCTTGTGTCGTGGAAGGGGGATGGCTGAATACGAATCCACCGCTTCAACTAACTGAGCTTCTTAAATTATTCTCAACTTGTTGTGCAGCCGAAGCTGAATTCAATCTCGAGATGGAGTAGAACATAAAGAGAAAAGCTAGACATAACTTCATCGAAGTAGACCAACCATTATTACAAGTAATACTGACGAAGAATGCCCTAGGTTTCAGCCATTTGTATGTCAAATTTGGGCCAACGTCCATCGGTGAAGGGTGTTTGGCTGTAAATGGGATACGTGAATATGGTGAGTGGTTGAGATCTAACGGAACTTAATTACGAAATTTGCTTGTGAGCCAAACGAAACATGACCCATTTACAGGATAGAAAAGATCATTATGGGACTTGCTAAGTTGATTGGTGGGTTTTTAGGACTAGTCAACTTAGAGTCCCTTCCACATTCCTTTGTACCAGGCACAGGAAATTAAAAAGTAATTGAAATTCAAATTACATACATTTTTCGCCAAGTGTTTTTGTACATTTTCAGAGTAACAATTGTTGCAAATATAAAATATTTCAATTCCTAACTATTTGTTGTTTTCAATTAGATTTAAAACACTCATGTATTCAATAAGATTTTTATAAACATAGATAAATCAATTTGAATGCTAAGAAATTGGTACAGACGTCTGTAAAAAAATACTGACCTTACTTATCTGCATAATAATCTAATTGTCTAGAGTTCGAAGCACATGAAGAGAATAAAACAGTTAACTCCGGAGAGAGAGAAAAGAAGAAGAAAAAAAATGCAATGAGCTTTGAAATAAAAGTTATTGTGATGTACGCAGGCACAACACAGAAACATTTCATATCTTCAAGTCATAAGACAGACAGTATAAAATATCTGAGAACACCTAAACTCTTATTTATTGAAATATTTTTGCGTAGAAAGAGACTTATCTAGGCATACATTCAAGTGTCAAAAAGGGGTAATGAGACTAAAGAAAATTTTCTCATTCATTCGGCTACCATTGAGTTTGCTGATGACAAGCAGTGAAAACGAATTATGATTTTACTGTTTCTCAGAGAGAATAATACAATCAATGTGACAAAAATTTCAAACAAAATTTAGGAAAGAAGACTCCAGTTGTAAGGACATATTTTGAGAAGAGCAGAGAAATATGTGGAAAAGAAAGTTGGCAGAATCGAATTCTAAGTGGTAACCGATATCAAATTGGGAGTACTGTGTAAGTCAGGATTCGCAAGACAAGGTGTTTTCGGAGTCCAGGATGAAACTCACAAAACACAAAATATTTCAACCTCACATGGGTGGGATAAAGAGAAAACTATTTGTGAGGGCAATGCTCAATTTTATAAATACATGAGATGGTCATAATGAAAACAACAATTTTGATGACACGCAGAATTAGCCTATTTGTCATTTAAAACATCTAGTTACACAGAAATTCACGAGAACCTATTCAAAATTTGTTGTGAAGAATTCGTACGAGCCATCAGTTTTTTGTATGAAAACACACTGTATTTAAGTTCTTTGAATTGTTTGGTCCTTGTGCAAATTCAAGATGGAGGTGTCACAACCAAGCCCTGAATTACGCAGTTGTAAAATGAAATCATTCATCATTATCATCGCGGTAAGGTGACATAATCGTATTACATGTTAAGCTAAAAAATAATCGTATTTGATGGTAGAGCTATAAGTATGAAATCGCAGATCTAAATAAATATTTTTGTTTCTAAGTCTCATCATACATCAATTAAAGGTTTTACTTTATAAGGGTCCAAGAAACTTGTTAATCAGTACCAGATTGTATACTTCAACCAAATAATGGGGCGCTAGTGTTCGAGTGTTACCAAGGGTACACATAGATGATCATACATGTGGCTTCTTGTTTCAGGCACATTTTTGGAAATGTGCCTGAAACAAGAAGCCACAATTATATCAGTCACAGCAAAAGCTATACAAATAATTGATATTTTTTCGCGTCAGCAATTTTAAAATGATCAATTTAATTAAGTAGACAACAAAAAACCTCCTTGACAGACTGACCTGGCATCAGGAAGGTACGCAATTTCATTATGTTTGTGTTACTGCTGAATTTTATTGCAGTGATTGAGAAGGTTCTAGGAGCCCATGTCAATTATTGGAGTGCAAGATTAAATGTATGATGATAATTAACACCTAGCGACAAACTAAACTTATTTAATACATCTGGTTACCATAGACAACGATGATGCCAGTATTCATTGATTGAATGTATATTTCATTGTTTCATCTATTTTAGGAGGCTCATAATTGATATCGGTCAAAAACCGAATTACATAAGCAACACTAAGTACGGATCATTACTAGATCAGTTGCACTCGACCCGTGAGGACGTGGCAATCAATATTCTTAAGATGCATCTTTACACACACCGAACTATAGTTTTCCAAATACATTTCAAAAATATTAAGTCCATTGCTTTGTTCACATCAGATGTTCCATTGCTTTGTACACAGCGTACATTATTTGCAACATGATCGTGTGAAGGTAATAAACCGATATCATGGTTGTTGAAGATTCCCACTAAACTCAGATGTTCCATTACTTTGTACACAGCTTATATTATTTGCAACATGATCGTGTGAAGGCAATAAACCGATATCATGGGTGTTGGAGATTCCCACTAAACTCAAGCTAAGCTTGAATTTGCTTTCACAATCAATCATCTCTTTTAACTTTATTTTTTAACAGTTAGAAAAAGTATCTTTTGTGAGTTGCTCCCAATAACGTATTTTATGGTCTTTCTCAAAGCTACTTCGAGTATCTTATTTTGTTTGATTTTCTTTGTAGGTGTACAATGTTAAAATAAACTTTATCCTTAACAAATCTTCATTTTGTTGTTCCTACGGCTATATTAACAATAACGGCTTTATTTCGAAATAGTTTCTTTTGTTTCACTATTTGATTGAGATTGTCAAGTTGTTTCGTTTGTGCATAAATATAATTTTAATTTCGCCTACTTTTTTGTGAAACTTTTTATTATAGTTGATTGTTGGTGTTTTATAATGTGAAGAAATCTAAATATTTTTTTTTTTTCAGCTGATTTAAAAAAATGGAAAAGTGGATACCAAATGATTGCTGTACACTGGACGGTGGTTCAAATACCAAATCTATGTGTTTACCGCGAAAAAACCCTCTAGGGATCAACCAATCCCCGCTCTAAAATTGTTTGCATTAAAAAAAAAAAAAATACGAGTCTCCAATAAAATCGGATGGAAATAACAGAATAAGCGTAAGCAAATCTTTTTGTAAATGAATTAGAACACGATTTGGAACTTTCAAAGTAAAGAGAATAAAGAGATGATGCAGGAAATCGTTAAATACAAAGAGGAAAACTAAAAATGAAGAATATGACGCTGAAGATAAAAGAGATTTGGACGAAGAAGAAGGAAAAAAAATGGATGATTTAGTTTTTAACTAAGGTTGAATTATATCGGATGTCATTATCTATATAGATTACTATATAAATGATTTTAGGACCATCCGATGTCTCCGAGACAATATGCACTTTTCAAATAATTTTAACGTTGTTCAAGACAGAGAAGGTCAGAGCACTAAAAGGATCACTTCTTTGGTTGCCAGCGTCTACGTTTAAAAATATTAATTATTGAGTGTTTTCTTTTTCGTGACGATTCCAAAGGTTCATTATTGAATATGTACTTACATTATTTTGATATATAATTTGCGATATAATATCGATGATTAGCGCCCTGATATTCCTGTTTTAACGGTCATATAATATTTACTTTAAATGCCGTTCATACATCTACGTCCTGTTCCTAATGCTCGTATTAATTGTCTGTAACATTTCCAATATCTGAAATAACAATTAAGTCTAATTATGGAGAAAAATATTAAATTAGTCTGGAACTACTTTATTAATTTTAAAAATGGGAAATGCTGAATATTCCAACATGAAACAAAAGATAAACGGCTTTAATAATGTAAATGTATGTATATTTCTTTGTTATATGTCACAATTGTTGTTGGCATCATAACATTGCAAGGTATATTTTTACAACCATTCCAATATCACTATGCTCTATGGTAATAAGAACTAGCTCCGAATTTGTGGCTATTGCCTTAGCTATTCAGTTTCTCTCGAGAGATATACATAACACAAGCAAGCGAAGCAGAAAAATAGAAAAAAATCTTCTTCAAATTTTTGACCCGGCCAGGATTCAAACCATTTAACTCTTTGTTGCACACCGAGTATGCCCGGATATAGCCCTCTTGTTTGGCACAATCGCACAATATACCTAATAGAAAATTTGGAGAGGGGAGGGACTCGTATTTTTAATGCAATGTTTATCGAGGTACGATACCTAATTTGTTAAAAGCCACAAATACCTTTCATAAGGGTGATAAGCGATTTTATAATGGGATAAAAGACACAGCGGATCACCATTCATTTGATTTTTTTTTTAAAATTTTTACGTGATTAGGTATAATGAAATTTGAGAAACACAGCCCGCTTAAAAAAACTGGGGGGGGGCACGGGCCCCCACGGGCCCTCCCCTATATCCGCGCATGACACCGAGTATGAAACACACTCATTAATGGAGACTCTCTCAGAAACAAGAATAAATTAATGGAAATATTATACATCTATTATTTATTAGTCTAGTTTGTTATTTATTAAAATACATAATATTATCTCCGAGTTATTTGAAATTGGCTCTTGCCAGCTTAGGAAATGACCTCTATATTTTCTATAATATAAAAATACTCAGACAAATATAGATTATATCCAATACAATCTTATATAATATTGGCAATTAAGTAGTTTATTTTCCTACACCTATTAGATACTCTACGATAAGCGTCCCGCTTGGTACTCGGGTGTCAACCTTGATTCCAACTTTAATATTTTATGCCCAGAAAAGAAAAATCAAAGATATTGGAATTTATGCTAGTAGCAGAAAAAGATAAATAAAAAACCTAACAACCTTGTAATTATAAGATACCGTATTACATTTGAAGTGTATTTTATGTATTGAGGCATTGCAATTTTAAGGTGATACTTGCTTCTGATAACCTCGCCCAACCCTTTAAATCTTTAGTACCTATATGTCATATATCATAAAAAAGCTTCAGGCTAATTGATACGGATTAGTCGAAAAAACTTTCACGATGGAAAAGTGATCGTCATTCAATAGTTATGTTACTCGTATGAGAATATCTGACGTAATTTAGAAATTCAATGATACACATAAAGCGCTCGATACCTAATCTCTGTGAACAGAACGAGAACAATGTTTGTTCACGTCTTTGCGGTGTATTCTGAGTATTGCTAAGGAACTGCAACATCAGGTGACCAGAGAATCTAACATCATCATTGATCTCCTAATCCATCAGTATTCATTAATATAAATTTTACATAAAATTATTAATATATGTATAGAATTCGTTATATTGGGATACTATGTCAAGATATAGTACTTTTAATCTTCAATATGTATAGAAAGAAAACATAGAATGAGAAATAACATTTCTCGCGAAAATATCAAATCTATAGATTATTGGTAGTCTTTTTTTAAATGTCCGAAAAATTTCTACATAGTGCTTGTTATTTCGGTGTGCTCTCAGCCTTGTAAGGACGATGGAGTAGCTATATTTCTATGGAGAGTGACCAGATTGAAGAGATTATTTATTAGTAAATGCTGTATTTCTGTGAGGAGGTTGTTGGGTACAGGGCCGCCAAGAGAAAAATCGGGAATGGGACTGAAAAGTTACGGACCCCTATATAAAAATCCACGAATCCTCAAAAGCTTTTAACCTAAACATTAAATATAAGTATCCATATCCGTATAATATAAACTAATAATGTTAAATTACTTCTATTAATAACAAATCATGATGAATGAATCAAATCAATCAATTTTTAAACTCTATAAACTAAAACCCGGGCCCCTCCGAAAACCCCGGGCCCGGGGTTCCCTCATTCCTCCCCCTCCCGGTGGGCCTGTTGGGCGTTACCATAGAGGAACTCTATATTTACACATTGAAAAATGGATTGAAGCTTTATTGACTCGCGCACTACCATATTAATAAATAATTTAGGTCTTTTAAATCTTTGGTCTCAATTTCTTTAATAAAGGTTCTCATCGTCCTGATTGAGGACGGATGAAAGTAAGCACTTACTTTGCCCTTTCTTTCTTTAGCTTTAGTCAAATCATTTCTTAGGAATATTCGATCAGATTGATCATTTATTTAAAAGAGAAGATAGAATAGACGTTATATTTCTGATTACTGATCCTTTTGCATTCTTGATATTTTTAGGAAGTATTAGCCACTGGCCAATTAGAAATCAAAAACTGTTTGGTTCAATCATAAAATTCTATCTATGTGGACAACTCTTGGGTAAAAGATTGAATTACAGATAATATCTATAACTTCCTAGGTCAAAAGTTCTAGAGATAGAGTGATCAGTCAGTCAGTTAGTGCCATTTTTTATTCGTAAATTTGTAAGAGACCAATATAAAATTACTTGAAGAATTATGTTGATACAGAAAAGTTGATTATGTATCTGTTCTCTCGTGAGATTTGTAGAATCTTTTTAGGAAATAAAATTGTAATCAATGCTTTGAAGTTAGTGACGATTGATTAATTAATATTAGTGGCCTTTTTGGGATTGATACCTAAAGTTGGTCTAAGAAACCTTATTCCGTTTGTTTGGGATTCCAGAGTTAATTGTCTTCAGCCCATAATTATTAAACACCCGTAATGTTTTTCGATGTAGGTAAAATCTTCAAAATAGGTCATCGACTACAGTTTTGCAAAGAGCAACATGCCCTTCGCTGGTTTTGGCATGCCGTACTACTACCGTACTACCATTCATATACAGTCATTTCACCCATGTCCGTCTATTACACTTTGGTGGTCGGCACCAAGGATTAGGATTAGTCTCTCTATTTTAATACAACTTTTTCTCCATTTCAGGCGTCGCAGTGTTGGACAATGCACTTGCCATGTAATGATGAGGTTTGTAAAATACCTGCAGGTAATTTTAGAAGTATGAACGTCTCTGGTAGCTATCACGTCGAGCTCTTTTTACTATAATTCAAAATTGACCTCAGAAAGGTTGGGTCTATTCTTTCTACGTCTCGAGAAAATTTGGATTTTGCCATTTCCAAACAAATAACATACCATTAATGTTTTTGACTGAAGAGTGCCCAACACTGGTTTGCTACTGATGTGTCTGCAGATGAAAACCCTAAAAGTGGAAGGTGAAAAGTTGTATGAGAAAACAGATCTAAAGATGTGATTGTTTGCTGCTAAAGTTTATCAATCAATGAATTGTGGCATTCATTTCCGATGGTGGCCAGATGTATGAGAAAACAGATCTAAAGATGTGATTGTTTGCTGCTAAAGTTTATCAATCAATGAATTGTGGCATTCATTTCCGATGGTGACCAGATGTATGAGAAAACAGATCTAAAGATGTAATTGTTTGCTGCTAAAGTTTATCAATCAATTGTGGCATCATCATTTCCGATGGTGACCAGATGTATGAGAAAACAGATCTAAAGATGTAATTGTTTGCTGCTAAAGTTTATCAATCAATTGTGGCATCATCATTTCCGATGGTGATAAGTTGTATGAGAAAACAGATCTAAAGAAGTAATTGTTTGCTGCTAAATTTTATCAAATTATCAATTGTGGCATCATCATTTCCGATGGCGACCAGATGTATGAGAAAACAAAAGAAGTAATTGTTTGCTGCTAAAGTTTATCAATTAATCAATTGTGGCATCATCATTTCCGATGGCGACCAGATGTATGAGAAAACAAAAGAAGTAATTGTTTGTTGCTAAAGTTTATCAATTAATCAATTGTGGCATCATCATTTCCAATGGCGACTAGATGTATGAGAAAACAAAAGAAGTAATTGTTTGTTGCTAAATTTTATCAATTAATCAATTGTGGCATCATCATTTCCGATGGCGACCAGATGTATGAGAAAACAGATCTAAAGAAGTAATTGTTTGCTGCTAAAGTTTATCAATTAATCAATTGTGGCATCATAATTTCCGATGGTGACCAGATGTATGAGAAAACAGATCTAAAGATGTAATTGCTTGCTGCTAAAGTTTATCAATCAAGCAATTGTGACATCATTATTTCCGACGGTGACCAGATGTATGAGAAAACAGATCTAAAGATGTGGTTGTTTGCTGCTAAAGTTTTTAATTGTCATAATATCCCGGAAATATATCAATCACAATAATAATTCAGATTTGCTTTCTGTATTATTTTGTACGATCAGCTCAGGTGGACTCGGCCTGTGAGGATGTTATCCTCAAGTAACATCTCAAGTATGATTTTTTTGAAACTCGTCCGTAATAAGGGTCACTTGGTCTTCTGAGGATTTGATTTGATATGGGCGAAAATAGCTATCCTCAAGTAGCATCTCAAGTATGTATGACCTTTTTCATAGCAAGTCATAATTGGTTTGGAATAAAATTACGCCTTCGGAAGCTAAAATTAAGGAATTTCAATGATCGAATTCATTTGTCAAAATCATAGACATATACTCGTTCTATCAGAAGCCAGACACAACAATATTTCATGCTACTTACGAGTAATAACAATCAAAACTTTTAAAAAGTAGTTTATTTTTCAAATCTCTTTATCAAAGGTTATCTATTGCAACTAATGACCACACCTAACAAAAAATACCTAGCAGTTTTGTTACTCATGTTATCATTCTATACAATTTTACAGTGTTTTCAAAAATCTAAATCTTAAATTTATTTTAATTTCAATTAGTGTACTAGTAGTTCTGTGTACTTTAGACCTTGTTAGATAAACGGGGCATATATTTGACCCAGCTGAACTGAACAGGGATAAAGTTTAATTGACTTTATTAATACTAACGATAGGTATAATTATTTCCTTTAATATTATCTTATAGATCACAAGAGAATAGGAGTGTTCAGTGAATACGTACAGGACACCATTTAATGAGCCCACTCATAGATCTGTAATATGTCAAGATCATAAAATACATCACTTCAATCAATGAAGGGTTTTTTTTTTTTTTTTTTTTTTTATTGGTATATTTCACTTGAAAAAAGGTGCAAATTTTACAATTGAAACGCAAATTGTACAGTTTTACATTCTTTTTATTACATTATTTGTTTCGTCTCCTACTAGGATAACGTCCGAACTTCTGACGTATTCGACAACTTTTGTATTCAATGTATATTTTGTCAAGTGAAATATTGTAGAAATTTATCTGTATGCAAATTCTGAATTCATCATTATTTCTAAGAAATTTTAAAAGTCTGTTTTATTGGAGGCAATAAAATAATTGAACCGGTGCTCGCTGAGAGGAAAAACGAAAGGATTTCAAAATTTGAAATACTTAACTCGATTTAGCCATTTTCTAAAAACTAAGGTTTAATCTAATGAATATACAATAGTTAGTACTTTTAATAAATCCGGCTTCTGATAGAAAGGTAATAAACTGATACCATGGGTGTTGAAGATACCCAGTAAACTCATGTGTTCGAGTACTTACTAATGAATATACAATAGTTAGTACTTTTAATAAATCCGGCTTCTGATAGAAAGGTAATAAACTGATACCATGGGTGTTGAAGATACCCAGTTATCTCATGTGTTCGAGTACTTAGGTACTAATGAATAATGAATAGTTTATACTTTTAATAAATCCGGCTTCTAATAGAAAATTTAGACCACTTTCTTTGTAATCATCTATGCTTTTTTCTGCTTGGGTTGATTGAGATCGTTGTTCATATTTTCGAATCATAAACGTAAAATAACCATTACTAAGCATTTGTGGCCTGGTGTGAAGGGGTTCAGACAAAGATAACCTCTTTGGCATACATACAATAGTTCACAGAGATCTGTATACCCCAATCACTTAAAAAGCTCCCAGGTGGCCCAATAGAGTCCAAAATCAATTACTTCTATAAAAGTAAAGAATTTCAATAAAATCGAAAGAGGCGTTCCAAAGACAGACAAAGAGGTTTTAAAAGAATAATCATGGTGATATTACTAAGAGAATAATCATGGTGGTATTACTAAAAGAATAATCATGGTGGTATTTACTAAAAGAATAATCATGGTGGTATTACTAAAAGAATAATCATTGTGGTAATTACTAAGAGAATAATCATGGTGGTATTACTAAAAGAATAATCATGGTCGTATTACTAAGAATAGTAATCATGGTGGTAATTACTAAAAGAATAATCATGGTAGTATTACTAAAATAATAATCATAGTGGTATTACTAAAATAATAATCATAGTGGTATCACTAAGAGAATAATCATGGTGGTATTACTAAAAGAATTATCATGGTGGTAATTATTAAAGAAAAATCATGGTGGTATTTCTAAAAGAATAATCATGTTTTTATAACACAAATTGTCGTATGTATCGGAATTCTGTGCACTTACAGTGTGCAAGAAAGATAATTTTGCCAAATAGATTTTAGTTGTTCCCGAAGAGTATACTCGTATACATAGAATCTTACTTTTCACTTTCTAGTCACAAAAATTTGAATCAATCCATAAAATAAAATCCCTCAAAGACGACGGTTCAATTTATTCGTGTAGAATGTAGACAGATCTCTTTGCTTCTTCTTCCTATAGCTTCCACTTTTTTTACTTTCATCTCATTCATTTATTCTTTCTTTGATTTCCTTCAATTCTTTACACGTGCAGAAGATCGTCTTGCTTGTATTCAGCTTTAATGTTTGTACATATAAAAAATCAAATTGACTTTGTATGACATTATTATGATGGGAGTTATCTTTCAATATGCAAAGTCACACGAAATCTTCTACACGCTTTATAATATTGCATCTTGTTTATTCAAGATCTCTGGAGGAGAGAATAAGAAAACTAGAAAATCGCATTATATTTTCATTTGAATTCAATTTTTTTATTCCTCCTACACTCAAGAAAAAAATTATATGGAAAAATGGATTTTATTTAAACACAATGAAGTAGAATTAATGATGTAAGTTGTTCCGACTAAAAGTTCACTCTTTTTTTAAACACCTTATTGAGTTTGATAATAATTAGTAATTATAATTTCAAAATAGTTAAGTAGATATTTCCTTCATAAATGATTTCATTAATAATTAACTCAGACCAAGTATGTACTAGCTCTGATGATGCTCTCACGAGAGAAAGAAATTATTTAGCTCTTATCAGCTTATACAATGTAATTCGTAACTCTCCATAAACCTTTAAGGGTGTGTTACTGAGATTAATTCAGAATATTCTGTTCTATTAACTCGTGCCCGAGCATGGTTCCCTCTACTCAATATACAATGTAATTCATAACCCTCCATAAACCTTTAAGGGTGTGTTACTGAAATTAATTCAGAATATTCTGTTCTATTGACTCGTGTCCGAACATGGTTCCCTCTACTCAATACAGAATGTAATTCATAACTCTCCATAAACCTTTAAGGGTGTGTTACTGAGATTAATTCAGAATATTCTGTTCTATTGACTCGTGCCCGAGCATGGTTCCCTCTACTCAATATAGAATGTAATTCATAACTCTCCATAAACATTTAAGGGTGTGTTACTGAGATTAATTCAGAATATTCTGTTCTATTGACTCGTGCCCGAGCATGGTTCCCTCTACTCAATATAGAATGTAATTCAAAAGCATCGTTCCCTCTGCTCTCGCACTTCTCTAACAACTATAAATAACCGATTTTCTTCATCAAAATGAAAATTCATGTCTCAGTGAAAGAGGTGATTGGTACATTTTATTATTTTTATAACACTTGAGAACAGCAGCTCCCAGCATAGATAAAAAAATTAAACATGTCTTTAAAGGATCATGGTTGAGCATTATAAAAACACCCTGTACATGTACAGTAGTTTTATAAGCTTCAATTGAAGTGTCGTGGCGAATCCATTTTTATTATTTATGAATTATAAAGATCACTAAGATAAACGATAACACTCTGTCACACAGCAACCAATTGACCTTTTTTTCGATGGTGACATAGGATACACAGAAATGACATGTCTCTGAACGATTTTACTTCACTTTTTCTGTTCGTTAGTTTGTTTTCATAAAATCAGCTGGGTAATTTTTGGGTTCTATTTGACCAGTCGGGTCCTCTTACTGTGGATCTTCATCAAAATTAAAATCTGGGCTCAATAGGATAACCTTAACCTTATCAAGAAATAATAATAATCTTTATAGTATAATTGTATACAAACAAATAGAAATTTATGTTTTCTATCTTTATCTTCTCACTTTTTCTTATTTTTTTCCAAAATTAAATGTACGATTTCACGAGAAACTGAGTTAATTCTACAGTCCACACAACTTCCGGTTATTCATGTTGAAAATTATATTCCTATAAAATTGCTTCCTGTGCGATCCTGTATAGCTCTAGTTGTAATATTTATGCAATAGTTTTATACTATAGATACCGAGTATGAATTACTTTTATATCATAAAAAGATAATTCTGACTTATTAGTATTAAAACCCACCTATCTATAGGTCATTTTCATTATACAATCATAACACTTACGGGAGTACGAATATAATGACTCATGTCGTATCGTTCTTGTGTTAATTTTGATTGCAAATAAAATTTCATTCAATGCATTTTTTTTTTTTTTCCTAAGCTTTATTTACAATAATTCTATTAATGCACTGGGCAGGGCTATGGTCCATTATTTTATTATGGTGCAACATAAAACGTTTTGTTTACTCTTTGGTCTGGTTGTGTTCACTGATTGCGATTGTGTAATATTGGGACTTGCTATATTGATTCGATTGTACGGTTAATGGATTTAATCAAAATGTTCTGGCAATTGTATTATCAATTCCATTAGTTTCAATTCAATTGCATCTAACAGTATGAGAACTATTTTCTAATCGGGTGCAAATATCTCTGTGTTCTTGCATTCCAACCACCTCGTTCAATATTCATTCCGCAATATTGAATTCTCCTTAATATTCCTCTTTTATCGAAATTTTCTCCTTACCTATGACAACTTAGTAAATAGGTAGGTATAATTATGAGTAATGCAGCCACTAGTGGGGAGCAAGCCATTATGTGATGGTCTTATACCCGGGTACATAAGGAAGATGTTAGGAAGGACATTTAGCCTTAAAAAAATTCTGCTTCAAACCAAAGATGGAAAGCCATCAGCAAATTTTAGTTTCTACGCATGGATACTGTGAGAAGCAAGCCGGGGATACCGTACCAGGAAAGGGTACAGCTAAAGAGAGTAGGCAGTGAAGCCGACGCCCCAAATAGAATTGGGAAAAGGTGAAGTTAAGGAAGAAGAAATATACTTGTGAATATGACTGGATTTAGGGAGAAATTAAGACTTGTATTTCTTTGGAATTTTTCCGAGGAAATACAAAATTTTCAGAGGGACAAGTAAACGTCTCCGAACTTACATTTGTACTTTTCCTCTAAGCCAGAAAAGATTTTTTTCTCTGCATTATGACTTTTTAGCTGACATCCCGTTCCAACTTCAAGGAAAATCACTCTCCAGTGACGCTGATGACTGTTACCTAACTATAATCATGTTAGCCAAGAAACTTACTATGAATATATGTAATGGCCAAACGGTTGAAATACTCCTCTAGTTCTTACAGTGGTACACCCATTCATTGTTGTAAAATTTATGTTTCCTTATCTTGGCTAAAATCACTCTACACATCCATCTGGGAATTGTCATCATTTCAAAGGTAGGTTTTAATGTCATTGAGGACTGAACATCATATCTCGTTATTTTTTACAAGATTTATATTAGACTTGCTGTGGAGATTGAAATCTTTTAGTAACTATTCATCCATTTCTGAAGATTATTTTTCATTAGGTCATCTACAACTCCACCAGCTATCGCTCATTTTTTCCCCAGTCAGAATTTTGAGGTTAAGGCAAGAATGCTACACACTCATACACAATCTATGATAATTTTGCCTGGCTATCTCTTACTGTTTTTGATATAGAGCCGACGATGCAAATAAGGAACAGACAATATTGGCTCAGTATTGGAGTTGTTTTGGCAACTTTCGGGTACAAAACATCTTGACTTTGTTAGTAAATAATACGTTTCCAGATCAATAAGAACCACCTTTATTTGTCCACAGGTAGCGTTTTTCAGAGAAATTTCAACTACCATCTTATTTGGTTGAAGAAGGAGGCCCCCCTGGACAATTCTAAGGCCTGAACCTGTTTTGCCTCAATTATTAGATCTGGTTGAGTTCTTGCATGAAACTTCCAAGTGTATCCGGCCACTAATAATCGACTCACAATATAATGAAAAATAAAAGTGCATATTTGTGACTGATAATTCACTTTAAAGGTATTAATGTTCTGTTAGGATCAGACGAGCATTTGACCACACTGCTACCCAGGTATTGTTCTTCTTGTGGAAGGAAATCGATCACACGTTTCTCATCATATTGTTTCCTGGAAGCCTTTTGTTTCGAAAGAGAAACAAAAAAACTATTATGCTGCATCAGTTATTGTTATCAACCAATATTTAGCCAGAAGAAAGAAATAAATTGATATAAAGAAGTTTGCAGTCCGTGATATGAATATCATCATGCAACACGTGACAAAAAACAAAACTAATAAAAAAAATTATCGTGGAATGCAGAAGAACAAATGATAATAAAAGAAGAAAATTATGCACCTTGGTAAGGGGTTCCGTTGTCACCCTGAGGGTACGGAGCGCAAGAAACAGTACCAACTGCGTTAACTAATACTTCTGAGAACTGTAGACCTCTCTCACTTAAAATGATCTAATTTGGCCCTCTTTAGGTTTATCAGACCCCCGGCTCTGGCAGGACTTTCTGCTTTTTGTATGTTTGTCCTACCTGCTATTGAAAATGTCCTGCTTTTTTAAAGTGACACAAAAACACTTCTTAAAAGTGTCAAATTACCTGTAGACATAAAAAAAAAAACTGCACGGTATGGACATTCATTTCATTCATAGAATTAGCTGACAAGTTTTTGGACCCTATTTAGCCTTCGGGAACAAATGGTGCCCCTTTAATTGATCGAGATCAACAGTTCACAGAATTACTCGTATTTTCCCTTTAGGATTTGGGTATGGTTTTATTCAAAGTCTTTTGTGTTTGGGATGTATCATTATTTCTTTTTATTTCGTGCCTACATTGTAAGACGAATATAAATATGTTTCAAGTTTCTTCGTTTAGCCATAGTTTGTCACTTGTCAGTCAATATTACAAGTGAGCTTTGAATTTTACAAGTATAGATGAATATTTCGTGCCTTATACATTTTAAGATGAATATGTGTTTCAAGTTTCTTCATTTAGCCACAGTTTGTCACTTGTCAGTCAATATTACAAGTGAGCTTTGAATTTTACAAGTATAGATGAATATTTCGTGCCGACATTGTAAGATGAATATGTGTTTCAAGTTTCTTCATTTAGCCATAGTTTGTCACTTGTCAGTCAATATTACAAGTATGCTTTGAATTTTACAAGTCGAGATGAATATTCCTGTTTGATGAACACCTAAAAAATAGTGAAGCGCTCGGAGCGATCAACAAGGAAAATACAATTACATTAGATCATTTTTGAAAGCCGCTAGATAAAACCTGAGTATAACGTCTAGAAAATGATTACTGAATATGAGCTTAGTCTATGATTTATATTAGATAAATCCTATGGCTAGAGTCAAATCCTACCATCACATATGCCTATGCATAGTATTAAAAATTATGTTTAGAGTTCCCAGTTCTAGCTGTGGTTAATGTTCAATCAAAATTTTGATTATTCTATCATTTCAAATGTGATTTACATCAGAATTTCATGTTTGTTTTGTAATGTGGCTTAAAATTGGAATCTAGTTTGTTCTTAACAACCTATCTTCTTATTTAGATTTTATATTCAGATATACAATTTATTCGTATATGAAACAATGTATTTGTTATAAAAATTGTGTATATAATCAAATTCAGTTGATACGCACAGCTTTCAAGGAACGAATTAACTCATAATTCTGTGAACTGTAGATTTAACCAAATAATGGACCGCTATAAGACCACTGATTTGTATACATAGGGCCCAAAAACTAATAAAATGAATGTAAAAGGTTCATCAAAGTCGAACAAGGCATTCGAAAAAATTGTGGGACGAACAGACAGACAATCAAGAAAAATCGTGGAGTTAAAACTGGACTTCATTTCGTCTAGTGATCTAGTAGTCGTGTGAACTGTAAAAGATTCAACTGTAGAAGATTCAACTCCGGCTTTGTCTGGGTGGCACATGGAGGCCAAAGTCCGTTATTTTTTTTATTTTGGCTATTAGTGTAGTCTTAAAAATCGAGTCAAGCAAATACAGGGTGATCCAGCAAGAGGGGTCGATGTTAAATGCTTGTAACTTTTTTTCGTAGAATTATTTTTTTGTTCTGATGTTTACGAAATCAGTTTGGCACTTTAGTTTACCAAAATGGTTGTTCAGATAAAAAAAAAACTTATCATGCAATCGCTATAGTTTTGGACAACTTAACTACCAAATGAGAGAACAATTTGAAAGATTGTTGCAAAATTTGACAAACTGCTTATGAAAGTACTAAGTGCTCGTTAATGCTGTACATCCGAAAAATGTCAATATAGTATCTACGTCAGAGTGTTAGGGAGAATACTGTTAAATGCTTGTAACTTTTTTCGTGAAATTATTTTTGTGTGTTGCGGATTCAGTTTGGCACTTTAGTTTACCGAAATGATCGTCAACGCGCACAAGAATTGCCAAAGGGGTAACTGTGTGAATCTGCAAACTGAAGACAACAATCATTACAGTTAAAAGTTATATCTTTTATTGAACTGAGTTCGCTCATTTTATTTATTTCTCATTTCTTTTAAAATATGTGAAAGAGAAACAAGACCCTTACATTTTTTATTTGAATAATTAGTACTTTCAGTTCGCTATTTCAAAAATGATTATAAAAAAACGCCAAAAACTGAAATAAAAAAGTAAAATCTTGGAGAACGGAGAAAATTTCAATTTGTTTTGGCCTTGAAAATATTTTAACAGATTTCGACTTTTTTATAGGAAAATTCCTCTCCTGTAATATTATTTACGACATTTCAAATTAGTTGAAAATAAAACAGGCCTCCTAAATAGGCATCGCTCCTTGTTATAGGAACACCCTTTACATTCAGAACAAACTATTATAACAGAATTTATTTCTAAGCTATAAAGCATTGATTCATAAGCTACCTATCATAAGCTATAGATCACAATATTTATAGTTAATTAAGACAGCTTTAATTAGTTGAATAAGAAATTAAAAAAAAAAAAAAAAAAAAAAGAACCAAAGCGATAAACTTTTTAGAAAGGTTTTGAGTACAATGAGTTAACTGCACTTTTATAATATTAATGATCTCTAGTACGGTGTACGGTCTCTCCACTTATTATAACAAAACGAAAGTTATATCGGTTATCGACTTCCCATGTTGCAGTTCCTAACAGCAAACTAGAATGATTTCTGGGATTATTATTGTATGCAGATGTATTAAGGATATTATTGTATGCAGTTGCATTAAGGATATTATTGGAAGCAGTTACATTAAGGATATCCATGTAGTTTAACTAGCTGGAACTTTATTTGTCGTTCATCTAATGTAATTAAAATAGTTTTATTCGATTTAATTTTGAGTTAATTGACCGAAAGAAGATTGGAGGTTGCATAGATGAGCGTGAGACGATAGTTTTGTGGGTTGAAAGGAAAGGGTAGAGAAATGAGAAAATAAGAGGAATAGTCATTGGACCTTTAGGAAAGATAGATGAAGAGGGAGAAGAAAAAGATGTACGCCAGAGTTGAGATGGAATGACAAGGCAGACCTGGAAGAGACATTCAATGAGGGTGTCCAGACTTCTGGCTTTGGCAGAACATGTCCTGCTTTTTGCAAGTTTGTCCTGAGTCCTGTTGTTTTTGAAAATAATGGGATTTTTTTTTAATTCACACAAAAACAATTTTTAAAGGTCAAATCACCCGTATACGACAGTATACAGGGTGTCCCTGTTAAGGAGGACAATAATTAATGGACTGATTCTAGATGCCAATACCTACCAAAAATGCTGCCTTCAACTTTTTAATAAAACCTTTGTTTTTGAGTTATTCACATTTTTCACTTTTTTTACACGTGTACGCCTGACGTCACAAACATGTTCATAACTTTCTTGGATATACTTTTTTTGAAAATTTGAAGATATTTTTTGGAACACATGGAAAATTTCTGTTCAGATAAAATTACTTTCATGACCATAAACTTTGAGTTAGTGCCTCGTTTTTGACCTAAATTGAATTCTGTATTCGTAGAGAAATTTCTATTTTAATGACAAAATCATGAAAAAATATGCTACATATTTAGATTTTTTAAAAAAAAAAATTTTTTTATATTTTTTTTTATTTTAGTGTCTTTAAGTAAGAAAAGAGAAAATTATAGTTGGAAACTAATGAAATAATAAATGAAAAAAAAAATTAAAAATTATAAATATGTAGCATTTTTTTCAACAAATTGGTATACCACCAATAATCCCATTAGGTTCGGGATAGGAGTATTCTCCTTAATCCTACCGTGCCATAAAATTCTGTTGAATGTAGGTTTACCAGATGAAAGATTTAAGGAATTTGACGGACACACCGGCCATAGCAAAACTTTTCAGAGCTCTGGACTTTTGTCAGAAAGGTTTTTATCTCTGGGTTTTCTAATTTCATTAAGTATGTGTAGAAATCACAATCCATCCCACTGAATTTATATTTTTGAGCTAGATGTATTGTATACAGGGTGCCCCTGTTAAGGAGGACAATAATTAATGGACTGATTCTAGATGCCAAAAACCTACAAAAAATGCTCCCTTAAACTTTTTAATAAAACCTTTGTTTTTGAGTTATTCACATTTTTCATCTTTTTTTACACGTGTACGCCTGACGTCACAAATATGTCCATAAGTTTCTTGGACATACTGTTTTTGAAAATTTGATCATATTTTTGGAACACACGGAAAATTTATGTTCAGATAAAATTAATTTTATGACCAGAAACTTTGAGTTAGTTCTTCGTTTTTTAGGTAACTTGAATTTTTTTTGATATTTTTGTAAACTACGAAAAAAGCAACGGGACTCCCCCACGGTTGCTCAACATTATTTTTTTCGGACAAAAACGGAAAAAATATCCTGATGTTAATAAGGTTTCAACGGTATATCACTTTTTTNAAAATAGAAATTTCTCTACGAATACGGAAGTTTACGGAAAAAGTGATATACCGTTGAAAACTTATTAACATCAGGATATTTTTTTTCGTTTTTGTCCAAAAAAAAAAAAATTTTGAGCAACCATGGGAGTCTCGTTGCTTTTTTCGTAGTTTACAAAAATATCAAAAAAAAATCAATTTAGGTCAAAAACGAGGCACTAACTCAAAGTTTATGGTCATGAAAGTAATTTTATCTGAACAGAAATTTTCCATGTGTTCCAAAAAATATCTTCAAATTTTCAAAAAAAGTATATCCAAGAAAGTTATGAACATGTTTGTGACGTCAGGCGTACACGTGTAAAAAAAGTGAAAAGTGTGAATAACACAAAAACAAAGGTTTTATTAAAAAGTTGAAGGGAGCATTTTTGGTAGGTATTGGCATCTAGAATCAGCCCATTAATTATTGTCCTCCTTAACAGGGACACCCTGCATACAATTCAATACATCTACAATACATCAAAAATATAAATTCAGTGGGATGGATTGTGATTTCTACACATACTTAATGAAATTAGAAGACCCAGAGATAAAAACCTTTCTGACAAAAGTCCAGAGCTCTGAAAAGTTTTGCTATGGCCGGTGTGTCCGTCAAATTCCTGAAATCTTTCATCTGGTAAACCTACATTCAACAGAAGTTTATGGCACGGTAGGATTAAGGAGATTACTCCTATCCCGAACCCAATTGGATTATTGGTGGTATACCAATTTGTTGGCTTTCTTGTACCACTGTCGTTTCTAAAAGTTTTTCGAAAAATAATGAGCAGAAACTATCACAGCATTACAAGATTCTACAAAAAAGTAGAGAACAATCTTATCTTGTCATAGGGAGAGCACTCTGAAGTAGCAGTTATAGGATATAGATATATCCTATATCTTGACAAATGATAACAATCATGATGAGAATCTGACCATCATAGTATTACAAGAATAAATAATAAAAAAAATCTTTACTAAATCATGAAAAATGCTAGAAGTACAGGACACGCTAAGAAAAAAATCAGAACACACACACGTCTTTAATGGGTTAATGTTCAGTACAGTGCACGCCAAGAAAAAAATCAGAACACACACTCGTCTTTAATGGGTTAATGTTGAGGCTGATTTTCTTGACCAATACTCCTCAAGAACGGAATAAATACTCTTACCTTATTGACAATCTGAAATTCATTCGATAAAATGTCCTTTAAAACAATCTATTATAAAATAAATTGAAAATCTTAATAGGTAAAAGATACGGTGAACAAAATTATACATTTTCCAAATTATAATCCCAACATTATAGTTCCCACGGGAAGAACAATTTTACTCGGGAAATGTTTCGGATACTATATTGTAGTCATTACATTTCATTGGTGTAATGCAGACAAAAAGATAAAGCTCAATTTTTAACTCAAAACTTCTCTTTATACTTATCTACAGGGGTTAAAGTTTATTCAATTTTTTGATCAAAAGTTGAATCTTTTTTGTTTTTAAAAAAATGATATTGGTTATATAGCGGTCCTCCTGGTTATCACACTGGTATTGCACGCCGCTTCAATTCTCGGCGAGGTCAAAAAATTATCGACACATTGGTGTGGTAGAAGATTTAAGAGATTCTCAGAACATGAGGCTTTTAGTAATGCTGTCATACCCACTAAAAATGTGAAGAGGCCTATATGCAAAGAAACTCAATATTTACATTTTCCAACGAATATTGGTTATTAAATTTGGTAACGTTTCAATTGGCGGCTTAGAGTTATGGCCGTTCTCGGGCTGCTGTCATATTTACAACTAGCTATTTCGCCCGTGCTTCGCTAGGATTCTTATATTGATATTTTTGTTTTTCAAGGACAATGGACATTGGGGGGGGGGGTATGGGTTTGTNGGGGGGGGGGGGGGGGTCCATCCCCAAGCGCCTTAGAGGCACGGCCATTCTGACTTTTTAGTATTTTCGAAATTTTATTTTAGCCGTTCCCGGTTTCGAATTCGTAACGCTGGAATGACTGGCCCTACCTTTGCCCTTAAAGAAGGACTAAACAGCCACCTAAAACTTTCTCGCTTTGAGTTGATAATATATTCCCGTTTTGGAGAAGAAATTAGATATTTGGCCGAAAACGGTTTGACATAGACATATTTAGTTCCGATAATTTTCCTGGGGTCGTATAACATGTTTTTTGGGGGGAGGGGTCCATCCCCATAAATTTTCCGCGAAGTGTTACATTGTACATTGAAGATAATATGTTGCAAATGACAATGTGTCACTAACAGATTGCACCGATGGGGGATGTGCATCATTTTATAAATAATACTAGCCGTTTTCCCGTGCTTCGCTACGGTTACGAAATTTGGATTTTTGGTGGAATCGACGCCCCAGAGTGAACACGGCTCCTATTTAGAAAACTCAATATTTCACTCAAGGATATTACTTTTTGCACTGCGAAACGCCTTCGTATTAAATTTCAGCTTTCTCGCTCATCCCAAAGTGATACTTCTAACTTATGGATTTTTGGTGGAACAGATCGCTCAGAGTGAGTACCGCTCCTATTTAGAAAATTCAATATTTTATTCAAGGTTATGACTTTTAGTACTGCGGGACACCTATGTATCGAATTTAAGCATTCTCGCTCATCCCGAAGTGGTACTTCTCAATTCCGATTTTTTGGTGGTGAAAACCGTCATAAATCTGGGAGAAACCGGAAATTTTCAAATTTTATATTTTTTATGGGGTCCTTATATACTATTTTGGGGGTTATATTTTCGGTAATTTTTCGTTATCTCTTTTAGTTTGCCCAGAAAAAAAAATTGCAAAAAGACCCGCTAAATAGCGTCATTTTTGGCGGTAACTTGCTCTCACTTGAACTTTCGTTTTTTTCCTTTCTTATTACGCACCTACATACTAAATGGGATCTGTGTGCCAAATTTCAAATCTCTAGGTTTAGCCATCGTGGAGCTACGTTGATTATCTTATAAGTATAGATAATATTATTTATCTAGGTATTCTAATCCTTTTTTACTATTTTTCAGGTATTGTAATGTGTCAACAATCATCGGTTGTCGTACACAATAAGACATCAATAAAAATGGACTTATGCGCGCGTGAGAAGTTAAATACATCTTTTTAGAAACAAATTTAATAATATTTCAAAAAACTTACTACCCCACCCGGGAGTGAACTCAGAACCTACCAACTATCAAACAGAGGCCTTGTATGGGATCAGTGTGCAAAATTTCAAGTCTCTAAGTTTAGCCACCGTGGAGATACGTTGATTTTCAATCAGGCTTTGCGTTTTATACCAGTAGTTTTCATGATTTATCATGTTTTTCCGGGATTTGCTGTAAATCGAGGGTGGCAAACACATGAAAACTTAAAGTACATGTTAATACAAACACAAAAATCTATAAGTGGGAAATTCCCACGGGGAGGGAGGGAGTTAAACACCAGCCTCCGCTCTATTGCCACTCAGCCACGATGTTCTATGAAGATAGAATGAGAAAATACAATATTTAAATATTCGTATAACTCTCATCATTTTTTCATAACTAACTCCATCATTTTCTCATAACTAACTACATCTTGTTAATTCTGTGTTACACTGATGCGGTAATAATTTTGTGTTACACTGATGCGGTAATAATTTTGTGTTACACTGATGCAGTAATAATTTTTTGTTACACTGCTGATGCGGTAATATACCCCATGCTGGTGACGTTAGGACATCTCTCTCCTTGCTTATCCCTATTTATATCCTGAACTCCACTGAACATGGTTGTGTTCTGATAATGGTTCATTTTACGACATTTTTTACGATTTTCATCTTCCTTTTCCACATGAAGAACATTTTATTATGAAATGAGAATGCCTCATCATGTGAACAACATAAATGTATTCAACAAATGCGCAATTGAAACTGGGAAGTAAACACGTCATATGAAGGGGAACCAGAAGAATTACATAATACTCGTAGGTTGGAGAGTTTCAACAATGATGTATTTGAAACTGGGAATATGGAGCTGAACAGAAGAATTACATATAGACGTAGGTTGGAGAGTTTCAACAATGATGTATTTGAAACTGGGAATATGGAGCTGAANTTCTCGCTCATCCCGAAGTGGTACTTCTCAATTCCGATTTTTTGGTGGTGAAAACCGTCATAAATCTGGGAGAAACCGGAAATTTTCAAATTTTATATTTTTTATGGGGTCCTTATATACTATTTTGGGGGGTATATTTTCGGTAATTTTTCGTTATCTCTTTTAGTTTGCCCAGAAAAAAAAATTGCAAAAAGACCCGCTAAATAGCGTCATTTTTGGCGGTAACTTGCTCCCACTTGAACTTTCGTTTTTTTCCTTTCTTATTACCCACCTACATACTAAATGGGATCTGTGTGCCAAATTTCAAATATCTAGGTTTAGCCATCGTGGAGCTACGTTGATTATCTTATAAGTATAGATAATATTATTTATCTAGGTATTCTAATCCTTTTTCACTATTTTTCAGGTATTGTAATGTGTCAACAATCATCGGTTGTCGTACACAATAAGACATCAATAAAAATGGACTACCGTTTGGGCTCTGGTATTGTAACATACAAACCCTACCACATAGGTTCATTAGATACATATTAAGTACATAGTGGTTCACACTAATTTCTGAGTTATATATTAAAATTATTCGAAACTGATACCGATAGAAAGATAAGAATCTCTCTAAAAATGATGAAGATCCACAAATTAATAAATTAATCGAGAACTGTCCTGTTGTGTCCAAAAACATCTAAAAAAGGTTTGGTACGGATTCATAATGTACCACGTTTTTTCAGTTAGTGTGTACAAGAAAAAAAAAAAACGCTTTGTGTTTTTATACATAGCTTTTTAACATAAACAGACTCCAAATTGTTCATACCTACCGAAAGTTTATGTGAACGGGTATATTACTTAAATTTACAAAATCCTGAAAAGGTTATCTTTGACGTTATTTTCATCGAAAATAATCCTACTTGAAATTATCTGCATTTCAATTTTGAGGTTAATGTTGATATTACACATTTTGCTTTGATATAATCGTGTTAACAGCAAAAACATATTTGTCAGTGTTATAGGTACTCGAACGAGTACGTTGAAAACAGTGCACGAGACATTGAAGATTTGAAGAAAATGCTGTCATAGAACGTATTCTATATAAATCAAGGAGTAATAGATCTATTTGCTCTCCTTTAACTACTAAAAATGATCTTTTTTAACCACTGAAAATCGTTTAGTTTTGTGTACAATTCACCTATGATGCTAAGAAGACAAAAATACTCCATCGTCCCAAATTCGTTAGTTTCGTGCGGATAAATTCGAATTTTGTGTTCATTATTGAATCAATCTCATTTTAGTGCTTAGGAGATTTAGTAACAAATTCCTGGGGTAGACTGAAAAAACGCTGTAGATAAGACGTATGCATTTTCTGCACAAGAACATAAATTAGCTCTTTAGCATCATGTAATCCACTGAAAGTCATCCTGACAATGGTGGACTTTTCAGTAACCTCACATCCAACCATTTCCATCATTATTCCTTCTAAACTAAAAAAAACGTTGATTTTGAATAAAACATCGCTACAACATCATCAACAAATCCAGGGCCGTAAACAAGATTTTTTCGGGGGGTTCCGAAGGATTGACAGCCACAACAGGACTATCACCTGAAAATTATGATCATGGAAGGTTATGTTGCTATTTTTGTTGTTGCTGTTGTTGTTTTTGTTGTTGCTTCTGTTGTTGATGTTGTTCTTATCTTTTTGTTGATGTAGTTCTTGTTGTTGCTGTTGTTGTTGGTGATGATGAGTTACACCTTACAATATTACATATGTCATGCATAAAAAAAAATAATGAAATATCGGGGGGGGGGTCTGGACCCCATGGAACTCCCCTGTGTACGGCCTTGACAAATCGTTATGTTAAATAAAGGCCTCAGTCAGTTACATCAAATAGATTCATTTTAAAGCTATTATAAGTACATACCATACCATACCATTAAAGGACAACTAAAAGGCCCTGGGTGGACCAATATGGTCCGATCATCCGATTCTATGAACTTAAGAAAAAAGGGTCATCCAAATTTTACCACGAGTCCGAGAATTATCGTGGCACAAGAAGGTAAACAGACGAAATATTATAAGAGTTGAAAGACAGACTTCACTTACTTTTTTCGGCGTACAGTCATATTATTTAGAGTAGCATGCCAATGTAGATATTTACCCTGTAAAAGAATTGGGGAGATTTAAAAAGTTTAGCCCATTTCCGTCAAGTCATACTTATGCTGCAAACTGTATTCAAATAAGTATGGTTTGTGAAATTGTTATGTCTTTTCTTATAATGAAATGAACATCTCAAAAAGAAATAAAAACAAGTGCGTACCGTACTCAGTGTTTAAATTTGAACAAGGTAAGTTCATTACTTCTTGTGGTCTCCACTTTATTATAAAAGTTAAAATAAAGATACCTTCAAAGTGAAACCGAGATAGAAAATATACCTTGTTTGTAAGCAACAAAAACTTTTTTTAAGGTTGACCCTAAATATGGGTAAAACTTAAATAATAATATCTTTTTTTAAAAAATCGGGGTTTGTAATATTTACTGTGGTAATGTGGTTAAGTTAAGCTGAAAAGTATTTTATTTCATCTTCCCAGGTAAATGGGTGCTCTTTTTGAAATGAAATTAATTTTGTTAGAATGCAAATTTTCATTGCTATAGATAAGATTTCTACTAAAAAAAAACTTTTTACTTAACCAATATTTTAGAATATACAATCCCAGTCACCATTAAAGACTAAAGATGACAATGTTGTACTAAATATACATTCTTGAAAACACAGTACAACACATGATTCAAGGAGATTTCAGTTTAAATTTAATGTCATAATTAAGATTACAGCAGTTCTCCTGCTCTACTGGGTATCACACTGGCATTACACTCAGAGGACTCGGGTTCAATACCTGGCGGAGTAAAAAAAAAAATTCAACTTAGTACTTGTGCTTTCGGGATGACCTCAGTGAGGATGATTGCTGATTTATTGTGAGTACCAGCGGCCGCATTAGCATTATACAAAGATTTGTTTTGATAGATGATTTAAGATATTAAAAAGTACATGAGGCTATAATACTGTGACACCATCAAAAATTGTATGGAGCCTTTTGACCTTACCACAAAGGAAAGCTACATTAGTAGATTAATTAATACAATAGGGGAATACGCGATCCAAAAAAAAAAAATCTGTTTCTTTGTGTTATTATGTCACAACATTGGTGCTCACTGCAGCATTGTAGGATTTTCCCAATAACAATCGTTATCCAATTTCTTTTGAATTTTTCTATTTTACCCACAATGCTGGCACCGGATCGCTATGCGCATTCATCTCCATAGCTACTCATTGTCCTCACGAGGCTGAGTGGGCCCTGAAAACATCCAAACCACATTGACAAATTTTTGCACCCGCCAAGATTCAAACCTGCGTCTCCCGAGTGCAAGACTAGTACAGTGACCACTGAAAAAAGTAATCATGGCCAAATATATATATTTCAAGCGAAAACTCCGATTTTGTAAATGTAAATGTATATTTCTTTGTGTTATTATGTCAAAATGTTTGTGGGCATCATAGCATTACAAGGTATTTTCAACATTCACTCCAATATCACTAAGCCTAAGCTACACTTTAACAATTTTCACCTTATAATGTTACCACTTGATGCTATTACCATAGCTACTCAATTGTCCTCAAGAGGTTGAGTTACCCCCAATCACAACCAGACCAAGTAGAAAAAACGAAAAAACTTCAAATTTTCGACCCGTCCAGGAATCGAATTCGGAACCTCCTTGGTGCAAGACGAGTGTGATGCGCACTCTGCCANAATAAGAGGAGGTATCAATCAATCAAAAGTGGCCTCGTTGTTTCCGAAGAAAGCCAGATGTATGACCATGAGACTGCAATTCTAAGTTGTTTTTGGCTTCAAACGTTTTTCATTTTCATCATACATTCAATCTAAGTGGAGGTATTATCTTCGAAAAATCTGTGAAAACACACACGGACTATCAAAAGACTTGCTCACGTTTTTCATGCTAAGTATCAGAGATTTTAAATAGATATTGATCACTGAAGTTGTTAAATCCGCCTGTGCATAAGACTAGGAAGACAAGGTATGTTCTTTTTCAGAAAATCTTGACGTCACGAGAGCATCGCTTTTTATGTTTAAAGTTAGTAAGCTTGGGAACTTTAAAAAGGAAAATATAAATAAAAAAGAGAAGAAGGACACCTATCTATCGATATTATAAGGCTTGTGACATGTATTGTGACATCAAGCGCCTACCTTGCTTCTTTTTAAGATCATGCCTAGGGCTTCCAATCCCGCAAATGCGGGATCCGCAAGCTCCAATCCCGCAACATTTTTTTTTTTAAAAAAAAACATGACCTTAGGTACTTATTTTATCATTTTTACTTTCCTTATCCTATAAAAAGGAAAGCATTGCAATGGGCTTTTCATGTCGAGTTTTCAAAGCCAAAGAGGTTTTGGGGTCCCCAGAGCAAAATTTCCCCAGTTTCAGCCATTGGTCCGTGGTTGTTTCTGTCTGTCCGTCTGTCTGTGAACAAAATATCTCAAGAACGGCAAGTGCTAGAGTTTTATGCCATGAACGGCAAAATACGCTTTTGGTTGAACTTGAATGTACCGTTGGCGGTTTTATGCCGCTTTTTAGTGGTTTTCGCATATCCTGCTTAAAATTAGAAAGGTAATAGCTAGAACTTTAATCAAGAAATTGAAAAATACAACTTAGGTTGAATTGTAATATATTGATGACCGCTAATTAGAGTTTGAAGGCCACTTTTTGGCGGTTCCGCCTAAAACCAGAATAGAAAGAGCTAGCTAGAACTTGAACTTTGGTGCCAATTCATATCAATGTCATATAAGAAATTGAAATATACAACTTAGGTTGAAGTGTAATATATCAAGATGTGTAATATATATAATTATATTTCTGCTCTAAAACGTGTTTTGGCAAGACTTCAAAACGTGTTTTGGCAATGAAAACTCGACATCGAAAATTTCAGCCCATTACAATATTTTCTTCTTTTTTTATAGATGAGGAAAGTCGTGTGATGTTCACACCAGATTTTTATAAACACTTGGTTGATTGTAGTCAAAGTGAGGATGACATATTGCCTTTGAGATCAGAAAAAAGATCAGACAAATATATTTAAAAGCAGTTAGCGTTGACGGTGCATATATGAGGATATACCTACCTACTGACTACTTTCCTCCATATAATATTAAAAATGAGGGATCCCGCGGGATTTAGATCAAATCCCCCATGTGGGATTCAAAATCAATCCCGCATGCGGGATTGGAAGCCCTAAACATGTCCCCTATGCACATGCGCGGATATAACCCTCTTTTTTTGGTGGGGGGGGCACAATATAACTAATAGAAAATTTTTAGGGCGGAGGGGGAGGGACTCGTCACCTAGATGCCAAGGGTTCGAGTCCTGGGCAGTACTTTTTAATGAATTGTTTATTGCGGTACGATACCTAATTTGTTAAAAGCTGTAGAGTTTACTACAAATACCTTTCATGGCTACAACATGCATTCTAGGGAATATTAAAGCACCTAGTTGAACGTTGACCTTGAGATCTCTCGATTAAATTTTTTTTTTTCTCTCTCTCTCTCAATAAAGATGGTTCATCCAGTGTTGCCATCTTGACGATTTTATAAGCATGATGACAAAAAAAGTGTTATGACGAATGTCAGAATTTTTGACGATTTTTTATTTACGTATTTCTATTTAGTCTCACGATTGAGAATTATTTAGGGGCCTGTGCCCAAATTCACAGCGCATCACCATTCATTTGATTTTTAAAATTTTTTACGTGATGAGGTATAATGAAATTTGAGAAACAACGCCCGCTTAAAAAAACTGGGGCGGGGGCACGTGTCCCCAGGGTCTTCCCTTATATCCGCGCATGCCAATGCATAGAAATTATTTGTCAGGGTACCGCACAAACACAGTAGGTATGTATTCTGCTTAAATATTGGTCGTGTTCTTTAAATTCTAATCTTCATTTAAAACAAAGTTTTTTTGGAGGCAGTCATAATTTTTATACGTCCGGTTACAGGCATAGTAAATAATTGTTCCTATGTTTATCAAAGTGTTCGTGTTCCTCGGCATCTTCATCCTAGTAGGTATTACAGATATAGATACTGCTATCCTCATAAATCAAACACACAGTTCCATCCATGGTTTATTCATTTTTTTTGTCTATACCACACACTTGGTTCACACCCTATGTATGTTTTGTAAAGCGATTCATCATTGCGAGATGTTCTCGTCTATATTTATTACTGTGGAAGGAAAAGACATTTCATTCTTTTTCGAAAGGAAAAAGATAAGAAATGGGTTGTAAAACTATATCTTTTCATAAGGTTGGCCATTTGTTTTGTTGATCGATACTAAACGAGACTTTCTACTGATAACAAAGGATGGTTTTAGGATTAGAAAAACAAAAGTTTTCATGATTTTTGTTGTTTTCAAATTTTGTTCAAATAGCCCAAAATAATAATTATTTTATTACAGTGGTGGAGCCTGTAAATGGCAGATTTATTAACTTTTCCGAATTCCGGATTGGGCTTTTAAATAAATTATTAGTTCGTATATTATTCGATTCGTAAATAACATTTCAGTAATAATTAAATTAATTCTTGTAGTTATATTTGAAAAAGCAATGAATCCTTTGCGCTATACGATCAATGGGTTGATAGATACTTCGGCATAAGTATCGCATGAAAATATCTTTTGGGGCGAAAGGATAGATCTATCAGATTTCAAAGATGATTTGCTATTAAATATTGAAAGCTATATCTTCTTTTGGATTATTTATTATTAGAACTCGCTTTATTTCACTATTTACACCCGAGTTCATCTACATTTTCAAGGAAATTGACTGGATGCTGATGTTATGTCATTTCCTATATTGTCAGACACCTGTTTTCTAGTATACACAAAGTTTGGTAGAACAAATTTTAGTCGCAAAAGTGAAAAGTAATTGAATCCTTATCATATTTTTCCTTTCTTATTATAAGAATATTGTTTTGTTTATTTGCTGCAATGATATATGTAATGAAGTTTCCTATCGCTTGCCAGTTTATTAGGATTTTATCATAAATTATAGTTGGCAGTGTTTTATTTATCCCTTGCAAAATACAAGATTGTCTCAAGTCAAAAAACTACAAACAACCGAGATACCATCTCTAAACTTATTTGAGTTAATTTCTGATCGGGTCAGAATTTTGAAAAAGGTTTTTTCGAATTTTCTACTTGGTTTTGTTTTGTCCGGGGGTAACTCAGCCTCCTGAGGACAATGGAGTAGCTATATTAATAGCGACAAGTGGTAGCATTATAAGATAATTGTTAATAAAGTATATCCTTTTGTATTGGAGTCTCTGTTAAAAAATACCTTCTATGATGTCCACAAAATTGTGATATAATAACACAAAGAATTATACATTTACATTTTAGTAGTCGCTTTGGAATATATTTAGTCTCCCTCCCTACATCATTCCAAAATGTCACCTAAAATTTCCCGTTTTCTTTGACATTCTTGTATTAAGCAGCGATATGTATTAACATATCGCCAGTATTTAATATCGATAAGTCTATCTCTCAAATATACTTTAAACACCTATTCTGGATCTAATTTTCCAGGGCTGAAGTTGACATTCATTTTTATGTTTTATGTTGTATAATAATAACAGAATGAGATCGAGTGAAGTTTAAACAACGATTTGCTTTGAAACGCAATGAAGCGTTTGACAATTATTTACTATATAGTTATTATTTGTTCATAAATTCATCAGATATCTACCTACCTGTAAGTTAAAAATTTAACCTATTTTTTTTATCACAATTATATTTTATGCCTTGTAGTATTGTCATTATTATTGTATCTCTGTAATTATTATTAATTTATTATTTTGATTGTTATTAATGAAAATAATAATATCTCAAAGTTACAGAAATAGAATGAAACATAAAATTTTGAAATAATCCAGATCAGTTCAATCAAGTGAAACGTTATAAAAAAAACTTTTATATTTATAATGCGGGCTCAGAACACTTTTTTATATACTTTTCTGAAGGATATTTTTCTTAGTAAGCACTAGGAAAGGAAATGTGGGGAAGTGTATGGTACTTGTCAAAGTTATCAATCTTTTAAGATGCTGTGATGCCAAAGAGGGGTGTTGATCTGAAATCTACATACTTGTACCCTGTAAACCACTTTGCTGTAATCGGTTATTGAGATGTATCTCTAAAACTCTGAGCTATAAATAGTATTTTTTTTAAAGTGTAACTTACCTAGGTATTTTTTTTTTTAATTTTACTTAACGTCTCTTTAACAGCTATTGGTCATTCGAGACAGTTTCTTACTTCATTCGCTGGTAACTTTCAAACCAGCACATTGACCTCACCCAGCCTGGGTTGGGCCGCAAAAATAACCAGTATTACGAGGGCGCGAACCCACGTGGACACCCTCATGGTACAACCTCAATGGACGTTGCTTATCTTCAGTGATCGAAGGGAACTGGTGTATTCAACGTGCCATAGGCGCTGACTAGGTATTTTTTGAATTTTCCGGAGCTACAAAGTAAGTTTGATTTTTTTTAAACCATTGGAAATATGGAACCATGGTCCAATGACATATGTTTGTGGTTTATAGCCAAACAAATTAAAACAATTTAAACATTTATTGCGTCATTTTCATTCCAACATGAAGGCTAACATACATTCGAAATGTAATTGAATTTTTACAAACCGATTAGATTTTGTCTAGCATTGCTACTCGTCTTCAACTTATCTTACGGTATTGTAGTTATGTTGTGCATTAGATAGTTCACCAGTCTTCAGTTCAAAATCAAGACAAGGATAATGTATTGAAACATCCTTCGTGGTCTAAAGATCACCACACCTGATTTTGACTCCCAGCGAGATAGAAATTTTCAAGATTTAAAAATGATTACGTGTTTGGATGTTTTACATGAAGCCTAATGGGAACAAGTAAGTAACCAAAGAAAAGGCGACAGTAAGTGACAGTCTTAGTACATAAGATATTTAAAGTAAAGTACCTGTGATCAAGGGATGAACTTTTGAAAATAGTGAAACGCCTATGAGAGTGAACTGCAAATAAATTGATTGTACTTTACCACTTGATCTTTGAAATAAAATAGTTTGAATTGTTTTGGTTCGATTCTACTCATCAATTGAAGGCGGGATTTTTTTTTTCCAAAGCTCTCTTACTTTTTGTTTCTAAGACAATATTCCCGTTATTTTTTAAAAAATTATGGAATTCTTGATATCTACCGATATACTCTAAATTCCTCCATTTAGATCTAACCTCGAATTAAATATTTTATTTCCAATTAAGCTAGGCCCAACTATAATTATTACATTGGAATTCTTTATGATAATTGGAAACTTTGTTTTATAATGTATTCCCAAATTTATTTGAATGCAAAAACGTTAACAATAACAAAACGACAATTAAAAATGGTGAGTCAACGACAAACCGTTAGTTAGTCGCTAGGAAATTAGAAGGATCCAAATTGCAATCTTCACATTCATTTAGAAACAAAACATTGCTCAATGGGTGTCCAATCAACGTCCAAGTCTTCACAAAACTTTTCCATAAAACAATAGGAAAATTACAGAAAATTTCAAATGATCACTTATTCTGATTAGTTACGGTATTAATCACAAAAATACAAAAAGTCTTAAAAAACATTTCAATATATAAATTTCTATGATTTCAGTATACTTTATATGCAAGTACTACTAAAATACTTCCTCTGTCATGAAAATTTAGTACAACCCCTCAACAGCCTTAGAAGTTGAAAAAAAACATACATTTTTGAAAGTAGCTGGGGGGAACTGAACTAAAGTGTGATTGAGAAGAAAAAAAATCTTTCTCTTAAAATCCTTATGAAATTCGTTCTAGATTTCCTATAACCTCTTACCTCTTGAGACCAAGGGTAATGTTTTGAAAATGTTTGTTCTATATATAAATGTGTACTAGCGAAATTTGTTTATCTCAGTACATTTATTGTCATCTTTTGAAGGTATCTATAAATTGATGGTACCCATTTGCTAAAGTGCATTTTTAAAAAAATATCGTTCGGTATATTGCTCTACCTATTTGATTGAAAAACACATTATTTGATTGAAAAATATAAAAAGTCTTAAAAAACATTTTAATAACAATATAAATTTCTATGATTTCAGTATCCTTTATATGCAAGTAGCTGAAGCCTTCAACTCCATATGCGTCTTTTCTGGTGGCTGTAGAGTAGAATAGTTTACAATTCTGTGTTATTTTTGGAGAAATATCGGAAAATCTTCCATAACTGAGATTTTTTTACCTTCATACTGAAATGAAAGCCAAATTTCAAGTCTCTGGGTTTAGCCATCATTACATTGATTATAACTTCATACGTATGTATATGCTGGGTATTGATAATATTATTTTGTACATAACATAGGACTCGGAAGGGGTCGGTTTTATCTACATCTAGTCTGCCTTCCTCAACTCGCATAATATGTTACCTAACACTTCCACCACCATCACTTTCCTTGATGGACATGGAAAGGGTCAGAATTATCAACATCTGGTCCGGCATCCTCAGAGTCGCATAATATGCTACCCAACACTTTCACCACCATCACTTTCCTTGATGGGCATGGAAGGGGTCGGGGCTATCAACATATAGTCCGGCGTCCTGAGCGTAGCATAATATGTTACCCAATCCTTCCACCACCATCACTTTCCGTGATGGACACGTAAAGTAAGTAAGTATTATTATTCTGAAGGCATTAGTCTTTTTGCTTAATTGTTGTCCTTAATGCAATGAAGGGTTAAACAAATTACTGAAAAGTTTTTTTTTTTTNAAAAAAAAAAAAAAAAAAAAAAAAAAAAAAAAAAAAAAAACATATATTTACATAAGAAAAAATTCACTGGGAAAAATAGGAAAAACGTCAAAATAACTAAAAAATAAAGCTCAATTATTAGATAGAACATGGAAGTTTTGACAATGTAATATCGCCCTTCAGAATAAAACAACTCGATCTATTGTATATTTTTACATGGAAATAAACAAAGCGTCACATTTTCATTTAACTGGGTCATTTTACAGTAAATTGCAAACAAAACACTATCTTTTTTTGTTTGTAGTTGAAATATATTTTAGTATTTCCTTATGATTCTTTAGGTGTCACTCCTAATTTGGCACATCTATTAAATATCTGTCTTTTATACCTACTATTAAAACTTCCGAAGACGTATTTTATTCCAATTCAATGATGACTTACTAACATCTAGTCTGCCTCGGTAGGTCAGTGGTTAAACTCCTGCCTGGTAATTAGGAGGGCGTGGGTTCAACCCCCGAAGAGGCAGAATATTTTCCTCATTAATTTTGAGTATTCGAATATATAATAATACAGCTCTAAGGGTTAGGTGGAAAAAATGCCTCAGGAATTACCCCGCCTAGTGGTAACCTTCCACTCTCTGTAGCAAAAGTTTGCCATTGCGATTTACTTTGGCTAGATTGAAACTAACCTGTTTAAAGGTAGCGGCACCTGTTTATTAATTTATCCGCTTACCTTCCACTCATGAGTCTATTGTTTTTAACTTATATTGTAAAAAAAAGGCCATACATGAGATTGTGAGATGTTACTTCTGGGTGACATTTTCACGGGTCGAGTCCTTCTGAACTGTTGGTGTAAAATAAATTCAGAAAGGAACTCATCAATATTAATATCTTCTGACGTGGTTCTATTGCAGTGATTGACAATTAAAAACTCTAGCAAGAAACAACAACAACTTCTTTAGCGCTGAATTATCATACCATCGGCAACGATGAAGCCACTATTGATTTATTAGTTATTAATTTTGAAATTCCGCCATAAGAGAATTAATTCGTTATCTCTATTTTTGGCACATCCACTAATAATTTTAAATTAGTATATTTTTTAATTTTGGTACATCCACTAAATATAGGTACCTATTATTCTTACATTTGGCACTGCTCTTAGAATTGTGAGAATGTATTCATTATAATTTTAAATGGTACAAGTGCTGCATCCAATAATGAAAAGAATCCTACACAATAAAAACAACAAGATTTTTATTCATAATATTTGATTTTCATAAAAAAATCCATGTCAGCTCAAAACTAACTAAAGATTTCTGGTTATGAAAGTCATTTTATCTGAACATAATTTTCATGTTTTCCAAAAATACATATTTTTTTTTAAGTTAATGTCAAAGAGAGTGATAACACATATTATTTGTGACGTAAGGTGTACCCCCTACTCATGTAAAAAAATAAGAATTGCGAATAACTCAAAAACTAAAAAAAAGTTGATAGGAGAATTTTTGGTTTTTGAGTATTATCAACGATAACTAGGACAACTACGACCTGTATAGGGATATATTATGAACCATTCCTAAATATAGTATTATTCCGATCGCCTAAAAAAAAATTTTTCTCATTATAATCTCAAAGAAATATAAACTCCTGTTTTTTTTTCAATTTTTCCTTATGAATTTCCAAAAAAAGTTTTACCTTACGGAACTTTATTTTTTGAAATTTGAATCCTATGAGTATAATATAATATTATTTATTCAAAGCAAACTGAAATATTTATATAAATAATGGAAACCAATTGAAGGGTATCATGAATGAAAAAGGGGCCAGTAATGTAAACTTTCATAAAATTGTTCCTTTTCTTTTGAAAAGAAATTCGAAACTTAAGAAAAAGAAAAAAATGCAACATAATGTAAAATACCTATTAGAGAAAAACACAAACACTTTTTACCAACTTCTTATTCGTCTTCCTTCTTATTTTTTAATTTTTACTGTTATTACAATAAAGAGTTGGTGAGTGATGATTTACAATAGAGCAATCTTGTTAATATTTCTGCTTAGAACCACTGAATGTACGACATCAATTTTAATTCATGGCTTAAACTTTTTTATCAACACACTTGATAATTCCTACTCGTAAACTAAAGGTAACTATCTTGATTTTTTTTAATCAAAATAAATTACACAAAGTTTTCTAAATAAAAAATTCTATCTGATGGCTTTTGTATGATTAAATCTAATTAAAATTTGCACAAAGTCAAACATCGTTCTTCATGGTACAAAATAAATATTAAAAGGCTGGATTTTCTTTTTCAATTTAAACTTTCTGAAATTTAAATATATGAATAGAAATTGATATCACTCGCCAGGAAAGTATTACCTATATAAAAGTTACAAAACAAACTACACCCTCTATTCATTAGGAACAGAGTCAGGCAAATTTTTGTTTGCTGAAGATTTTTCAACCATCAATAAGTTTCTATGTGTGTGATGTAAGGTTTCACTAATAATTTCCTTGTATTAACTTTCTAGTTGAGTCAATTTAAACTTGGGATATCCAATCTAAATTTTAGAAAAATACTGGATTTCATCAAAGAATAAAATTTCTCTTAACCATCCAGTCAACTTTATACGTAGAATTTTGGCAAATTACAAGATTTTAAATCGAAAAATAAAAAGAAAACTCTGCTATTTCTGCCTTGGGTTATTTTTCATGAAAATTGTTTACTATTCAAGTTTTGCGTAGAGTCTGCATAAAGTCTTTCACCGATCAATCGAAATCTGTCTTTCATAGATCACAAAATTTCTGAATAAAATGGGATTTCACCAAAAAACTGTATAAAAATATTTGGATAGGAAATTAAATTTTTACAGAATGACTATACCATTACTCACTAAGGTACCCAGAGACAAATTAAATTTTTGACGTTGTGATTTACCTGCATCAAATCTTGAATCGAACAATCAGAAGCAATCTTTGCATAACGAAATTTTGAATGAAGTGTGATTTCATGATTTAACAGAAGTTATGAAAATCGGGATTGGTAAAACAAAAATTCCTTAATTAACTTTAAAGTTAACATTAACTTTAAGAGCGAATCTCAGTTTACTGTAAGATAGTTTGATTTATCTACATTTTGGTGAGATACCTTTCCCTCACTCTCTTCCGTGGAAATGTCCGACAGATTGTCTAATTTAATACTCGTATTCCATCCACTCTTCCAAATCATCCTGTATAATGGAAATCGTTTGATATAGAATTTAATTACAAAATGTTGTAAAAGTTCACATGTCTTTTCAAAGTAGGTTAATTTCATTATTAGACTTCCTGAGCAAAAGATTGGTAGACCCAGGAAGGATATTATATAATGCAGGAAGCAATGCGCTTCCATAGACTTGCATAATTTAAAGAGGTTTTTCATTTTTCCTTTCCACTTTTCTTTTTGTCGTTTCACTTTGTTTGTTTATGATTTTCAAATCCATTCTATTTTAAGCTTAATTTTTATTAAAATATCTTCCTCAGTCTATTTCATCGTTTGTTGAAAATGAAAATAGAATTTTGTGAGTTTTATACGTAGGCTTATCATTAGATTCAGCTTGAATAAGAAAAGAAAGAATAGGAATTTATAGAAGTAATGATACATACCACAGACAGAGCCTGCTTTGGAAAACGTTTTTGGAATTTAAAGTTTAGAAGAAAAAAAACTTTTCAGTGTTCAGTACCCCAGGGGTGAAAAGTGAACCCTATCAATAACCTTCAATGTCTCTAGGAGAGACAGAAAATTGTAAAATTATCAACGCCGCTATAAATCTCTTGTCGTAGATTTTATGTCGTGCTAAAATAGCTCAATTGAATTCTTAGTTGTAAAAATAAGGCTGATTGGAGCACACAAAGGAAATTTGCAATATTTCTTATTATATTTCTGTACTAATGTATTGCAGTGCCTGACATGGTTCTCGGGGCCAAAGATTAGATGTATAATGACAGTCAAAATTAAAATATTTTGAGCTACAGTCTAATACAGCTGGCTACTATCGAGCAAGATGTCATTATAATTTGCTTGCTACTGAGAGTATACAATTTTCAATTATTCATTTTTTAAGGGATTTCTATCCCATAACCCTGCTACTGTTGCCATCATGTAATATTGCATAAAGCCATTCGAAAAATTCGAAGATTTTGTAAGCACTGGAAAATTCGACCATGCCGGAAACGAGGGTGTCCTTGCTGTCACTGATTAATTTATTTGGGAAACAAACTAAGTCAACCAAGTCACATAGTTTGTTACTCAAATACATGGAATATTTAAACGTGTACTGCAAAGTTGAAAATACAGTAACTTAGTATTTTTCTCTATCAGTACGTGTAAGCAAAACGATTTATGCAATGGCAATATTTTCGAAAAAATATTGACTTAAGGTTCATGTCTTTTTAGGTTCGAGGCCTGAGAAAATTTTCGTGCTCAATACCAAAGATTCATTATTGAAAATAATAACACAAAATTGTACAATGTACCTATTCTTACTCAGGTTCTGATGTAGTTCGGTACTGATGATTTTAAACTCTGATACAATTTGGTATTGGGTAAATATCTGATATGGACTTGTATCAGACGTCACGTACATATCCCACGATATTTCTTATGATTGTGACGCGTTACTTCCAGTTGGTTTATTTATTTTGTTAAAATAACCAAAACTCCCCTTTGCTTTGTTCTCCTAACTTTATAGAATGAAGGAGTGTAAGAAAGCTTAACAAAACGCCTTCAGACTTATTATCATTCATTTTGTATTGTATTGTAGTCGGTCTAAGAGTTATGATTATGCAAAGACTATGTGAATATGAGATTGAAATGAAATTGCATTTAATTAAAAAAAAAGTAAAATGTTTCTTACTTCCTCTTTTGGTATTCAAATGGAGGAAAAAAAATAGATTAACTTACAATCTGAAAAACATATCGATATATCATCGTTTTCGGTGGTAGTCAAATACATGAGCCGGAAGTTGAAATAAGTTGTTTTTTAGTACTTACTTTCTTTCCTTGTCATCGTGGAAATTAAACATCAAAGGTTGGGTAGCATACTATGATACTATGAGGACACCGGACTAGATGTTGATAACCCGGGCCCTTCCATCTCCTACAATAGAGGTAAATATCTCAAATTCACGAGGAATGGTTTGGCTGGTTTTGAACGCACACTATAATGTTTACCAGTCAGAGGGTCTTACCACTACACCAACTCATGTTTATTGATGAATTTTATAATTCTCTTCATACATCTAATCTTGGAGGCTAATAATTGATAATTTTAGACAAATTTTTTTTACACGCTAACTGAAAAAACAGGCTTATCAATCGGTACCAAACTTTTTTTACATGATTGTGTGCACAGCGTAGAAGGACATTGGTAGTTTTTATGTCGATGATTAATTTGTCGATAAATTGATTCAATAACATATTATTATTTTGAGAGAGATTCTTATCTTACTATTTCAAATGATTATGCGCATAATAGCAGCACGGAAACGGCCATACCTCTAACATGCCAAGTTAAGAGGCCGGAGATTGCTAGTACCAACGTACGCTAAAGATAAGATTTCTCTCCTTTAAGATTTTGATGGTTTCTGTGTAAATTTACATCAATAGCTCAGGTGGACTCGCCCCGTGAGGATGTTACCCTCCTGTAGCAATCTCAATTATGACCTATTATTCACTTCAGAAGTTAGTAATTCATAATTGGATTAGGGCTTCGGAACAAAAAGTTGGTCGGTCCCAGCAAGAAGAATGACCAAATAATAATAACCTAAAGAAGGTGGTTTCGATACTGGTGTTATATGAAACGGACTTCGGAACAAATATTAATAATCTAAAGAAGGTGGTTTCGATACTAGTGTTATATGAAACGGGCTTCGGAACAAATATTAATAATCTAAAGAAGGTGGTTTCTATACTGGTGTTATATGAAACGGGCTTCGGAACAAATATTAATAATCTAAAGAAGGTGCTTTCGATACTGGTGTTATATGAAACGGGCTTCGGCACAAATATTAATAATCTAAAGAAGGTGGTTTCGATACTGGTGTTATATGTAACGTCTGTAGAGTTAGAGGGTACGGGGTACGGAACCCTCTAACTCTAAACGTTCATTTTCCAAGTTCTAAAAAGCTGTGTAAAGAGCCGGATAAAATATGCCATAAAAGCACTAACTCTTCTCTATTTTCTGAAGTAATCTATATATTTATGACTTGGAAGGCGAAATTAATTCACGTTGTAATCCTACCCCATGCACCTGTCGTGAAACCGTCATTAAAATGTAATTGCAATTCGTAAAGCGAATTCAATATTCATGCAACACAACCTTTGTTGCACATAAACCTATTTAAAACGTTCGAAAAATTTATTTTTAAAAAGCGCATCTGGAATTTAAATTGTTTTTAATCTTTTTTTTTTAAAAAAAAGGAAGATAGTTTGTGATTGTAAAACTGAATGCCTGTCGCTTGAGAATTATTTTACAAATATATTCAGTATAAGTATACTTGTTATCAATTGATGGAATTATAGTCAGAAACCCGGATTATTTCTTTAGGGTTCTAAATTTTGGGGTTTTGAATAATTTTAAATGATCCGATTTTGTGTTTAAATGTACTCACCTCCGAGAGAACCAGCTGCAATCTCATATGTATGAGATTGCAGTTCTAAATTAGTTGCTGTTTTCTGGTAAAGTTTTTACTGTCGTCATACATTTAATCTTAGAGTCTAATATATAACATGGCCCTCAGAACCATGTCAATCAGTGCAATATAATTACATCAGTGGGACAAACATAATAATATTCCAGCTCAGGTGAACTGTTAAGATTAATGATTTCAAAACAATTCTCCTTTATATTTTCAGTCAAAAAAAATCCTTTACCTTTATATTCAGTAGGCTAGAACAATTTTCTCAATCGATTTCTTTGTGTTATTATATCCCAATTTTGTGGATATCATAGCCTTACAAGTTATTTTTTAACAATTACTTCAATACATCAAGCTACACTTAAGAATTACCTTATAATTCTACCACTTGTTGTTATTACGGTAGCTACTCAATAGTCCTCAGGAGGCCGAATTAACCCCGAACACAAACAGACCAAGTAGAAATTTCAACTATTTTTAATTTTCGACCCGACCAGAATTTGAACTCGGTACCTCAATAGTGCAAGCCAAGTGTGATGCACACCCTACCACGGAGATGTCTTTTTTTCAATCGAGAAGCAGGATCTATCTTTTGTAGATTGCCATCCTAACCCTGCTGTCAATAAATTCGGTTCCGTGTAACATTTTACTTAAAGATTGGCTATTAATTTTCTATTTTTATCAAATGTTAGATCCAGCACTGAATACATAATTTACTTAGAGGCTCCATGTTTGTAATTTTAAAGATTAAACCCCCAAGCTAACATGAAAAATTAACGTATTGTTGAATATGGGTACGTAGTCTGATCAAAAAGTTCGCAGAATTTTGAAATTTTGCGGGTTGTATCTGACGCAACTTATTTTTTTTCTTTCGCTAAGTTGGAACACTTGCGTTTAACGTTTTTCCTCAGTGGCGGCCATTTTGAATGTTTATCTAAATTTTGGCGGTTCATAATGTGTCACCTGTTTTCGTGTTCTTGACTAATGCACCTACTGATAATGATAATGCACCTGCTCACAGTTCGCTCCTTGTTCGCGAGCTTTTGTCAAAAAAAACAATACCGTTGTAGTTCCGCAACCTCCATATTCACCAGACATGACACCCCGCGACTACTTTCTAGAAATGAGAAACATCTTGATTTTATAAAGGAGGAATCGCAGAAAAAATTAAAGGACATACCTAAATCAGCCTTTGAAAAGTGTATTCAAATTTGGAAAATATGCTGGCATAGTGAGAAAATTAAAAATTCCGCAAACCTTTAGATCAAACCATTTATTAATGTTAACCATTGTACTGACTCTCTAAAGTCAAGAATTCTTTGTATAAAATTAGGAAAGACAAACAAAACGAAAAATTTCCCATATTTTACGTTCAAGATGAAGGAAAAATGCCTACAAACTACAAGGTAAAAGAAAAACACATGAAAAATTTAGAGCGGCATGAAATTTAATGTAGATACTCGCTAGTTACGTAAGAAAAAGTAGTATAACCCCAAAGCCAAATATATTATGTATGTCGGAAGACATTTTTAAAACTTCAGATAAGCAGTATTTTTCTGCTTAAGGGAAAAAAAGTTTAGTAAACTTGACTTCCTTAAAATTTGTGCATGAAGTAGTACCTTAACTGAATTTCACTTTTTTTATGTTGCTTTATTATTTATATATGAGAAGAATGCGACCGCGACATGGCCATATATTTATGAGGACCTAGTTCATATTATAGATATTATACCAAAAGGACAGTAGCAGCCCTGAATCATGGGTGTTACATTATTTCGTGGAATAATTTGTAAATGATAATTTATAAGGAATTCATTTTGATTTATGAAAGCTATGTGAGATATCTAAAACTTTCTGATGTTGATTGTGTTATTTAACAAGACCATCATTATCTGGAAAAGAGCATTTTTTGGAATCGATAGAACTTCATCATCAATCACAATTTTTGTGAAAATATCTTTTTGATGGAAATTGATTCTTTGAGTGTAAATAAATACACAATTTTATGCAAAAAAAAAACATCATTATTATAGTAACGTATGTGTCAAATATCCATGCAAGAAACACATTGACGTTTCACTTTTTTTTAGTTTTTTATTTAATTACTAAAACAACATCAAAGTGACGGGCACTCCTACATAATGGCACTGATACTGTTGTCAAAAGCAACGTCATCTATCAAATATATTTTCCTAATTTTTCTCTGCTAGCCCAAAGATAAATGGCACAGTTTTGTTCCGATTTCTCAAAAGTGTATCTATTCTTTTTTAAAGAATATCTTTGTGGTAACGAGAAACAACTTTTCACATTTATGATTCTCACATCACTAATAAGGGCCACATGTAGCCACAAAGAGTTACTAATTATATCTTTTTATCTTCTAACAAAAATCTTTTTACTCTGGTATTACAGCAACTGGTCACTACTCACATTGAAAATCGCTAATCAATCGTCTCCCGAGGCTGTTGCTACCCGAAATCATAAGCAATAAGCGCAAAACCATGTCGGGAATAGAATCCAGTTTCTCCAAGTGCAAAATAAGTGTGATACCAACAGGACCAGGAGGTTTGCTAAGTTCACTCAAGTGAATTGATGATGAAACTGCCGATTTATTGATTGTTCAGAGTGAAATCATTTTAAATTGTCAGGCTATTAATTGAATAGTGCTAGTGTGTGGTAACTTTATTTTTAACGTCTACTCTACATGCATACAAACTTTTCAAGCTAGTTTGGAAACTCACATAGGTACAAAAAAAAGAAAAGAGAAACTTAATATCCCTTGACATCCACAAAGCCTTATCAAATGCTTCATTAGCCGAAATTTGTACACTTTCAGCAAAAAACTATCAACACTTAACTTTACAATACAAACACTAGATAAAGTATGGTAAAATTATACTTTGTCTCTAAAACTTGTAAAAAGATTTTAAAAGTTTCAACTTTTCAGTTTACGATGCTTAATTTCCTTGGCCTTTATTTAATGTTGAGTACAAAATACTTTTACAAACTAAAAACTGCATACTACATTAACTTGGGCATTTCATATGTTCTGACTTCATTATGTTACTATTCGTACCTTCTTCACCCATTCTTCTTGCTGGGACTTTCCAACTTTTACTGTTTTAAATATTGATCATTCATTTGAGAAAATTTACAACTTTCAGATGTGAAAAAACATCCGATATTTTATTTTAAGACTCATTGCTTGTTGTATTCTTTAAAAACTTGTAACTTTGATATACAACAAAAATGGTACAAAATAAAATAACTTTTAGGTTTGTGTTTCTGACGTAATTATATTATAGTTTTCTTGTAAATCTAAGTTAACATTATTCTTGGGGCCCATGTCAATTATTTTCCTCCAAGGTTACATGCATGATAACAAACAAAAACTTTAGCAGGAAACAACTTCTTTAGAACTGCATTCTCATACATTTGGCTACCATCTACAACGGTGAAGTCAATATAGATTCCCTAATATTTTTTTATTAGTGGATGTGCCAAATTGACTTAAAAAAAACTGAAGCGCAATCGTAAATTTTGCGCCTCAGTGTGTATTTAATTCGCAAATGATTAGAAATGAATGTTTCTTCCTCTCCTATCGAAGGTTGGAAATCATCATTGCAACTTTATTTTTGTTCTTCACCGCTTGGAATAGTTGTTCTGTTGAACATTGGAACAACTATGCCCTCAAGAGTTCTTCTGTTGAACATTGGAAAAACTATTCCCTCAAGTATGAGCCTCAAGAGTTCTTCTGTTGAACATTGGAACAACTATGTCCTCAAGTATGAGCCTCAAGAGTTCTTCTGTTGAATATTGTAACATCTATTCCCTCAAGTATGAGCCTCCAGAGTTCTTCTGTTGAATATTGTAACAACTATTCCCTCAAATATGAGCCTCAAGAGTTTGTATTTTTCTCTGCGTATTATATGTCCTAGATATTCCATTTTCCTTTTTTTAATAGTATATTCCAACTCTATGTTTTTCTTCATTCCTCTGAGGACCCCAACATTTGTGATCTTATTTATCTATGCATGGTAGTTTCAACATTTTACGTGAATGTTTAGTTGATTGCACTTAAATAAATTTTAATATAAAAAAAAAGTTCACTTTAAAATTCTGGTTGAGGTTTCCTAGTAGGCCATAGGTAATTGTGAAGATACAATTTCCGCCCTTTCCCGCATTTTCGATCCCATTTGCGACCGAAAACGTTAGACTGCCAAGGATAAAATAAACATTCTATTGAATTAACTAAGTAATTTTGGATCTATCCCAGAATTAAGTTTTTGGTATTGTTAGCAATGCAACAATAGCATACAGAGTCCAGTACAATATGTATGAAGCGTGTAACAAAACTATCTTTCTGAAATGTGTGAGGGAAGCGAAGTGAGATAAAATATATGACACAAAAGCGTATAACTATGAAAATAATACGCTAGTATAATATTGTTGAACACTTGTTTGCACACGTTTCGGTCATAAGCTGTATGCACCATTCATAAACTGTGTATTCTAATGATATAGGCGAGTTAGAAGAAAGCTGGAACGAATTTTAATGACCGTGAAATATTAGAAGTTTTTTTTTTTGTTTTTGTAGTTTAGTGTGAAATATGTTTGAAAGTTTTCTAGATCTTTCTGCACTCACTATACGCTACCCATATGTCAATGTCATGCTAATTGGAAATAGTAAAATCAATGAACCTTAATTTTAATATTTAAGGATAATAACTATATGCCCGTCAGGGTAACAAAAGTAAAGTCCAAACAGCAAATAATAGAAATGTAATTTTAATAATCCTAATATTTCTATCGCTCCGCAAATTAAGTTCTACACAAAAATGTATGAAATTATTTTACAATACATAAAACACAAACAACAAATTGTACAACATATTGGACTTTTACAAGATGGTCTATTTGATATTCAGCCATTTGTGGCCGCAAATGGGCCATTTTGTTTGTTTATCGTTTTTTCAATGATTTTCTATAATACTTCGTTATGCGCAAGAAATTCTTTGTAATGGGGTTCAATATGTTCAGTTGTTGATTGTGCCACTCTTTTTAAAGGTACAAATACAAGCAGCGCCAATGGCACGTTGAATAGTGTAATGTGAGTAGAGTGTTTGTAAGTTTCCAACGGATGGAGCGCGAAAAACAAAAGGTTCAAATGAAAAAAAAAAAAAAAAAAAAAAAANAAAAAAAAAAAAAAAAAAAAAAAAAAAAAAAAAAAAAAAAAAAAAAATCGTACTCAAAAACAAGAGTTTGGTTTTCCATGTTTGTTGAGTTGAGGTTTTTTTCTACCACATTTTGATTGATTTTGGTTGATCAGTAATGAAACCCTTGAAAAAGCTCTCACTTAAAAATATTTCTTTTTCAGTCAATATAAAATATAAACTTCAACGATTTTTTTTTTTTTTTTTTTTTTTTTTTTTTNTTTTTTTTTTTTATTATTTTTTTTATCGACTGCAAAAGTATAGGTAAGTCACGAGCGCTTTCGTCTGCTCGTGACTCACCAATATTTTTGAAAATAAAAAAAAAAAAAAAAAAAAAAAAAAATTCATAGAAATTTAAATTTTATTGTGATTACAATATTTCCTTCTTCTTTGCTTATTATTATCAATGCGAAAGTGTGATGTTTAATCAATTTCTTTTTCGGAGATATTTTTAAAGAAAGTAGATTTTTTAATAAAAGTTCTGCACATTTTCAATACTTTAGGGTACTCTCTTTTACAGACATGCTATTCCGGAAAAGATAATATTCGTACAGAAATGTTTCGCTCTTTGCAGGATTCGAACCCAAAAGGTACAGAACAAGAGTCAAAATTGGTCATAAGATGGTTTATGGGCCATTATGTGACGTAGGCTTTCATTTTATTTTACAAGGATAGTTCATTCATCTAAGACACCAAGCGGAGCCTACTGGTAATATCTTGCGACTATATAAAGACAAGGCTTGTATTTCTTGTTCACGCTAACTGCCATACCAATTGATACCAAACGTTTTTTACATTACTTTTGGCATCCTATATCCTCATGGGTCATGGGATATTTTTTAGTCGATTAATTATCATTTTTAGGCAGATTCTTATCTTACACACTATAGGTATCAAATGTTTGAAGAAAATACAACAGCACGGGGACCGCTGTGCTTTTAAGTGGACCGCGGAGCCTGGCAGTATGAAATTAAAATTTCTGCTTACCTTCTCAAATGGGAGTTAGAAGAATGTAGCGATACTTATGCAATAGCTGTATTTCCAAAATAAAATATGAATTAATTCCTTCCATGCAACTAAACCTATTCCCCATTGTATTTCTCATATTGCTACATTTGTACATTTTAGGTTTACTACCTATTTCTTTTAATAATAATTTCCAAATCTCTGATTTCATCGGAACTGGAGTGGAACTAGTATTGTTCATTGAGGAGCCTATAGGATTAAGTAAAATTCATTTCAACTAAAAATCCAACTTAGATTGGACTGATAAATATATTATAGGACAACAGTATACTCAGTGTTAGGTAATCTCCCCAAAAAAGCACATCGTGTACCGTAATAATGCCAAAATAATTTTTTCTACAAGTCTCTCTTGGAAAAATCTGATATCTCAACAACTCATTTACTTTTTCCTGGAATTCTACGATAAAAACTTTTTAAAACTTGGAGCTCAATTAATTTTGTATTGGGTTCGATTAGGTTAATGAAAATAACTTTAAAAAAGTGCGTGCCAAGTTTGGGAAAGTTTATGGTAAAGTGTTCTGCCGTCTAGACAATATAAAGGGGGAATATGAGCGTTTTGGGGGGATTTTAGATCACTATTATAGATGTATTTAGTATAAGATTTCATTTTGTCGTTCATAAATTAGAGGTATTTGTTGTATGACTTCTTCTTTATTTGTGTGTGTGTATGGAGGGGGGGGGCGGATAAATAATTTTTGAGTTCCCTAATCCGGGGCACCAAAAATATAGTGCTTATTATTTCATATAATTAATATGTACCTGATACTGATTAAATAAATAAATCCATATAGGTATTACTGCGATCATTACCTCAAATGTAGACCTAAGAATTTGGCTCTAAACATAAATATTAGTAGTTTGATCAACGAAAAACTAAGAAACCAAAATCTGTATAGTAATGATAAATGCGTTTTATATTTCTTGTCGTTCGCAGCACGATCGTTTTGATTGATTACAATGCAATCATCTGGAATGACAGGCTGATGTATTCTTATCACATCAGATTGTGTTACAACATTTCTGTCCTCGAGCTAACTTAGTCTTTAGGGACATTTTATTTCAAAAGGAACTTAAAAAATGAGTGCAGATAACTATAGATGTTCATCTACAATATGTAGATTTTGCGCGCGAGGTAAACACTAAAATGAGATGCAAACATCGTCACGTCCAATCAATAATACAAATTCGACTAATTTTCGAAAGCCGCCTGAGAGCTATCAAAGAAAATTTAAATATAAAGCGCAACTTAAATCTTTGTTGAATAACATGTTAATTATAAGTGTTAAAAATTATTAACTTTTAAATAAATTAAAACAAAACACCAAAAACACGATTTATAATTATTTTTGAAGAAACTAGTTTCGAATCATTCGACTCATCATCAGTCTAGTCGAGTCGAAGGATGGAAGTTGACTGAGGATGGTTCATCGCGTGCTGTGTAGTGTGACGCGATGTACCATCAAAATATTTACTTTTTTAAATAAAATATTCTCACTGGCTCTATTTATTTAGTAATGTATATTTTTCACTGTTATTATATTTATAAATTTCATAGGCTTCATTTGTATTGATGTCGTTATGATTGTTAGAAATACGGATTATATTTAAATGTTCATTTATATTATTTTTCAATTTCTTTATATTTGTATAATTTATATTGTTTTATAAATGTAATGCAAATTTGGAAGCACTATGGTCATCATTATTCTTATTTAACTCATTTTTATGCTCATGGTATCTCGTTTTAAAGTTACTGTTGGTTTTCCCGATATAAATTTTGCAAGGATAACATAAATAGTAAACAGTTTGATGGTACATCGCGTCACACTACTCAGCACGCGATGAACAATACTCAGTCAACTTCCATTTTTCGACTCGACTAGACTGATGATGAATCGAATGATTCAAAAATAGTGTTTTGTTTTAATATATTTTTCTGCAAACTGAAATTAATGCAATATACAAGAAATATTGCAAGAACATTGAATAAGTAATTAGCTGTTTGTTTATTGTTCTTTTTAAAAAATGTCATTAAGTTTGATACAAATGACGGTGCTAAATATATTTCCATAGCTTTATTTTTAAATTGCCATTTCTCTTATTACATTGCAAATTCAAAACTAAATAAATAGATATAAAAAGAACAAAAAGCATCTGAATAAATAGAGGAAAGCAAACTGACACACAATAGAGATGATACACATGCCTTATTGATCAATGGGGGTAAACGGCATTGCATTCAATTCAATGTTGTGCTTATCTTAAAATAAAAATCATTTTTTTTATTTATTTTTTCTCTAACAAACAAACAGATATTTCTTATGGTGTTGCTATAAATCTTTCAGCCAAGTAATAGTATTTTGTTTTGTTTGGATTATTTTTTTATTTACCTATTACCTGTTCTTCAATATGTTCTAGCAAAGTAACCGAAATGTGCATATACATAATTCACTATGACTATCGACATGAAGATTCTCCTTTTATCGTCTGAAATTATACATTATATTTGTCTGTGGATTATTTCTTTTGCAAATGTTTATCCTGTCCTTTGTTTTTCGTCATAGGCAAACCAAGTCATTTTAATGTCTTGGTCTGCCTCGTATTAATTCAATTTAGAGGCAGAAAAAATAGAAAGTAAACAGTAGGCTATGTTGGGTACAGTATTAGTGCACCTCTACGTGGTAAACCCTTAGTAATGCAAAAGAACTAACACATCAAGCGAGCAGAAAATGATTAGTTGATTTTTGTTTTAGCAACTTTAATCAATCAGAAGTCAAACACACAATAACAGAAAGAACGAAAACAAACCAACTAAGCGCGACATACCAAATCAAGTCGACAAGTACTCAAAATAATGAGGATTAAATCAGAAATTCAAAATCCTATTAAATTAATAGTGAAACAACGCAAGAAATGTTTGGTTAAAAATGGCGGTCACATTGAACAATTATTAGAGTAAATGGATAATTTATCCATTAAATTTTTTAATTCAAATAACTTTATTTTAATTAAAATGGTCCTTTTCTGTGAAAACAAAGCCTGTATTTTTATTTATACAATATTTATTAAGCAATTTATTAAAGTTGAAAATTGCGAAACACCCAGGAACAAAGCTTTTGTTAAAATGTTGATGGGATCAATTTTTGTAGAAATTTACCATCTAGATTAAGCTCCTTAGTTATTGTCAATGATGCCTTGGACATCCTGTATGTACCATACATTAAGGTAGAAAAACAGAACAACCCTTACATCTCAAATGACCAAATCTTCTTCAACATTCATTACATTGGCAGCTTTGCACTGTCCTTGTGTTTGCAATTTGTTACGAGGTGATGATGTTAACATTAATTACAATCTTCAGTGGTCTCATTTAATTGACGATGGTCAATTGTGTTCATTTTTATTTCTTTGTGGTAGATTTGTTCATTAACATTTTGATTAGATTAATTTCTTAAAATTATTAATATCACCTTGATTCATTTTTAGTGTATGATCTTAGGTCAAGTTTCCTAACCTAATATTTTTAGACATAAATAAAGGGACAAAGTCCATTTTGGACGACAATTTATTCTGTAATTGCTCAGTCAATGAATAGTGGAATCATACTTTTGATAGTAGCAACATGTATGAGAAAGGTTTTAACTGTTATCATACATTTTCTGCCATGTCAAACCCAAAAAACCGACTTCTGTAGTCTCTTGATTAAATGCTACAATGCCAAAATGTCTGAGTTTCTCAAGAATTCTTACTTTCAAAATAAGTCCAATGAAGTTAAAAAAAATCAAGAGAAAGAAAAAAGGAATAATTTCACAAAATTAGAAGATCTTTCTATCTTTGCTGTTATATCATAGTTTGTAACACAGTACCATTGGAAATCTTTCATAGAAAGGTCTTTTATTTCAGTTTTGAACCAACAAGTGCAAAAAAGTTATTTTTTAAAAAAAAATTGACTTTTGTCGATTTTATTTTTATATTCTGTTGCATGAGATAGTGAACTGACATAACTTGGTAGATCCGCTGCCAGCACAACAACAAAGACACTATCAACATCAATAACAACTGATAAGATCCATCTGTACTCTGAGTTCAAAATGGAAGATGAGATTCTCTTCTGTTATTTGAAATATTGTTATCAATAGTATTGTACGCATTGTTCAATTCTAAAGGGACGCTGATAGTTTATCGGAGCTGTCATTCCCAAAACAAAAGAACTTCCTAAAACCTATGTTTGTAAAATAGTAATTTGATTGTTGATAATACTGCTGTTCAACTCTGGAGAGGATTGCAATTTGATTTTGACAAATGGACGAAATAGAGCCTAATTTATTAGTATTCATCAGCAATGCCATCCTAACAACTTCCAAACATCTCCATCCCAGTGTAGGAAGAACTTGTTAAGACGATCGAAAGTAATCCCCACATTTTTTCCTTCGGGTTAATCCGAATGTTGTATAATTACTATTTCACTCACAGAATTAATAGCACCCACAAATAACTTCTCACAATCTCAATTAAGAAGAGAAAATAGATGTATATACTCGTATATTGAACCCGTACGAAAAGAATGTGAAAAAAAAAAAAAAATCGTGACTTCACAGGTGGGAAAATTATACCGATTCGAAGGAAAATTTCTTCTATAGCAGTCTGTTGTATAATAAATTCTCAAGTTTACAAAATTGTGAATTTAACTAATCATAATTATCATCAAGTTATACCTTTTTAACGTTCTCTTCCATTTCCATTGCCGATGTAATCGTTCAGACAACTTGAATCTTTTTCGACCTGGGCCATAATTTAACGATTTTTAAAATAGATATTTTAAAAAATTACTTAGTCATAACCCTCATTTACTAAACGCCCATCTCTGTTCCATAACTGTGAATTAATAATTTCTGAGAAGAACACAATTTTCTAGAAACCTAAAATAGCCTATACTGAAAGCTTTCCAAGAAAAATAATTATCTCGTTTTGTATTTATGAGTTCAAAAAAATATTTTACAATAAAGAAAACTAACTTTTCCATAAGAAATTTTAATCAGAACAATATCATTAGACTTTAGTTTTAAGCTCTAAGTACTCTTTTCTATATTTTATGATTTGACACGTTTCATCTTTAATCTTTTTTCACACCACGTGTTTCATATAATGCTGAAACAATTATTCGTTTGTTAACGAGTTCTGTTTGATAAGTCGCTAGACAAGGAACCATTCAATAGGATCGTCTTAAAGGCTTTATATTCCAAATATAAGCAATTTATCTTCCAAAAACAAGAACTTATAATACGAATACTAGTATTTATGTGAACTGTATACCTCACTAAATTAATAACCACTGCTTGGGGGACCAAAAACTAATATAGTAGTGGTAGCATTGTTCCTCTTAAAAACAATATTTCGCCCCAATTATCGATTCAGATTTGTAATATAGAAGAATGGATTGATATGGAGTTACCGAAAAGGTTTTGATGGCCCTTGGCTGGAACTTTGATGGTATGCGTTACAGGGACCTAACTATCATGAGGACCCCGATAAACTAATTCTGTAAATATAATAATGTTCATATCAAATTTCATCAAAATAGGGCAATGCGTTCGAGAGTTTTACAGACGTTTAAAGAAAAATATTGGTGTTCAAACTACACCTTTACTTCGTTAGACCAATAATCTAACCATTTCAATCATTTTTTTTTTTTTTTTTTTTTTTTTTTTTTTTTTTTCATATTGAAATCTAGAAATGGTGGATGATTTGAAACATAAGTATAATTGACACCTATATGGTTTCATAACTAAATGTCATCTTCCTTATAGATACATACAATTAATTTTTCCGAAAAAATAAGTATTCAAAATTTCTCCCAGTTCTTATAGGAGCACAACAGCACAACACTTACTCAATTTCTATCTTCAATCTCTGCGTCAAAAGAAATGTCACATTTGATTGAACTTAGAAATCATTGCATGTCACAGAATTTAAAGAGTGATTCAAAAGTGACTCTCCGCATGGGGCTATTTTTTCTATCGTGTGCTAAGGTCTGTTTTTATAAGTGTTTATGATTATACTCCAAAAGTACATTTATCTTGGTAGTTTTTTAATCGTCTTCATGTTTTTTTTCTATAATGGTCAGTTCCGAAACGAAATACAGTTTTAAACATTATTAAAAAACTGAAGGTTTTCAACGATATTGAGAGGTTCTACAAATGCTTGTAGAATTTGAGTGCTTCACAAGTCGGAATATTAAAAAACCTATTACTTTTCAAATATAAAAGTAATAAAGTGAGTGATAGATGATCTGATGGAAGATAGACGAAAGCAGTGATGGAATGAATACGCTGGGACTGGCAAAACACCGCCTAAAACAGAGAGCTTTGTAAAATGAAACTTCTGAATTACTGGATAAAATTATAAATTCAATTTAAATATAAACTACCTTTTCCTGTTCTCAGAGGGCACATCTTGGAAGAGATCGAAAAGACTTATTTATTTAATATGCCATAGCCCTCTTCTGTCACATAGCGCATATATGTCGTGTCAATGAAAGAAAATTAAGTAAAATGTTTCAAGAACGTCACCTGTTTCATCTCCGTGTACATTGTGCAACCAAAATATAAAAGAATAAAATTTGCAACAAAACATAAGCAAAAGATATAAAATATATTTTATTTTAGATTTTAGTATAATTTGAAGTTGTCAGCAATTTAGTATAATTTGAAATTGTCAGCAGTTGATTTATGTTGATTTGATGAGAATATAATCAGAAGAAGCCATTGTCAATTCAAGTCAACCACATAATTATTACTAATTTAGAATACCCTTATTACAATATCCATAAAATATTATTGTAAGCCAGTAGACTTAAAATTAAAACCGCATAGTTAAATAAGAAACGTAAGATTGGATGTAAAATAATTTAAATAAAGTTTAGAGTAAATATTATTATAAAACAGTAACCATTTTTGAAAACTATTCAAGTTGAACGTGTAGCTTATTATACCCCACGAGGTCTGGAATCTAACACATTCTGTGGATGTATAGCTAAGGTGCATAATGTGTCGACATCTGACTGTATTTTTTATACTGGACAAAGCTGGGTTATAGTTTATATACAGTGTACAGTGTGTTGAGAAAGTATGTATTCCAGTACGCAGGTCACCCAGCTGGAAGGAGGGAAAATAATTAATAATAAGCACAGAAAATTACTGCTTGATACATTCAAGAGTAGTTCGAGCGGCTTACCGATGGAAGACTTTTCTCGGACGTTGATATGAAGGACGTTTCATTTTTTATCAGGATAAAATTCTAGCAATAAAGAACTACTGCAAACAATTAATCAAAGAACGAAACATGAAAAACGACCTGGACAGATGGGCCAACACAGCTTGCTCAGAGTTATGTACCAAAAGCAGCCTTGAATATGAAACTAATATGGCAAGTGAAATTCAATGTTAAAATCCATCCCCGATGTAGCTCAAATTGGGGTCAATTTTTGTAACAATTAGAGAATAGACATACCAATGTTGATAGGCTATTTTGCAATTTGTACAATTAGACGTCTAAGTGTAAAAGTTAAGGTCATTCACTTTTGGACACCCTGTATAAATGCTGTTTGTGATATAATGTCACATTTTTGGTGCTCACTGCAGCATTGTAGGATTTTCCCAATATCAATTATTATCCAATTCCTTTGAATTTTTCAATTTTAACTACAATGCTTGCACCGAATCGCTATGCGCATTTATCTACATAGCTACTCATTGTCCTCACGAGGCTGAGTGGGCCTCGAAAACATCCAAACCACAGTGACAAATTTTTGTCCCCGCCAGGATTCCAACCTGGATCTCCGGAGTGCAAGACTAGTGCAGTGACTACTGAGCCATGGGAGCTGGCTTGACAACCTGTCTAAATTTATTGCAGAAATATCTTTGTCACATTCTATTTTTATTTCAGCACTTGACTGAGTTAGACACTGATCAAGACTTATGAAACATGCTGTATCCAATACATAAAATAACACTAAAAAACATCAAAACTAATTACCGTCAAATAGAGGTGATTCTTTCCTTTTTCTCGTACTCGTTCGAGAAGCATTTTACAATGTTAGTTCACAGCAAACCAAACTTTGTTAAAAGCAAAACAATGTTTGTTCGCTATTTCTATTGATTTCGTTTTCTAAAACAAGAAACATTATTTGTATCCTCAAAGTCGTGTCATGTAAGAAAAAAAATATTGAATGCGGTGTGCGGTCTGGTTAAGAGGACACATAGATCTGTTAAATAGAAGAAGAAAAATACCACCTATTGGCTGAAGTTCATTTCAAGTAGAGGTCGTACAGGTCACAATACTGACATCACCATCAGTCTGATCTCCTATTGTTGCTCGGTACAAGTTTAACATTAGTATTGTACGAGAACCAGTATGATCTTTTTAGAACAGGAGTAACCGATGAAAGTTCTTGATGGTTTGCTTGTTTAGAACAAACCTCATGATTTCGTGCAGCAAATTTAACACTGGAGTATTCTGTTGTATTATTTGGATTCATCATAAAATCATGAAAACCAAGATATTATTCACAATATTTAAATAATTCAACATTACCAATAGTAGGGTATGAAATAAATACTTAGATTTAGATTTTTAGTGCAAACTTACGAAGAATTAACCGTCATATCAAGCCCAGGATGAGCGGAAACTTCCAAGCGCCCCAGATCCACTATGGTACAACTGTGCTCTGGTTGGTACAAAAAATTAACAGTCATATCAAGCCCAGGATGAGTGGTAACTTCTGAGCGCCACCAGATCCACTATGGTACAACTGTGCTCTGGTTGGTACAAAAAATTAACAGTCATATCAATCTCAGGATGAGCGGTAACTTCTGAGCGCCACCAGATCCACTATGGTACAACTGTGCTCTGGTTGGTACAAAAAATTAACAGTCATATCAAGCCCAGGATGAGCGGTAACTTCCGAGCGCCACCAGATCCACTATGGTACAACTGTGCTCTGGTTGGTACAAAAAATTAACAGTCATATCAAGCCCAGGATGAGCGGTAACTTCCGAGCGCCACCAGATCAACTATGGTACAACTGTGCTCTGGTTGGTACAAAAAATTAACAGTCATATCAAGCCCAGGATGAGTGGTAACTTCCGAGCGCCACCAGATCAACTATGGTACAACTGTGCTCTGGTTGGTACAAAAAATTATATCATTAACAGGATGAGCGGAAACTTCCAGCTCAACCAGATCAACTATGGTACAACTGTGCTCTGGTTGGTTCAAAAAATTAAAACCCATATCAAGCCCAGGATGAGCGGAAACTTCCAAGCGCCACCAGATCAACTATGGTACAACTGTGCTCTAAAAACATCTTATTTGATCAGAAAGACATTATAAAACCTATTGACATAAGTGGCATCCACCAATTAACGTCCCCAACTTCGTCGAATACAATAAAAAGACTTCGCAACCAACGTTACCAGAATAAAAGAACATTTTCCTTCAGTAAACAACAAACACCCCGAAAAAATTTGCTATGATAACCAATAATATACCTGTATTCGCCTGTAACATCGAAATTAGGTGCCTCTTCATATCAATTTTCTACATTAAATGCACAAAGATACTTGCGGTTGAAGTCCAATCTATCCTTACCGTTTTTTTTTTTGTTTTTTTTTCTTCGGGTTTTGTATTTTTGGCTAATTTGAGGTGGTTTTCTCAAATGCTGCCAAAAAGGAAAACAGGCTTGAATTTTTATGTAATTAGGCGCGTCAAATATTTATTTAACGTCGAATGTACCGTTGGCAGTTTTGTCTCTTTTGGCCATTCTTGAATCTTGAAACTCGAGATTTGTGCTCTGGGGACCTCAAAACGGGTTTTGATATTGAAAACTCGACATCGAAAAATTCAGTCCATTACTATAATTTTTATAGATAAGGAAAGTCGTGTGATATTCGCACTAGATTTTTTGTTTTATGAATCATTAGCCAACGTCTATGGCACGCTGAGTACACCAGTTCCCACTAGATCACTGAAATCAAACAACGTCCAGCGAGGATGTACCATGCGTGAGTGTCCGTCGTGGGTTCGTGCCCCGTGATGCTGCCTATTTTTCCGACCCAACCCCAGCTGGGTGAGGTCATTGTGGGTAGCTGGTTTGAAAGTTACTAGCAAATGGATGGTGAAACATCCGTCTCGGGTGACCAATAGATGTTAAAGAGACGTTAAGCTAAAAAAAAAAAACTACTCGTGAGTAGACTGGTTGAACTCATTTAAAAAAAAAAAAAATGATTCTACTGCCGAATCAACTCGTGGATGACTAGCACACCCACGAGTGGTTTCATTTAAACGAACTCGGCAAATGAGTCTTCCATGTGTATATTTAACGCATCCATAAAATTCATAAACTCGAGTGTCTTATTTTGAAGATTTGCAATCCCGCCGGTAAATAATCAAACTGAGCCACTTGGATGCAAATTTTGATTTATAAAAAAAAGTTTTAAACAGCACACTGTGCTGATCATACCTATTTAAATAAATAAATTGAAGGATGCATTTTGAACGAATATAATATCGTTTATAATAAATAAATTTTAAGATAATTGGTAATTCCAAAAGAATGTTTGATGAAGGAACTAACTCCTGAGGAAACTTCATAAATAAGTTTATGAATAGTTGGTTCGCCTCGTCTGGTGTTAAAACTTGCACTGGCTCAATATATTACTCTAAACAAGTGCTCAGCACTCCGAGCTTAACTAATAATCTTCTGCTTCCAACCCCGCGACTTGTATCTTGCAAAGTGCAGACATTTTACTTTTTGTTATTTACTTTTACCATCCATTTCTTTGTTTTCTATGTTCCTTGTAATTTTTCTTGATATAGTTTCTAATTATGTTTCATTATAAAGTGTGTTCTTGAACTGAAACTTATCTAATAGAATGTTTTTCTCCTCATTATTTTGGATTCCTGGAATTTTCTCGTAAAAACTGAAAAAGAGACATTAATATCCTATTTAAATTTACATTTTTTTCTTTTCTTTACAATCATTTGATTCGTTTTATCACCTGGCTGACGAATTTCAACGAAGTTTTCATTTTTTCATTAGATCTCTATCGTCGGACTTACTCTTCATTTTTTCGAAGAATGAGAATCCCAAATCAGCGATTGCTTTTTCCAGAAGGGTTTGTCTTTGGCGTTCTAATTTTTCCTAGACTATGTAGACATTTTCTAAACTGGAGATTAAGATTTTGTCATGTCTAAGAGGGGTCCTATTAATTCTAGTGATCTTTCTTCCATATTAAGGAAAATAAATCATCATTGAGATTGTGTAAAGTTCAAGATAAAGGTGACATTCCAATGGGCCAAAACTAACCTATGACGACTCACAAGGTTATCTTGCAAGTAATACCAAGCTTAAAAACAGATTTTCTAAAGTTATTTTAAATTTTTATGTCAGAAAACCGGATGCATAAACCCTTGTAATTTATGAATTAACTCGTCAGACAGAGAAAATTTGTCTGATTATGGGAATCTTTAGGAATACATCCTAACAGAAAGCAATTCTGAAATGTAATTTTCTTGTGTTTTTGGTGTAATTACATATCTTCTCAAAATTATGTCAAGTAGCAGGATAACAAATAAATAAATAATAAAACTGACTATGTTTTCACTTGACTAAATGTTTGACATAGTCAAGTGAAAACAGTTTTATTATTTATTTATTTGTACCTAATTACACATATTGTAATGATTATTTGTGTCATTTACTAGTCTTCAAGGATAGATGTATGTTAAATACTTTAGAAATACCCGAAGCAAACAAAAGCTATTTTCCGCGTCAGTCTCATGTAACTATGGCCACCAAAAAAGACAATTATACTATACCTGATGATAAAACGAATAATATTCCTATACTTCTGTCAAACTACAAACTGAATATCTTACAATTTACAAAACCTTTTGAAAATGACCAGTATTGGTAATATTCTTATTTCAGTCGAAAAATACATGTGGTATACACTTTTATACAATTATAAAATTATTATTTTTAAAAAAAATCATTTTCATAGCTCGAAGCAATGTGCTTAAAAATGTATTTCATGCCTAGTAACACCCAGTAGTTGTTTTGTTGTTCTCTTCTGATGACTTCAGGGAAGAAATGAAACGTTCTCATTATAAATTGAATAAAACATGGTTGAGTAAAAGACATTGAAATTTGTTAATGTCATCATAAAGTTTCCATAATAATGAGACAAGGTACCTTTTAGAGGAAAGAAAATGAACGAGCATACATTCTGAGGTACTTACTAGTTATTGTTGAAAATAGTGCATGCTGCATTACATTGCGTTGCGTTGGAAGAACGATAAACACAACATATATATATATATTTTTTTTAATTTTGCTTAACGTCTCTTTAACATCTATTGGTCATCTATTGGACGGGAGTTTCACCCTCCATTTGCTGTAAACTTGCAAAACAGCTGCTCACATTGACCTCACACAGCCTGGGTTGGGACGAAAAAATAGCCAGCATCATGAGGCCGCGAACACATGTGGAACCCACATGGTACAACCTCGCTGGACGTTGCTTAACTTCAGTGAGTGATCTAACGGGAACTGGTGTACTCAACGTACCATAGACGCTGGTTACACAACAAGATAAAGTATTATACAAGTCCCAATGATTTTTTATTATATCATAAAATTAGCGAAAATTCAAAGCGACGTCAATTTTTTTTTATTAAAAACTTAATAGGCAGTCAGAAAGTCATGTAACAGCCTCAGGAGCTCATTTGGTTGAGGCGGTGAATTCGTGACCTGGAGGCTGTTGGTTCGAATCTAACTCCATCCCCTCCTATTGATCACAAAAAATCTAAATAAAACGGTAGGAGTGATAATTGCAGTCTCAATAGAGATTTGCAATCTATTCAATAATAATAATAATAAAGTAAAGTACGTCAAACACAATATACTTATCTGCACCATACGCTGATGATTTTTGTTAATCTTTAATGGAACTATTTAACTCAGTAGATTAAGATAAAATATGATACAAGTCCGAAAGTTATATAACGGATAAATCACAAAATTAGAGAAAATTCGTTACGAAGTCTATTTTATCGCTCAATGATATTTTAAAAGATTTCAATAATTAAAATTCATAATAGGTAATCAATACAATTTCAGTAATTTATGGATGTTATACCTTTCTTTAAACTAATATACGAGTACTTAATGACTTAATGCATCTTTTAATTACCAATTTTTTAATTTGATTATGAAGAAATATGTTGTAGTGTATAAAGGAACAAAAGATCAAAGATTTTGTCAGCATTGCTCAGGGTATACGAAGAGGAGGCGAACGAAAAAAAAAAAATTGTGCCTATCGCTCGCGAGGAAGTTTTTGTCTGCCTCAAATATTGACCATCATAATATGCTCAATTTTTTTTACATTAATTAAATGTTTTTTTTTTTTTTTTTTATTTNTTTTCTTTTTTTTTTTTTTTTTTAATTTGTACAATTTGTTGCGCTCAGAATAATTAAACATCTTTTCAGCAACTCTTTAAGAATTAACGAATATGCCGTGTACTTGTGTGCTACTGGCAATGTTGAAAGAAAAAAAAATCTGAGCGCACGGCAGTGCGCCAGGCCAAGTTCCGGAAAGCACCAGTGTATCTTTACACGAAGCAATTCACCGGGTTTTTCACAAGGAATAGGTCATTAAAATTTTGAACATACATTCCCTAGTATAGTACAATACTACAGGATAAACTTCAAAAGTTAATATTAACCCGGACAGGAGATAGGTAATTTCAAAGTTTGTACTTTTGGATACTCACTGACTGACTGACTGACATATTGACTGACTGACATATTGACTGATTCACTCATCATCATAAGTTTCAGCCACTTCCCGTATACCTAGAGCGCTGAAATTTTGCATGAAGTTAGCAATTGACATCCACGTAAAGGGAAAAATCCGAAAATTTGAACTTTTTAACTCTAAGTG
>CM022885.1:32723707-32751815 GCA_012654025.1 Pachypsylla venusta | reverse complement strand
AGGAACTTGGCCTTTTTTCAACGATAATTTTTTTGTGAGTATATTATTCATGTAAATGGTTCAAAAGTTGGTGGAAAGACAAAAAAACTAACAATATAAAAAAATAACAGTATATATATATATATATATATATATATATATATATAAAAAAAAAAAAAATTCAACAATATAGATGAGAGGAATATGACCACGTGATATTTTGTTACGGATTGTAATCGTCTGAGGAGGAATCACCCGCCGAGAGAGGCTACTATTTCTTGAGGCAGTCTCCGTTTTAAACGGGTTACATGTCTTTTTTTTTTATCAATTTTACATACATTAGGGGTAGTTCTCGAACTGGTAACACATTTGGTGCCCAATTTATGAAGGTAAGTATCGACGGGTTCGATATCGAGTGCACGATGGAGTTGTGAGTTACGAAAAAAAAANAAAAAAAAAAAAAAAAAAAAAAAAAAAAAAAAAAATACATTCATAATTTTTTTATCAGAATGTGAATATCTACTAATTCTGGACCTATCTTTTTTGATAAAATGTTTCATTCACGCCATGAAACACACACAAAATGATACAGCAAAATACTGACGGTCACGGCCTGTCACACAAATGCCTCAAATCAGCAGTAATTAATTGGTCCTAAAATTTAAATGTGAAGCGTTTTTGACGTGTTTTAAATGACACATTCTAATAAGAGAGAGAGAGAGAGAGAGAGAGAGAGAGAGAGAGAGAGAGAAATGACTTCATTCTAATTCCCTAAAAAAAGATATCAACGAAAAATCAGATATGGCAACAGAATTGGGCCTTGCGTATTACAGGGTGAAAACTGTTATTTTTATTTTCCTCCATAGTGATTGGTATAAACCAGAATATCGATTATCCGAGTCATGTTACCTATTTGTATACAATATATTATTTTATGTAAATTTCTATGTAATGTGAATATAAAATGAACATTTTCTGAACAAATAAAGTATAACTGGTTTCAACAGACCTCACATGTAAAATATTTCAAGTAAGTTTTACATTATCGGAATTCAATATTGTAATTGTTAGCAAAATAATACAAAGTATATACCTACTCATTATATTAGGTTGCCATAAAAAAAAAAAAAAAAAAAAAAAAAACTTGTTGTATGCAAGAAGAAATTTCATTAGTCTCATTAAGGAAGAGTTAGTCGGTACAATAAAACACGCGGTCATTACAGAAGTTTGAATATTGATATACTAAATGATTTCCTCGAAAAGTAAAGGACGGACATTCTGGGAAGAGTTGCACAAGAAAGTGGTCAATACTTGAGGCGATTTTTATGTGATGCAGAGGGTATAACACTAGACTGTCACTAAGGACACCAAAGTTTCATTCTCCAATAGATTCCTATTTTCATGGTTTACAAAAGTTTTTAATGTTTGGATTTTTATTTTGGATTTGTTAGGGGATGCACTCAGCCTTTGATGACAATTTCGATTTCTAGTTTGGATTTGTTATGTGATCCAGAGCTTATAACACTATACTGTTATAACCTCTGGATGTAGTTTGGGTTTGTTAGGGGATGCACTTAGCCTTTTGATGACAATTGAGCAAAATAAAAAGTAAAATTATGCAGCGGTCAACAGTGGTTAAGTGATTTTTGTATTGTCTACAGTCTCCGATCCACAGTAGTTATGACATTAGATCACACCCAGGAGATCCGGATTTGATTTTAGTCGAAATTTTCAAGATTTACAAAGATCTTCTTTTGGGTTTGGATTTTTATGGGGAGGACAAAGGAAAAGATAAGATAAAGCGCACGTAAAATAATGTATGAAAAATTTAGACTGTACCAAGAATTCAATGTTTACGAAACTCTTCTAACTCTAATTGTGTAAAAAATTCTATAATTATGCATGAAAAATAATTTTGAAAATACTGATTTTTTTTTATTGAATGAAGATTTTCCGAAATTGTTGTCCCATTTCTAGATTCAGGTTTGTAAAAATGGTAGAAACAGGTTGATATGAGGTTACGGAAAAGGTATTGATGGTTCTTTCCTGGAACTGTGATGGTATGCGTTTCAGGTCATCCTGGTGCGTAGAACCGGCCATCGTAAGGACGTAGACATTCTAAAGCATTTCTTTCCCTGCACTCACCAAAGTTATTTACAATAACTTGGAAAAGGCCCATGTCAAAAGAATGCCTGAAGCAAAATTTTCTTAGCATCATAAAAAAGTACAGATAAATTGTGCCAGATTTAAGGTGTAAAACATGCATGTTAGCAATGATTCGTGCGTCATCTAGCAAACTTGGCAAAGGAAATCCTCTTCAAAAAGCTTATCTGTAAAGACGTACCAAAACAAATTTTATATTCGGAAGCTAAAAATGTTCAATGTTTCCTTGTTTGCTCTAATGTTGTGTGATCTGTTGACAAATATAAAACAAAGCACACTCTCCCGCAGCTCCCTCCGTACCCATTTTCACCCCGCCAGATCTATCCCTCTGCCATCCATGTTCCTCTCTTGTTTCAAAAAGGCTCTTTTTTTGAAATATCTTTTAACATTATTTAAATGTTCCACTTCAATATTTACTTTGAATAATGTTTTCTAGAAAATATCAACAAAGGACTTGCACAATGTTTTCTTCTAATTTTTTTGAGCTATTTTCCGTGATGTAGTAAAATATAGTCACCAAAGTGGTCAGACAGCTTCATTAGTTGACGGTTGGGTGTTAGAAAAGCATCTAGCCTAAAGAAACTCTGCTTTAAACCAAAAGTCAACAGCAAAATGCAGTTTCTATGAATACTGTGAGAAGCAAGCGAGGGTTAGCGGGCAGGGAATGGGTTACAGCTAAAGAGAGTAGGCAAAGATCAAAAGGTTGTGGCAAAGTAGAATTAAGGAAGGCAGCGCCGACTTCAAATAGAATTGGTAAAAGGTGAAGTTAAAGAAGAAGAGTAGAGTGCCAAGAACATTGCCTTTTGTTTGGAGAACACATGTTCGATTCAAACTGGTACATTTTTCGCATAAATAAGTCCTTTTTTAATCGGGTTGGCTTTTCTATTATTCTATATCTTTCATTCTCGTTTCATTTTCCAGGATGAAAAATAGTCGATGCAGTTAAAAGTTCCTCTATTCAAACAAATAGACATATTTTTTATGTGTTTCGAATGCTGGGACATCATAAATCGTTAAAGCAAATCTTAAAACTCTGTGGTTCAAATATCTCAAATTTAAATTGACAACACAATTTTGTTCTTGAGAATGTAAGATTGGCACACCCAATATGACATAAAACTAACATCAAACAAGTTGAACTGTTGAACATGTGTTTTCTAATTGCGAAAGTTTATACATACGGTGAAAAAATAAATACCTAGTTTTAAAAAAAAAACCAAGTACTTAAATTGTATGTAGATTACAATTTCTTTATCAGATAATCAGGTTTTTAATTCGGCATAAAAATATATACAAACTAATATTTTTATGTATCAGCTCAGGTGGGCTTGGGCCTTAGATATATCAATCTACATATTATGTATCATTTGACAATAATTTGTATCTAATGACTGTCATCAGTCAAGCAGTTGTATTGCCAAATGATATCCCACCGGGGAATGTAAATAATATTGAATCATAAAAATATTATCAACTTGTAATATGACTCATAATTTGATGTTAATATAAAACAGTATTAGACATAATATTTCAAACTTGGCAATGACAAGTAGGTAAGTTTAAAAGAAAATCCATTTAATATAGAAGTTAGTAAAAGTTGAAAACTTTTGCAAAACCCAATGAGAATTTAATAAGTTTTTAGTTTTCAGCGCCCATGTTTGCACCTTATATATTTTCCAGAGCAAACACTTTATTTAATTCTCTCTGTTACTCTTTCTTGTATGCATTATTCAAAGAGTATGTACATCTACCTATCTATTCAATTCATTGAATAGCAGTGTATAGATTTTTCTATTTTCTTTATCTTATGGAAAGAGTATTTTCTCTTCATTTAATTTATCCAATAGCTATTTCATATTGTCACAGTAAATATTGATTTTGCGTTTTGTTATCATTCGCTATCCTGAAGGCGTCATTTATTCCATTCCAATTGAGATTGTGACATATTCTCATTATTTTTGTGTTATGATGTACGAGTAATTATGTTACAGCGATAAACATGGTATGATTATAATTAAAAAAAATAGAAGCAAACAACAAACTTATTTGGAACTACGATCTCATCTCATACATGGGAAACGATGAATCCACCGTTGATTGATTTTTTTGAAAATCTTCAATCAATTTCTGAATTTATATTCATCTTTTCTGTAGTATACACAACTTTTAACATCAAGCAACAAATAATTCTTGAAAAAATATCTGTGGCTTATAGCAAGGACTATACTGAGGAGCGGGACTTGGATAGTAAGAAAAAAGGACAATAACGACTCTAAGACCCTTCAATTGAAGATAAATTGGATCCATTAGAAGTTTTTAAAGGAAAGGAGATCAAATCATTGTTTTGAAGTGCTGGTAATGTGAAGTCAGTATTTCTTTACAAAAACTTAACTTGCCTCCTTAGTATCATGCAGTTCATTAGATTCCGTCTTCTCGCTAAGATTTTATATCAGTCAGAACAGATCAGTCAAATTTAAGAAAATGTTGCAAAAGTAAAAGAAACGATGTTCATAGCGTCCTATGCCAGTGTGATATTTTTGTAAAGTGTCCTTATCAAAGATTGCAAAATAATTTATAGTATTACGAGCCGAACAAATGTCGGAATCAGAACACATTGTAGCAACTTTCTACAAGAAATTTATCAAAGTCGTTATCCTATCCAATCATAAAGATACGCAGAAACTAGCAGATGAGACATTATAGTTTATTGTAAAACAACTTTATCTCAAAATATTTTTAAAACTATAAAATATTTAGCAATATCTTACTATCTTCGTAGTATTTTGTCAAATAAAAATCCGATGATTAATGGTTATTTTCAATTTAGATAAGTCGGCATAATTATTCTAATTCTCTAATAGGGTTTTATGTGAAAGTTAATTAATGAGGAAGATATAAAACCCAACAAAATGCTAAACTATGTTAAATATCTTCCCCACTTAATATACTTTCTAATCTGGCTCCAACTTTTTTTTTCTTTTTAAAAAAACAACAACAACAACTTAAAGTTAAAGATTTCCTCTCAAGTTCATCTTTATAAACTTTCGAATGCTCTTATCTAATGAGAGAAAAGCTTCTTCAACCGCGCCGCGTCTTACCATTTTAATCTTAATCATAAACAATTTTCTCTGTGTTTATAAAAAAACCCAAACGAAAAGAAACACTAATCCCACCTATCAAAGATCCGCAGGGTCAGATTTGAACAATTTCAGAGGGTAAAGGCTTATCCTCCTTTTTGTTGTTTTACAAGCTGACTTACTATTTAAATGCTGCTTTTAATCTTCTTACACAAAAATATCCTCTTGATGATTTCAATTTGTTGTTATTACTACCCCGAGAGGATAATGCTGAATATTAAGTGTACAGTACAATTTATTTCTTTAGTGATGTCATTCGATCTATTGTAAATTTTGGTTTTTTTAACTGCAGTTTCCTCGTTTTGCTAATCAATCTTAATCTGACAAGAAAACTGACAGTGGAATTAGCAATATTAAGCTTATTTTCTAACTATCTACTTCGGTTGTTTTCTTTTTACTATTAAAAGTTCCGTTAGGTACCTTAGAAAATCATATCGTCAGGCACCACCTTCAAAACACAACCTTTCCTTGATCTTATTTCTCTCCGCAGCAGCAGCTATATCTATAGAGTAGCGGATACAGGGAGGGGGGCTGTAGGGGTGATCGCCCCCTCAGCTTATCCCCACGCCCCTCGAAAACAGACTTTAGAAATTTGTGTTTAAAAGAAAACGCATCCATGCTTCAATTTCGTGATGTATGAAATATTCATACTAAAAAATTACAGATTCAATTTCATTAATGAATATGGCTAATTGCGAAGTCTGTTAGTTAATAGGCAAGCTATTTTCCTTGAACATCTTGTATAGACTTATTCCCTAAAAAAAATCATTTTTAATAAGTACTAACACCTCAAATTTGAGCTCAACGCTTGATCACCCCCCCCCCCAANACCCCCCCCCCCCCCCCCCCCACACACACACACAACTGAAGACCTGTATCCGCCACCGTTATTTATACACTTCGATTCTATGCTCCGTGAAAGAAGCAAAAGCCAACAAAAGCCAACTAATTACTTACTATCTGATGTCTGATGAGTCATTTCCCGCAACTGAATTCCCGAATTCCTCCTGAAAATAAGATTAAATTTTATCTGGATGTGTTAGGTAAGTTTTTTGGGGATCCATTCCGCTTGATTGTACCGCTAAAAGGATATTTTTGGCGATATCTCTCTTCCGTCTTAACTCTCGGTTTTTTTAGCTCCATATTTTGTATCCACATACTAAAATGTAACTCGTTTCAAATTACAAGTTGATGGGTTTACCCATCGCCCAATTAAATTAATTACGAATCAGTGCGTGAGTCAATTAATTAGTCATTCAGTCCAACTGGGCTTTGTGTTTGATAAGTATAGATAATAGGATAAATATTGATAAATTAGCAATGAATCTGCTCCAAATCCAAAACTGGGGTTTGTGTTTGATAAGTATAGATAATAGGCTAAATATTGATAAATTAGCAATGAATCTGCTCCAAATCTAAAACTGGGCTTTGTGTTTGATAAGTATAGATAATAGGCTAAACATTGATAAATTAGCAATGAATCTGCTCCAAATCCAAAACTGGGCTTTGTGTTTGATAAGTATAGATAATAGGCTAAATATTGATAAATTAGCAATGAATCTGCTCCAAATCCAAAACTGGGTTTTGTGTTCGATAAGTATAGATAATAGGCTAAATATTGATAAATTAGCAATGGATCTGCACCCAAATCGTTTCAGACCTAGCGCCATCTGCTTGTTATGAATTGAATGACCCTCAGGAGAAAGACTGTAGGATTCTTTCTTGTCTTCATTTTAAAGTTTGTTGATACGAAAATAGGGCTAACGTCATTTGGGGAGAATGTCAGGGTCAAACCCTGAAAATGCACGGCATGGTTATGCTAATAAGTCGCTTGGTGAAACAGGCTGAGCCCGTTCTAGATATAAAATTCTAACAAGTCTGCTAAAAGATCATCAATATGCACCAGTTTTCATAAGTCATTACATAAAATGAAAACCACTGAACTTTAGTCCAAGTTTTGAACCTAAAGACCTCATAAACGTGTTGTGATCACACCTCTACCAATTATTATATTTTTTGTATATTTTTCATAAACGAAAACATCTAACAATTTTGTTCTTTGAAAGATTCCATTGAAGCATAAATATTACATTAACGTTCAAAAGTTTTGTTCAAGGACAGGCCCCCTGCAAATTCAGAAATATAGCTTAATCTTAATAATTTATCTCATAGCATATCTCCAATATCATCACTGCACCTACTCAAAATTTCTTCTTCTTTTTTTTATCTAATTAAGGTTCAAGTTCAACTAGTCTCTCTTGGAATCATTTTGAAGTGTCTTTGACAAGTTTGAACTATGGGAAGTGCATAGAGACTATCTCATGAATTGGATGCAACGTAATGCGTCAATACAGAGTCAATATGCGACATTGAAATGAACTTATTAAGGTCTGGTCTAAACTGTTCATAGTTTAACATTACTTCAAGTTGGGATATAATCTTTGGAAAAGGAGGTATCTGATGATCTATAAAGATTTATGAATACTAAAACATATTTCACCTATTGGGAATCTGAAAATTAAAGAAAACTCTCGAGCGACAATGTGTTGTTTCATTAATATTTACAAAAACACATAACTTGTTGTTTTTTTTAATTTGGCTTAACGTCTCTATAACACCTATTGGTCATTCGAGACGGAACATAACGAAATGAGCCGATATTACATGCGTATAATTATTAAATATGAAATGATTTTGTCAAAATGATTATCGTGCATCTGGGGATAATTTTGGACAACATAGCCAAGGAAATGAGAGAATATTGCCAATATTTATCCGAAATTTGACGGAATTTACGTATTTGCATAATATATGGTACAGTTTATGAGAATCTGAGAAAGAATATTAGCAGCTCGAATCGTCATTGCGTGCAAGAATTGTCAGAAGGCTATCATTTTCGTAGTACGCTGTACACATTTTTACGTGCTGTTTACGCGTTAATCTTCATCTAACTAAAAATGCTAAAGAGTTAAATCACTGAATCTGTAAAAAAATATTTTTTATGTTAAAAAGTTATACGCATTTAACATCGACCTTTCTTAGAGGAACTCGCTTTATATATGTATGTTCACTGATTAATACGTTATCATAATAACTTCACTGATTAATACGTAATCATAATAAATTCACTGATTAATACGTAATCATAATAAATCCACTGATTAATACGTAAACTTAACAAATTCACTGATTAACACATAATCATAATAAATTCACTGATTAATACGTAATCATAATTAATTCACTGATTAATACGTAATAATAATAATGTCACTGATTAATACCTAATCGTAATAAATTCACTGATTAATACGTAATCATAATAAATTCACTGATTAACCTTAGGATTGCCAAGCTCTATTCAGTTACGTGCATTGCCAAGGGGGGGGAGGGGGTACAAAGTACCCGCAAACAAAATAAAGGATAAAATGATTTNGTTTTGATGACAACTAATATAACATAGATTAGTTTTGATGATAACCTGAAATGATTCCATCCCCATTAACCTTTATAATCCCCACCCGGAACAAAGGCGTCCTCAAAATCTAATCATAGGTTAGTTTTGATGACAACTAATATAACATAGATTAGTTTTGATGATAACCTGAAATGATTCCATCCCCATTAACCTTTATAATCCCCACCCGGAACAAAGGCGTCCTCAAAATCTAATCATAGGTTAGTTTTGATGACAACTAATATAACATAGATTAGTTTTGATGATAACCTGAAATGATTCCATCCCCATTAACCTTTATAATCCCCACCCGGAACAAAGGCGTCCTCAAAATCTAATCATAGGTTAGTTTTGATGACAACTAATATAACATAGATTAGTTTTGATGATAACCTGAAATGATTCCATCCCCATTAACCTTTATAATCCCCACCCGGAACAAAGGCGTCCTCAAAATCTAATCATAGGTTAGTTTTGATGACAACTAATATAACATAGATTAGTTTTGATGATAACCTGAAATGATTCCATCCCCATTAACCTTTATAATCCCCACCCGGAACAAAGGCGTCCTCAAAATCTAATCATAGGTTAGTTTTGATGACAACTAATATAACATAGATTAGTTTTGATGATAACCTGAAATGATTCCATCCCCATTAACCTTTATAATCCCCACCCGGAACAAAGGCGTCCTCAAAATCTAATCATAGGTTAGTTTTGATGACAACTAATATAACATAGATTAGTTTTGATGATAACCTGAAATGATTCCATCCCCATTAACCTTTATAATCCCCACCCGGAACAAAGGCGTCCTCAAAATCTAATCATAGGTTAGTTTTGATGACAACTAATATAACATAGATTAGTTTTGATGATAACCTGAAATGATTCCATCCCCATTAACCTTTATAATCCCCACCCGGAACAAAGGCGTCCTCAAAATCTAATCATAGGTTAGTTTTGATGACAACTAATATAACATAGATTAGTTTTGATGATAACCTGAAATGATTCCATCCCCATTAACCTTTATAATCCCCACCCGGAACAAAGGCGTCCTCAAAATCTAATCATAGGTTAGTTTTGATGACAACTAATATAACATAGATTAGTTTTGATGATAACCTGAAATGATTCCATCCCCATTAACCTTTATAATCCCCACCCGGAACAAAGGCGTCCTCAAAATCTAATCATAGGTTAGTTTTGATGACAACTAATATAACATAGATTAGTTTTGATGATAACCTGAAATGATTCCATCCCCATTAACCTTTATAATCCCCACCCGGAACAAAGGCGTCCTCAAAATCTAATCATAGGTTAGTTTTGATGACAACTAATATAACATAGATTAGTTTTGATGATAACCTGAAATGATTCCATCCCCATTAACCTTTATAATCCCCACCCGGAACAAAGGCGTCCTCAAAATCTAATCATAGGTTAGTTTTGATGACAACTAATATAACATAGATTAGTTTTGATGATAACCTGAAATGATTCCATCCCCATTAACCTTTATAATCCCCACCCGGAACAAAGGCGTCCTCAAAATCTAATCATAGGTTAGTTTTGATGACAACTAATATAACATAGATTAGTTTTGATGATAACCTGAAATGATTCCATCCCCATTAACCTTTATAATCCCCACCCGGAACAAAGGCGTCCTCAAAATCTAATCATAGGTTAGTTTTGATGACAACTAATATAACATAGATTAGTTTTGATGATAACCTGAAATGATTCCATCCCCATTAACCTTTATAATCCCCACCCGGAACAAAGGCGTCCTCAAAATCTAATCATAGGTTAGTTTTGATGACAACTAATATAACATAGATTAGTTTTGATGATAACCTGAAATGATTCCATCCCCATTAACCTTTATAATCCCCACCCGGAACAAAGGCGTCCTCAAAATCTAATCATAGGTTAGTTTTGATGACAACTAATATAACATAGATTAGTTTTGATGATAACCTGAAATGATTCCATCCCCATTAACCTTTATAATCCCCACCCGGAACAAAGGCGTCCTCAAAATCTAATCATAGGTTAGTTTTGATGACAACTAATATAACATAGATTAGTTTTGATGATAACCTGAAATGATTCCATCCCCATTAACCTTTATAATCCCCACCCGGAACAAAGGCGTCCTCAAAATCTAATCATAGGTTAGTTTTGATGACAACTATTATAACATAGGTTAGTTTTGATGATAACCTGAAATGATTCTATCCCCATTAACCTTTATAATCCCCACCCGGAACAAAGACGTCCTCAAAATCTAACCATAGGTTAGTTTTGATGACAACTAATATGACCTAGGTTAGTTTCGATGACAACTAATATGACGACGTTATCATCATTATTAGTCTGAACAATCCCCTCCGAAGCGATAGCCTCTCCACAACTAAGCCATAATAATTCATCAGACAAGTCATTGATTTTTAAGACGACTATATTTTTTAATTCCATTTGATGAAGAAGATGAAGGAGAAGACGAAAGAAAATCTGTTCTAATTGAAAAGAAGAAGAAGAAGAAGAAAATTAATGAGAACAACAGCAGAACAACTGAACACAATGACACGCAACATGTTGACAAGTAAAGCCAGTGAGAGACAGCAACTATAAAGAAAGCAAACGGAAATCTTTTCTAAATTAAAAGTCTACAAATGAAAGCTTCTTAAATAATTGAACAAATTAATAATCTCGACTTTGATAATCCATATGGAAGCTGCAAGCAATGCTAGAATATAGTCCTTATCTGAACAAAGCAAGCTTATTGATTTCTTTTTCAATATTTTCTATTGATTTTTTTAATACGTGATATTACTTAATTGTTGTTTTCTCTCGGATATATTCAAGATATTAATTGTACTTAAGTAGGTATAAACCAAAATTTAGTTGATAAAAATAAGTAACATACTATCTCAATTATCTGTAAGAAGTCATAGAATTACAGGGTGACTCTAATTTAAGTGCCTTTTCCTTGTTACTTCATATCAGGTCAGGTTGACTCGGCCCGTAAGCATGTAACCCTCAAGTAACTTCTCACAATCAAAATATGTTTTATTTTTCATTATGGAATTTATTGGAAGCAATTACAGCTGTCAGACGTTTTACATCTTTCTATTGTGTCATTAATATTGTTTTAAATGAAAATTTAATTTTCTTCAAAAATTATAATAATCCTCTTGTCATTTTCCAAAATCTTTAATAAGAGACAAGAACGGCTTTGAAATCTGAGAGTGTTGTTTTAGAAAACCCTTTCAAAACATCTGATGGACCGCCTTCATGAGATCTATTGTATCAGTTCTGTTGTACATGCCATGTTCGAAGTGGCTAATACTTTTGTCTAATTTGCGATAACCCTAGCTCAGTTAGGAAGCATATGTAAATTGTAAATATATGTTTCTTTGTGTTATTATGTCACAATGTTTGTGGGCATCATAGCATTACAAGGTATTTTGAACATTCACTCCAATATCACTGAGCCTAAGCTACACTTTAACAATTTTTACCTTATAATGCTACCAATTGGCGCTATTAGCATAGCTACTCAATTGTCCTCAGGAGGTTGAGTTACACCCAAGCACAACCAGACTAAGTAGAAAATTCGGAAAAAACAACCTTACTCAAATTTTCGGCTCATCCAGGAATCGAACCCAGAACCTCCTTGGTGCAAGACGAGTGTGATGCACACTCTGCCACGGAGTTAGGAAGCATTTAAAATACCTACTTGTATAAAATGTTAACTTCAAATTTTAAACACGAAAGCTGTGCACATGATCTGGAACCACCCTGTAAGTGTATGAAAATCATTATTTTGTTTAATTAAAAGTCACTCTTCCATTTGACATATAAATGCCATCTACTTTCTTTTTATTTGAGTTTAATGCCCAGAAATATAATTCCATAGCATAGATGTTCTTAGGAAGTTTATTAAAAAAAAGCAGATTAAATTTTCAATGACTTTTCTTATAGAGCGTACAGCAGATGCACTATACTCAAACTAAAACAGTAGTGAGTATCTTTGTACTTTTTCTGATGGGCCATCAGAAAGAGAAATAGTACATATCCTTTTGCTGCTAGGTTAATACAAGACCAAAGGGAAGTATTTCTACATATTGTAACGCCACCACTGCCTATAATAATATTACGCCAACTCTGACCGTTTATTTTTCCTTTCAACTTAATCAGCACTTTGCTGAATACCGAACAGAGTGAGTTGCAGCAGTGCACATTGACCACCAGGCAGTTGGTATTTGCATTTAAAAGTGTAAACACTGTTTAGAATGAACATATTATAATTATAGAAGAAGGTAAGTTTTCTATTTTATTCCTTCTTAAGTAACATTTAAATATTTTATTTATTATTAACATTCATATTTAATTAACCTCTATGTCAGAAGTTCCAAAACTGGGGGGCGCGAGACCAGTTGAATTATTATACTATCTCATTCAAAGTTGCTGATTACTATGTCAATCCAGACACTAATGTGTTGCTGAATGCTATCTCATTCAAAACGCTAATGAGTTGCTAAATGCTATCTCAATCAAGACGTTAATGTGTTGCTGAATGCTATCTTATTAAAAACGCTAATGTGTTGCTGAATGCTATCCTTTTCAAAACGCTAATGTGTTGCTGAATACTATCTCTTTCAAAACGCTACCGTGTTGCTGAATGCTATCTCATTCAAAACACTAATGTGTTGTTGAATGAGATAGCATTCAACAACAGCCATACCCATTATAATTTATATTGTAAAGGGGAGGGGGGCGCGGAGGGTTTTCATTTCAAGAAAAGGGGGCGCGGTATCAAAAAGTTTGGGAACCCCTGCTCTATATATTTATTTATAATTTCAACATCAAGAAAGAACATTAGCGATTTATATTATTATGTCCAAACTATTGTTTTTATTATTTTTTTCCATCTAAACCTAACTCCGTCGAAAGAGGTTAAATTAATTGTATGAAACTCCTAGGCTGCGGATGTAGCCGTCACAAATGGTGAAGATGCGGGGCAGAATCAGTCCATGGGATAGAAGAGGAATGCGGATTTATTTATCATGTCGGTATTGAAATTAATTTTATTAATTTATTTTATTTCTTTTAATAATTTATTTTATTACTTTTTTTTATACAACATTTGGAATATGTCCAGCCGAATCATTATTTCATTCTAGCCTTTTTCAACCGTGATCTCTTTTAGTGCTCTATCAAGTTTCGTTAAAGATTTTTATCGGCAGCCGTGAATCATCCCTTACTTCTAAGCTGGCGTACTTCTGCACATCCAGTATACAGAATCTAGGACCATATATGAGAACCGCTTGTTTCAAATAATGGATTTTCAGAACGGGTTCCAGAAGCATCAGAGTATGAGTCTGGTCTATATAATATATTAAGAACAGGTACAGTAATATACGATCTTGTGGTTTACTTATCAGAAATAGAGTCGAGTTTGAAAACCAATGCATTCTCAGGAAGTCAATAGAGAATAATATGCCTTCCACACACAAGGCAACTGAAACCGCAACAACGTAAAGAACCGCAGTAATATCCGTATTGAATTCGAATATGTTTGCATTTCTAACCAGAAGGACATCCTTTACTAGATCTTACTGTCTCTAATTTAAAGTCCGGTATGATGAGTAGTATAGTTTGGCGGAGACTTATAAAATTCTAGGTTTATAGCTCACAAAAATACAAATCTGTTTGATAACATATGTCTTTATTTTTGCGGAACCCAAATTTTCATTTAAAAGTTTATTTTGAAAAAGTCACATATGTGGGTCGTTTTTGAAAGCAATAGATAGGTAGACATTTTACTATTATACTAGCAGGCTAATTCCGGCACAAGCATGGCCTTTCCCATGCAGGGTGATAAGTTAAATTTCTCACTAAAAATGATTAATCGACATAAAACATAAAACCGTCCTATATTGTTATCCATTAGGCACACAGTCATATAAAAAGGATTGGTAGCAATTGATAAGATTGTTTTTGATTTATTGTTTTCAATGATGAACCTTTGGAATCGTCACGAAAAAAATTACCCCCCCCCCCTCAAAATTTGATATTTCAGTTAGTGCTTACAAGAAAATACGCATTGTCTTTAAGTACATACGTACTTAAAGACAATGCGTATTTTCTTGTAAACACTAACTGAAATATCAAATTTTGAGGGGGGGGGTAAGATATCTTACTATATTAGTAAGATATCTTATACAGAATTCAGCTTGATAAAAAACGTTAATCAGCAATTTGCCGATATTTTATTGGTGAACTAAGCTCTGTACTGACAGAAATCTTCACGGAGAGCCAAATTAATTAGGCTAAACAGAAAATCTTAGTGATTGGGAAATTCTATCGAAATTTCTGAATTTTTGGTTTAATATTTTCAATAATGAACCTTTGGCATCGTCACGAAAAAAAAAAAAAAAAACTCAAAATTTGATATTATATGTTTCAAGGTACGTAGAATCCAAAAATCGAATAAAAAAAAAATCCGTTTGTCCGCCGTCGTACGCCGGCCGCCGTGATGGGCACTTTTGCAACTTAGAATTGACCGATTTGGATGAAATTTGATATATAGGTGCCATCTTTTGGCTCTAATTGTACTTTTGGGTGCAATCGAATACACCCTTGGCGATTTTTGCTCTCTAAAAGGAGAATGGTAAGAGCTAGAGATTTGAAATTTTGTATGTATGTCATATTTGGGGTCTCACTTAGCTTCGAAATATTTGGTTTCAATCAAATATACTGCTGGCGGTTTTTACCGCTTTAAAGCGGTTTTCATTAATCCTGTCTAAAAAGATAATGGTAAGAGCCAAAGACTTCAAATATAGTAGATATGTAAAATTTAGGGTCTAATTACGTCCCAGATTTGGAATCGTAACGAGACCACCCTCAATTTTTTAAATAATAATTATATTAGGAAATAATCTTTATTTATATAGAAAATGGATGAAAAAATCAATTGGTTGTAAAACGGAACTTTAAAGATTGGGTACGAAGACCGTTTATGAATCATTGACGGGTCGAAAATGTGAGAAATATTTTCTTTTTTTAGTTTTCAACTTAGTCTGGTCGAGATTGGTGTTATCTCCTGAGGAGAATTGAGTAACAATGGTAGTAGCGACAAGTAGTAGCATTATAAGGTAAAAATACCTTGTATACTTATGGTATATAAGGTAGAAATACCTTGTATACTTATAGTATGTAAGGTAAAAATACCTTGTATACTTATGGTATATAAGGTAAAAATACCTTGTATACTTATAGTATATAAGGTAAAAATACCTTGTATACTTATGGTATATAAAGTAAAAATACCTTGTACACTTATAGTATATAAGGTAAAAAAACATTGTATACTTATGGTATATAAGATAAAAATACCTTGTATACTTATGGTATATAAGGTAAAAATACCTTGTACACTTATGGTATATAAGGTAAAAATACCTTGTATACTTATGGTATATAAGGTAAAAATACCTTGTATACATATGGTATATAAGGTAAAAATACCTTGCATATTTATGGTATATAAGGTAAAAATACCTTGTACACTTATGATATATAAGGTAAAAATACCTTGTACACTTATGGTATATAAGGTAAAAATACCTTGTATACTTATGGTATATAAGGTAAAAATACCTTGTATACTTATGGTATATAAGGTAAAAATAACTTGTATACTTATAGTATATAAGGTAGAAATACCTTGTATACGTATGGTATATAAGGTAAAAGTACCTTGTATGCTTATGGTATATAAGGTAAAAATACCTTATATACTTATAGTATATAAGGTAAAAATACCTTGTATTATACTGAAAATTTTGTCATAAGATGACAAAGAAAAATAGAAGATGAAAGTACCATTCTGAAGCATTGTTATGAAGTATTATCTTGCCAATTATTTTCTATTTAACTGGATTATCTAGTTCGCGTGTGGACGCACCTGGAGACAACTTCTTTATACCCCTAAATAAAATTAACCTACAAGGAAGAGAGCAAAAATATGTGAAAGAGAAGTATCACACATGCCCTCATCAATCTTCGGTCGAAGGAGGAAGAATAGAAAAAATAGTAATGACATATTTGTGATGTCGCTGTCGCTCGTCTGCAAGGTAGGCACATAAAGAGATAAATTGGATTAAGACAGTAATCTTCAATTTTATAGATATCAGGCGCATAATAAACACATTTCATAGAATTTAATAGTACCTCCTCCTATACAAAGACATCTTTCTTTTCTATTATTACCCCAAAAGAAACTCTGGATACTATTGAAAACTTTACTAGCCCTGTGCTCATAGAACATGAACTAACAATGATGGGACTTCACAAGTGGAAAAATCATGAAATATGGCGTTCGAGATTTATCATAGGTTGTGTTACCTTGGGGCTGGTTTGCAACAACTTACCATGAGTTGCTGATACTTGAGAATCCTTACGGATTATCGTATTACAAAAAGATACACAGACAAATAACAGCAAAATCGTAAACAGACAAACAACAAACTGTAGAACAAGGACATCATTTCAATTCTATGTTATCCGACGATATAGCTGTATGAAATACTGGGACAACTCGGACGCGGAAGATGGCCGGCGGCCCAAAAGGCAATTAATTCTTAGAAGACACACATTGCACATGTACATTGTTTTACAATGTTGGAGACTCTAAAGGAGTAGCATCGTTGTACGATTTATCTTTACGCACATTACGTGTTACTTGCCTTCACATAAATCGATATTACACTTGAATACGTTCTACTAGCAAAAATTGATAATCTTGAAGGATGATGTTTTTTCAGTAGAAATTTTCCCCCTACCGTTTCATAATATTACTTTGAAATTTAGAATGCCTAAAAGTTATATTTACAAAAAAATTACAAGTTTTAAGAAACATCTTACAATCTCAAGTATGAGTAACATCTTACAATCTCAAGTATGAGTAACATCTTACAATCTCCAGTATGAGTAACATCTTACCATCTCAAGTATGAGTAACATCTAACAATCTCAATTATGAGTAACATCTTACAATCTCAAGTATGAGTAACATCTAATAATCTCAATTATGAGTAACATCTTACAATCTACAGTATGAGTAACATCTTACAATCTCAAGTATGAGTAACATCTTACAAACTCAAGTATGAGTAACATCTTACAATCTCAAGTATGAGTAAAATCTTACAATCTCCAGTATGAGTAACATCTTACAATCTCAAGTATGAGTAACATCTTACAATCTTCAGTATGAGTAACATCTTAAAAACTCAAGTATGAGTAACATCTTAAGAACTCAAGTATGAGTAACATCTTACAATCTCAAGTAGGAGTAACATCTTACAATCTCAAGTATGAGTAACATCTTACAATCTAAAGTATGAGTAACATCTTACAAACTCAAGTATGAGTAACATCTTACAAACTCAAGTATGATCTATTTTCACTATAGAGGTTAGTAAGTTATAATTACATTTGAAGAAATTACTGATTGGAAGATTCTATAAAATGGCTACTTAATAATTCTGCCCGACCACGTTACTCACCTGACCTATCTCCCAGGTGGAAGAAGAATTACTGATACGGAAGGATAATAAGCAGTTCATCGGTGTTGAAGGATTACAGAGATGCAAACCCTAGAAGGATACTGTGTTCAAAAAAGATTGTGCAAAAATGACCAACCTGCCTCTTCATTCCGAACACCTCCATACAGGAAAATGAACAAGAACTTCTTATAATATACGGATACGAACAAAAAGTCAGATCAGATCTTCCGGCCAAATATTAAATGATCGTTATTATAATAATTCTTGTTATTGATAATATGAGTCATACTTAATAAACACAAGATAGCAACATTTTAGAATTTCAATAAGTAGAGCGTTATCAAAGGGCACGATTCTGACCTACGGCAATCTCTACTCTACCACGGAACCCATAAAAAAATATTTGTACTAATTGGGACCTGCAATAGCTGCATTGTACATTGTAATCCATACTTGAAAATTTTAAAATTCTTCTCTGTTCTATTGAAAATGATTGCATTAACATAATAATATGAAAATAATGTAAAAACTAATGAACTACTTTATATCAATATACAGAAGTATCATGAAACTCATTTTCTTACAATATAGATTTTATTATATTTGTGCATAATAAAATCTATGGGGAAAATTTCCTGATTTTGAAACAAAGACGAATGCAAAAAAAAATATTCTTAGTTTTTTAAAAAATGTAAGGGGTCGCCGAAGGAGAGTCCAGAGAAATTTAATTACTCACATTGCTCAGAAGGTATGTAATTAATTATCTTTCTAGGTTCCAGTTCCACAAAAAAATCAATTTTTTACAGTACCTTAAAAAATATCTATTTCAGTTTTATGGAGGGCTTATGTTCCTTGCGAACAAAATGTACAATTTTAAAGAATCCCAAATCTGCAGAGTTCATGAAAGGACAAATATGTCCTGAAACGTTGATGTAACGATTATTCGTTGATTAAATACGCCCAATTTTCCAAGCACAAAAAGCTCAGTTGAAGCTTAGGTGCAGAGGTTCATATAGCAGGGGCCTAGGTGCAGGGGCTCATATGAAAGATTAGTCGTCGATTAATCAACATTTAGGTGGTACGCCTAATAGTGTTTTGTGGGGTGTGATGTATTATGTGAAGATGGTACAATCTACTTGAAAACTCCTTCGTTATTCACCGATATTGTAATTAATAGTCAATATATTAAAAGAGAAGTTATTTTAATTGAATTTTCATTTCTATAATATCTTGATTTTGCGTAGGACTCTCAAATATAATTCAGGCATATTTCACATGCAATACTCTGTAGGATATCTTTACAACACTACAGCGCCATATGTGTCCCTCATAAATAAAAACAACAACTTATAAAATTAAGCTGTGTGTACAAAATCATCCATTATTTACAGTTAACAGAAATTTCTAATATTGTATTAGATTTTTATTTATGAATTTTTTTTTTTTCAGGAATAAATATGTTGTATTTGGAATCGAAACGGTTTGAGACTTAATAGGAGAAATCCAATCAATACGCTGATGATAATCGCAATGTTTAATAAATTTATCAATAATATTTAAGTACCCTACAAATTATACTAATATCTATTATGAATGCGGAGGTGTTTTTGTTTGGTTTATTAGTTTGTCCTTCTTTTGCCCAGCAAGGGATCAACATGATTTTTCAGCATGGATATTATATAGGCTTGTTTTTATGCCACATAGAAAGGTGTTACCTCTAAAAGGATCCTGGCAAATCAGACGAATCCTGTTTTAGTAATATTATAAATGTCTTTCACATATTGTTTTTTTTTAGCTTTGTCCTTCTTTTACGCAACAACAGAACGTCGAAATCATTTTTGCGTAGGATTAGAGAAGCAGGGTACGTTTTTCACACAAAGGAATGCCATGTCTCTACGGCGCGGCGCCTAACAAAACAGATGATATCAAGTATGCCAGTATTTTATTACATACATAGATTGTACTTTAAATAATATTTGTGATTCGTAAAGGATGTCAAATGTTGTTCCTCGTGTTTAGGCTTGAAATTGTGCTATTAGTGTATATTAGAATTATCCTGTTGCCAAATATCACGTCACGTCGTGTTGTCTGCAAGAGAAACAAACGAAAAACCATTTTCCCATAGACGTATATAATAAAGGTATTTGTTTTCATTGATGCCAATGTTGTTGAAATCTATTTGGGATTAGGATAGCACTTAAAAGGTGTATATTTGATGTGAATGAACCATAATGAAGCTTGTTACCTACATGTACAAAAGGCTTCTTTTTCGCTACTGGGAACTATTGATATAAAATTGAAAAAAAAATAGTTGATACAAATATAATGTGTCCTTTTTTTATATCTAATGTCATATATAATAAGCCCCTTGTCACTATTCTACATTTTGCTTGAATTATATAATGTTATAATGCCATGGTGTGATGTACTGGGTACCATAAGGGAAATAGTTGCCAATCTAAAATGAAATTGGTATCAGCATGTTTTTGAAATCTGATAAATGTAAAATAAATTCTATAATAGGCAATGACTCAAACTCGTTGAAGACATCATTTTCCATCAGATCACTGAAGTTAAGAAACATCCGATTTGATAAGTACTCGAATTGTAAACGGAAGGGAATACCATAGTTAACCTAGTTGTAAAAATAAAATGTTCGTCAAAAAAGAAAAAAACTTTAAGTAAAAATGAATATCTTTGAAAAATAGCGTTGTTATTTCACTTTCAAAGTTTTTCTTGACCTTCACTTTTTTTCAGATCAATTGATAAAGATGACAACATGACTCAAGTATCTATAAAGTAAGGATTTGAATGGGTGTTTGTCTGTTTGTGCATTTAATCAAATGGTACAACCCGTGAGGGTGATTCGAGATCTTGAATATAATAAGATGAAAACTTATATTTACATTTTGAACAAAAGATAAATGGGAGAAAAATTATTTCGGGTAACCTGCTAGAGCGAGCAGTGGCTTTTTAGAAGAATAATATTTTTCATAAATGATTTTATAGTTCTTGATTTTGTGAAACTAAAAGAAAGCCCTATTCTTAGTGTTTAAAGAATATATGAAATATCATAATGAGTCAAAGGCTGGACATAGACTTGTAATTTTCTACAAGCCTGAGGAAATACGTTAATTTTCTTTGAAGATTAGGCATTAGAAGTCAGTTTGCTCACTGATGGATCTTACATATGTATGAGAACGGATAACGTTGTTGAGAATGTTGCAATTGGCTTCTTTTCAAGCGTACAGTTGAAAATGTGATTGAGGTAGGTATTTTCTCAAATTTTCCGTTTAAACTGTTTGGTTGTGCTTAGAAGGTAAAGGTATATTTGATGTATTCTCATAAAATATGCACGCTGTGATTGAAATCATCGTCACAAAACTACGTAGTCTTTAGCTATGAATTGCTGCCAAACCCTGCACCTTATTCTTAACGACAAAATTTTTGTTCAATTCCAAAAGATCCAACCTAATGATGATTAGGTTATCACTGAATCATATTTTAAGATTTATCATCATTATCAATAGTGGCATTATTGTTTTCGATGGTAACCAGATGATACCTCAGTTCCAAATATGTTGTTCTTTGCAGATCAAGTTTTTATTGGTTATATATCTATTCTCGGAGATTAATGAGCCCCCCGAACCATGTCAATTTTGAGATATAAAAATAAAATATTGAGATATACAAAATGTTATTTTTTGGAAGTGACAGAGACAGAGGAAAAAGTGTAGCCCCAAATGGACATTATGTTGAAAGTTGAATGTGAAAAAATATAAGTTGCCTGCTTATTTATTCTTGGGTAATTCGAAAATGCTCATAACAAAATTCGATCTAGATCCTTATTATATTGAACTTTATTTTTTAAATTTACAATCTGTACATCTCAGCACAAAAAGATTTGTAAAGAGAGGATGATATTTTTCGCACCCTATAAATTGCATTGTTAAAATAGCGAGTGCCAACTGGTTCGTTATCACCTGTATGGCTTTTGTTACCTGGAACCATATCGGTTTTAATAAAGAAACAGATGAACAGTTGGGTTAGCTATTTTCTTCCTTTTTTTTTTTTTATTTTTTGTTAATAAAGCCAGAAGTTTCCGGATTTTCAAATTCCAATCAATAGAAAGTGAATATAAATTAGTTTTTTATTATCAATATAATAATTGATAGCCTCAGTTTCAATCAACTCAAAGAATATATTATTTATTAATTTAAAATGTGTTGTTGTTGATATTTCTATATCATTTTAACAAACATTTAAATTTTATGATAAACCAAGTTGAGGCAAAGAGAATACTGTATCTTCTCTTGACTATGAAGATATAGTATTTTCTTTACCTCATTATGGATTTACTTGACATAGTATCCCAATTCAACAAAATATACCAAGTTTTCCAAATTTTTAGCTACCAGAATAAATTTTGTTCCTTGAAGGTATCGTTTGGCATTTAGGGAATTTTTCCTCTAAAACTGATCTGATCCCCTGAACAAATGTCATAAGTCTTTATACTGCTGCGCATTCCACACTCATCTCTGGCAGTGTATGATTTGATAATGTCGCGCACATTTACCAAATCTTAAGTCGGCAGAGATTGGGTGTCTCTGCAGTGCTAGTACTTGGGATCAAGTTTTCTTTAGGTTTACTAAGTTTGACAGAGTGAGCTAAGCTCCCTCTATTATTAATATCTAGTGTTGCACTGAGAGAACAGTTTGATTTTGCAGTAACTTTAAGAGTTGTTTGTATGAATAGTAAGTATAAATCGTAACTTTTTTTTTTTTTGCTTAACTTTTTGTCTGAACGTCTTTTTAAAATCTATGATTCGAGACGGGGGTTTACCGCCATCCGCTGGAAACTAACGATCCAACTACGCACATTGACCTCACACATTCTGAAAAGCGGAATTAACACTATCAAGAGGGCTCGAACCTAATTTTTCTCCTACCAAGTAAAATCTGACGGAACGTGGCTTAAATTCAGTAATCTAACGGAAAATGGTGTATTCAACGTGCCGTGGACACAAGCTAAAGATCGTGCGATACAAAAGAGCATCTACCTTTTGTTTTTATAGACTAGTTAATCTGAACTCATGAAAGTTTTTGTTGATTTCCAAATTGGACACCTTGTAGATTTACAATGTGCAATCTACAAGTGCTAGAGAGTTGCACTTTTCTTTCAATTTCTTTTTACGACCTTTCTAACAAAACTATTAATGCCTTTGCATTTACGGTTTTGGATGTTTTTGCGTTTCCCAGAGGTCTTCTCAGAGAAACCGTTTCTTTTGCGTTTAATACCTATTTTGTTGATAGCCTCAGTTTCAATCAACTCAAAAAATATATTATTTATTAATATGAAATGTGTTATTGTTGATATTTCTATATCATTTTAACAATCACCATTTCAATTTTATGATAAAACAAGTTTTCAAAATTTATAGCTACCAGAATAAGTTTTATTCCTTGTAAAATATTAACAGAATGAACACTGACCAGACATGTTTAGTGTTTTTTGTTACTCAACAATGTTCATTTGTTTTTATGATTGGGACACTTGTTATGAACTTTCTCATTTTGTTATCTTTCTTTAACCCAAAAACAGAATTGTTTCATTTGTAGTCTATCTACTGAAAACATATACTTACTGTGTAAATTGAAATACATGACATTTGGTCTCTACTTATATATCTCTGCTGTGTCAGTATTTTTATTTAACTTTATCATAGTTTTTCAGGGGACATTTTGTCGAATTTTATTTTCTGTTAAATTTTATTTGTACAGGTCAGCAATATTGACTCTTGAGGTTCTCATAGTTTGTTAAAATTGAATTTGAAATCAATCAGACATTTCGTTGAAATATTTCAGAGTTGTAGTGAGGTTGAACTATTAGATTTTGCAGCAGTTTTTGGGAGGTGTTTTGGTACTTTGGTAGCTTAAGGTACATGAAAACTCGTTCATAGTAAGCGTATAACATATGACGCTTACAGTCGAGAGCTTCCATTAACTAACATTCATTATAGTTGCTTCTTAAGGACCAAAGTAAAAAGTTCTACCGGGACCGGGAACAGCATCACGAGGGTTCGAACCTATGGTGTGACCTCTATCAAGTAACACCTCACTACACGTTGCTTCAGTGATCTAACGGGTACTAACACTAATTTTGTTGGTCAAATAGGAAAATAAATTCTGTTTGAGACACATATTTCATTTTAATTTAAAATTTTGCCGCTGCGGCCCCAAGAGGCCGATATTTCGTTTCAAGTCAATCTTAATGCCTCTTGAAATAAGGGAATGGAAATATGTGCTAGGATTGGTGTTGGATTTAGTAATCATCTTGTGTAAAATTATTGCAGGTCCATTTTGACACTGATTGCCAAATTACCACTGCGTCCTTTATTCAGATTGTCAGCATTTCAATTTGGGCAAATAGTGAAAACGCTAAAAAATTTAATTTCGGAACCTATATGTGTAAGCCTGGCACTGTTTGCATTGACTCATAAATTAATGTGCATTTAGTTCAAATAAAAATGATTATTTATTGTCATACAAAATGGAACAAGTGAAAAGTGCCATGCAGCCTGCAGCTGTTACAATTTTTGTCTTCTGCTTCTCAGAGAAACCGTTTACATAATTTGTGTTTGTTTACAAAACCTAACAGTGTTTGTGTAAAGGTATGCTCTTATATGTTTGTAAAAATTTAACATACGTAATAAAATGTGCAAGCATTTTGAGTCAGACTAGAACAGAATGTATTATGTAAATTTATAACATGCTAAGAGTTTGAGTTTGTAAAATTCTTATTAAACCAGAATTTGTTTAGAAATGAGGGTTACTGATTTTTGGCTAATATCATGATACAAAGATGAGACAAGATATGACACTCCGCAGTCCGAAATTCTACGCATGATGTCACAAGTGCACTATTTGAATCGGTCCAAAGAGAAAGAGCCTCAGTCCATAATTTTCAAAAATTTCAAGTGCTCATATTTTGTGTTGTGTTATTCGTTCTGTGGATTAGTGTCTACCAAGTATTTCCTTGATTTCCCACAATGTTTGATTTTGGGACTCAGGTCCTTTCTCTTTGGACCAATTTATTTGAAATCCCGATTTTTATCCATTCCATCATTTATCCGTCAAAAAAAAAAGTGTGTAAAAGATAGGGATTTCGTGCCGAAGTTCTTATGACGGATTTTTCTCAATTGAATATTTCTATCATTGTGATAACGTTTCTTACGTTAACGAAAACACAATTCGCTAGTTACACCTTACAATATTACATAAGTCATGCATAAAAAAATAATGATATTTCGTGGGGGGGCTGGACCACATGGACCCCCCCCTCTCTGAGTACGGCCTTGCTTAATATGCTTTACAGGAAAATAAAGGACGCCGTGAGACCCCGGGATAAATCAGCATTCTATGAAATTTGGTATCGTTGTCCGAACGCAGGCACGTCTAGATTTAACACCACGATTTTTACTTTTGCTTGTTGTACCACGAGAATTCTATAATCTCATTTTGTTATGGGCATTTACTATACATTCATAGACTTAACTCATTACTATTGGACTTCATTGGCCCACCCGGGGTCAAATTTTAGCCAATTTAAGTGAGTGTCTACATTTCACAGACATTCTAGTTTATTATATATTTGATCAAAATGGGAACATCGAGCAACAAACAAACATAGAAATTAACCCTAGCATTGCCAAGGGGGGGGGGTCCCCCCCCCCCCCCTCTTGACAATGCACGTAACTAAATAGAGCTTGGCAATCCTAGGGTTAAAGTAATATCAGTAATATCTAATTATGTGCAACAGTTGTGACTCCACTTCTATTTCCATTTTTCTCCAATAATTCTACTTCTCTAACCGTACTCCATTCAATATTTTTTTATTTATTTCCGTTCCTTTGTACTTTCAAAACGTCTATATTTACAAAGTTAACAGTTAACATAAACTATGAGAAACGTAATTACCAAATTATCATATAAATGAAAACATGGCGAATATTTAAATTTGGTTATGCATAAAATATTATTAACAAATAAGCTTGTAGAATGAAAATTTTCATTTTATTTTGGGTGGAGTATATTTTGTAACACACTTTATAGAAATAAAAAACAACAACATAATTTTCTTGTTTGTGTTCTTAAATTTGGTAACATACAAAATCAGTTTGGTCTTTATAGGTTGAGGGTTGAAATTTTCAAGCTAATGGCCTTTAAAGTTAACCGTAAGTGTGTCAAGGACTCAGAACTCATTTTCTCTCACTCCATAAGTTCGATTACATTTCTTTCCTTCCGAAATATACTTTCCACATTTCGTTTTAAGTGGACTGTAAAGTTGAGAGTTTTCGCGTTCATATCTGGCTTGGCCTTTATTCCCTTTTGAGCAATTTACATCTACGTGGATCTACACATAAAACACCGATGGTAAGGTGTGGCTTATGATAAACCCGGCATTTCGTTATTCAATATTGTGTTACTACTAAATTCCTGCGATCAAGTCTCGTCTATCTCTTTGACCTTCAGTTCAGTTTGAACAATTGACATCTACGCATAGTTACACAAAAAAAAACGATCATACGGGTTAGCCTAAGATAAAGCGGACATTTTATACTCAATTCTTGCGGACAAAATTCTATTTTTTCAATATGCGTGTTCACACATACGTAATTTCCATGGCGAAAATTGAGGAATGGAGATATGAATAGTTGAGGAATGAACAATTGAGAAATGGATATATGAATAGTTGAGGAATGGACAATTGAGGAATGGAGATATGAATAGTTGAGGAATGGACAATTGAGGAATGGAGATATGAATAGTTGAGGAATGGACAATTGAGAAATGGAGATATGAATAGTTGAGGAATGCACAATTGAGAAATGGAGTTATGAATAGTTGAGGAATGGACAAATGAGAAATGGAGATATGAATAGTTGAGGAATGGACAATTGAGAAATGGAGATATGAATAGTTGAGGAATGAACAATTGAGGAATGGAGATATGAATAGCTGAGGAATGGACAATTGAGGAATGGAGATATGAATTGTTGAGGAATGAACAATTGTAAAATGGAGATATGAATAGTTGAGGAATGCACAATTAAGAAATGGAGTTATGAATAGTTGAGGAATGGACAATTGAGAAATGGAGATATGAATAGTTGAGGAATGGACAATTGAGAAATGGAGATATGAATAGCTGAGGAATGGACAATTGAGGAATGGAGATATGAATTGTTGAGGAATGAACAATTGTAAAATGGAGATATGAATAGTTGAGGAATGCACAATTGAGAAATGGAGTTATGAATAGTTGAGAAATGGACAAATGAGAAATGGATGTATGAATAGTTGAGGAATGGACAATTGAGAAATGGAGTTGAGTAATGGACAATTCAATTCACAGTATTTTTAAATGTCATCATAATAATATAGCCGTCTTGTCGACGGGAGAAAGCTTGCTTCATTGGGTGACTGTAAAAAGCCCGTGCAATTGCAGAAGTTTTAGTATTACGAGTATAATTCGAATTACGAGATTGAGACACAAGAAATATACGCTTTGATGTTAACAAATATGGGCAAGAGAGGCAACATTGTCGCTGTTATTTTTCCATATATTAAGGAGCGCGGTAGCGCTCCGCCCCGCCAAGTCAAAAAAATGCGGTAGCTACCAAGAGTATATTATACGCCACAGCTTACATTGCCGATTTCAGCTACTTCCAGAGGAAAAACTACACACCTCAGGATAAAAATGATTATTTCCTACGTATG
>CM022885.1:32702239-32723163 GCA_012654025.1 Pachypsylla venusta | reverse complement strand
CGGGGCCTTATTAAGATTTCATGTCTTTTTTGGGGTGATGACTTGGCGGGGAATTTTTATAGCACGCAGTGGTATTTTTGGGGGGTTGTAGGTATTGCAATCATTCTTTACAAACGTTTTTTACAACCAAACTGTTTCAGTTCTCGTAATTTAAATATTCATGGTCAATAGAGAGATTAGCTGTAGTCAAAGAGCATTGCGGTTTGATTGAACGTCTACATTTTGTGAAAATAATGTTGTTGTTTTTCAAACGCACCCCTGATTTTATGTAAAACAACAACCATTTAAATTACCTTTGAAAAACGTTCAATTTATCACAGCGGAAGACAAAAGTTATTAAAATACACAAGTATCTATTTTATCCTGGGCCACCAATCTAATTTGAGCCATAGTTCGTGAAAAGAGTTCCAAATCTAGGAACATCTTTGTCATCTTAACAGAATATAGCAAAATGTTTTTTGAAATAGTAAGAATAAATTCATGAATATGTTTTAGGATATATTTTATTTACCGAAATTACTAATTCGCATCTCCTAACTGGGTCCAAATCTCAAAAGGTACATTTTCAGGTCACAACGGTATTAATCCTACTTAATTTGACTAATCAAATTTTTTCTGTTGATTGCATAGTACAAACCTTTATAAAATTTAATCCAATACAAAAAAGTCAAATTTTTTTTTTTTAGATAGTGAATATTTGAATTGAAATGACACTTTTGTAACCCTCTGTGGATGTCACAAACATTAATCTCATCCATAACTCCATAAATTTCCGTTAATATAATAATTTCGTGGATAAACAAGTGTGTATTACGTACGAGTATAATAACAATAATAACTAATGGGACAAACAGTGTCAATGTAAAATAAATAATTTTTAGTTTAAGTGTTTTTTAAGTGTGTGAGAAGAATTATTGTAACTCTCCGTGGAATAAGAAAGAAACACGAAAAGATAGAATAAAACTTCACCTGTATACGTATTCCGAAGATTGTAAGAATTCAGTGGAACAGAGGAAAAGTTCTGATCCAATGATGACGAGTATCATACTGAATTAACCCTCATCCCCCTTTGTGGGGTAATCTAGTAGAACAGAGGAAAAGTTCTGATCCAATGATGACAAGTATCATACTGAATTAACCCTCATCCCTCATTGTGGGGTAATCTAGTAGAACAAAGGAAAAGTTCTGATCCAATGATGACGAGTATCATACTAAATTAACCCTCATCCCCCATTGTGAGGTAATCTAGTAGAACAAAGGAAAAGTTCTGATCCAATGATGACGAGTATCATACTGAATTAACCCTCATCCCCCATTGTGGGGTAATCTAGTAGAACAGAGGAAAAGTTCTGATCCAATGATGACGAGTATCATACTGAATTAACCCTCATCCCTCATTGTGGGGTAATCTAGTAGAAAAGTGGAAAAGTTCTGATCCAATGATGACGAGTATCATACTGAATTAACCCTCATCTCTCATTGTGGGGTAATCTAGTAGAATAGAGGAAAAGTTCTGATCCAATGAAGTTCTGATCCACTAAGTATCATACTGAATTATCCTCATCTCTCCTTGTGATTTGGGGTCTTGGTTGAGATGGTCTGTAGTGCTTCGTGGAACGACATTTTGCCAGTAGATATTTTAAATATTTTTTCAACAAATGATAATTATTATTGATAATTATTTAATTTCTCTACTTTATAAATTAGTTTATTTTTTTTTTGTAGTTTGTACCCTCCGTGAATTTAACTATTCCACATGGAGAGTACGGAGGGTACACAATCAATTGTTTTGCATTTTTTATGATTTCGCTATCAATTAAATTATTTTGCCATTTATTAAAGATATCATTTCGTTGCGAACATAATTTAATATTTCTACCTTTTAACTCAAGTTTACACTCTTAAGAGTGCTGATTTCCACGGAGGGTACACGACTACCACAAAGGTCATACAATCAATTGTTCTGCATTTTTCAGCATTTTGCTATCAAAAATTTTGCCATAATTTATGAAAGGTGTCATTTTACAAATTTTAACCAGCTAACGTAAACAATATATGTTTTTATATCTAAATAGTGAATTAAAATCATCGGAAGTGTAGATATTGAACCCTCCATACAAATATGTATCTTCCGTGCAATAGGGAACTCCTAAAAATGCCTAAAAACAAAAGTTTGATCTGTATACGATCTTAGATGTTTTTTTTTTTTTTTTTTTTTTTTTTTTTTTTTTTTTTTTTTTTTTTTTTTTTTNTTTTTTTTTTTTTTTTTATAATGTATTATTCTATAGTGGTGCGTTTAACTGCCAGGGTCATATGCACATCTTGGATGTAATTAAACTTCATGTTTTATATATTCAGCTTAAACAATGAAAATGTACCTTTTGAGATTTTGACCCAACTGACAAAGAAATCGGATAGGTAAAATTAATTAGTTTTGACTTGGAGACTAATTTTCATTTTAGTTTTGTCTGAGATTCGAAGATCAAATAACAGACAATTATATTGAAAGTGTCACATTTCTATGACTTTTAGTGTTCAAATTGTTACCAATCAATTCACGATGAGAGAAATGTAATTAACGTTACCATACCCTGGTTAAACTTAGAAAACGAAATGTAAATCTTAATTCGTTGAAATCGTTTTTGCGTCAAGATTTATAACAAACGTCAAAATAACATATTCGAAATTTTTCTGTCTATACAAAACAAAGTAGATTAGAGGAAACAAAATCTCAAAGAAAAAGATATTAATAATGCTCAGAGTAAGAAATAGGTAACTTATTATTGAGATTAGAAACTTTAAGGAATAGGGAAGGGGGGTCGGAGAAAAAGGCTTACAAATATTTAACATACCTTTCAACTTGTAAAAGTTGTTAAATTTGGTACACAAGAAAATAATACCTTGTGAATAATATAAATTCGTTTGCTTCTTATTCGCCAACGACCTTCTTTGTATTTGCGAAATTAACATTCGTGTGGAATAGAGGAAGAGAGAGACAGAGAATGTGTGTGAAAGACGTTTTTTGTCACTCACGTGTAGGAAAAATTCTTCATTTACGTGAAAGTATATGTCATTCATAATCATAATTCCCATGCTTCACATTTCCGCATATTGGTCCCCTGAGTTATTTTGCGGGAAAAAAATATATTTTCTTTGGATAAACTCATTTTCCCTTTAACAAAAAAGGAGCCTTAACAAAATTATAAATAGGAATTTACCTGTTTTAAGCACAATGTGCTTGTTGCTAAATACATATTCATCATGTTTATATTCCAACCCAAAAGACTCCAGGTTAGTTAAGAATTTACCAAATAAGCTACTGAGGCTCACAGCAGTACAATATTAAAAAAAAGAACATGGTTAACTTCAAATTTAACAGGGCTACACATTTTTTCTCTTTTTCATTAAGGTTTTTAAAATGGTGGTATTTGAAAAATCCTCCGATCAAAAGTATCAGGAACTGCTAACCAAATGTAAGCAATTGAAATATTGACAGACATAAATATTGTTCTCGTTTTTAATGTAGCCACTGAGTGCAGTGAGCCAGTTTCATTAGGTGGCGTTCCTAAGCCCGTGTATATACAGAAGGTTTGGTGTTAGGAATGGCATCCAGCCTTTAAAATCTCTACTTCAACCAATTCAAACCAATGATGGGAGATCATCAGCAAAAAGAGAGTTTCTACACAGTTTCTATGTATACTGTAAGAAACAAAGCAATCTAGGGTTACCGTGCTAGGAAAGAGTTACAGCTAAAGGGAATAGACACCGAACAAAAGGTTGTGGCATGGTTGAAAACGGAAAGCAGCGCCGACCCCAAATAGAATTGGGAAAGGATGATGTTAAGGAAGAATGATTTATTGTTCTCGTTTTTTCTGCACAATCGCGAATCTTTAAAAACAGAAATATTTTCGCTAAGGTCTCTCAAGTACAGCTTGTATTTTCCTGATTCAAATTAAAAAATCATCTTCAGTTCAATGTGAGGCTTACCAAGTGGGTACAATCGCCAAGTGGAACATTATCTGAAATAAAGATTATAAATAGTGGACCAGATGATCAAGAGTCAATTTTATTTTTTATCGACAACAAACAGAGCAAACCAGATTGTTTCAGAACAGAACAAGGAAATCGATCAACTCCTCCAATGGATTGAGTTTGATTTGCTGCACTTACATTACTACTTTTCTCTTTTGTGTGTCTTTGAGAATGGCTAAATCCAAATTGTTTTGGTTGGGTAAAAAAAAATCACACAATGATTTTCTTGACGTCTGATTTGTTAGTTCTTTACCATTAACTAGGGTACACGATGTGTAGGCAATCTAACAATGTTGGGTACACATTTTAGTTAAACTTTCTACACCACACAGAGGCCACAAATGAAATTGGAAACGATAATAATTAAGTCCTAACGCAAACAATTCCGAGTGTTAATTTCAATTTTCTTCTCTAAGCCACTGTTAGTGGCCAAGGCGGCTTCCAGTTAAACACAGATTCCAAACAGAGGTAGTTGATACTCTGCTGTGTGGTTTTACAGAAGTGAATAATATTTTACTAGTCTTCTCTTCCAGTACTTTATCATAAATGTTGGTGAATCTCACATTTCATCTTCTTAAATGACATAAACTTTCTTGGCGTCTCTCCGGAATAAGTACACTATTTATTACATCTTTTTCATTGGAGAGTATTATTTACTGAAAAGTAAAATTCTGCGAATCGTAAAAAAGGAAATAGTTTTACAACTTGACGACTTGTGAAATTTTTATTGATAGATTCTTGAGACTTTTGAGATTTTGTGTCTATTAAAAACGCGTATTTTCTTTTTAGTTAACATTGACATTTACTTACATTAAATTTTTTTGCTTTCCAACTATCAAAGTCAGGGAAGCTTTTTGTTTACATTGGAAAAGAATGTGTTTTAGACATTAAAGAGGAAATTGGGTTCCAGGTCTGTCAGTTCGTCTGAAGTCAATTATTTTGAAAAATGTCAGATAAAGTAAAATCAAGCAAAACGCTAGTTTTGCATTGCCAAGAAAAAGACACGTGTATGGAACCGTGATGGTATTTGGCCATTGTTGACCTGTTGACTCTATGATGCTTAAGGTCTGAGGATGATAGTCTGAGTGCTATTGACAGCTCGCCTTATGATAATTTCAATCTGAATCGATATTGCCTTTTTTGATTTTTTTCTTCTCCATACTTACATTTTTTTTATAAAAGTACAATGGTGACATGTACTGCCTATTCCTTCATCTTCAATTAATATTTACATTCAAATCCTCAATTAATATTTACATTCTTTTCATAAAAGTTCAGTGGTGACATGTACTGTCTATTCCTTAATCCTCAATTAATATTTACATTCTTTTCATGAAAGTTCAGTGGTGACATGTACTGCCTATTCCTTCATCTTCAATTAATATTTACATTCTTTTTATAAAAGTTCAATGATGACATGTACTGCCTATTCCTTCATCTTCAATTGATATTTACATTCTTTTTATAAAAGTACAATGGTGACATGTACTGCCTATTCCTTAATCCTCAATTAATATTTACATTCTTTTCATAAAAGTTCGTTTGGTNTTATAAAAGTTCAATGATGACATGTACTGCCTATTCCTTCATCTTCAATTAATATTTACACTCTTTTTATAAAAGTTCAGTGGTGACATGTACTGCCTATTCCTTCATCTTCAATTAATATTTACATTCTTTTTACAAAAGTTCAATGGATTCTAAAATAATTCCGCGAGTGAAACAATCTGTTCAATTTTTCTATTGTTTGACTTTTTGTACCGCGATACCTTTCTAACGTCCAATCCGCGAACCCAGAAATTTGGAATGGACTTCATTCTTCATTACAGTCCTATGAATAATGATACAAGACAAGAACTTTCTATTATTAGCTGATTTCTTTTAGGGTCATGTTGGGCCAACCAAACCCGAATTGTGGCCATTTTAAATGAGAGAGGTCTACAGCTCACAGGACGTCTAGTCTATAATTCTACTGCCTCCTATTCCTTACCCCATTTATCTAATGATGTCACCTAATAAATGAATTAATTTCTTTTTCTCTGTAAAGGACGCTTTAGTAGCACTATTTGTATCCTGCATAGGTAAAATTATCCTTAACTTGTGCATTAAATATATAATATATTATCTTCGAGTATCTTTATGGCTCAAAACAACCTAATAGTAATACTTAATTTAATTACATATAAACTTTATTGGTAATATAAAAATTTATCATTTTTATTTTACTAGTATTAGAAAAATATTCTCAAGAAAGCTATGAATTTTTTTTATGGTGGAAAATGTTATATATGAATTAGCAACGATGGCGACATCAAAACTATATCAGATTCATATCAAGTTTTTACATTTAAAAGAAGAAGAAAAAAAAATCTGAAAGAAATTCTTCAAATTTTAAACTTCCTCTGAAATAGAAAACTATACGAGTATAACTTCCTCTGAAATAGAAAACTATAAACAAAGTTAGAGAAAAATTGTATATTCCGTTTGTGGCATTGTTTGGAAGTATTTGGAAATATTAATTATGCTTCAAAACACAGCTTTATCTCGATGATCTTTTTATCATTGGTTTCTCCATGTCTACGGTTCCGTATCCGAAGAGTAACAATCAACTCTATTGCAATTTTAAATACTGTTTTTCATTGGGCCGTATCTGAGAAACTGTAAGAGGTAGCCACGTGATTTTTTTTTCCAGATTGGTAATGTTGTTGTCTTAATCCTAGAAAATAATAATAGAAACCTGAAGAATAAGGAAAATATGTAGAATTGAATCACATTGAATGGTTTCACGAAAAAATAAATTTATATGACTATTATGATTATTTCCTCACAGTTGAAAATAACTTCCACCTAAATCTTTTTCGAGCCTTTCAAAGTATAAATATATACTTTGTAGTTCCGTAAATTGTACACCTGACTTTATTAAAGTGGATACAATTTTTCCACGAGAGGCCCAAAAACGAATCAGCAAATTCTATGAATATATTAAATATCCATAACAAATTAAATCAAAATCGAATAAGGCGTTCGAGAGATATTGGAAATGCAAAAAAAAAACAAAAATAGTGCTGTTAAAAAGTAATCTCAATTCGTGCGGTCAATTATCTACAAGACTGTATTTTATCGTCTTCGCTATCGTCGGTCTGAATGGAAAACGAAATTCGAAATATTTATTTTATTCTTGTTCTTTTATGGCTTATGAACATTTATAAATTATAACTCTGAAATCGGAATACAAAACCGTCATACGACATATCAAACCGTAAATCTATATTACTTGTTCCCTCTATCCTCTTTTCTGTTCCATTATCATTACGGTCTGTTGAAAATTTAGGCAATATAAACAAATTATCCTCACTCTATCTCCGTGTCAAAATTTTTTTTGCTTAAATTTCGAGTTTATTTTTCTTAACAAAAAAATCTATCAAAACTAATTTCCTGTTAACTAAAAATTCAAAAACATTATTTTAAAACATCTAAATTATAATTGCCGATTTAACTTTCAAAAAGATTGACACTTCCTACGAGTTAGTCATTATAATTGGTTTGATGTGAAAAGTAAATATTATATTCCCTCGAGTTATGTAGCTATTTTTAACTGATAGTTGGCGGTATTATATGAAATGTAAATAAATATAAAATATTTAGAAGAAGAGGCTCTTGGGTTTCCAGAATATTTATACTCATGAATATATACAAATGTCCTTAGGATATACTCCTGACACCAATCATTTTATCGTAAAAGAAGACTTTGGACCATTTAACTGCATATAACCTATGAATTAACTACATTTTTGAGAAGGTTATCTTCTAAATTTAGTTATCGCTAGAGATTTCTATAACACTAAGGTATAGAAAACTGAAGCTTCACTGTGGCAATGGCCTAACACTGGCTTCAATCTCAGTGGCCACGAATATGAGATCAAGCTTGCAAATTATCTATCTGAATGCAGTGGATGAGCATTGAGCAGTGTCTATTTACTCCTCTCCTCTTGTCCTCAACAAAACCACCCTCAGCCATAGCTGTTGGAGAATCGAAAATTCCAAGACAAAATCGTATAACCTTGGCTCATTGGCGTTCTGGATCGTGCAAGAACACAAATATATCAGTTGTGGTCTTGGAACTCACGGTGTGCAGCATGTTTTTAATTGTGCTGCTACACACCTGATTCCTATAGGCCTGTGCTCCCAGCTCCCACCCCATAGATGTTGCCGGGTTCCTGAAACTGACATTATTGGAAGAAGAAGATAGTCACTTAACTAAACAACAGAAGAAATGAAACAGAAAACAAATGATTTCTGGACCAGCATTATCTCTGACTGATCAGATTGGTAACTGGACTAATGACAGGACATTGCGGTTTAAAAAAGACCCTCACAATATGGGAACGTATGTGGGGACGAGGAAAAAGCCTCTCATGTTATCTTTGATTTCAGCACCCTCCGCAATGGGAGAGCATAATCGGACTACTAACTCTCAGAGAAGAACTCGTCTTAAACAATCTAGTAAGAAGATTTCTCAAAATCTCTGAGCAATTAAATCTTAGCTACGAAACAGGCTTAAACCAAATACACTAAATTCCCTTAAGGTTGAGCAAATTTTATTCGAAACACCCATTCTTTTATTTCAAGCGTGTTTGGTACATATTTTCTACTACATTATAAACGCTGTGTATTTGAATTGCTCTTATATGGAAAGCTACCTCCGCTGTTGCCTTAGCTTCTTCTATCGTTTTCCGATTAAAATGCGAACACATTTATTTTATTCGCTATAATAATAATTTTTCAAAATTCATTTTTTTTAGCGAATACCTGCTGAGAGCATCTCCCATAAGTTCTAACTAGTTAGTACTAATCATTGGAAGGTGATTTAGTATGAAGCGACAAACGAGATTTTTGCATGATTCTTCTCATTAGCCCAGCAAACAATATAGTATGGTTAAAAAATTACGTTGTCAATGTCATATTTTATTACAAGTTTCAATCTCAGGCTGACTAGGCGTCCTGATTTTCAGAATCTTTCACCTATGTCTATGTAAACGATAAAATATCATTTCGTTAAAATATATGTACACAATTTTTGTACAAAGATAATTTTATGGAACATGATGTTTAGAAAATTTGAATGAGATAGCATTCAGCAACACATTAGTGTTTTGAATGAGATAGCATTCAGCAACACATTAGCGTTTTGAATGAGATAGCATTCAGCAACACATTGGCATTTTGAATGAGACAGCATTCAACAACACATTGGTGTTTTGAATGAGATAGTATTCAGCAATACATTAGCGTTTTGAATGAGATAGCATTCAGCAACACATTGGCCTTTTGAATGAGATAGCATTCAGCAACACCCATACCCATTCATAATTTATAATGTAATGGGAAGTGGGGCGTGGGAGGCTTTCATATCCAGAAAGGGGGCGCGATACCAAAAAGTTTGGGAACCCACGCTTTAGAGCAATTTGACACGTCCCTAGTGTAAAACAATTGTTACGCCCACTCTGCCACGAGGATATCTATTAAAATCTTTTTCACAATTAAATACATTTGACCACCATCGATAATGATGATTCTATTAAATGGTGATGAAACAATTTTGAATGTCAAAATCTTGGAATGTACATCAGAAAATGAATAAATTATATTATGAACAAAATTCATTTTTTAAAAAAAATATATATAAATGGTGAAAATAAAACTCCAAGACATTTGTGATGTAAAAAATGTTTGAAACTTACACTCTTGGCACTTGTATTTTAGAAGATATTTCAATACGACGTAGGAGGGAGTTTTGTTAATACAAAAATTGAGAACTTAAAAATTATTGCAAGAAAATATAAATATTATATAGTTATATATGCTTAAGGGCACAAAAAAAGGAATTAATTCGACCTTGGATGTACTTTATAATTTTACATTGAATTTATTGGTTGAAAAATCATTCTAGAGAGTCGTCTCGTTAAATAAACAAAGACTATGTTGTTGTTTTTAAAAAAACAAGCACATAATTGGAGTTTACCAAAAGCATCAATCAAATTCTTTCGTGATGACGTTCCTCAGGATAAAATTATGAAATTAAATAGTAAAAGATACGCCACAATGTTTCCACAAAATAAACCACCACAGAAATGAATGGAACATTTGAATAAGAAATTAAAAGGTGACGAGGGGTAAATTTTATACTCAGAATTAAAATGAATATTTTTTTATTAGTACAGATGTAGAATTTAAATAGTTGAGTTTTCCTTCACTCTATTTTTTTTTTTGAGATTATGCTTTCTAAATTTAGTTGTGTTGGACTTAGAATTTCCGAGTTAATTGCTGCTTTGATCTTTGTCCTCGTTTGGAAATAGCAATGGTAAAAATTACGTATATCTACACCTATAATGATGAATGACGTATGTACCATTGTTATTATTTTCATTTCAAAGTCATTAATTAACCAGTATCAGGAATACATTTATGCATTCATATTGTTCATCTTTCCCTAGATAGAAGAATTAAAAAAACTGATTGCCACAAAAAATGAACATGTAAAACGGTTTATGGGAGTAAATGTTTCGCATTGACATTTTCAAACTTGTTAAGACCACATCAATAATATTGTTATTAATTGATTTTTCTGAACCTTAAAATATTTCTAATGCTTCTTACTGACTGCCAGACGTTTAGTTTAATTTGATTCTTAAAGTTAGTAAAATCCTGCTAGTATTACGAGGATTTTTCATCACTTTTGAAAAGGGAGAAAGGTTATGGCCGCTAGTATCCTGCTGTTGAAAATCCTGTATTAAAATTATGTGCCTGTTGGTTTTGCTATTCTTTCATACAGAAACGGGTCACCGTGATTTTGCCTAGAGAACCTATTAATCATGTATTACTAGAGAAACCCCTAGGAAATGTTTTACCGGTGATTTTTGTCTAAATATTGACCGTTTTTTAACCAGATTGTTATGCCTCGGTGTAACACTTTCATGCTTAGAACTATAACCATAGCATAACATTAGCCAGACAAGCATAGTCTGATTATACTTTGAATCGAATACACGCAGGATAAAAAAAATATCCTAAATTAATTATGTGTATTTTAAGAATACTTTTCAAACATTTCTAACACAAAACACACGTCAACAATAATTAATTTGCTTCTGAAGTAGGTATTAAGCTCTCATGACAAATGGATTAGCCACATAAAATAAACTGCGTTAGAGGTGGCCTACATGAGGTACATAATTATCAAGTTTGTAATATAAGTGGGTTGTAAAGATAATAAAAAAATAAGTTTACTCACAGGTCCTCAATGGAGTGGGGGAGCAAGTTTGTAGTGAAGGAATGTGAATCATATTGGCTCATAATTATACACCAATAAAACAAACTTTATGAAGTAAACAAAATCATATCCCGAACACAGGAAACAATTATATCTCAATTCAACCCGACCAGTATAATACCCATAGGTCTAACAAGAGAAAAGAGACCGCCCTGCTGGTCGAACCTTATTAAAATCAATCATCGAATATTATAAGACAGAAAAAAGTATCTTAGAGAATCCAAAATTAGGTTGTTATTTGCATTTTTTTTATTATTAATATCGCAGGATACTTAGGTTAACGTGACTTGCTCAGACAGGGTAAACAGATAGAGCTGTGAAAAGTAATTTGAGACGTTTTTATACTTTAGACCGCAGATACTTTCCCCTCATTTATGAATTATTCTATAAGACGAGTTTCCAAGGTGTTGGTGACATATTAAGTAACATCCAAACTATGATGATAAAAAAAAAAATGTAAACGAAGGGTGACAACGGAACCATACTTGTAAAATTTACTAACTGGTTAGAGTAACGATAATGCGTTAGTTTTGCAAGATCTGTTCTGCTTGGCTATCGTAGCAATAACCCTTTTAAACCATAACACAGGATTTCAGATTCCTCCTCTACAGTCCTGTGTGTTTTGTCCGGCCAGGGCGGATGCAGTTCTTCAGTCGAGCGGGGGACGTGTAACTTACGGTAAATTAAGTCAACTGAATTGTCTGCGAGCACTTGAATCAGGTCTACATTGCAGATAATTCTACGAAAATGCAATTAATTAATGATTTTTTTTTTATTTCCAATCTTGTCGTGGTGGGGGGCGATATGGTTAAACTTTACATCAGCAGAAAAGCTTCTACAGTACTATGTGTAGAGGCTTTTGACTTGAAAACAAAATAGGTTTTCCGGTTTAAACTAACCTAAAAACATATTTTATATCTCGTAAACTAAATGAGTGTTTTCACAATATTCGGGTTTTAGTAAAAATAGCAAAAGAAGACGCCTGTTGAACCATCAAAACCGAAACAGCATGAAGTGTAAACATATACCCCAATTCGTAGATATTAATAAGGACCGTCAAAAACTACTGTCGAGAGGAATTCCTAGTTGGATTTCCCCAGATTATGTATTGTGATTAATCTCGTTCGGTTTACTTAATAAAATTAATCTGAAAACCTATTTTAGTTTAGCTACTTTTAAAAAAATCTGGCTTTAACAGGTCTACAACCCCCACTGAACAGTATACGAGTATGAGTATTGAGTACAATACCAGTATAACGTATTCCGAGATTTCCTTATTATAATGCATTTGATTTGGACTTTAATTTATATAAGCTTTTCATACAAGTTGATGAAAACACATGTAATAGGTGTTAGTTTGTCTAAAGTATCATATTTTGGGATTTAATCTTTAAAATTGTGAGGTCATAAAATATTTTCAAGGAATTGAAACGGATGCGGAAGAAGAATATGATGTTGAATCTGACTATCACTATCACCAAAACTTAAATACTTTTGATGCCTATTTATGAGGCCAATTTAAAAAGGAATACAATGCATGGGTCACTTTATGCTAAGAATGATGTATTAATTTAATCTATTTATAAGTAATATCATGAAAGTAAATAATTAATGAAAAGGGCCCATGTCAATTATAAGCCTCCATCAATAGATGTATGATGACAGTTAAAATGTTAAACGCACGTATTTGGAGCAGCAGACTCATATCATTAGACACGATGATGCCACAAATGAATCAATGAATTACTATTCAGTAAAACTAGACTATACTATCCAGCTAGGACAGGTGCCTTAATAGCATGGCCTTCCACTTTGTTTCACGAGAGTTGAGTCATCGTAGTCACCCTCGTGCCCATAAATTATATCTCTGCTAAAAATCACATCGTTGATGTGAGAATAAAGGACAAATCAACAAAACTAGCAAAAAAAACACGAATCACTTATACACGGTGAGCCAATTGTCTCTCACCACCCCAAGTATCTCGGGAACCACTCAAGATATCGACAAGCTAAAATACGGGTCGCCCCATTTTCAGCGGGATTATTTTGTTCCCAAAATTAATATCCATCCCGTATTTTATCGCTTGTCGATATCTTGATTGGTTCTCCAGATATTGGAGGTGGGATAGTGTATTTAATAGAACTGCAGTCATAATGGTAAAGATAACTGTCTACCATCGAATAGATTGTACCATGTTATCATGATAAAAATGTTATTTTGGTTTAACCCTATATCTATCTCAGCACTTGTAAAGCTGATTTACTGATTGTTAAGATAACATTTTAATAATCTTGCTAAACTATTTATTTATTTTTTATTTTATGAGAAAATACCTCAAGTAGTGACCAAAATATACTTATACGAGTTTAACAGAAATTAGGAATGAGCAGTAGATTAGACAGTTTTTTAATCCGTGAGATCAGGAGGTTGTTAAATTTTGCAAAATGTTGAAGCGGCTTAATTTAGGTGTTCACACTTTTTTTTAACAAACTTATTATGTTGGATCTGACCTTGAGGGTGACTTTTTTTATTTATATTTACTTTAGCTCAAATTGCCTGGGCTTTACTTAAAGGTAAAAAGCTTAAAATTTAACTTTATCTAAAATGGTTTATAATTCAATATCGACTATCATTAAGTTTATAATCTTGCAGGGATTGACTTGGACCATAACCATTATTAGCCTCCAAGGATATAGGTATTAGATGTTGATAATTAATTTTAAAAAACATAGCAGCAGATGTAATCATAATATGAACTGTACAGGTCTAAAATATGTATTTTAGACCTGGCTTCCATTGAATGCGATGAGAATTGAGTACAAGTTTTGAGTTTTATGGCGTAAATATCTAACGTTTCCTTCGGGGAGCTGATCAGGGTATTATATTTTTAAATATTTTTTCAAAAAATTACTGTAAAAAGCTCATTTGCAAATCTCCCCAAATCATATTGGTTATGATTCAGTTACGATTACAAACCCATGAAAGTTTATACTATTCTAAACGTCTAGTAGTTATATGAACTGTAAACCTCACTCGATTTAAATGACCTCCATGAGTCCCGGGGTACCCCAACTCATTCCGTGAACAATATAAAGGCCTATACAAAATGTCATTAAAATCGTACAAGACATTCGAGAGTTATCGTGAAACAAACAGACAGTTAAAGAAAACTTTTGGAGTTAAAACTAGAAATCACTTCATTCAGTTAACTACACCACCAACACAATAAATAATTTTGCGGATGAATAGTGCGAGCAATTCTAAACCAAGAAGGCAACTTGATTTCCATTCATCACCTCGAGTATCTGTAAAAAAGATATTGCAATCTATTTGGAGACATATTTTATAATGAGCATATTCCGGACCTCCAGCATGTCAGAATTTCAGTATCTTCAGTTCAATCAATAATTTGAAAAAAGGATCTTTTGGATGAGAAGTTATTTTAAAAACTTAATTTTAAAAATCTATTCACATTAGAGTTGATTTGTAATTAAAATAAAGTTGGTTTTTTTGCTTGCCTTGTTATTTACTTTCATTATCTTGTATCGTTTATCAGATTTAAATGTGATCATACCACATTCTTGTCTCATTAATGGTTCTCGCTTTTCAAAATGTTTATTTTTATACAGTGCGTAAGAAAAGTGGGGAAACGGTTAAGATAAAATGAAAAATCGGCAACAATATTTATAGAGGTGTCTGTGCGGAAATATTTTTTGTTTGTGATTTTTTATCTGTTATTTGCAGACTTAATATTAAGAAGATTCTCACGTCATTGCGTATGTTTACATGATGGTGTTTACTTAAAGCCCTCAAAAGTAAAAAGGTGAGAATCTGAGAAGTTAGTTACAAGTGATTATATATCTGATCAGTTCATAAGACGTCACTAGCCATGATGATGTCATGCGCAGAACTAGATTAATTTCTATATCTCAATCATATTCATATATGGCCTTGTTTCGAAAGCCACCTGATTTATTGATACGAGAAAATGGTGAAATTCAGTGATAAGTGCGGTTTTAGCTTTGGCATACTTTCATACATTGAGATTTGAGTAAGAGCTTTAAATTTGGTGTGTGTGTGTATGTCATATTTGTGCCTCTTTATGAAGATTTTCCCTCCTCCACAAAAAAAAAAGTTGTATGAAATCTGTAAGTTGTTAATTGTTATTATAGATCTTATTTGCGAAGGTGTAATTTTCTTCAATCCAATTATGACTTGCATAATGAAAATGGGTCATACTGATATTGTGAGAAGTTATTTGAGGTCACATCATTATGGGTCCTGAGTCCACTTGAGCTGATTGTGTAAAATAACTATATATTGTGTTAACAAAATATTATTATTGAATTACTTAGTTCCCATTTACAGCGCGACAGAAAACTATGAAAAAAAATATTATTGAAATTCTAAACTTGTAGGCCTCCAAACTTAGACTTTCAATACTATTTTGTTTCCATAGTTTTCTGTCACACTGTAGATGTCCCTGTTATAAAATCCTCGACATTAGACATATTATACTGTTTATTTTAAATCCTAATGTATTTCTAATAATGATGTGAAACTTGCCTCTCAGATCGATCTAACATCTGACATCAACACAAAATGCAAATTAATGTGATGATTATTTGAAATATAGGATTCGATGAACATGCCCATAAAACAGAGAACTGAGATATTGGCTGCTCTTTCACAAGGTACAAGTTCACATCCGAATCAGGAAATATCTGAATAACTTTCTGCATGGAATTGACAGTTTAAAGGGATGGGTATTCTATAATTTCTTTCTAAATGCATTATGATTTATTAAAATTATTACAAGAATCGTAAGATATAAATATATAGAAAATTGAGAATATCGATTCAGAGTTTGATTAATTAAATTAGAAAATTAAAACTAAAAAGTAAAATTGGAAAATGAAAAGCTAAAAATTGAAACTAATAACTTAACTTAACTTGGTGAGCTTTCAACAGTACTCAGACTGTCATCATCAGACCATAGTTATGATACAACGATGTGAACACCGTCATAACTTCACAAGAAGTGTCACTTCTTGTGAAGTTATGACGTAAGTTATGACACTTGACACTTCTTGTGAAGTTCTGACAGTGTTCACATCGTTCTATCATAACTATGGTCTGATGATGACATTCTGAGTACTGTTGAAAGGTCACCAAGTTAAGTTAAGTTATTGGTTTTAATTTTTAGCTTTTAATTTTTAGTTTTTAATTTTAATTTCTAATTTAATTAATCAAACTCTGAATCGATATTGTCAATTATCTATATATTATCATTTATGTTGTACTACTTTAAGCCATGCATCAAAGAGAATGAAAAAAATATTATGAAATATGGATGATGTACAGTGTACCAGGAGATTCCTTATTGTCAACAAACAAAGCAAAACCAGATTGTTTCAGAACATACTCGTAGTTGTTAAAGTCCTATGCGGGGCAATTCTATCTGACAAAATTTCTCAATTCATACGAATATACTAAAATCATCCTGCACTTTTAAGTTTACAACCAATATTCCAAACTGAGGCTTAAGTGTAAAATCTTAAATTGAATCTACCCTGAACAGGAACTAAGATTATCTTTTCATCCCCAACTTTTTTACCTACCAAAAAGTTTCATACCATTTTAAAATAAAGCCTTTTTGCCTGTTCAAACATCTTCAAAGAGATAACAAAATAAATGAGAAACTCTAAAAAGCGCTCACAGAATAAAAATGGTCAAATTTAGCCTCCCTTGTAAAATGCTGATGACATAAGGTACAAAATCTAAGAGCAAACATTTTAAAATATGGAAAATGTGCATGACAAAATATAATTTTTAATAAAATAAAAAATCTTATGTTATTAAAGACTGTAACGGACTTTCCATCTTAGAAGTAGATTTATGTATTGAGTATTCAATTTTGCCTATTGTCCTTTTGCCTCTATGAGGAGTTCAATCAATGTGATCCGTTAGAATTTACAGAGGATAATATGTGATCATTGTTCATTCTTTCCTGCTAAAAACAAATTTTGTCATTATGTAACCAACTTTTGTTGTCTAAGGTATATGCCGTGCCATTTCGCTGCAATCAGCAATTGCTGCCCAATCGACCTCACGATGCTGTGTGAACCTTGATAAAGATAACGACGACGATATGTAGTGACCTTGGCTGGGCTCCCATTCGAGAACGTCGAGCATTACCAGGGCCGCCAAGAGAAAATCCGGACCCGGGCCCCTATACAAAAATCCATGAATCCTCAAAAGCAAATAACCTAAACATTAAATATAAGTATCCATGATGTACCTATAATATAAACTAATGATGTTAAATTACTTCTATTAATAACAAGTCATGATCAATTAATCAAATCAATCAAGTTTTAAACTGTATAAACTAGATAATCGAGGTGGTAAAGCTTTGAATTTTTTTTTTTAGCACCTTTGAATTCCGGGCCCTCCGCAAACCCCGGGCCCGGGGGAATTCCTCCCCATTCCCCCCTAGGTGAGCCTGAACGTTACTTAACTCCAGTGGTTTGATGGGAACTGGTGAATGAAACGGGAGAGATCATTGTTTTAGAATGATTAGATTGCTGGTCTACACTATTTTTTATTTTTTTTAAAAATGACCCGGAATCACTTTCGCATTACTTCAGAGCACTGTTTTTTACAAAAATGATCAGAGAAATATCGCTCCGGGTGGAATTCGAACCTTTTGCGGAACAAGGTCGTAACAACTCGTCAACGGAGTTCGGCTAATTGTCAGTCTACTTGACTAAAATAAAATGTCCGTCCCATTAGATGAGGTATCGTTCTATTCCTTAAAGATTCTGCTACACCAGAAAAAAAAACTTAATATTCGGCGATATAAAATTTGTTCCGACACTTTGACTAATATAGATAATTTATCATCAATATAGCTTTCGCACTAAGTTATTACTTCCTTGAGAAGATGCTATTGAAAAATAATAAATAGGTAGGACATGCATAGCATTCAAAATGAAAATTTTAAAAAGTACTCGATAGTGTGAGTACTATTTAAAACTAAGCACACTCAAGATAGATAGATAGTCACAATGCATTTCCACATGCTGAGAACCACAAGAGGTATAGCCATGTGTACAGGGTATGCGATGTACAAGAAAACCATTCATTCATCAGAAAGTTTTGTAATCGTTGATCTTGAGAATTTCATTATGATTAGTATGAAACTGGTTGCAGGTCTCCACCGATACGATGTTGGAGGTATCCACTGAGACAATTATCACTGCGACCTTTATTTGTATCTGTTGTGACCAGTGTAAATGTGTATGTAGAATTTCTCTGTGGTAAGGCCCAACGGCCTGTTCATACATTTTTTTGTAGGTGTCACGTCATTACTAAGAGCCTCATGTGCTAATAATCTCTTCAATTTTATACCAACCAACACTTTTTATTCTCATAATACGCCACGGATCACTCAATCGTCTCAATTGAGTAGCTACATTAATGTAGCTACTCAATCCCCAATGTACCCCGATTCTGAAACGGCCAAGACTTGGACTCGGGTCTCCGAGTGCAATGCCAGTTTGATCTTCACTAAAATATATGTAAATGTAGAATTTCTGTGTGGCCCAATGGCCTTTTCACAATTTGTGGTTATCACAGCATTACTAAGAGCCCCCTGCTCTGATAATATCTTCAATCTTCTATTTTTTTTACTCTTGTAATGCCGTCACTTGTCGCTCAATCGTCCTCACGAGATGCACTCACCCCGAAATCTAAAGCACAAAATCGAAAAATTTCAACCCCGCCGGGTATTGAACCCGGGTCCCCCAAGCGCAATACCAGTGTGATATTCAATAGAATAGGAGGACTACTTAGTCTAGCTAGTTTTACTCCAGGAAGTATGTTTGTCGTTCCATAATAACATAATGCTGATTATGAAGAAACTAATACTAATCTTCATAGAATTTGCTGATATCTCTTTGGGCCACTATTGGGCCCTTCGGGTTCTCATGGTGGCCATTTCAATTACGTGACGTCTACCATTCAACCAACTATTTTTATAGTGTTGGTCCCGAATCTTATATTCTCAAAAAAGAAAATGTGAGTAGCAATTTCGTGTTCCAGACCAAAAAGACTACATTCATTTGATCATCCATCTTGGGAGAATTCGACATGTTCCTTGAGAGCTCCATAAACCTTGGAGAATCCCACATGTTCCTTGAGAGCTCCATAAACCTTGGAGAATCCCACATGTTTCCTGAGAGCTCCATAATCCATTACTTGTGATTCGACTTATTATGGATCTTGTGCGATTGCGAATTAGGGCCAGAATCTCCTGAGAAGAATTTTAGTTCCTTTCTTAGTTTGAAAAAGTAAGAGGGGAACTAAAATGTAAATTATTTCATTTAATGTTTGTCTGCTACTTTTTACAATAAATCAAAAAATATGTTTCATCATTTCATGAGTGGCATCGTGTTTGATGATAGACAATTTTATTGTAGAAGTCGGACTGTAACTCTAAACGAGAGTTGCTTGTGGCTGAACTTTTTGGTTGTCATAATAAATCTATTTTTGAAGGTTGAAAATGGACATGGACCTGTAAATTTGGAACCATGTCAATCACAGCAATATAATTAGTACTGTAAATTGATTGTGATGAAAGATGCTAGGTTCTGATTGAGGAATTTAAGATAGGATAATAAATTGTATAATTATTTATTATATGGTGTCACCATTTTGAGTGGGTCAACAATGTAATTTTACAATCCAATATAACGGAAGTTTACGAGCTGCTCAATATTTGTGTGGTAATTTCTTGTTAGCAAATCATTTTTCAACTGTGCTCAGGAGTTCATTGAGTTACCCTAAAATGCTACTAGACCTGTAACATTGGGGTACAATGTTAGTTCGCCTCATTGTGGTGTACCCTGGGCAACGCTACATCAGGCAACTTGAAAATCATGAGATGCTTTTTTGGTAACAAGTATTCGTATTTTTGATCTGAAGTAAGCCACACACTCAAAAAGAAAACAAAGTAATTTAGCACGGCAAACGAACCCCATCCATTGGAAGAGTTGATTTGTTTACTGGTTGGCTTTGCTTGCTGACAGTAAAGGTTCTTCATCGACTATGCATGATCTTCATTTCATATTATATTTTTCAACATTTATTATTATTTTACTCTCTTAGATGTAAGTATCCATAGACCATAAATGAATAACTAGGTGCCAAACCAAGTAAAAAATAATGAAATATTCTTGTTTCAATTCAATTGTGATGCACACACACTCCGCCTCGGAGACATGTAAGGAAAATCTGAGCGCACGGCAGTGCGCCAGGCCAAGTTCCGGAAAGCACCAGTGTATCTTTACACGAAGCAATTCACCGGGTTTTTCACACCATCAGATATCCGGTTCTACAAGGGATAGGTCATTAAAATTTACCTACGTGAGACCATTTATTTTAGATAAAATGATTCCATAATTACTGATTTTAAATTTCATCAAAATTGGTTATGTGGTTTGGATTTTAGAGATTCGGTCCTAAAAAACCTGTTCGGGGGGATAGGACCGCCCCTGG
>CM022885.1:32680174-32701501 GCA_012654025.1 Pachypsylla venusta | reverse complement strand
AAACTGACCAAGTGTAAAGTCGGTATTACTTTATAAGAATTGAGACAGCAGAACGTGCAATAATAAATTTAAGTGCGGGATATACAGCAGCAACAATAAACTTGGCCCCAATAATCGATATCACTATTTTCATAGGCGGAATTTTTTGGAAGAATGGGAGGAACTTGGCCTTTTTTCAATGATAATTTTTTTGTGAGATTTTAATTTCCGGAATTTTATCAATCCAGAGAAAATTTAGGCAACATTTAGAAAAGATAATTTTCATTAATTTCACCCTTGAACCATTTTGATCGAGCCGGCACTGCCACTCTGAACAAAAACAAACCCGTTTCTTGGGTTCAGTTTTTGTTTATTTCTTTATGAGAAATAGAAAATTCTTTTGAAAATCAAACTTGAAGTATTTGACAAGTGTCATTTCTTGCAAGTTTCAAACGATTTTTTTATGTTGCAAATCTGGTTCCACAAAGAATTTCATTTCACCTTTCAAGAAACAAAAAGTAATGAACTAAAAAATTGAACATCATTTTATCACATTATTTCAAGCATTATTAAATTTAATTTTCTCAAATAGACCTTGATTTTTCAAAAAAAAAAAAAAAATTATACAAAGATAGACACAGTGTCCCAATAAAACTTATAATCCTTTTACCCACATAAGTGTCAAATCCGCAAATGCGAAAAGGGTTGGCGAAAAAAGTAAAAAAAAACTGCTTCTTATCACTTGAAAGTAAAAATTGTCAAATTTGGTAGAATTGAGTAGTTTCAATGTACAAAATGATCACTCACTTAAATTTCGGGATACTGTTTTAGGGTTTGAATCACGTTGGTGGAATAAGTCACTCCAAGGCCTTTTTATGTTCATTAGCATGAATGCTTCGAATTCAATTTTGCTCCAACACAAGGAAATATGGTGTTTTTAACTTCTAGTACTCCTCCCCTGGACATGCGAAAGTACAACTTTAATAATGGGAACCATTTTTTCACTCAGTTCCAATACCAATTAGCCATGCGCGGATATAGGGGTGGGCCCGGGGGGGCACATGCCCCCCAGTTTTTTTAAGTGGGCGGTGTTTTTCAAATTTCATTATACCTAATCACGTAATTTTTTTTAAAAAAAAAAATCAAATGAATCGTGATCCGCTATGTCTTTTATCTCATTGAGGGGGGTGGGGGTGCACGGGCCCCTAAGTAATTCCCAATCCTGAGACTAAATAAAAATACGTAAATAAAAAATCTTCAATAATTCTGTCATCCGTCATGGCACTTTTTTTCGTCATAACGCTTATAAAATCGCTTATCACCCTTATGAAAGGTATTTGTGGTAAGGTCTACAGCTTTTAACAAATTAGGCATCGCACCTCGATAAACATTGCATTACCAAGGTTACGAGTCCCTCCCCCTCCCCCCTCCAAATTTTCTATTAGGTATATTGTGAGATTGTGCCCTGTATCATTACAACCGATATTGCGTTTGAACATTACATATTAATAGCACATCGTCACAAAGGAATTAATTCCAAACATTTTTTTGTTTGTTTATTACACAAATACTGGTTTATTATTACAAATACCACCCTCCTTATGGCGATATAAATCTACATTCTACATACTAATTATTCAAAATAATTTCAAATAAGCATGTACGATGTACAAATTTTATAAAATTGCAAAGCTCTAATTAACAAGTTAACGGATAATCCATTTTTTTTTTTTTTCTAAAAAAAGGTAGTTGTTGACTTTTTAGATTTAATAGCTCGAAGCAAAGTTTGTAATTTTTATTGATCAACTTGTGTTTGCGGAAGAAAGCTACTTTGTAGATAGAAGTATAATTCAAAGAGATTATCATCATCGAGCCTTACAAGGTGTTTTAATAAATATTAAATCCAAATATGCAGATACAATCATTTATTTATCAGAAAATCTTGAAAGCTACAAATTTTTAAATCTATATTGGAACACCCATTGATCTTAGATCAAAAGTGATCATTAAAAAACAATTAAAAATAATAAAAGCTTCCTTCGATTTGAAACTTTTCAAAATTAATTATTTGACCAAACGAATAAGCTCTAGTTTTGTTTGTCTTTTTGTGCCACGATAACTCTCGAACCCCTTGACCAATTTTGATACATTTTGGTTCGGACATTTATTAGGCTCATAGAAATAGTTCTTGTATAATGACCAGTTCACAGAACGCTTAGTTTTAAGAGAAACCTATCAATTGAAATTGATTGAGATTCAAAATGGAGAGACAAGATTTATTCCTTTCGTGCAGCGATATGGACGTTGTAAGCCTTAGAAGTGAACTCCGTGACAGAATGGGAAATGCCCTTTTTTTGATAATGAACAGCCATTTTTGACAATAATGAAAATTAAAACGTTCCAAACATATCAAAAGTCTACACGACACAAAGTGTGCTCGACCCGAAGAAAGCGAACTTAGCCTACCCATGATATAAGAGATACTCAAAGGATTCCAGAATAGACTTTAATATGTTAATTGCACCATATCCTGTGACATAGCTGAAGTTAAACAATGTTGGGCATGTTGACACTGCTTTGGGACATCACGGCAATGGACAGGAGAAGATTGGAACATTTATATTCCCTGAATGTATTTTCCCCTCATGGTTGAGCATAGTGGTCTGACTTGAGCACACCCTGTATAGTTGCTAGCATACCTACTTATTCATCTTGTATTGTTGATAGCATACCTACTTACTTATCCTGTATAGTTGCTAGTATACCTACTTATTCATCCTGTATAAATACTAGCATACCTACTTATTCATTCTGTATAAATGCTAGCATACCTATGTATTCATCCTGTATATATGCTAGCATACCTACTTATTCACTCTGTATGAATGCTAGCATACCTACTTATTCATCCTGTATAGATGCTAGCATACCTATGTATTTATACTGTATATATGCTAGCATACCTACTAATTCATTCTGTATAAATGCTAGCATACCTACTTATGCATCCTCTATAGTTGCTAGCATGCCTACTGTATCATCCTGTATAAATGCTAGGATACCTACTAATTCATTCTGTATAGTTGCTAGCATACCTACTTATTCATCCAGTATAGATGCTAGCATACCTACTTATTCATCCTCTGTAGATGCTAGCATACCTACTTATTCATTCTGCATAGTTGCTAGCATACCTACTTATTCATCCTGTTTAGATGCTAGCATACCTACTTATTTATCCTGTATAAATGCTAGCATACCTACTTATTCAACCTGTATAGATGCTAGCATACCTACTTATTCATTCTGTATAGTTACCAGCATACCTACTTATTCATCCTGTATAGATGCTAGCATACCTACTTATTCATCCTGTATAGATGCTAGCATACCTACTTATTCAAAGTTTATATTATACATGATGTTCTTTTAATAAACAAAAAAAATATGGTAATTATTTAGTTTTCACTGCCATTGCAGACAGACAAATATGATTGAATCGTACCAACACGGAGGGCGTGTCTGTAAAACGTACAGCGTACATGACAACCTGATATTTTGCAAGTGAAGGAAAAGGAGCGTTGACATGAACACACATCTTGAAAAATGTATAATCAATGTAGCTGGACGAGAGCTGAAACCAGAAATTTAGAACATACCTACATTTCTTTTATAATGAAGGTTTGAATCTCATTCATTCGTCAATTCAATAATGCGAATAAAGCTCTACACACCAGTCGGACTATTTCACGGCCCATTTCGTTCAATACAAGTTTGACATGGACATATCGGGAAACATCTGCAAAAAATTTCGATTCGATTTTCTCATGGGAATGTACAATCTGCGAGTATTTATCTCCCTCTCTGTCACTATTCTTCCACCAGCTCCAACACTAACTTGCAGCTCATCCAATTAGAATGAAGAAGATGAGCTCTTCTTCATGCGATTCCAACAATCTCTATATTGCAAATTGTGAACTTTCAAGCCTCAATTTCTTCTTTATCTCCTAAATATTCAATCTTTTCTTATCTCCGAAAAATTTAAATCTCTTCTTAAAAAAGGTTCAATTCTCTTTTTCTCTCTGAATGCTACAATTTTTCTTCTTATCTCCAAATTCTTCAATCCTCATCTCTCTTACGAAATAAGTTAGAAGAATATTACAACGAGAGAAAAGTTATGCCCGATTCTAGACTCTTGATAAGAAATATATAAAGAAAGATCATGATGCCTCTAAAACACATTGCCAGCCAGATGGAGCCTACTAGTACCTGATCTTATGGAGATGTAATGTTTAGTTAACTGTATTTCGTTTTGAAATTTCGAAAATCAAACTCTCGTTTATTTGGAAAAAAATATGTTTTTTTGCGACATTTTTACTTCCACTCAGATTATTCTCAATATTTTATAGACAAAATTTCGTATCAGCCATTTCATTCAAGCTGTAGATATCAACCATTCACTTTGTATCACCCATTTATTTTTTTCCATGTGTACTTCCCCTCAGATTAATCTCAATATTTTACAGACAAGGGACTCATCTTTTCGTATCAACCATTCATTTTCGCCTATTAATTTTTTCCATTGTTACTTCCCCTCAGATTAATCTCAATATTTTATAGACACGGGCCTCAAAATTTGGAACAATGTTGCGTTGTTGGGCAATAAATAACAAAGTTACTTTTTTCGTCTCCCAAGATACCACAAAGATATATTTCAAGTCAATCTATTAGTTTGGTTTTGGTGTCGGGTCGGATGAACTATCTCGGTCAATCCAATGGTTGTAGAAAGATATTTTCATTATATTGTTGTTGGTTGTTATTTTGTGACGCTTGATTTGTTATGGCTAAGCATCATCGTTGTTGTTATTATTGTATAATCTATGAACGATTATTATTACAGAAAGATTAATTTAAAAGCTTCTCAGCTACGGGGTACGCCAAACAAATGTTGATGTACTAATAATTATTATTACAGAAAGATTAATTTAAAAGCTTCTCATCTAAGGTGTACGCCAAAATATTGTTGATGTACTAATAATTATTATTACAGAAAGATTAATTTAAAAGCTTCTCATCTACGGGGTACGTCAAACAAATATTGATGTACTAATAATAATAATTATTATTACAGAAAGATTAATTTAAAAGATTCTCATCTACGGGGTACGCCAAACAAATGTTGATGTACTAATAATAATTATTATTACAGAAAGATTAATTTAAAAGCTTCTCATCTACGGGGTACGCCAAAAAAATTTTCATATACTAATAATTAGTGAGTATTTTATTCTACTCTCCACGAAAGATCTATCAAGCGCATATCAGAAATGTGTTTTATGGTGTTCGTCAGTCGAGTTTTTATTTACCTTTTTTTTTTTAGTATACCTATATTAACTTTTCTTAAAACTGAATGTGGGCGTCAGCATTTGGTGTTCTTCAGTCGAGTTTTTGTTTACCTTTTTTTAATAGATATTAACTTTTCTTAAAATAAATGTGGACGTCAGCATTTGGTTTTGTGTTTTTCGCAATACTTTCATTATTCAGAGATAAATATAAACCACCATCAGTCATCAGAAAGCAAAATTTTAAAAATTAGGATTTTTTTTTTTTTTTTTTTTGTGTGTTTAAAGTTATCTTGCTATCACTACGCTTCCTTTTTGTTACTAAATGAAAAGAATCTTATTTCGAATAGGTATCTTTTCATTTTACAATAACTTGCAATACAAAAGTTACGAGAATGATTTTGGGTGGAAATTTATTCTTCGAGTGTAAATTAACAAATCTATGTAAAAAACACGTCATTATCATGTTCCTTGGTTTTATACAAGGACCACATAAATCCAAGGATTTATGATGATTTTTCTTTGTCTTAAAAATTTTGGATTACAAATTTCAAACAACATTCCGCCAATTCATTTGAATGGCATTTTATACGTATTGCCACGGCTATATTTTGTCAAAAACAATATTAAAAGACTTTTGATCGTCATGTAACTAATGTATATTTTCCTAATATTTCTCTGCTAGCCCAAAAAACTAATGGGACATTTTTTTTTTTGGTTTGCTGAAAGTTTCACCCAATTGAATTGATGATGATATTTCTGCATGTGCCGATTCAATTAGAAAATTATGAAACCAATACATTTTGTATCTCAGAGGCAATGACCATCTTCCTTTCTTGGTATATGAAGGGGCCAAAATTGAAAATGTCAAACATAATTTATGAATCGCATTTTTGGTTGATTAAGCACCGAGTATGTTTAGCAAGTGGATGTGTAATCGTTTGGGTACACCCTTATGAGTACAAGATGCAGGCTAACAGTAGAAATATAGCTTAGTTGAACATCAATAACATCATCATTTTAACAATAGGTTGAAACGCAGGCTTTGAGCCCACAGATGCACAAAGAAAATCAAATGAAAATACATTTTCATGGTGATCATCACAAATTAATAAATTTTCCTTTTTAAAAGAAAATCAAGAATGTTTACTACTCGTACTTAAAAAAAATAAGAAAAAAAATGTTTTGTGTTTTTCATATTGCCTTTCTATTCATCTTGTATGTTCACATTAACAGTTATTCATTCAATTATTTTATAATTCTTTCAGAAGAATAAATATTCACCGATCACTTTTTTGATCTTTCGATAAAGTCATAGCAGAATGACGTTGCATTATTTTGAATCTTGTGTTTGGTGTTTTCTTGTCTTATTTTATCAATACAATGTTCCTTATGTCATATTAGAAAGATGCACCTATTCGAGACAATATAAATAAAAAATATAGATAAGTAAAAAATCAAATATAATAAAATTGGCCTAGAGTACCCTGAGTATTTAAAACGTTCATAGAATGTAATAAAACGAGTACTCCGAGTAAATATTATCTTTCAATCTAGCTCAGGAATTTTACTATACCATTAGTGGCACATGGCACAGTCTTGTATAGATTTCTGACAAATGTTTACATTGCTTAAAATTCCTGTTTAACCTGTGGTTCTGAAAACTTATTCAGTTTAAAAGGCCATGTGGCCCTCGGTATCCCAATAATACAAAATCAGCAAATGCTAATACAGGCTCGTATCCAAGATATTATTTCGGGGGGGTGGGGTTCATCTAAAAATTTCATTTCGGGTATCGTAAAGGGAGTTTTACGATATAGGGATTATAGGAAAAATCAAATCTTTTCAAAAATTTCGTGGGGGGGGGGGGNNNGGGGGGGGAGTTGAACACTTAAAACCCTGTCCTGGCAATGAATGCGATGATCATAGAAACATCATACAATGCGTTCGAGATTTATCGGAAAACGAAAAGATTAAGAACGACTTCACATTGTTTAATCAAATTCATTAGTAAATCCTTGTTTACTAATAGCAGCTCGAAATAGGTTATCGTCTGTTGATAAGGCTTTTAATTGTCATTGTGGGGCTAATAATTGTCAAGTGCCCGAAGATCATGCTTATTTCTATAATATACTTATGTCAGTAACACAAGAAAATGAGTTTTTACACCATCAGTCCAGTCGGAGTCGGCCCGTGAGGATGACACCTTCAAGTATCTTCTCACTTTAGGTACATGAATATAAAGATGTTATGTCTTCGAAGTAGGGATTAAAGAATAAAAATTGTAAAAATAAAAGTGTCAAGAAAAATGTTCATCCTTGAAACAGTACATCAAAGCGTTCCCGTATCTCCAATGTTCCGCAATCATAACATCAGATTAAAATCTGCTGATTCATTTATTTCTCGGATCTATTTAATTATTATTTAGCTTTACCTATATCTGTAATCTGTAATAACAATAATATAAACGACAGTTAATGTAATTATTAGTTCTATCGACTGTCAGCTCTCAGTTCCGCCAAATATAACTATGAGTACCTTATTATGCATCCAGCTATTGAGGCCTTCCGTTTGGAAACAATAAAATAAGATAAATTGAGAATTTATAGGTGTATACTCTTTATAATTCCCATCATAGGAATCATACTTTATTGGTGTATACTGTTTATTGTTCCTATCATCGGAATCATAATTTATAGGTGTATACTGTTTATAGTTCCTATCATAGGAATCATAATTTATAGGTGTATACTCTTTATAGTTCCTATCATAGGAATAATAATTTATAGGTGTATACCAGGGGTGCCCAACCTTTACAGAAGGAGATCTATTATAAAGACTCAGATAATCGTAGCGATCGACCCCCCCCCCCTCACACACACACTTTTGCTCAAAATGGGAATGAACATGAAATTTTATCTTTATTTGTCGAAGGGTTCTTAAAAAGCTTCTTTCTCTGATCTGACTAGGTAGAACTCTGAGTTCTCAAGGAGATGTATACCTCTTTCACAATTATTTTGTACTTTATATTGATTTTTGTATGCTAAAAGCATAGAGCGTCATCTCATCTTTCTGGACGTGCTCGACCCAAAATCACTCCGCGATCGACCAGTCTATCGCGATCGGCGGGTTGGGCAGCCCTGGTGTATACTATTTATAGTTCCTTTCATAGGAATAATAATTTAAATTTATAGGTGTATACTGTTTATTGTTCCTATCATAGGAATAATAATTTATAGGTGTATACTGTTTATTGTTCCTATCATAGGAATAATAATTTATAGGTGTATACTGTTTATAGTTCCTATCATAGGAATCATAATTTATAGGTGTATACTGTGTATAGTTCCTATTATAGGAATCATATTTTATATGTGCATACTGGTTATAGTTCCTATCATAGGAATCATAATTTATAGGTGTATACTGTGTATAGTTCCTATTATAGGAATCATATTTTATATGTGCATACTGGTTATAGTTCCTATCATAGGAATCATAATTTATAGGTGTATACTGTGTATAGTTCCTATTATAGGAATCATATTTTATATGTGCATACTGGTTATAGTTCCTATCATAGGAATCATAATTTATAGGTGTATACTGTGTATAGTTCCTATTATAGGAATCATATTTTATATGTGCATACTGGTTATAGTTCCTATCATAGGAATCATAATTTATAGGTGTATACTGTGTATAGTTCCTATTATAGGAATCATATTTTATATGTGCATACTGGTTATAGTTCCTATCATAGGAATCATAATTTATAGGTGTATACTGTGTATAGTTCCTATTATAGGAATCATAATTTATATGTGCATACTGGTTATAGTTCCTATCATAGGAATCATAATTTATATGTGCATACTGGTTATAGTTCCTATCATGGGAATCATAATTTATAGGTGTATACTGTTTATAGTTCCTATTATAGGAATCATAATTTATAGGTGTATACTGTTTATAGTTCCTATCATAGGAATCATAATTTATAGGTGTATACTGGTTATAGTTCCTATCATAGGAATCATAATTTATAGGTGTATACTGTGTATAGTTCCTATCATAGAAGTCATATTTGTAAGTTACCCCCGATATTTTTTAATTTATTTTAAAATGATACTATGTAGTATATAGAAATTACCATTGAAGAGTTCGGGGACGGATGTCCCATTTTGATCAAACCCCGCTTGAGCCTTTAGGAACCTGAAATTGTTTATACAAAATTCCTCGGACTATCCACGCTCTTGAAAGGCATTCTGGTACAAAAAGGCAAACGAACCAATTAAATCAAAATTGTGGAGTTAAAAATAGAAAGGGGTCTTTCGGGAAAAAAATATTTTAATTATCAATTTGATTCATTGTTTTATAAAGAAAAATACAATTGAAAGGCTTCTGTCAGTCCTAAACTAATAACCCAACTTTAGAAACGTAAAAAATGCTAAGTTTCACGATGCGTTTGTAAAACTTTTAAAGTTACATAGCTTTCGATTATTTTAATTTTAGCTTATTCGATTTTTCAGAAAAGCTATACGTACAATATTGTCATATCAATTATTAACTTGAGGATTTTATGGGTGTTTCTCCTATCTACCATTTTTTCCAATTCCTTTTTCCTGTCTGCCCCTTTGTACTGCCTACTTGCAATAACATGCTGGGCAGTTTTTTTTATTTTATATTCTCTTTCCTGCTGAACATAAATTGTAAAGTCATTACAACCTTACAAGGATCTCCGAAATTCCCGTCCTTTCATCTACAGTGGAACACTCCGTATTCCGCTGATAAAATCATGCAAAAACATATGTTATCCATATTAATCATATGTATTTTACTCTATCAAGCGTCCATTTTAAAATCTGCTTATTTTTCTAAATAAATCTTTAGATAAATAGGCTCGTTGAGCAGGGTTCCATTATAAAGTTTTTGAATGAACTAAACACACAATGTACGATGGAAGATTAAAAAACTGTTTAAGCATATTAAAAGATTACCTGTTATATTTTGTTGAAAAAATACTCACTCGTTCTCTATGTAGGTTTAAGATGAAAGATAAGCAGAATAAAGTGAAGCATAATATTAGAAATATTTGATACGAACCAGAAAAGGACTATGAAATTTAGTAAATGCAGCTGACAGAGGCTACTCTACGTTCGGGTGTTTTTGAATCCCTGTCTGGAAAATTTGCTGAGCTTGTAATTTATGGCCATACACTTTGATTTAAGAAGTTCATAGGAGAAATAGTTCAAATTGGCATATTATAATTCCATTGAAGATAAACCTGAGCTCTTTTAATAATAACCGTTATTGTTGTTACTGAATGGGCAAAATGACCGTCAGTTATCTTCTATTCTTATAAAACGCAAAGCCCAGTTGGTATACTGACTGACGTACTGACAGACTGACTGATAATCAACGTAGCTCCACGATGGCTAAACGTAGAGACTTGAAATTTGGCACTCAGGTACCTTTTAGTATGTAGGTGCGTAATAAGAAAGGAAAAAATTGAAAGTTCAAGTGTGGAAGCAAGAGCAAGTTTGCTATTTTTTTCTGGGCAAACTAAAAGAGATAACGAAAAATGACCGAGAATAGACCCCCAAAGTAGTATATAAGTACCCCAAAATAGTATATAAGGACCCCATAAAAAATATAAAATTTGAAAATTTCCTGTTTTTCCCCGATTTATGGATGGTTTTCACCACCAAAAAAACGGAAATGAAAAGTACCACTTCGGGATGAGCGAGAAAGCTGAAATTTGATACAAAGGTGTTCCGAAGAACAAAAAGACATATCCTTGCATAAAATATTGAATTTTCAAAACAGGAGCGGTGCTCACTCTGGGGCCGGTTCCACAAAAATCTAAAATTGAGAAGATTTAATTTCGCGATCTCCAAATTGTTTTTGAATTTTGTAACCGTAGCGAAGCACGGGAAAACAGCTAGTTTCCTATATGCTTATATGGATGTGCGCGGCACTTTATGTGACGTCACATTTTTGTGAAGTTATTTAGAATGGATACCACGAATGATAAGGTGCCCCTAGAAGGACTATGAATACATGAAAGCCTAAAGGACTCTGAAAGAAAAATCAACTCATACAAACTTAGACTGCCTCAATTATAAACATCATGAATTAGTAACCGAATAAACGTAAACAAGAATCGTCAGAAGGAAACTGAACCTCTAAAATATTTTCGTTACAGTTTATTCAGGTTGGATGGTATGGGAGGTATGGGAATTTTTAGGAAACCCTCATTACGCACACTATGCGGAGATTCCTCGAATATTAAAAACTTTCATCTCAACTCAAAAGATCAGAGAAGATCTTGTTCAAATGAATATCGTAAGAATCCTGCTAAAACTATCGACAACCAGAACCATGCTTATTCCTTATTTATATTGCAAATGGCGCCCAAAGATATTTAACTTTAGAGCAGGGATAGCTTTAGGAAAAATTAACAACTTCCACTCACTGATATATATGCCCGAAAGTTCATCTGCTAGCGAGTCGATGCTGAAAAAAGACTCTCCAAATATGTAGAACAACACAAATATACTCTAAGAGAAAAATACCCGGAATCAACCATTCCGTAAAACCTTCAAGAAAAAAATAAATTCTACTAGGTATATCTTGTTTTATATACAGGGTGTCCCATTTTAAGTGCCAATCTCAATTTATTCCGAAACCGTTGGAGTGACAAAAAAGTTATTCTGACCGGATGTTCATAAAAAAGAGGAACACGTATTATGATGACCTTGGCAGGAACACGTATTATGATGACCTTGAAGGACAACCTTTATCAAGGTTGTCCTTCAAGGTCAGATGAAGGTCGACTTCATTTTCTTAAATGAGACGACCTAAATTTTATTACATTTTCGGATTTCCCATGTAATTCTACGTTCATTTGACTATTCATTTTATGTTTTTGTTAAACTTTTTTGTGCCAAATTTTGGGAATGTTTTTTGGTCTGACATACCCGTGTGGCATATTGAATGAAAACTCCCGCCATTTCCTATGCGATCCTATACCTCTTTTCTCTTGTTTGTTTATTTTATATAAAAAAAAAATCACTCTTCAATGCATTTCAATATGCCACACGGGTATGTCAGACCAAAAAACATTCCCAAAATTGGCGCAAAAAAGTTCAACGAAAACATGAAGTGAATAGTCAAATGTATGTAGAATTAAATGGGAAATCCGAAAATGTAATAAAATTCAGGTCGTCTTATTTAAGAAAATGAAGTTGACCTTCACCTGACCTTGAAGGAAAACATTGACAAGTCAGCCAAGGTCATTGTAATACGTCTCCCTCTTTTTTATGAACATTCGGTGAGAATAATTTTTTTGTCACTCCAACGGTTTCGGAATAAATTGAGATGGCCACTTAAAATGGGACACCTTGTATGGGTTGGAGGTGTAGTGGTAAGGCGCTCTGACTGGTACATAGGGGCTGTAATAGGTTTTCTAATATTTTCAAAGAAACAAAAACATTCAAAATTATTGGTGCCAAAAGAATTCTGTGGCTGTAAGCTCCCCAAAGGGCAGCCAATCCATACTTCCATACTAATATATAAATGCAAAAGTAACTCTGTCTGATTGTATGTATATATGTTACGCTTAAACTACTGAACCGATTTTGATGAAATTTGGTATGGAGATAGACTAAACTTTAGAAAAGGACATAGACTACGCAAAAAACCAAAAAATTGCAAAAAAAGGGTTTGAAACTATAAACGGTCATGACTATAAGGCGCCAAGCGAAGCAGACGCATCCTGCTAGTGCCAAAATATTTTTTTTTTTTTTTAAAAATATTCAGACACGGTAAGGAAGCTTACAATATTGAAGTTATTCTGAACACTAACTAGTTATATATAAATAACAATTTGTTGAACTTGTGTGGAAGTTTTGAATAGTTTTCTAAACATTTGTAACACTCGGTGCAAATCCTCCTCTTAGATTAGCATCATCAATCGTGAAATAGAAGACATTTGTATTTTTTTTCTCCATGGGGATCTTTAAAGTGCCTTTTTTTTACAAAGATTTTTATTTGTTCTCTTGATAATAACCCATTCATGTTCACGATTAATCAAATACTCGTACCCCAATCACTAACAAATCGGCCATCCAATAAAGTTATATTCAACTCATATTATTACACTGACTTCGAGTTGCATTGATTTTGATGTTCATATAATGATAACGCTAAAAAATATAAATATAGCGCACTCACATCCATCAAATTAGGTAAGATGAAATATTTACTGGATGGGTTAGTATGAAGTTGCAAATAGTTGAGGCAAAAACATTAAGTAGCGCTCTTTAGTCTGTTGCTAAAGAGTATATGAGTAAGAAGTTGTAGTCTGTTGCTAAAGAGTATATGAATAAGAAGTTGTAGTCTGTTGCTAAAGAGTACATGAGTAAGAAGTTGTAGTCTGTTGCTAAAGAGTATATGAGTAAGAAGTTGTAGTCTGTTGCTAAAAAGTATATGAATAAGAAGTTGTGGTCTATTGCTAAAGAGTATATGAGTAAAATTGACATAGAATGATAGAACCCAAGAATCATGTCAATAATTGAAATAAAAGAAAATGAGTTCATTTCGACTGGTAAATAGTAGAGCGTGAGTTCTATTCAAAGCTTTTTTATTTTTCCCTCATTAATTTGATTATAAAATGATCACATAAAAATGGAGCTTTAATGGTTAGATAGTAGAAAATGCCTCAGCCATTAAGCTCCCCGGTGGTTCCCTACCACTCAAAAAACATTTTTTATTATTAGTATTAGTGGCACCATCATGTTTGTAGCGTGGCAGCGAATGTATGCGACTGCTGCTATAAAAAAAGTTGTTGCCTGGTTCTGAAGTTTTTAATAATTGTCATAATCCAGAACATTGTCTTTTACTGCAATATACATATTTAGTCAGTAACACAAGACATACTGATCTTAAAGAGTTGATTTCTGTGAGTTTGCACTTTTTAGGAGGACTCGGTTCTCAAATAACTTCTCACAACTTTTGTAGTCATAAATGGAATGCAAGAAATCAAGACTTCGGAAAACGAGCAACATGATGATATCACAGAGTTCCTTTCTGTAGTTATTAAAATATCAGCCCAAGTTCCCTCTAACCCTATCTACAATGTACCTATCTACATTGTAGGTATGAACTATTTGGTTAAATATTGGTTTAATGGTTTGGAATCTTGTACTATACCCTTGCCAAAGACCCCAACCTCACCGATATAAATAAAGATAAATTCTTGAAGATTAATGATTACAAGACTCCCCTGTATATGTTTAAGAAAACATTGAATGAAATAACATCACGTTCAAGATTATAACATAATAATGAGGATACGATCTTGGTATAAAAATGACGGCCGAACCGAACTTGTTGAGTAAATAAATTTAAAATGTTAAAGAGAAAGATACAAAATGTTTGAGACTGGACTGGGTTATTACCTTCTGATTACTATTATCATCAACTAGTAATGCCCACATCAAATTAGATAATAAGATGATAGCTCGTCTGATGGTTGAACCACAGGGAACGAAGAAAAGAAATATAATTTGGCCACTTGTCAACATGGTAGACCAACAAAGATGAGAACTCACAAATTCGTATTACTAAAATTCCAATGGTCTATAATTAACTGCAAACGTTCTATTTTAAACAAGACTGATCGGAATAGTTGTCTATAACCAAACAATGGAAAGATGGAGTGACTTTAGGAGTAGCTTGGGGAAGATTCCTATTTTTAGAACAAGTTTAACTAATGTTGGGGTTATGGGAAGATTGATTTCCTACAGAAAAGGTTGTCCCCCGTCTATTCTTTTCAGACTTCATATAAACTCCTTTTTAAGATAGACTTTAAACTGAAATAGAAGTAGAAACAACAACATGGGTTGAAATTTACCAACAGTTAGAATTTATGAAATTGATGTTTATTGGAACTCAGAATAAAGTATTAAGGTAGAAGACCTTTAATCCAACGATCATACCACGTTCAATACACCAGTTCCCGTCGGATCACTGAAGTTAAGCAACGTCGGGCGTGGTCAGTACTTGTATGGGTGACCGCTTGGGAACACCACTTATCGTTGGCTCTTTTTTCTGGCCCAACCCAGGCTGGGTGAGGTCAATGTGGGTAGCTGGTTTGCAAGTTTCCAGCGAATGGAGGGTAAAACCCCCGTCTTCAATGACCAATAGATGTTAAAGAGACGTTAAACCAAATTAAAAAAAAAAGATATTTAATAGACGTTCGATCTGACGTTTTTTCTTCTAATCGACAGGCGTTTCCCCGAAATCAGTAACTGCAACTTAGTTGTCCTTTACGAGGAGGAGAGCACGCCGAAATGATAACAACACTTGGTGTCCTATGGCATTTTAAGTCAGGTGCTATTAAAGGCATGACTTTCTTGTTTGATATAAAATGTAAACTGTGACATTCGGTCGGTCCAGAAAATATCACTCAGCAAAGAATTATATTGGTCAACCACACCTTTGCATTAATAATATAAGGTATGACTATCCATCATAAAGTCTAGTCATAAAGTATAGAAAATTGGTGTAGGCAGGTCACGTCAGCAGAAGATCGGACGATACTAATTATTTGAACAGCTTGAGATCGGAATACCACCTGTAGGAAGGCCGAAGAACAGATGGACGAACAAAGTGAGAAAAGTCAACATGAGTGTGGAGATGACAGAAGATAGAGTTTAATGGAGGCGGTTGATGGATGAGGCTATATACCGACTGCGGTATCAGTGGCCAGCGTAGTAAGTAAGGTATGATTATAAAGCGAACATGTAGTTTGGGATAGTGTTCTTATAAATCAAGTAAACTACCTAATTTTAAATGAACATCAAATAATCGCATTAAACTTGTATAGCCATTGTTTTTGATGACTCAATGATTGCCTACTTGAGAAAATGGGAAAATATACAGGGTGTTGGGCTATAAATGGGACCCCTGAATTTGGTGGGTAGCTGAGATAAAATGAAACAAAATTCGTTAGTCAGTCAAAATATTTTGGTTCACACTGTTTTTAATTTTTTTTTTTAAAAAAATATGATTTGGTATTTGTGTCCAAGAGTTCAATGAGCATGGGTCTCATGCATAGGAGAGTTATTCTTTTAAAATCCTATTAAGACTTATTTTATCATAGCGCCCTTTGAGTTATGAGTTTATATATCATTATTCGCGATAGCCTTTTCTTTCAGAATTCCATAGTGCTGCGTCCACAGGACGGTTGAACACCATAACCTATGTGAAGCCCCCTTTATCCTGTGTAAATCCCTTTATCTCATTTCATAACATAATTAATTTATACAACTTCAATGAGATAATAAGGTACCTCCTACCTGTTTTATCTATCAGAACCTATTTGTTTTATTTGCTGTTGTTTTAATTTACTAGCATTACATTAAACTTATTACACTGAGAAATTTATATACATATACAGGGTGTTCAATAAGGCTAAGCCTTGTTGAAAAAGACATGTCCTTCTGTTTGATGCCATCCTTTTTATTTCGGCGTATTTGCGTAAGTTTGTATTCATTTTATGATTTTGATCCCGTAAATGTATTTCCCCAATCTTTTACCCTCGAATATTTTTTTTTTAATTATTGTGTCTAAATACATATATGTCCAAGTCATTTGATTTTTCTTTACAATAACATAATGATATTATTATTTTATTTTTTCTTCATTTGTTTTTCTTCGTCTTCATCATCTTCTTTCACAACTCTGCTCTATTTCCAATTTTTCTATAATGTATGCCTCACATCCGTCTCTTTTTAAATGTAGCCGATGTTTTTCCTATATATTCCTTGTTCCCCACCGTTCTCGGTTATAATCGTGTATAACCAAGAAAGTTTTAGAAGTAAAAGTTTTCGAGGAGTCCAATGAAATCAGTTTTATTAAAATCACCCCATTTCGATTTTCTCAAATGTAGTTTTCAAGTTCTTCGTAGTAGCCGAAAATTTGATCTTTTAAGAGAATTTTATCTTTTGACTTATGGCAAATTTAGTATGACTAAAGACTAAGGTCACACAAATCGTTTATTAATCATTGTGGTTCAAAATCCAATCGTTCAAACTGTTTGCTTAATTAGCGTAATTAATAAACGAACGGTATGTATTTAGCCTCTAGTAATACTAAATTTGGGTGCCATAAGTCAAATGCTCTTTAAAAGGTAAAAACACAATTTCGCAGCAAATAATTAAATCCAATCTAACTTATTGTAAAAACTGCATTTGAGAAAGTCAATATTGTACCGGAAATCGTGGGGAAAAAGGAATCTACACAAAATCGTGTTTTTGCGTCAATTTCTTTTGTTACATTTAAAAAGTAAACACACTGTATATATAAATACCAAAAGTTTAGTAACAGAGGAACAGTATAATTAAATCTAATCTAACTAGTTGTAAAAAAAATGGCTACTTGAAGAATATTCTAATCATCTGGTCATGTTGGGCACTGACCTTGTTCGGAAACAATGGAATACTTGTAGGTAAACCCGAAGGAAAATGAATATTATATTAGACTATTATCACTGGCCAGTAGAAAACATTTAATAGCTAATGAGTTGTTGTGTTAAGGAGGAAACCCTTCAGATTACAGACTCATAACTTTATTTGGTGATGATATTTTCTACATACGTCATAATACACGTTGAATATGAGTTGAATCACTTATATCAGCAGGGGCGGATCCAGGTTAAAAATTTAGGGGGGGGGAACTAAGGAAATAAAATGCATTTGTTGGAAATATTGTGTCAATAAAGTATAATGTTTCACCTATTGCGAGAACTTTTAGGGGAGGACTCTCCCCCAGTTCTCCCCCGTGGATCCGCCCCTGTAACTTATATGAGAAAGGAATTTATTCACAGCTAGTACATTTTCATATGAACTGAAATATTGGTTTAGTTTGTTTTTAAAATAATGATGAAATATTCAATTTTGTTAAAAATACACTGACTTTTTGTTTTGTTTTCGATCAAATGGCTTATCATATAAAAAACGATTTCTGGAACGGTCCTCGAAAATTATTGACTTATTCGATTTTCTAACAAGTCAGTCAGTGTCATCTCTTACTAAAATAATTGTGAAGGATAACAAAGTGAAGTCTAGATTTAACTCCACAATTATAAACTCGAACAACGGACCGACAGACAGTAGGTCCGTTGTTCGAGTTTGATGTAACTTGGTATATGGAAAATGATGTGCAAAGCTGAATAGTTTCATCTTTTTGTCTGGCCATATTAACTGAGTCCACAGAACTGCAATATAAAAATATCTTCCTTCAAAAGTCTTTGGCGAAAAAGAGAAATTTGAATTATTGGATTATCCCAAAAGAAACTGAAGTAAACCAGGATCAAAATCAAAACACACACTTACAAAAATAGGAAAAGCAAACCCAATCCAGCCGGAAAGTTGTTCGGTTTATTTGGCTTGTATCAAAACAATCTGATTTGCTCTGTATCTTGTCAACCTACCCCACTCTGCATATTATACCCATTCACTATATTTCAAACTCTTTATGAAGTAAAAGATATACGATAGATAGAAATGACGAACCTTCCAAAGAGGGGTATTTTTGGATTGCTGAAATTGAAGGTTTCATAATCCTTCAAATTTATTCAAATTTGAAGTTGGAATCCGTACAAAATGATCGTTATTGTATTCTTTCAGGTGTTAATGAAACATATCCCAGGGTTATGATCGCACACTAAATTTAATATAAAATTCAGTTTTGTGGTGTCCGTAGAAATATTTCTTCTTTTATTTTTATACATTTTGTATTTACTTTTATATAAAAAAAAGGGAATCTCTAATATTACATTTTTTATTGACATGAAATCTCCCTCCGAGCGTGATTAAATACTGTTCTATGAAGATCATTTCTACACAAGATACAAATGGTGTGTTTGTTTTATACAAAATAGAAAAGAAACTCAATGTGTTTGTTTTTTGCAAAATTTAAAAAGGGTAAAAAAATCGATTTCATACCTATTAAAAGCAATTCACATATTTACAAGAAATTCAAATTTGGATTGGAGAATCGTCAGGTATTTTTACAAATTTGATAATGACCATACTTTTAGAGTTCAATTAGCTAAATAATAAAATGAGCTTTCAACAGCACTCAAGCTGACATCATCAGATCAGGCTATATTCATTGTTAATCGTATTAATAAAAAAATCATCATTACTTACAAGGAAAATTAATCATATTAGCGATTGTTACAAGTTAGATGGAGGTACCCCTCACGGTCTATTTTTACTTGAGCTGATACAAATTAACACAGAGGGCCACTCTGTATTATTATTTTTGTGTTTCGGTAGCCCAGTGGTCACAGCGTCTGCCTTGTAATCCACGGATCGCGGGATTGAATTCCAGCCAGACATGGTAAGTCATAATAGATTTTCACATAGAATAATACGACTTGGGCATACTTCTGACAAAACAACACCCATAAGAGACTTAGTAAGGCAGTATAATAAGTCTATTAATTCTTCCCGATGGCCCGTTCTACGCACCAGGAAAGCATGCCATCACAGTTGCAGCCAAAACCTTTTCAGTAATCTTAGATCAAGATATTTCAATCATTTTTCCAAACCTACATTAAAAAATAAGTAGAACTGTTGATTTTAAAAGGGAAACCGCTGCTACATCAACCTTATGATGTTTTGTGACAGTATACCAACAAGCAGATATCTTTTTGTAACAGTGGTATGAAAAAATGATGTAGCGTGATGGAGAAATCTTTACACCGCCACTCTCAACCCAGGTACAGTAGTTAAATTAGGTAGATTTAAATCGGCCCCAATAAAGTCCCAAGTCACCCTAGGTGACAGTAGTTTGGGTAAAATGATTATCAATAGGTAGAGCACGTAAACTGTGAAATCCATATTAAAATGCATATTGAAAAAGTTTTTAAATTGAAACTTTTGTTTTATATGCAAACAATGTTTGAAAAATCTTTATAACCCTCCAGAAGGAAAGTGATTGAAAACATCTTTCAATATTGCGAGACTCTCTTGATATCTCAATATCTAAACTTTATGCAAATTGAATATTCGTAGGCATTTGTGATGTTCTTATCATGGAAAATATCTTAATCATTAGGTTGCTAGAACACGAAGTCCGTATTACCATGACGGTTTTCAACATTCCCTGAGGAAAAGAACGCGAAGAAGAGGTCTTTCAAATTTTGAGAAGTCACTAATTCTGAGACTTTTTGGATGTACCACCGGCTACCAACAATAAAAGGCCACATAGGCACTATACAGGGTGTCTCAAAAGTCCGAAACCGCCTGAATATTTTTTAACAGCTTTATGTGGAGCTTTGAAATTTTGCATGGAATTATACCCCAAATTAAACCACCTGATGGTGTGGCCAATTTTTCAGGGGCGGGTTCAATGTGGCCACCGGGGGGTCAAACTTTTGTTTTTTAAATACGAACCCCCATCTTGTGATACATTTTCAGAAAGACAATAGAATTAGAAGTACTTTGCAAAAAAATTACACGTTTAGCGTATTTGGTTTCAAAATGGCGACCATTTGAAATTTCCAAGATACTACTTCGAAGAGTGTCTAAAACTAGGCGAAGTGTCTAAACCTAAGCGAATTATGTCTAAAAAGCAGGTTCCTCAACATTGGTGTGCTATGCAATCATTCAATATCCCATAGCAAAAAATTCGCCCAGTTTTAGACAATCTTGGAAGTCATATCTTGGAAATTTCAAATGGCCGCCATTTTGAAACCAAATAAGCTAGATGTGTAATTTTTTTTGCAAAGTACTTAAAATTTTATTGCCTTTCTGAAAATGTATCAGAAGTTGGGCCCTCTGGGCCAACATGGGACCCGCCCCTGAAAAATTGGTCACATCATCAGGTGGTTTAATTTGGGTATAATACCATGCAAAATTTCAAAACTCCACATAAAGCTGTTCAAAAGATATTCAGGCGGTCTCGGACTTTTGGGACACCCTGTATA
>CM022885.1:32636103-32678744 GCA_012654025.1 Pachypsylla venusta | reverse complement strand
TTTTTTTTTTAAAAAAAAAAAAAAATGTTTTACTTTTCTGGCTGAGTTGATTTGTCACAGTCACAGTCAGGGCTCTTAATTCTACATTTTATGCCAAACAAACAACGTAGGTAATAAACTGAATTTCAAAATATTTGACTCCTTATGAGTTTTGCCAATGCCCTTCAAATCGATTAAATTTTTCGCAAAATAATGATCGCCCAACCATTATAATCTTTCATTCAGTATTATTTAGTACAACAAACCACACATAAGTGTCTCCACTTTAGATAAAGCAACATTATTTTGTGTATGCTTAGTGATCGGATGGACCGTACAATATTTTATCCACTTTAAAATATGATATCAAATTTCCTATACGTTGTTAATTTTTCCCCTCATGAGTACTGTCAAAACAATCTTAAATGACAAGACCTAATGGTAGGGTGTACTAATCAAATACAGAACTGTTCCAAATTTATAGAGGGTCTTCCCACACAAGATGACGTTCTGATGTGAAATGTTCGTATTTGTTCATAATTGATTGAGGATGTTCTTCTTAATATCTACACAAGAATGTCCTTTCTAAATCTTACACTTGCTCACATCAAAGGACAGGGTCTTTCTACTTGACTCCTTGGAGATGAGAAGGAAGGATGCTCGAATCAAATTTTTGAAGAAAATTTGTGAAGATTTGGTCAATCATCAATATGTGGTTGAAAGTGTTTCCTTGAGGATACCAGAAGCAAGGATCAGGTCTTCCGGAGGTTTCTTATTCAAGGTTCCCAATAGTAGGGAGACTTATATGTTCAAGTCCCCTATAATAAAAGCCATGTCGCTCTACAATAGTATGCGGGTGGAGCCGGAAAAGCTCCGACATAGATGTAGTGTAGACGCTATAATTTTAAAAAAACTCCGATATACGAGTATGCCCGGGTCACATGAGAGTCGGTTTTTCCACTATGGGCTACGGGCCGCACCTGTAATAATACACATTTTAATCCTGGTATGGTCCTTAAATCCCCAGGGGAATAGTCGGTGGTATAATCCGACGAGCAGCCCTAGAATGATGATTTAGTTATGTATACCAGATGACCGAGATTCAATTTGTAATCTGTCACAGTATTGTATTAAGGGAAATGATTCATTGTGAGTCTCCCGGTAATTCCATCCTCAATGTCTGGCAACAATATAAGTAGTTCTTCATTTCTTTTGATGTAAAGTTTTACCTATAAGACTTGTACTCCTCGACTCACATTAACTTAAGATACTTATACAAATCAATTTCTGATAATCTGATATGCCTAACTAAATCACTTTACGCGATTTAGTTATGTTTATTCACGTAAAGAAAAATTTGGAGTTTAAAAATCAGTAGAAAAAGTGGCAAATTGAAATCGATTCGTTTCCTTCCTCTTGAGCGCGTCCTGCCCATTATTATTTCTTGAGATTGCTAGGGTTCTCTCAATGAGCTCAGATTCTTGAGAGGATTGTTGAGTGCATTGTCTCTTGCTTTTTCGAACTCAAAAAAAGGAAAAAATGGTTAAATATCCCTCTACCCAAATATTATACTGATTTAAGTGATAATAATTATATTTTTAATAGTGTTTTTAATGGTCAAACATTTTTTAAGATCAACACAAAAAGAGGTGATGAGCCGCTGCTTGAATCGCTGAGTCTTTCTTTTTAAAGTACAAAAATATATGTTTTCAATAGGCATTTTTGTTCAATTCATAAATTATAAAGTGGAAAAAAGTACACGTGTCATTTTTGAACAAATCTGACGTGAATACAAAATTTAATGAACCTTTTTCTTGAAGGAAAAAAAATGAAAATAAAATCAGTTAATTCAAAATTTTCATACTGGGGATTTCAGAATCTATGAAACGCAGTAAGCACAGTAAAAGAAGACCCCAAATTTTGGTGTCGATTGTATTCATTGATTCCAACTATCTACCGAGTCCCCTTCGCTTAAGTCCTCTCATCCTTCTGGACTTCTTTCAGGCGTACCCATTCCTAATGCGATATCTCTCGCTCGATTCTCATAAGATCTGTACGAGTAATCAAGAGCTGATCTAACATAGGCGTAATAAATTACCTTTAGGGTAGTGAAGAATTCAGGGACGTCACTACCCTAAAGGTCCTTTATTACGCCTATGTTAGATCAGTTCTTGATTACTGCTCCACTGTCTGGTCAACTCAATATAAATATCAAATAAAAACATTAGAGGCAATACAACACCGATTCCTCAAAATGGTTGCATTTAAAACTTATGCCAATATTGAGAACCACGACTATAAACAAATTCAGCATGAAATCAACATCATGATGTCATTGCAGTCCAAGAGACGCGTCAATGATACGGTTCTTGCATAAGATATTAAATAACAAAATATATTGCCCAGAAATTTAGCAAGATACAGTTTAAAGTACCTGCTAGCAAACGCGCAACAAAGATCTTTTCAATATTCCACGATTTAAAAACAATATTGGGCAGAACGGACCAATTCCTAGAATGCTCAGACTGGGCAACATCGCCAGTGGTGAAGGGGTGAACTTCTTTCATGGTGCGGTCGAAAGGATTCCAGGGGTTTTGGTTGAGAAGCTATCAGTCTGACTGTCGTGCGTATTACCCGTGTTTTATTATAATTATAATTATTATTGCTTCTTTTTTTAAAATTTTTTATCTCATGTATCATGTACTCTGTAATTTATAATTATTGGCTATGTATGCTTTTTTGTAATTTTAAAATGTATAATGGGTGACCAACCCGTCAATTTATCTAAAAAAAAAAAATAAACGCCACTTTGACTAAAACCAAGCCCTTTCCGATATATATAAAAAGATTTGTGAATTTTCTACTTGCTCTGGTTTTGTTTGATGCTAACTTATCCCTCTTGAGATCATTTGACTAGCTATGGTAAGAGCGACATTTAGTAGCATCATGAGATAAATGTTAGTAATAGAAATAGTAGGTAATAGTAATAAAATTAAGTAATTTACAATACATTATTAAACAATTATATCTAAATATTAATTTGAACAAAATCAGATAAAAAGATAAATGTTAAGTATAGCAAAAATTGCTTAAGCATGTAGTGTATTTTTTACAAGCATAGTTGATTGCACAAAAATTGTGTCATAATAAACACAAAGATTCTGATTTTCCATCGCGTGATCCCACAAACTCCGAAACAAGAGTCAATAGTTGACCTAATGAAGTGATGTGTACTTTTAACTCGATTTTACATGAAACTGTTTGTCTGTGTATTATTATTATTATGCCAATGAAGATCCTTACCAAAATTCATGAAAATCGGATACGGCGCTCGAGACTTTGTGGTACACAAAGACAAACGAAAGAAAAAATGTCGCGTTAGAATCACCTGATTAGTTTTTTGTCCCTATGAGGTCTACAGTTGACAGAAGTTGTTAAAAACTCAGCCACAGGGATAAATAAATGACATAATACTTAATTACAAAAGAATGTAGGTACATTTATAATTACTCGTACTTTTACTGAAAGTACAATTCTAGAAAAGTACTTCCATTCCAAGTGAATGTAAGATGTTTCGTAACAGGATCGTGCTTCTTGTTTCAAATGAGAATTTTCATTTAAAGGAAGGTCATATCTTGTATCTTGTAACGAGACTCTCGTTAGGTAAAATAAACTAATTCAATTTTATAAATTTCACTGCAGATAAAGGAATTCAATTTTCTAATTTCAGCTAGGTACCTAGTAAACTTTACAAAATTTTCTAAGATTCGACCCATGAGAGTAATGAAAATTAAGAATAGAACTTTACGGTCAAAGATTACCTAAGTAGTATATTTTTCACAAGAAACTTTGATTGTTCCTCAAAATTTGTCTAGGTAGAATCAACTATGACTTACATAAGTAGACAGTGTTGATTTTGAAAAAAAAAAAAATTGAACATCAAGGAATGACCGCATAAACGTAACTTAATCATATCATTTATACCTGAAGAAATTGAACGTCGATACACTTTTCTCAAATTTATTGTTTATAAATACTGCTGCCTTCCATGTCGATTATAATTTGGAGCCCAGATCGCCCCCAAACTAGGTCTCTGTATCCGCCTCTGATTTATACATATTGGTGTGGTTACAAAAAATTATGATTCAATTTATTTTGTTAGAGCCACAAAAATTTTTCATTCCGTGTCAATATGAAGTAAATGTTTCGCTCAAGTGGTTTGGTAGTTTTTTAGAAAGTTCTCAGAAATGAGTAGAAGCACTTTTGCGAGTTTTTCTGACAGAATTCTACCACCCCAAATTAGTCTCAACAAAAATTGTACTATAAATTTGATGGAGCCAGTTTTTTACACTCTATATTATTTTCGCCCGGCACTTTCTCGCCATAATCCTATCGTCAGCAAAAGATTAACACTCCGTATTTCTAAAGATAATCTGCTAAAAAAAACTAAGGTAAATTAATTTCATAAGAGCGTAAAAAATATTAACACGTTAACGATACATTTTTTGGGATTGGTGTGCCTAGAGATAGATAGATTTACAATAAGATTAGGTCTCTCTCTTTTTTAATGATTATCTACAGTGGCTGGTCACTTAACAAACTGTTCGAACCTCGGATCTGATATCACGTATCTGATGTCGTAACATACACTGATCGAGGACAACAATTATTAATTATATTGAAGAGGACAATAAAATTAATTAATACAAGTCTGCTACCAACTTTCACATTTATATCATTGTACAGATTGATATTGAAATTTAAGCTTTAGGCAATACTTGAAAATCAATTATTAAATGTACTCGAGTATGAATAGGGTAAATGTATGGATATCAGATGTGCGAGTACTTACAAGGTATCCCCAAAACACATTTTATCGTGTATCTGCAAAAAGTACTACAAGTTTGAATAAAAACTAGACGTTTTGGAAAAAGACACATTTTTTTTTTTTTTTACTGAATAACAACACGGCCATTATCGTCACGACCAAATAATCTTCCGGCACCTGCTTTGAAATTTGGGAAGCTATAAACTCTTTAAAAATATGTAAAACTAGTGTAATTCTGGGCGAATCAACGGAAATGGCTACTAAGAAGCCCTCTCAAAATCAACAGGGAATGCATTACAATCTGAAATACATTCCCGTATTAACTCATGAGTTCCTAAAAGCTTCAAAATTTCAGAGTTCTAAGTTCAGTAGATACTAAGGGGGGGTCATCCTTTAGAAGCAACTGAGTGCCCTTATTTAGGATATACGTACTTTGCAAAATTATTACCAGTTACGAGTAAGAAACCGGGTAAGAGCAAAATAGTATTTAGAAAATAATTACTTACGACCCAGAACCGGTCATTTCTTAAAGGCATTTGTCAAACACAACATATAATCCAGAAATCTGTATTTTTAAATAATAAAATTTGGTATTAGAATCATAGAGAAGCACGGGTGAAACGACTAGAAAGGGTAAAAATAAATAAATAAAAATCGAAATTTTCAGTGATTTCTATTCTTGCTAATATTCTTTTCCAAAATGTATAAGAAAAGTAGGCGAAAAAACCGCCAATATTACATTTGATTTCACCCAAAAATTTTGGCGCACAATTAGACCCATGCCAAATTTCATCCAAATCGGCCAAAGCTAAGTGGCGAAAGTGACAATCACGGCGTACGGAGCGGCGTGCAAATAGATATTTTTTATTAGATTTTTGGATTCCATTTTTTCGTGACGATTCCAAAGGTTCATTATTGCAATATTAAACCAAAATACATTTTTTGGGTTCAATCTCGACTGTAATACTAGAAACGACTCTGGGTAGCCGCGTTATTATATTGCTCTGAGGAAAATTATTTTATCATTACATATATGTTTTCAATTCCCAGTTGTGTATGTTTTTCTGCATTATATTATTTTTCCCTGTTCTTGCATTTGCAAATGTTGTGTTTGCATTTGGCTTTACTACCATTGGTTTTAATTTAAATGGGGATGGTTCATTATTGGGACAATCAGTAATTTGTACTATTTGCCATTTTTCTCCTTCCTAACTTTTAATTGTTTTCTACAAAATTATAATGATCTTCTAACATGTTTTCTGTATTATGTAGGTATGTATATTTTAAAATTATCGAAATAATTCATGTCAGATTTACATAAAGGAAAGAAAGGTTTTCCCACAAAGGGACAGATTTGGAATGAATTCCATTTTTATTAACTTTTTAGGAAATTACTAGTGTTCAGAAAATTGAATTGAATGCAGATACTTTGATAAGAAGAAGATTCACAGTCAGAAGACTTGTCAAATATCATGAGTATGCAGAACCCCATAGCCAAGTGGGTATCACACTGGCTTTGCACGCGGGAGACCATGGTTCAAACCCTGGCGGAACAAGATTCTTTCGGAATTGTGCCTCGAACGACAATTGAGTAGCTACATTAATGTGAGTAGCAATCAGCAACCAGTGTTGTCATTACAAGAGATAAAAATAGAGAGCTCTGATGGTTTAGTGTAGTGGTCCTTGTAATACTGTGATACCCACAAATCTAGGTTGTGATAATGCCAATAATATCGACACAATTACATTTTTTAAAAAAAATTATATTTTTTTTTTCTATTTCACATATTTCCAAATCACGATTTGAAATTCATTTATATATATGTATAACGTATGGTAAGTAGGTAGTTTCTATTTTGTCGTCTGTTTATTCGAGAGAAATTTCTTTTTCGAGATTACTATCTTCCATATCAAAAATTAAACAAATATTTTAGTCACTTCTCCATGAATCACAAATAAGACACATTATTTATTGCTTTTTTATTAATAATTATCCGAACATATCATGGCATTTGTATGAACACGTTTCTTGGAAGGTAATTTACGAATAGCATTCATACTGGTCTGAAAGATTGAGAAAAAAACTACACATAATCAACATAAGGTGCCTTAAAAATAAAGAAAAATAAACATAAATAAAATATTGTATGGAATAATATCACTGTTGGGGCGGGTTAATAAAATCAGGAATAAAGGAATAATTATATAAACCGCTTTTGTTGCAGCTTGTGGGTGAAATTTAGTTTCACTGCACTAATTAATAATTATTTAACGAATATTGGACTGTTTATTGCGCGTAATAGTAATTTCAGAAACTGAAAAATTTTGGAACAAAGAGTCCTGCCATGCATTGGACCAAAATTTACAAAATAAGCTAGCCACAGTTGCGCAACTTTGCAGATATAATAAAAAGAGCGCTAGAATTTTTAAAGAATTACACCAATATCAAACTATGAAGACCGTGACACTTGTAATGTACGCTGTCCATTCGACTCCGACCATGCAGTCGGGCAAGTGTCTGAGAGAAGAATAGCTCTGGAACATGAACGCCGGAGTTCATAACTTTCCTGCATGATTGAATCCAGTCCTTTTTTGCTTCCGAATCCGAACATGCACCGACAATACCGACATGGAAACTTTTTGTTTTCCGGTTGGGGGACGCGTGCTGGTTCGTATTTTCCGTTGTAGTTTCGTTGTATAATAACGTGTTATCTAAATAGAAGAAAAATACATTTGTATGCAGGCAGTAATGATCTTTGGTTTATTTAAAACTAGCAGTTTTCCCGTGCTTCGCTACGGTTACAAAATTCAACAAAAATTTCGAGAACGCGATATTAAATCTTCTCAATTTTAGATTTTTGGTGGAACCGACCCCCAGAGAGAACACGGTTCCCATTTAGAAAATTCAATATTTTACTCAAAGATAAATATTACTTTTTGCACTGGCTAACACCTTCGAATAAAATTTCAGCCTTCTCGCTCATCCCGAAGTGATATTTCTTAACTATGGGTTTTTGGTAGAACCGACCCCCAGAGTGAGCACCGCTCCCAGTTAGAAAATTCAATATTTTATTCAAGGGTTTGACTTTTCGTACTTCGGAATACCTTTGTATCAAATTTCAGCTTTCTCGTTCATCCCGAAGTGGTACTTCTCAATTCCGATTTTTTGGTGGTGAAAACCGTCCATAAATCGGATAGAAACCGGAAATTTTCAAATTTTATATTTTTTATGGGGTCCTTATATACTATTTTGGGGGGGTCTATTCTCGGTCATTTTTCGTTATCTCTTTTAGTTTGCCCAGAAAAAAATTGCAAAAAGACCCGCTAAATAGCGTCATTTTTGGCGGTAACTTGCTCCCACTTGAACTTTATTTTTTTTTCCTTTCTTATTACGCACCTACATACTAAAAGGGATCTGTGTACCAAAATTTAAAGTCCCTACATTTATCCATCGTGGAGCTACGTTGATTATCAGTCAGTCAGTATACAAACTGGGCTTTGCGTTTTATAAGTATAGATAGATAACAATTTTTAGGATACTCTTGTGAAAATGGGTGGGCTGAGATTTGAACCCAAACCCTGATGTTCAATAGCTGTATCTTACCACTATATTACCAACTAATGTTAAAAAAGTAAACTGCAAATTGTCATAAGTACTCATTTGTATGAATATTATTTGATTGTTAAGTCCCCGCAGCCCCTCCTCTAACTACAGCACAGGCTCTAAAAATAACAAATCTTAACCTCTTCACTTTCAGTGTTGGCGCAAATGCTGTCCCACTCATTATTCGGGTGTTACGTATCAAAACATTGACAAACTGCAGATACAATTTTTTGATTCGTTTTGATCTCCTCTATTCCATGTTAACGACTTGAAAGCTTTGACTTATTCCAAAGTTCTGCCTTCTTCATTTATTCTTATTTTCTTATTATATTTATTTTTTTAACAAATAACAAATTTACGAGTAGCTTGTTGATGAATGAAGTTTTTTGATAGCCTTGCCCTTCGGTTGTATTTCATTTTTATTTTTTCTAGTCAGCTAATTTAACCGTAACGTAGCTTTGGGGTAACCACTAACTACATGTCAAGTAATAATTCCATTATGCAATTTATGTATTTACTTTTCATTAAAATTGCAAACGTTTATTGGTGTAATCTCTTTAAAGAAATTATGTGCTTTAGCTTTTGTCTATCTTTTAAAGAGAAATAATCTTAAGGGCATTTTCCAATAGACTCAATTTTACATTCCGTTGTGCTAAGGCAATAGCCAATTTTTCTATACCATTTGATCTGATATTTTATTCAACTAGACAATCTATGTCATTCTCCGTACCGAGTTGTTTAGAGTGTTTAGATCATTTATTCTTGGTCCGGAAGTTGGGACTTCAAATCCCACACGGGGGTAAAATTTTCTAAAGGATTATTTTCTATGACGTAATAAGAAAGCGGTTCGGGGCATAACAATGGCTAATTTCAAATCATTTAATCTTTTTCTATAATTGTTTTTAGAGATGGTACCTATTTAGGATGTTTTCAGTCATTATAAAATATAAATTTCAATAAAATTTTAGGCGACTTGAGAATGTCGTAACAGACGAAAGCGCTTGTGACTCACCAAAAAAAAAAATATTGAAATTTATTTTTCTATAATGCATGAAAATATTTGTAACTAGTAGGTCAAACACTCTGACACGGGCAGTTGCCAATGGAGCAAAGTATTTTAAGTTTTTTATACAACGTTTGAGTTAACGTAATCAATACATGGTCCTGCATAGATTATGTTTCATTTCGAATTACGAAATGAGAGACACATGAGAAATTTCTTTATAAATATTGGCAGTACGAGAATAACGTTGCCGTTGTTTCTTTTAATACATAGCAGGACGTATTGCTATAATAATCAACAAACGTTTATTGGCAACTAAGCTGTCTCAACCCTCGTACTTCCGACTGTTTCCCCTCTGCTATTGCAGATTTTTTGATACTTGCGAAGAAGAAAATAAGACAGAATTATTGAGTCTAGGTGATCTATAGCTAGTTTGAACAAATTTAAAAATGAAAACAACACTTGACGGAAAACATAAATCTCCCTAACGTGAATTGAATCGAATATCACGGTCGACAATTGGCTATAATATGGAATGAGCTCTAAAATACATGTGGACTCCTCAACTCTAAAGTTTGTGAAGGTATGTTGAATTTTTTTTTTTCATATTACTGCTAGGGATGGGCACATTTTTTAATAATAATAATTTTTCAAATCCTACCATTTCATTTATCAGTAACTTTGTTGAAGATAACATAGCTTAAAGCGTTTATTTAGTATAACAAATTATATTTTTGATCATAAATGTAAAATAAATATTATTGGAAAATTTTGTGTTTAGGTTTGGCTAAGTTCCAATCATTTAAGAAAATGTGTCTTGAATAAATGAGGAGAAAGTAATAAATAAAATAAAAGAAAAGCGGTCTATCTATTACAAATAGAGAGATGTTTGATTGCTATGAGATACATTTATAACCCGAATACATTTAATTAGAAATATTTTGTAAAAAAACTATTATTACACTAAATGTTCTGAGGTTCCATACGACTTTCATAGATTTCTTTAATTGATAATAATAATAATGCACTTATTATACAACCTTAATAAGTCCCTTAAATCTTGTTCTACTAGCCGTAAGCCCAAGTCGTATTAATTGGTGGTCAAAATCTCATAGAGAGGATAAAATACCATGTCTCGGCTGGGTTGCGAACCCGCGACCACTGGATTACCAGACAGACGCCTCGACCACTGAGCTACCGGGACTGGATTGGTCGCAATTTTTAAAGGCACCTGATAGCGTATAGCAAAAGATGAAAACTGTTTTACTCTTCCCATTTCATTCTTCTTTATCTACATTCCAATTTCATTCTTCTTTATCTACATTCCCATTTCATTCTTCTTTATCTAGATTCCCATTTCATTCTTCTTTATCTAGATTCGCATTTCATTCTTCTTTATCTAGATTCCCATTTCATTCTTCTTTATCTACATTCCCATTTCATTCTTCTTTATCTAGATTCCCATTTCATTCTTCTTTATCTAGATTTCCACTTCATTCTTCTTTATCTAGATTCCCATTTCATTCTTCTTTATCTAGATTCCCATTTCATTCTTCTTTATCTAGATTCCCATTACATTCTTCTTTATCTAGATTCCCATTTCATTCTTCTTTATCTACATTCCCATTTCATTCTTCTTTATCTGAAGAATGAAATGGGAAGAGTGAAAGTTTTTTTCTTTTTGCAGGAAGCGGACAAGTTTCGAGGAAAGAAGTGATTCTTCTTTCAGAAAAAAATCTTAAAAAAGAGAGGTAAACATTTTTGTGTGAAGAATGCAGAGACCGCGACATTGTTTCATGTGTGGAGGTTTCGCGCTTCTCGAATTTTTTTGTAACCCAAAAATTTTGTCTTCGATAAATAATTGTTTCTATTTATTATTTATCGTTTTTTTTACGAAATTAACATATAATAAATACCAATTGGAAATTATAATATGAGGATGATGTATAGTGGACCAGGAGTTAAAGGGCGATTCCATTTTTTTGGCACCACACAGAGAACACCACCTTTTTTCAAAACATGCCAAGTAAACTGACTTCTCCGCGCTCACTTGTTTATGTTTGGTTCACTTCTGATTGGTTGTTTGTAACAAAATCACCTGATGATTGTCTAGTCGCCTGCTTTGTTAGTACTTTGGAACTATCACTTGGAGTACTTTGGAACTATCACTAAAACTGCTCCCTAATATACATACACATCTGAACACTGAACTACAGCGTTCACAACCTCATCCTGAAAATGGTGTAATATGATAGATACACGCGTTCTTGTTTGGTTGAAATGACTTTGTTTTTAAGGGGATCAAATCGATCAACGGTAAGTTCACGGTGTGTGGTTTATTTTATTCGATTTTTGGATTCTTCGTACGTTGAAACGTAAAATATCAGATTTAGAGGGTAATTTTTTTTGTGACGATTCCAAGGATTTGTTGTTGAAATAAACAAAAGATAAGAGTTGGGAGGAAGAAATGTATCTGGCACTATCCTCGTCAAAAGATAAGAGTTAGGTGGAAGAAATGTATCTGGCACTATCATCGTCAAAAGATAAGAGTTAGGTGGAAGAGATGTCCCTGGCACCATCCTCGTCAAAAGATAAGAGTTAGGTGGAAGAGATGTCCCTGGCACTATACTCGTCAAAAGATAAGAGATAGGTGGAAGAAATGTCCCTGGCACTATCCTCATCAGAAAATAAGAGTTATGTGGAAGAAATGTCTCTGGCACTATCCTCATCAAAAGATAAGAGTTAGGTGGAAGAAATGTATCTGGCACTATCCTCATCAAAAGATAAGAGTTAGGTGGAAGAAATGTATCTGGCACTATCCTCATCAAAAGAAAAGAGTTAGGTGGAAGAAATGTATCTGGCACTATCCTCGTCAAAAGATAAGAGATAGGTGGAAGAAATCTCTCTGGCACTATCCTCATCAAAAGATAAGAGTTATGTGGAAGAAATGTCTCTGGCACTATCCTCATCAGAAGATAAGAGTTATGTGGAAGAAATAATGTCTCTGGCACTATCCTCATCAAAAGATAAGAGTTATTTGGAAGAAATGTCTCTGGCACTATCCTCATCAGAAGATAAGAGTTAGGTGGAAGAGATGTTCCTGGCACCATCCTCGTCAAAAGATAAGAGTTAGGTGGAAGAAATGTTTCTGGCACTATACTCGTCAAAAGAAAAGAGTTATGTGGAAGAAATGTCTCTGGCACTATCCTCATCAGAAGAGTTATGTGGAAGAAATGTCTCTGGCACTATCCTCATCAAAAGATAAGTGTTATGTGGAAGAAATGTCTCTGGCACTATCCTCATCAGAAGATAAGAGTTAGGTGGAAGAGATGTTCCTGGCACCATCCTCATCAAAAGAAAAGAGTTAGGTGGAAGAAATGTCTCTGGCACTATCCTCATCAAAAGATAAGAGATAGGTGGAAGAAATGTCTCTGGCACTATACTCGTCAAAAGATAAGAGATAGGTGGAAGAAATGTCTCTGGCACTATCCTCATCAAAAGAAAAGAGTTAGATGGAGGAAATGTCTCTGGCACTATCCTCGTCAAAAGAAAAGAGTTAGATGGAAGAAATGTCTCTGGCACTATCTTCGTCAAAAGAAAAGTGTTAGATGGAAGAAATGTCTCCGGCACTATCCTCATCAAAAGAAAAGAGTTAGATGGAAGAAATGTCTCTGGCACTAACTTCGTCAAAAGAAAAGTGTTAGATGGAAGAAATGTCTCTGGCACTATCTTCGTCAAAAGAAAAGTGTTAGATGGAAGAAATGTCTCTGGCACTATTCTCATCAAAAGATAAGAGTTAGGTGGAAGAAATGTCTCTGGCACAATCCTCGTCTAGTTTTTAACCTCATTTTTTTAAAATCCTGTCTGAAGATGGATGTCTGAATTTTATATAATATCTATTAATTATTAATATTGTTCAGTGATAGGAAACTGTAAAATTTATATATATAATTTTATGAATTTATAATAAACGGATAGTAAAAACTTTTCAAGTGATACTTGAAAGTTACGTTTTTTCCTATCAACTTTCAAGTCTATTGTAATGAATTTATACTTTCATCTTTTATATTAAAATGTCTTCCTTTTTCTCTCAGAAAGTGTCATCACTAAACGAGTTCAATTTCTTGCATTTCACAATTTTTTTTTTACTACTAATCTCAAATTTTCAAATCGGCAAGAGATCAATCCTGCTATCTTGATGTTCCAGCCAAGTATAAAGCGCTAATACAACAATCTCGTAGGAATTTATTATTAGGAATGCACTACGGGATGAATATATTAACAAAGGCTAGAGGGAGAGCCCTTAAGGAATTTAATTGTGTTAAACTAGTATGCCTGTCACAATGAATGTACCTGTGTTATTTCTCAATTTTATGATACTACTTTGAATCGAACCAACAGCCTCATAACTACTAATATACCAGCTCAATCTACGGAGTGTATGAGAAGCTAGTACCAGCAACTGTTTATTAATACTAGGGACATGCCAAATGACCTTCACTTCCCTTGTCATATTGTTTACCATGTCGGTCTGTTCGGGATAATAATCTTATTACTAGCCAGTAAGTGCCAACATATTGACAGCATATATGCAGACCTGTGACTCAATCCTACTGAAGTGTAACAAATTGTTAAGCTGTCAATTGCAGGAGTTAGAGAATCGACAACTATTACTATTGCTATACTTACTGTTATTATTCATATACTTACTTGATCCATGGTTTCATGTAGGTCACATGGGCCCAAAAACCTCTTTGAATCAGTGAGCGCTCTCCAAGTTCAGGTTGGTTGAGTTCTTTCCCATCATAGTACCATTGTATGACATAAGGGACCCATTTATGCAACGTCTGCCCTTCCCGTCATTTTATTAGAGTTTGAAAACATTTTTGATCAGAATTCGTTCACTGTATCTGAACACATTTTTAGGTGGTTTGATGAGCGGTTCATTATATAGATCCAGGATTTCCGTGTTTGTTCTATTCCTGCACTATTACTACTAAAACATAAACACTGATGAGCGGTTCATTATATAGCTCCAGGATTTCCTTGTTTGTTCTATTCCTGCACTATTACTACTAAAACATAAACACTGATGAGCGGTTCATTATATAGTTCCCGGATTTCCCTGTTTGTTCTATTCCTGCACTATTTCTACTAAAACATAAACACTGATGAGCGGTTCATTATATAGTTCCCGGATTTCCCTGTTTGGTCTATTCCTGCACTATTACTACTAAAACATAAACACTGATGAGCGGTTCATTATATAGCTCCAGGATTTCCCTGTTTGTTCTATTCCTGCACTATTTCTACTAAAACATAAATACTCATTTTTTTTAATCCTTTTTGTTCTCCCTCCATTATCCATCAAAGCTCTGGTTAACAATTCCTGTCTCAGATGGTGTCCTATGAATTTAAGTATTCTTTGTTTCACTATCTTCATTCTTCATTTTCCCTTCTATGTATACGAAGATTTCATTTTCAATCCACTTGGAGGCTTGTTTATACTGAAATACCACAAGATAATATAAAGTTGGTCTATTGAAAAGCCAAACAATCAATTATCTTATTTTCATTCTCTATCAGTCAAATCAAATTCAGTTCTTGAAAAATATTATATTTTCAATTCAATTTTCGTACCATTGTTAGGTAAACAAAGTTTTTCTTGATAAGGCAAAGTTCAGAGGTTATGGTAACTGAAAACTTAATAAGCTTCTATTTTCTCGGATCTTTAACTTGAATATATTTATACTTAACTTTTTTTTTCTTCCTCTTCTAAGGTTTATAGTTTTCAAGTATCATTGATTCTGTTGTAAGGAAAAGTATGTTATCGTGAAACATATGGAAACAATGATTTAACAAAAATGTTACGAACTGCTATTAGGTAGTAGGTACTATGTTATCAGCATTATCCCAAAAATACTCAAGCGACAAAAATGAAAATTTACAGTTTTAAGTCTTTTCTGATTGCTTTCCCAACAGTTGCTAAAATAGAATTATGAAGTTTTTTACTTTTTTTTTTTTATTTGTAAGAAATCACTAAAAACACGTGCTGTACAAATCTCCAGCTAATATTTTACTCTAGCGGAACATATAACTTATGGGGACCAAAGTTTTTTAAGTAATTTATCTGAAAAAAAAAAAAAAAAAAAACATAGGTATGACTTTTTAACCTCATAATTGTATCGGGTAGCGAAAACAGAAGGGTTTTATCCAACGATCGGATCCTTTAAGTTTAAAAAACTAGAAAATAATATACTTTTTGGTAGACTTTGTTATCTTATTGTATCATAAGCTATTTTATATTTGGATTTCATTCAAATTTAAGGCATTTACAGAGGAATACGCCAGTTTTAGCTAAAAAATCGATATAAACGGATGTATTCAAATAAGTACGAAATTAAAGTATATTTTTTCTCAACAATGTAGCCAAAATGGGGAGAATGGCAACTTTATTAGGTGACGGTCCTAAGGCCGCGTATATAGAAGGTTTGGTGTTAGGAAGCAGATCCTGCATTTAAAAAAACTCTGCTTCAAACCAATGATAAAAGGTCATCAGCAAAATGAGAGTTTCTGCGCAGTTTCTATGGATACAGTAAGAAGAAAGCGAAGTTTACCGTGCCATGAGACGGTTACAGCTAAAGAGAGTAGGTACTGAACAGGAGGTTGTGGCGTGGTAGAATTAAGGAAAGCAACTACAACCCAACATAGAATTGGGAAAAGGTGAAGTTAAAGAAGAAGTCGAAGAAGAGACAGTTTTCTTAAATCCCTTTTCTTATTCGTTTCAATGAAGTGGGAAGAAATATTTTTGTACTCTATCTCTATGATTAACTATTTTATGAAACTCATTTTCTCATGACACAACTAAAGTTATAAATACATAGAATACATGAAAAATGACTGTTAACTATTTTAACTACAAACAAAACATATAGTCGTATTTATCTATCAACAGTGTTTTCGTGTATTACGCCATCTTCAGGTGTCAACTTACCCTCCAGATATGAACAACCCTTTCAAATATATATCAAAGAGTTTTTAATTTCACGTTTCTGCGTGCGGAGACGAATTAAACTCAATGATTTTGATTTATCTGGGGAACCTACAAAATTGGATATAAATTCTTTGTCAAACACAAGAAATGCTGTGGCGAGTATACAGCGATTTGTCAATCCCGGCATAACTTTTATTTGTTGCTTTAGAAAATTAACAGGATGAAAAAAAAGGACGACAAAGTATGGATAGCTTACCGTTCTATTTCTTTTCAAATTTTGCTCCATAGGTACTCCACTCGTACCTATTTAATAAGTTCCATCGGTGAGATACTTGATCCATGAATATTTGAAAAATCAACAATAGTAATTATTTACGAGTTGCTTATTATATTGGACCAATTTTTGATTGCAACATGCCTGAAATATTGAATCATAAAAATCGTGGAAGAGGATCGGTCATTATATATTATGAATACGATATTTTATGATAGAGTATATTGAACGTCTCATCGTGCTGGCTGATATTTGATCTGATTAAGATGATAAATTAAGCTATTTTTTGAGAGGGTCAAAATCTAAAATTATCTGGTCTTCCTCAAATTATGAGTAACTTTTGTTAGAATATGTCTCAATCAAAGGTCCGTTTAACTGTTTAGTTTCGAAGTAATATAACTCTCCTGGATCCAGTTGGCGTCAGTATGGACTTAGACATCATCCTACTACTTCATACATTTTTACTTTCCTTATCCTTTAAAAAGATGTTAATGGGTTGAAATTTTCAATGTCAAGTTGGCAGTGCCGAAATATTTTTTAATTTCCTCAGGACCAAAATCTCGAGTAGACCATTAGTCCGTGTGTGTGTCTGTCGGCATGTTGTGAGCAAGATGTCAAGATTGGTACGTGCTAGAAACTTGATATTTATCGAATATAAATGTCGTCCTTGTCACTGGCGATTCGCTTTTCAGTGGTTTTCACGAACCTTCTTTATTTTATTTAAGTGATGTCCGCTTTTATGAAAAGACTTTTTTCGCAATTCAGGATGAGATACTTTAAGGAAAAATGTGAACGTTCTATGAAATTTTGTATAAATCTGGCTTTCAGGAAAACTCGTTTTTTGGGAAAAAAATCTAGTGACTACTAAATTGCGTAGTTGTGTGTCAACTAAGATCGAGGGTTTCAAGTGGTTAGGGAAAAAAATTCCCAAGATCTAAAACCAAACATGCATAATTATGTCTGATTTAACGAGATGTTGCTGGAAACTGATGATAGATTCCCCACAACATTTACACCATTACCTTTGTAAGCACTAGTCCTTGACGCAGTCCAATATATTTCTATTCTTCTCCTGTGCTTTCTTACCACTCTTCTATTTCATGTAATTTTTGTAATAGTTGGAAACTTTTCTTTGTAATAACAAATTATTACCACTTTTATTACACAAAGTCACAAAGGCCCCATACATAACTTAAAAAATCTTGAGAAATTCTCTCACCCTAACACTTAGAATTGAAAAAACTAGTACTGTAACACACTGACTCAAGCGACGTGACTGGGGTTTTATTCAATTTCTAAATTTTTACACAGTTATGTTGAAATTTAATTGATTCAGTAGAACAGTTTTGTCTTTATATTTCAAACATTTACTACATTTTAATGAATTTTAGGAAAATTTAACTGTTTAGTCCCCATTCACTCTTGTGAAACAGGAGTATTAAGTCTTGATTTGGTTGATAAAAATAGAGATTTCAAAATATAGTGGTCTAAACAAAAACCCGAGGTGTAGAGGATCATTTTCCATTAATAGTTCGATTCAGAGAAAAGTAAATGAGGACAGACCCTATAAAAAGATCCACTGTCTTTCTATCATAGGCTCATTCCAATGATCCAACGATTATCCTAACTTAAATTAAATCACAGTCTCTCTCAAAAAAGTTAGACCACATCTTATATCTCCGTCGGTTAATTAAATCCCAAATGTAAAGGTGTGAAGAAATGTCCGCCGTTTCATTTACAAAGTTAGGGCCGAAATCAATATCTGTGGGACAGCTTGCTTGAAGTTCTCCAATATTCTATTGACAAAATGTATTCATACTCTGATGTGTTTTTGGGAAAATCCCAAAAACACAGCAAACGCCAGGCAACGTCACCATCGAAAAACAAATATACGGATGGATCTGACATCATAATACCATATCTAGGGAAGCCATTGCATGGAACCCACAGCAAAAAAGAAAGTAGGGCTTTCCTGAATAAAGATACTACAGAGAGAATTGAAGGAAGAAAATAAAACATCACGGAGAGCAGTCAAGGCATGGCCCAAAATCAAGTTCGGTGGAGAACATTTTTTGTCACCTAGGTCCCCCACGGAATTTCAGGATTTAAGCCAGTAAGTAAGTCAGGCTTGGCAATTGAGATTGACTGAGATTGAGGTAACTTCCAGAAATTCAGGTAATTTGTCAAATGGCTAATAACTTTATACAAATTTAAAATGTCATTCTTATTCTGTAGTAGAGTAGGTTCATTGATAGTCTACATTCTGCAATATTGCAGAGATGCAGAGCATTAATGGTCTGAATCATCTTTCTTAAACTATCCGTCAGAAGTCTTCGTGGCCTTGTAATGCTATGATGTCCATAAAAATTGTGACATAACACAAAGAAATATACATTTTTTTTTTACGTTCAACGGTTCTTCTTCCGTCGCGTCATTTTAAACCTTGCGCACTGTAATGATACATAAAACCATAGACAAGATACATATACATATTTAAATAGATTATTTATACTTAATTTAAATTCGTACTTCGTGGGTTTTAATTACAAGATACATTATGAACTATTTTTCTATTTACCCAAACAATTAGCAAGCGTATTTTTCAAACACATTAAATTTCAATTCAGTTTTTTTTTTCTTTTTTTTAAAGCGTGGTCAAAGCACAAATTGTTTTAAAATTTATGTTCTTTTTCTCATCATGAAATTAGTTCGGTTTAATACTCTGACATGATTAATTAACTTTTTCTATACTTTTGACTTTTAAGTAAACCGAGATAATAGAATGAAGACTCAAGTTTAGAGTTTGGTATGTTCGTAGCATGCAATAAAATTGTTATTTTTTTTTAAGTAAGAAAGGTAATAAATTAAACGCTCATTGAAAAAAAAAAATGTATCAATCTCTCGTAAGAAATGTGAGAGTTCTCCAAAATATCTTCAGTTATCTTCAGATCTCTCGTAAGAAATGTGAGAGTTCTCCAAAATATCTTCAGTTATCTTCAGATCTCTCGTAAGAAATGTGAGAGTTCTCCAAAATATCTTCAGTCTAGTGTTATATTCAGTAGCCTCTCCAGTGGTTATTACTCATCGGTATTGATTACTAGTCGAACTCGGTTCAATAGTTTGTACATTTCAGAGAATAATAAACATTCGAATAGTATGATTTGTTAAAGGCGCAGTTAATTTTTGCAATCTAAAGTAATTTATACTGGGAAGTTTCCGCTGAGGAATTTGTATCAAACTTAGCTTGCACTGGGTTATATGTACGTATAGTTGTATCGAAAAGAAAATTTATTCCCAAAACCTGCTTCGGTACCATAGCGGTTTAGCGCTCACCTGGTAAACAAGAGGGCGCGGATTGTTCCCAGCTTAGGTGGGATTTGATTGCACAAAAATAGAACTCTAACAGAAAATGTTTTGGACATTAACCGCGCCTAGTGTTTACCTTCCAAACACGAGTTTATTGGAAAAGAAAATCTCTACTGTATCAATATAATTAAACTGGCTTCCTGAGGACTATTGAGAAGTTATGCAGTTCTGTATCTCATAACAAAATAAAATTAGAGTGATTGAATTTCTTGTATTGCTGTGATGCTCAATTAAAAGTGTCACATGATACTACAAGAAATGTGAAATCCCATTATTCATACTTGATACTGAGACGGTAGAAATGGTTAGTATCGTTATCAATGTTATAAGATAGTATCCATGCCTGCGATGTAAATTTTTGAATGTCTCAAGTTGGCAAAGCGGGCGTATTCCTATACGTTTATGCCTCATATATATTATCCGTATTTCTTTACCAACAAAATACAAAATGAAAATGTTGTAAGTTCTCACGGACATATCATACATTTTAAAAACTATAAGTGCACAACATTTGCGCAGGCAATTATTTATGCAATGCAAGTGTTGTAGGCCAAATTAATATTTTAATTTCCAGCAGCAAATTGTGAGAAATAAATCATCTCTTGAAATATAATATTTTATATGCACATGCAGGATGCACTCTGTATGCATTTTGCAAAGTATGATCTTCATCACAGGCATCTTTGTGAGGACTTTGGAATATCGAGACCGGATATTCTTGAAAGTAGATTTTGTTTCTAAATATTTTCAGCTATGACTATACAAACATAGTTCTGTGCTCTGCCAACATCAATAATTTCCACCGAAAATAACTTGTTTAACTTTTAACAATCGAATAACTCCATTTGAAAAAATACGTATACGAGAAAAAGTTATAATTTAGAAGTATGATAGAAACATATTTGATATTTGCAATTTTATTCCTTATGTTATTCAATTATATTAAAATGATACGACGAGTTTCTAAGAAAAATCTATTCAAAAGCCCTTCATGAGACTCCTGGTTTTCCAATAGTGCTAGGGGGTTATTGAGAGCACAAAAGGGAGCACAATAATTGAAGCAAAATAGTGGGGAACCGTCTTTTGGAAGCGATTACGCGTGACTATATGCTCACGCTACTACGAGAGACTCCAAGCGACAACGCGCTTCAAATACTCCTGGAGTTGGAATTTTCGTGAGCTCTTAGTCCCATCAAAAGGACGACCGCCCCAGGCCTTTCTTCGTAGGGTCAATGAGCATTTAAAAAATATTTTTATGTATATGAGGGATTGTAAGGGGCTAAGAATATATATTAGGAACTAATGACCGAATTTGCATATTTTTCACAAATGAAAAGCTTAGCTATGCTGATTATTTTTAGATTGGTTTAAAATTTTCTTTATCCCACAGAAAAAGAGGCCAAACATGAATTTGTGATTATAATGAATATAACAAGGAAATCTTTGCTTCACATTTATTTATTTCTTTTGAAAAAGAATACCTTTCATATAAATAACTTTTTTTAAGAAAATATACTCTTACAGGATCATCTGCATAGATAACGTAAGTAGATTATTTTACTTTTCTTTCTTTTAAATTACACAAACACAAGGAACCGTAATTAGAAAAATAATGCAAACTGTATCAATATTTCTACTTTTTTGTTGTTAGTTGTAATTTGTTAAATACAATTAGGATTCGTGTTTTGTATAAAACGAGAGAAAATCTTATCTATTTCATTTATCTTACTTTTCACTTTCTCCTTTTCAAAAGTAAATTAATTAAAAAATATAAGAGGTGGAATTTTCTCTTTTTTTAATATAAAAGTAACCCTTGAGTTTTGAGTAAAATTTGCTCTGTGGGATCCAGAAGATATTCAAGAGTTGTTATGACTATTAGTTTCCGTAACAAATTTGTCGTTATTTTGTTAAAAGGCTTAGATTAAATAAAGGAAGTGTGAAAGCGCACTAATTGTCCAGTTTAGAGGAAAATGTAAATTGGAACACTGGATCATTACTCAAACATGCTAAAACTAGAAAGCAAAGTAACTTGAGTCTTTTGATATTTTTTAAAACTAAAGTTATACGGCAGAGTTAAAAACAAATAACATATCTTTTTTTATTTACAGTTTTACACAATTATTCAGCGATATGGTCATATTATTTGAAATTAAAATAGAATGAGATATGTTAATACTTGTGTTACCGCATAATATTGCATTGTCACTACCTAGATTTGTAAGTATCACAGAATTACAAGGCCACAACACCAAACTATATCAGCACATATATTTAATGCTCTTGTAATGCCGATACTGGTCACTACTCACATTAATGTAGCTATTCATATTGGAGGCTGAGTGCAACAAACACGCACAGTTCCTAAAGAAGTCCGATTCCGCCAGTATTCGAACCCAGGTCTCCCGTGTGCAATGTAAGTGTGATACCCACTAGACCTGGGATTCCGCCTGTCATATTAAGAAATCAGATATATGATCAGATCTCATTAAACCAGAGTTGGCGTTTAGTGGCTTTTGAAAAATTGAAAATATTAAATATAAATTATGAACTTATATACAATATAGGTACATTTCTAATTACCACCCCAATCAAGCAAAACTCTTTATGGTAATGTTAATTAGAACGCCTACTTAAAATCCTTAAAATAATCTTTTGAAAATTTATCCAGGATCCATTCCTTTATATATAGTTTACATAGATTTTTCCTCATCTTGAAAAAAAGTTTCAAATCTCTGTTAGTATAAATGTTCAAACTCATATCAATGATTTAAATAGAAGTTGTTTTTTTTAAAAAAATAGGATACTCCTTTAAATGAAATTGTGAGTAAGACATTGGATGACGTCAAAAACATGCCACAATATTGAAAAGATAAGCACATGCGTTCATTTCAAACTTTGTAGTCAAAAATATAATTCTACTGTTGAAGTAAAATCTTTAAATTTAAGATCCAAGAACGGTGGTAGTTTTGCATTCAAGTTGACAAAAGAGAAAGTAGCTTAATAAAGGTTAAAAATTACAATATCTTCTCTTGACCAAATTAAATATGTTAAAGAGTAAACTCTCTACTATATAGGCACACTCCAATACCTCATGAGATCAATTCTCTGATATTTGCTCCGACGATTCTCTTAGGAGAGGACAAAACTAGTTAGCTCTATATAACATTTTTAATCATTGTTAGTCAAGTGAAGATATATTTATTTAAAATTTATAAAGGTACAATTGAGAATTCATTTTAATCTATAACAAATTTTACCCGGTGTTGATCTAATTAAAAAAGTAAAATGTCCAGATTTAAGTCGCACGTATTAGTCAAGTATGAAAACCATATAGAAATCTTAACCTTCATTATGGTTTTCATACTTTTTTTTTTTTTAATTTGGCTTAACGTCTCTTTAACATCTATTGGTCATTCAAAACGGATTTTTTATACTTGAATAGCATCCTAATTGAACCAACTTAGAAATTTAATCAACTTTTTGTCAATATTTACATAGTTTTCTAGAAAAGTAATATTTTTTATTACCAGTAGATCCGAATTTGTTCTCTTTTATGTTTATTCACATGGTGGTACAATGTTTGAATTTTAAAATTATATTCAGAATAGTAAAATATAGTGACAGAGGTGTTTGTTTGTTTGTAGGAACTTCTTGTAAATGTTTGCTTTTTATTGAATATTTTATTGTAATACCTAATAAATGTCCTTATTGCCAATATACTTTTACAGAGGATACAATAAGTCGAGGAACATTATATTCTATTTCATTGGAACACTAAATTTGAATAAAAATTACATTAAGGAAAACCTCCTATTTGTTAGAAAAATTTGTAAGAGGAAGATATACATCGGTAAAATTTGTAACGGAATTTCCAAGAGATATTGTATTTTGAGAGCTCTAATCTATTAATAATACTAGTGGATAATTTTCACCATGTGAGAATCTTGGGCTCGAGTTATCTCATTATATTTTTGTAAAATACGCGAGGCATTGGAATTATTTTAAGGATATTTATCCTTAAAATAAAGACCCCATTCCTTCGATTGACATAGATATACAACTTATTTATTTAATTTTTAAATATACCTTTGTTATATGTAAAAACAATGTACAAGAGTGTAGATTTGGCTCGTATTACTTGCAAACAGCTGAGATAGGATATATGTATATATAGATTTAAAAAGAAAAGTTTGTATCGAACTACAAATGTAAGAAGTCACGAGCGGTTTCGTATCCCAAATATTATATCCAGTAACTGTTTACCACAGCCCTTGGCCAGAATATAATCCAAAGAAGTAGCTTTAAGCTTACGATTTAACACAAAACTAATTCATACTACGGAGTTTTAGTTATTCTGCGAACAGGGCCAGCTCAAGAGGATTTGCCGCCCCCTGAATATAATATTCAATTTGTTCGTTAATTAATATAAATAGTAAAAGTACTCATATTCATATTTTTAATGATAATACTGAATAGTTATCTCTCCTAGTAGTGAAATTCATGATTTTTGCACAAATTTCAATCAAAATCTGGCCATGAATTTTCCTCTGGTTAATATTGAACAATTCAGAGTCATATATATTTACAACAGAAATAATAGACACTAAAACTTTTTGTTAAATCCACACAATTTTAATTAGAATTTTTCACTCAAGAATGTAACATAATGTTAAGTCACTATACATTTAAAAAATTAGAATCATTACACATATTTTAAATTAACGACATCACAGGATTATTACGAGATAATCACAAGCTGTTTTGTAAAAATATGACTCCGTGTCCGCGAGACCAAGTGTATATGTGTGGATTGTAGCCTTCAACCCTAGGATTGCCAAGCTCTATTCAATTACGTGCATTGCCAAGGGGGGGGGGTACAAAGTACCCGCAAACAAAATAAGGGAAATAATGTATTTTTTGTTAAAAATATCGCTAGACCCTAGGAAATCTATTCTGAACCAGAATTTTGTCCTTCCTGACATCCCACACAGACAAATGTCTTTTGACAGTGTTTACACACACTTATTTCTTGCACGTGGTACATAATTACACATTTTAGACACTTTGGACAATTTATGGCAGCTTTTAATGGTAGCTTTAGACAATCAATGTATTGGTTACATGGATTACCGGGGGGGGGGGTACAAAGTACCCGCGCCCAAGGTTTTTATATACTATGATGGAAAATATTGTTTGTGACAAATATTAAAGGTCTCATTAAAATAAGTATAATAATTTGATTACTATAAGCTTTTTACTAAAACGCGGGTACTTTGTACCCCCCCCCCCGGGCAATGCTAGGGTTAAGCAACGATAGATTTAGCCGGAGTATCATACCCCTGGTTTTACTATTGGTTTTGATAATTCTTGTTATGAATTATCAATCATATACACAAAAATGCACGTCTATATAGTGAAGTAATCAACCTGTAGATGTAATACTATGAAACATTCTGTATATATATCTTTCGACGTTTCTCCTATCCATTTTTTTTATTTCTCCTTTTCGAGAAGAAGTTATTTTTAGATTTGTTTACAATGAAGAATGAATGAGACTTGTAGGAGGGTGGTCGGTGTGAAGGGGGGAAATTAATGACATGTTATTTGTTTCCCCATTTCTAAGCTTTGCTTTGTTTACATCGTATTTACGATTTTTTTTTATGGAACGCGTAGTTTTTTTAGAACGCGTAGTTTGATTGCGTACTAGAAAATCCTTTATTTCAGATCCTTCTAGAACGATTTGAATGAAGGTATAAACAGAAGGGCACGGCTAGGAGTCGAGTCACTATTGTTTGAGCGATAAACGGAGTCACGGAGCAAGTTTAATTTTGGAAGTGATATCGTTGTGTTTTCGAAGTGATAAGTGAGCGATTAATTCGTGTGTATTTTTCGGGCGTTCTAAATACGGTGATTGCGAACAATATTAGAACTTTTTGTGTTACGTTTTTTTTTTTTAATCTATTTATTGTAATTTCTATTATAATATTTTTAATAAATTATTTTAAGTTTTATTTTAATTATTTTTAAAGTTAGTTAACGCGTTTTAAATTCACGATAACTTAATCCTCGAATCCTAAGTCTACAACAATATGTATACATTTTTTTCATATCCCGCTGAAAATAAAATTCCATTTTGATTTTGACGCCCTAGGTGGTTGCCTAGTTCGCCTATATGGTAGAGGCCGGCCCTGTCTGCGAATGAGGAAAAACAGACAAGCGTTCTGATGCTTTCAGTGCCCCCTGTAGATAAATATTCACAGGCATTTTTACATACATTAGTTATTCATTCTTACAGTTTTACATACAATCCTCTTTTCATTCTACCGAGTTTTATCGTATGCTTTTATCAAACGGTTTCTATTTTGTCCGAGAGAATCTATCGGGATTTCTTATTTTCAAAATAAAATAAAATAAAAAAAAAACTTACAATAAATTTCCTCACATTTTTCTTTGAACAGTGCTTATATGTTTTGAAGTCAGATTTATTAGACAACATGTAGATTTGGGAAATACTACCTATATTACTGTAAAAAAAAAAAAAAAAAAAAAAAAAAAAAAAAAAAAAAAAAAAAANAAAAAAAAAAAAAAAAAAAAAAAAAAAAAAGTCAAATAGCTACACCGTACGAGGTGACCTTCACTCAGAACGCACATTGCTATCATAACCAGGATACTGTATTTATGAGTAACAGATACTTTTTCAAATGCATAAGGATGAAATTCCAAGGGTCTGCTGGATTTACGCTGTACTATTTACAATAGCCAAAGCCCACTTGTAAAATAGTACTTCAATTTTGAAGTTTAATATCTCATTCATTATAGGTTAACGGCCATGGGGCTCGTTTGCAATCATTCCTAAAGAAACAACCCAATTATAAAAAGTACGTTTCAAGGTACGTAGAATCCAAAAATTGAATAAAAAAAATCCGTTTGTTCGCCGTCCGCCGTACCTTTTTTGCCACTTAACGTTGACCGATTTGGATGCAATTTGGTATATAGGTCCCATCTGGGCTCTAATTGTGCCCCAAAACTTTTGGGTGCAATCGAATACACCCTTACCCACTTTTTAGCGGGTTTCAGTATTGCTGTCTAAAAGGAGAATGATAATAGAAGAGATTTGAAATTTTGTATGTATGTCATATTTGGGGTCTTCAATCAAATATATTGCTGGCGGTTTTTATCTCTTTAAAGTGATTTTCATTAATCCTGTCTAAAAATGATAAGGGCCAGGGAATTCATCCCCAATTTTTTTTGGGGGGGGGCTAAAAAGGTTTATTATTTTTTGCCCAAAAAATAATAAACCCATGTGTCACATTGGCAGAGTTTTTTCTTTAACACTTAAATAAAAACCGTGATTTACTATCAAGTTTGTTTCCGGAAGCACCTGTTATTGAATTATTCGCTAATTACTCATTTTAAATAGCAAAATAAAATGCTATTCATAAATAAATGTGAGTCTTGGACTATAGGAGAAATAATTGAAATATACCACAGATTGGTATTGGAATTGTAGTTGTGGAGGAAGGTGACCAGAGGGACATGATAATAAACAAAGGAAAATTTAAAAAGTACTGAAAGTAATAGGAAGGAGAAGAACTGTGGTAAATGGCATTATGAAGAGAACAATCGATACTTTTGTCAAATATATATGAGTATTAATTAAAGTAATATGTCGTTCAAATAAAAGAAAGAGATAAAAGTAGACTGAAAACAATCGAGTTGAGGATGTGGTGGAAGATGACCAAATGAACCTGATAATAAACAAATGAAAAAGTATTGCAAGTATTAGGAGCGAGAAGAAGTGTGATAAACAATTAAGCTGAGAACATTACTAAGGTCATCTTATACGACGTAATAAATTAATAAAGATCATATATTGGAAAGCACAAGATGCATGATGATCTTCTTCTATGATATAAAAAAATGGCTGCAGATTCCACCTACATCTGAGGGGAGCAATAAATCGAAAAGCTCTCCTAACTATAACGAAAGGAACCAATCTAATGATTCCTTTAGAATCTTATGATTTGTGTTTAATTCCAGCGTAGAGATAAAAGCTGACACTAGATTTATATTTAGGCATTCGACATACAAAATATTTGAAATATGTATATTTTTTGTATGCTCAAAAGTTTTTAAGTAATAAAATAGCTACTTAAAATGCAAAGATGTTGAAGCACACTTTGGATAAGTGGATGAAAAATCTTCTATTCAATGAATAAAAAAAGACCCCTTTCAATTCTTTATCCAAAACTTCAAATTCTTAGTAATAGAGTTTAGTTTTTATTCTTCGGGTACAGAACCTTATTATTAAAAAGTTTTAGGAGGCACTGATAATTGGATCAAAACGATAGAATGAGTATATTTTCATCTACTTCTCATGACAATATTTTTGGGTATCTGTGATCATGATGGTGATGTTCGTTGTAATGAAGTAGATGATTTACAAAACTTCAATTTTTTTTTTTTTCTCTCAAAAGTTTTTTTACGCCTTTATTTTTCAAGTTGCGCCCTAATTTTCTAAGAAATTTGCAACTAATTTTGGCTGTGAATATTGCAGCATTTGGCTATAATCTTGACTGCCACCTGACTCCTTAATACATTTTCTGTACACTAAAATGAAAAATTTGTCTCGAGGAAATAAGAATCAGCTTAAATGACGAAATAATGTTTGAAATATAGGTAGAATTTTGAGAAGTTTGACAAATTAATATTTTGATGTTTGTTCTCACTCTCACAATGTACGTAAGAAATCAAAAACAAAACAAAAAAAATGAGCGGAATCGGATTTTCGCGAAAACAGCACTTTTCAGCAATACAATTACAAAGCTTAAACGGTCAGAGATATGATCGGGAATAGAGCCCCTCCAAAGACATACCACCAAGATTCAAGAAAAATATATAAATCACTCTATCTTGTTTTATATGGCTGATTTTCCGATTTTAACAAAGAAAAAAATATTTTAAGTTGATTAAAGATACTATGTCAAGTAAAACGATAATGAAGGTCAAAAATTACTATATCTTCACTTTTTAGTCAAGTGAAGATATAGTAATTTTCAACCTTCATTAGAAGATATAGTAATTTTCAACCTTCATGCATTTTTTTTATTATTTATAGAAGGTATCTAAGATGTTTGTAGTCATTATGCAGTATAAATTTTAATAAATATTTTTTGTTGTATCAACTACAAATACAGTGGTGAGTCACGAGCGGTTTCGTCTGTTACGACTTTCTCAACAATATAAGTTTAGTTGAGAATGTCGTAACGGACGAAAGCGCCTATGACTCACCACAACGAGTATCTGTTACGACATTTTCAAGTAAATTTTCGTGACTCACAGCTAGAGTTTTAGTTGACACAAAAAATATTTATTAAATTTTTTTGGTCAAAAGTTATTCTACAACTACGGGAATAGACACATACGAAGTTGCGGGTATAAATATAATCAATTATAATTAAGGTTTCCTCATTAAATTTGATGTCATAAGGGAATAGTTGACATTCATCCTTTGATAATTCAACATGTTCATAGGTTCAATATGAACTTCTAATTAGTAGAAAAAAGAGAAATAAACTCTTTTTGAAAAAAAAAAAAAAAAAATTGATTTTTTGTGTTATATATAAATTTTGCTACAGTTTTTAAGTCTTTTGGCATTTGAAGTTTTCGATAGAGTACCTACCGAAGGGGATTTGTTTTATATTCATTGAAAAGTATTTTTTTTATATATTATCCACTTATATGAAGTATACTTGAACACCTTTGCATTTTAAGTAGTCATTTTATAACACTGTTTCCTTTTAACAATTCATTAATTAGCATTGCTATTGACAGACGAGACTATGAGTTCTATTAAAACCAGGTTTTTAAATTATATTATGGAATGTTTAAGCCTTTGTGTTTTAATTACCTAATTATAAAAAGCCATTAACCTTTATAGTCTTGTATATTGGTACTTGATTAACATGGAAAACTTGCAAGTTTAATCTTTAATTAGAAAATCTCTAATGGAGAGCCATTATAAAGTTTTATCAAACAAATTTTCAATACGTTGAAAGTAGGTTTTGGCATTAATACGGTTTGAGTACGAAATTCATAATTTGCCGAGGATTCATGGTGTAGTTCATTCGACCTACTTATTTTTTGGGGGATTTCATATTTTTTGTGGGCAACCTAGTAATGCGAGGGTTATTTTCAAATAGGAATAAAGGCCTACTTCATTTAACTCGCCACTCTTTGTGATGATTAAACTGGTCGTATTAAGACTGCTTGTAAGTATCACTGAGACCTTTATTTAGATCTATTGTGACATCTTTTTCAAGGAGGCTTGGATGATGGAGTTAAATTCGAAACAACAGTCTTCAGGTTACGAATCAACCGCCTCATCCAACTGAGCTATCTTGTGATGGACCTTTGTTCCATTTATTATCACATTTAATGTAGTCAGTAGAACTATCAACAAAACAAAATGCTCGTACTTGTCGATTTTTATCTAGGCAAGGGCCTTTTCAATTGAAGTTCACACATTTTGACCACCTAAGTTTGATCCTATCTGCTCTAGAGAATTCTTTTTCATCAAATTAAAATATAATTTCAAAACAATTAAACATATTAATTTAATATGCTAGACACCATCTATTCAAGAACATTCCAATAATTAGTATGTTATAAAGCTATATTATTTCACCTCATAATACTAAATCAAAGAACAATATCAAATTTTCAATATGACCATGATTTGTTTCTTATAGAAAAATAACATATATAGAAATCATTATGCTCTTGCAGTGATTGACATGGTTCAGAGGGCTTTCGCATTATATCAGGGCAATCCTTTTAAGCCATGCCATTCAAAAACGAGAAAATTTGATAAGAAAATTATCGCTCCGAGCGGAATTCGAACCCACAACCTCCGGACCAAGAGTCGTCAATGTTCTTAACAACTCGTCCACGGAGATACGTTAGTCTACTGCTAAAAACTTTAGCAGTAGACAACCACTTCTTTAGAGCTGCAGTCTCATCCATCTGATGCCATTAAAAAATGAATGAACTCCCTGATAAAAGTTGAGTGTGATACACTCTCTGCTACGCAGATGTCTTACACTAAATTTGAGTATTTGATTTTGTAAAAATATAGAAACAAGATTAGGTAAAATTGATCATATATTGAGATGAAACTAGTCATTTGATTTTACTGAACTGTTAGCTTGGTTTTATTTGGTTAATACGTGATTCGATGATCCAATAATATATTTTGTTCTGTCAGTTGTACAGCTGCACCCAAGATATAACTACAAAATGTCACGTACATGACAGAAACGTGGTGAAACCCACATACTGATTTAACCCGGGAGGACTCAACCCGTGTGCGCAGTGATTAAATGGTGTTTGGATCTCTGTTTATTGTTGGTAGGTATTACGTTTGTTATACCTAATTACTCTGTGGCTTCTGTAATTTCCCATTTTTGTTTCAACTTAAGTTTTCTCCAAGATGTCGTGTGCTACGGGAATAAGGAATATTAGACGATATTGAGGCTTTTACTACGTGTGACGGGTTACACTTATAAGTTAAGAAACGACTATGAATTATCTGAAATCACTTTCGCTCAAGGAATCAGTAGATCAGTTGGTAAGAAAACAATGACGGAAACTTTGTGACAAATCATAAAGCTAATATTACATTATGCTTTGACATAAATGAATGCCTTTTATTACTCAAGGAAGAGTTTTGGATTTCCCAACAATCAAACTGTTCTCTTGACAAACCAGTCGATAGTGGCAATCCCCCCCCCGTTCCCGATGGTAGCAACATACATGAGCCTGCAGCCCTCAATATTTTTTAAATTTAGATCTTAACCCTTAAAAAACTCAAGGAACGCTCTACAGACAGCGACAATAGAGAGGGCTTGTAGTCGCGCTTTGCAAAGGAGCACCGCCCCTTTTTTCGAACCTTATTTAGAGCTGTAGTCACATAAATCTGGTTACCAACGGAAATGATATGATGATAATAACTCTTATTTAGAAGGAAAAGGAAAAGTTCTTCATAACTTCTAACTTCTCACTATTATTTAGAAGGAAAAGTGTAGAAAATGCTAACATGATTCGTGTTACGTTGTTTATGATTACCATAAGACCATTTCTTAAATAATAGTGAGAAGTTAGAAGTTATGAATAGAAACTTGATTGACCGGCAGCACATTCATGAGTACGTATGACGTCATGCGTTGGACTTGACGAATTCGAAACGGTTGAGTATTTTACTTTGTCTTCCCATGATTGCTTATTTTCGCTAATATTAATTTTTCTTCTTCATGTAGGTATAAAATTTGTTTCAATAGTTTACTTATAATGTATATTGAAATGCGCGTGGGTGCTTTGTGCATTGTTAAAAATAATTACAATTGAATGTGACCGCGGGTGTATGTAACAGGTAAGGTGGTAAGGTGTGTGTAAGAATATAATGAAGAGTCTTCTTCTGAGAGTCCTGTTCATAATGTACCTCTGAGACGTGGTCCTTTTTGTTTAATAGTTTCAATAATGAACCATTAGAATGGTCACGAAGAAAAAATAACCCCCCTCAAAATTTCATATTTTACGTTTCACGGTATGTAAAATCCAAAAGTCGAATAAAAAATCCGGTCATCAAATATCTTTTAATCTCATTTCGTCCCCAATTCGAAAGGAAGCCGAAGATATTACCTTACGAAATATGTTCCAGACATGAATGTCAAGAAAGGTGGACACCTATCTACCAAAGTATTTCGAACCTCTGAACATTTTATTGGTACATCAAAAATAAAGTAGAAAAAAAAAAACATATTATTTCAACTTGTTTTATCGGCCAGTTGCAAATGTAACCTATTAAAAGATCAAGTTCGTTTTATTATGTAAACGTATCAATCAATTAAAGTGTACAATGATATCAACAATTTAAGAGTGATTATTCTGTCTGAATATATGTTACATTGCCAACAGAGCCAGTTAACTGATTTAGAAAGTGAATAATAGCAAAATAAATGTTACATTTGCTGAAATAATAACCCATACAGGATGCTGTAATAAAATAAAATCCAATAAAACTTCGTCATCGAAAACTGCACCTTTTCCCAATTCCATCTGGGGCCGGTATTCCCCTCCTTGACATAACCTTCTCAATGCAACTTCTCTTTTCTATAATTCCTCTCACGTCTTAATCTTATCTTTTCATCTTAAAAATGTTTTAGACCTCCATTTCTTTCTTCTCTACTTTCTTCCCTTTTTCATGGAATTCCTCTCCTTAACTTTTTCCTAAAAAAAAAAAGAAAGTTATGCCCTTTCGCATTACTTCAGGGCATCCCCCTTGACCCTACCATGTACCATGCCATAACTTTCTGTTCAATGCATTTAATCGTTTTTCCTTTCAGCTTCCTCTACGTATTCTTTCAATGTCAACATTGGTCTTCATCTCTTTTTTATTTCCTTTATGCCTTAGTTCTCTAATTTCTTCTTTTTAACTACACCCATTGTCCCTACCATGCTATAACATTATACTCAATGCCTTCTCTTTTTTCAGTCGTTCTCCTCTTTACCTTATCTATGCTGCTCTACTTTATACTTTCTTCCCTGCAGTTATAATCTCTACTTTCTTCCTTGTGGTTGGATTTTCCTCCTTATTCTTACCATGCCATATTTGGCCCAACGCCTCTATTTCTTTTTTTAATGATTTTTCAGTAGCCTATTTTTCCATCTGATAAATCTCTTTTTGATTATCTCATTTTCTAAGTTCACTACTTTCTTCCTTGTGGTTGGAATTTTCCTCCTTAATCCCACCATGCCATATCTAAATCTACTTTTTCTTTTCCTAATCGTTTTCCTCTGCCTTATGTTTCCATCTCAAAAATTTTTCCTCCATTTCCAATATCTCTACTTTCTTCCCTGTGGTTTGATCCTAATATGTCAATAATTCCTTGCTTTTACTCCACGATTTCTCTTTAAACGCATTGTCAGAACTTGATTTAGCAGTACGGATTTTAATTCATTTCATAACCATCGTCTATGGCACGTTGAATACACCAGTTCCCGTTAGATCACTGAAGTTAAGCAACGTCCAGCGAGGTTGTACCATCTGGGTGTCCACGTAGGTTCGCGCCCTCGAGGTGCTGGTTTGCATATTTCCAGCGAATGGAAGGTGAAACCCCCGTCTTGAATGACCGATAGATGTTAAAGAGATAAGTAATCAACAATTGCCGCACCCCAAACAAGGCTAGTAAATGCTAGCTACATTAAAGCGCAAATATCGAACTGAGTTCCTCTTTGCTACAGAGATGTTAAAGAGACGTTAAGCCAAATTAAAAAAACAAACAAAAAAAAACAATCATTTCATGGAATTCGGTGATTAACTGCTATTATACTATCAGTTTATTCGAACCAAGTTACACTAATAGGGAGCCAAATTTGATTCAAAATTAAAATAAGTATTTTTCACTGTGTCACCTACATACCTATTCTATTGTTCATCCGCATAAGGTAAGCCATTCATTGGAACCGCGTTTGGCCGAACGAACCATCGGACGTATACGTCCGAATAGACCCGAATGATCCCATAGTTTGAAATTGTATTGAACCTCGTCCACTGCACACGTTAAGGTCGGCCGTATACGGCCGAAGAGCTTTCTCGAACCCCTTTGATTTGGATTTTTTGGTTCATTCGGCCGAACGAGATCACTTCTATTCTCTATCTTCCTTTTGTTTCAGTAAATATTTGAGATTCACACCAGATTTTTTTAAATAGGTAAAATGGATATTGAAAAATTAATTAGTGTATTCCAAGAGGCAGTCCCACTGTGAAACATGATGCGTGACCACCGATACCACCGGAGGGACACCCAGAACTTTTGCCAAAAGTTGCGGATCTAATAAAATTTGTTAAACATTTAGATACATATTTGTAGCACTGAAAGAAAACCTACTTTCTGGGAAAAAAGAAAAATACTGATGAATAACGGACGAAAATTGACTACAATAGACGATCATTTGGTCGAAGACTATTCGTCCGTTGAATGGCCGAAAATCGTTCGGCCGAATACGGTGCCAATTGACGGCGCCCCTTACGGTACAATTTTCATTGTCCCCTCGAAATCTCAAATCGGGGTTGGTGTGTCACCCATGATGAAAATCACAATTGTAAAGCACATCCTGTATAAAGCAAGTCTATTGATCTTTACGATTATGTTAAAAACAAGTCTATGTAAAGGATTTTTATTGTTTTAATGCCTTACTATTGACGTTATTACATACTTCATTTGTTAAAATATTTACATATAGCTTGCTAAGTAGTATTTTTTTAAAAACTAAATGCCATTTACCTACCTAATATCTATATTGCTAACAGGCAAATAGGTAAGTTAAAAGCATTCTTACATTCATTGGTTTCAAGTATCAAAAACTAGGTAGTTGTAGATTATGTTGATAGTGATAATATTGAAAGATACATTTGTAGTTCTTATGCAAGGAGTGTGAATCATGAAGCGTATTTGAGTGTCCACGAACTAGCTTTTGGAAAAAAAGGAACTTTTGGCCAAAAGCCAACATTTCTAGTGTGAACAAACATTTGGATAAAGAGAAAAGAAAGTTCGATCCCATAGCATTACTATTGTTGTACTTGGTCCAGATCTGGAACGTCGAATAATGTAAAATATTGATGCAGCCGGATTGACATTCGTCAAGATACTTTTCGGATCATAGATGATTTTTTCTTTTTATCAGTTAGTTTTTCGTTTATTGTTTTTTACATTAATATCAAATACCTTTCTATTAATACTTTTAAGTAGAAAATACATTTATTTTTTATTTTTAATAAAGCTTTTCATATGCACTGCCTACTTATCTTTTGAAAAGAAAAAAACATACTTTCTGCAAATAATCCCCGAAAAATGTAAAAATATATATCTAACCTACCTACTTATATTAATAAAATTCTTAAACATACAAATACCAGTTTTAATATTTTTTTCGACCAATTCTACACAATGCAATTATTCGAAAATATAGAGGGTGCTGCAGAAAATGTATTAGATTTTCTGTGTATGGTCCACAAAATTTTTGGGGTAAATTTTCTGCACTTTTCTATGAAACACTGCTGGGACAGCATTGACATTCAAAATAGATTGAAAGCTACAAAAATATTGTATTTTTGCAGTAAAATTATTACAAACTTGCTTAATATAAGTAAGCCTCGTCTGCTTACTTTGACGACTACCCAGGTCGTTATTTGGAAGTGACTTCAACCTCACGCTATTACGAGCGTCTACACAGTACGTTATATGTTTTACGCTTACAGTGGACGCTGCTCCATTAACCTACATTCATTTGTATGAGTCGCTCGTAGAAGCGTGAGCTTGATGTGGCGCTAGTGGCTTCCAAAGGACGACCTAACAGACACTCATCAATATATTCTCGTTGGACGCACGGAGCGAGATCTAGTTTTAACTCCACGCTTTTGCTTGAAACATCTGTATTTGCTCAAAGATAACACTCGAACGCTTTGTCCGATTCTTATGAATGTTAGTATGGACATTTATGATATTCATAGAGCTGATTAGAACGTTGGGCCACCAAGGGCCTCATATTTGCCATCTCAACAGTCACAACAGTTTGAGATCTGCAGACTGCAGTTTGGATAACTACAATTATCTTCTATTAAAGACGAAATATAAAATAGATTTATCCAAATGTATCTGCAGACTGATAAACCATTATATTAAGGTCGTGCCTTCAACTCTTCACTCATTTGTTTACTTTTCCCTTTAATCAAATACAGACAGAGCACTGCACAGTGTGTCTATCCAAACAACACTAATGAAAAGACCTCACTAAGTGTTTGTATTATGAACAATAAAACACACTACAAATTCGAAGAGTTTATTTAATTATTTAGGTACATTCATATAGTTCATGCGATGAAAGAAATGGACTCACTTGAAATATCTAGTCATGAAGCTACGATACCTAAGAGAAAACTGGAGAACCAATCATAAAAATTTGGATATATTAATGCAAAATGCAATTTTGCATCATACCTATCAATATACACCACAAAAATGATCTCAGCGCGCTGCAGGTTTAGGTATGTTTCAATAATTTTAAAGTGGAATATAAAATCCGTTTGTCTTTCATATGTCGTTTCACTTTTTCATTTCATTTTAAGTAGATGGGGTAATTCAAGGCCATACCCAGGGGGTCCAGACCCTATGTTATATTGGAAGGTGTAACTCACCACCAACAACAACAAGAACTACATCAACAGCAGCAACAAGAACAAAAAAACCAACAACAAAAACAACGACAGTAACAACAAGAATATCAACAATAGCAACAACAAAAACAACATCACCTTCCATGATCATCATTTTCAGGTGTTAGTCCTGACTTGGCTGTCAATCCTTCGGACCCCTCCCCCACCGAAAAAAATCTTGGTACGGCACTGTGGGGTATAGTTAGTCGTCCATAAATAAAAACAAACAAACAAAAACAATAATAAAGTCAAACGCTAGTTTTCTATGAGGCCATAAAGAACGACCAAAACTTTCGAAAAGAACACCTGGCAATTAGGTCGATATAGCTTTTACACAACTCTTCAACCAATGGCACAACCAGGATTTTCATTCGGTGAAAGCAATCGTTAACTTGGCAATCTTCTCCGCTTTGTGCTTTAGACGCACAGCAGTGTCCGTTCTGATAGTTCATTACAAAAATCGTAAACTCTAAGGTATTTCGCGACAGAGAAGGATTCTATACTTGTTAAAGATACTTATAATATTTATCAATTTTTTGGTGGAGTTTTAGTAGAAACCTTTTCTTTCATCCAACAAACTATTCATACCTCACGTTTTCATTGTATGTTCCAAGAGTTACAGGAGGTCTAAAACAAAAATCTAATAATCATCAAAATAAAGGAAGAACACAATAAAAAGATCTAATAAAAAGATGACCTTGAAATTTACTTTATGGTAATTACAGAGAATAGCTTCCTTTGTTTGTTTTACTTTGTTGTTTTTGATATTAAGCCGAACACAATAGCTTTCGGATAGTTTTACTAAATATCGAATAAAGATTTTGATAAATCAATTGAAGATGTGTCTATAACTTGATGAATTGAAAGGAAATTTAATGATTCTGTAGATACCTCTGACCTCCCACAGAAGAGTAGAGTAATCATTTCGCTTTCATAAAAGGTCTTATATTTTCCATGGTCCTTCGCTTGAATTTTGGATCGCTAATTATCTTGAATAAATTGGATAGTACTTAAACTTCTATGGATAATATATCTTAATGAGGGGTGTTGGGGAGATTACGGTCGGCCATTCAGTCTAATGTAGTTAAATACTCCAGTTTGGGAGTTAATCTACCAATGATCCATGCTCTTCTGGGCAAGTTTCTAACATATTTGGCTTAGAAAATCCTCATATTGTTTCTGGCGATTTCTCCAGGCCTTTAAAGGGAACTCTTATGGGTCTAGGCCAAATGGGGTAGATATGCAAGGCATTGAGTTCGAACAGAGCAACAAAATCTATGCCTTTATTGGTTTATTATTTTCAATAATAAACCTTTAGAATCGTCACGAGAAAAAAATACCCCCCCCCTCAAATTTTTGATAAATTTTTTTCGAATAGGATGAATCAGCTTGAGAACAGATCAGCATCATGTCAAGCATACATCTGTTTTCAAGAGACGTTCTTTACAATACATGTTCTCATGGCGCTCGTATTTTGTGAGCGACTACATTGCTACTAGCGACTTCAAGCATGTAGGTTAATGGAACCTCGTCCACTGTAACCGTCATACTATGTTATACGCGTTCAAGCTGCCGGTACCAAAACTACAGTGTATCCTTTTTCCTTAAAGTCTATCTTTCTCGTACTGAACACAATCAGACAAAAAGGATTTATACGATGATTTGCCATATTTATGAAAATAAAACAAAAAACCTGGATGTTAAAGCCAATTTTTTTGTCATTTAGTAATTTTTTTTTTCTTCCACATCCAAACATACATCGTTCCTTAGTAAGTACAAATTTATGTACAGACATTGCAATAAAAATAATTTATAGCACTTGTTTCATGAAATGCGTCTGTAAGAAATGACAACCCTGTAAAAATGTAGGTTTTTTTTGTAGTAAAAAAAATAAAAATAAATAAAAAGCATATAGTTTTAAATCAATAAAAAATAAAATAATTGATTGAACGTTGTTGTCCTCTTATTCAGTGACATTCTTTTTATAATATAAATAGAGGAGGATCCCGCCTTGAACGTTAGACGATAAATGCAAACCATGAAATATATTATTTGAACTAAATGATACCTGCAACTTCGTATGCGTTCTATCTATCCCGTTGGTTAAGGCAATATCGCAGCAGACGCTTCAACATTTGTATAAGAATTGAAACAAAAAGCAAAATCAATATTGACTTTCGTATAGCGTAAATTGATTACATAAAACGGCGACGTTAGGGATGCGTACCAAGCGCGACAATAGTAATATTGTGGGAGTGTTGTTGAGTCGAATCAGATACGACGAATTTTATAAAATTTACTGAAGGTTTTTTTTTGGGGGGGGTCCATTCCCGCGGTCTCTTAACATTGGGGATGTGTAATAGTTTAAATCTTTGAATATTTATTGTTTATTTTAATTTCTGTCTCGATAAAAAGAGACATTTTTGGTCACGCCTCGCTTCAAATTTTCTTCCTTATATCTAGACTATGAGTCATTCAATAAGTATGTCAATCTGTATAACAACTGGATTTTATGTTTTATAAGTATAAAACGACATCTCCGTGGCAAAAAGTGCATCACCCTCGGCTTGCACCACCGATGTACCGAGTTCTATTACTATTTCGGTCGAAAATATGGATATATTTTTTTCGATTTTTTTCAGTCTAATTGTGTTTGGAGGATCCTCCTGAGGATAGCTACAAGTAATAGCATTTTAAGTTAATTGTTAAGTTTAGCCTAAGCTAACTGATATTGGAATGATTGTTAAAAATACCTTGTAACGCTATGATGCCTACAAAAATTAGAACATAATAACTCAAAGATTACACATACCTTATAATTATAAGTATACATATTACATATATTAAAACCTGAAAAATTTCTTTGACTCCGGTAGGTCAAAAATATTTGGAAATAAAATATAAAGTTAGAGGCACTGTAGAAAATGCCTTAAATGTATATCCAACAGTGTTACAAACCAAATTGTATTTCTAAAAATCGAGGCCACGACCAGAATTTAAAGCAAAAAAAAACTATGACGAGTTGATTCTTACGTCTTATGTTCCGATCCAAAACATAAATAATATCTGATCTAAAATATATTTCAATACTTGTAGTAATATAAAATCAAATTCTGTTCAATACTTTAAAAAATACTATCTTACAATCTTTTAATAATAAAATAAACCAATACTACAAACACTTGCATTTATCTTTCTTTGTAAAGGGTGGTCCCAAAAAGGATAAAATAAAAATTTCAAATTGATTAAAATTAAGGGCACGCTTATCCGCATTGTCATTAGGCTGAATGAATTCAAACTGGAACGTGTATGTTAATACATACTTTACTCTTCATTCATTTGACGAATAATAAAGTCTTGTTTTCCAGTAGCTTTAACATTCTTCAAAAAGAATTTAGTTACCTAATCAACATCAAAACAAAAAAAACTTTCGCATTACTTTAGGGCACTCCATTTTACAGCCATACTTTTCCGGAAACGGGAAAATTTGATCAGAAAATGTTCGCTCCGGACGGCATTCGCGGAAAGGAAGGAGCACTCTTATAGTATTACGGGTATCGTGCCTACTATAAGAAGGTAATCGTTTCTGATTTTTGAAACGCCTCCCTGAACCATCCCTTATTTATTACTATCTCAAACATTTATGTTCGAAGTGTTTTTTTGTGTCGAACCGGAGGTGCTTTCTGAGGGCTGAGACTGAAACCATGGAAAGAATCTCAATTTTTTAAAAAAGTTACTTAATTTAAAGACAGTTTTTTTAAAATAAAAACCCTGTGTTTTTTTTGCTTAAATTTCAATGAATGAAAATATTCCAAAGCTGATACCAGGCTTCACAACTGATTTCCGCCATTTTAAGTTTCAATATTAAATCACATGATTTTCAAGTCGAGGGTCATACGATCGAGATATTCGTACTTCCCCCATTTCCATATTTAAATAAATACTTACTGCATTTCCAAGATAACTTTATAACGTTGATAAATCTTTGACTAGTAAAAATCCCTTTAAAAAACTCCAGAGGAGGAAATACAATACAATATCGTTGAAAGATACAGATTTAGACTTAAGGATATTTCTATTATGCATGAAAGCTACATGGAAGACCAATGAATTTTTAATACGTCTGAGAAAATAAGACAAACTGATTCCAATCTGATACCCATCCCTCTCGCATTGAAATACATTTCAAGGAATCGTTTGAATAAATAAATTTAATTTTAAATTCATTTCATTCATAATAAAATCAATTCTTAAACAAATGTTGAAGCGTCTGCTGCGTATTCTCAAGATTAATCTTAACATCTCATGAAATGTTCTACAGATCTGTAAACGACAGTACACAGTACTTACGGAAACAATTATCTTTTAATACTTAACACATTATATTGCACCCTTTTAATTTTCTAAACAATGAGCCTCGTTGGGTGTTTGTTGTGCACAGATGAGCAAAATATTATGTATATTTAGATACACAGTTTTCAATTACAAAATTGCCTGTTTTCACTAAGTTAAAACCGTAATGCAACAGGGATATCAACACATAGCTAATACTAGTGGCTCAATATGATCAGGCGTTCACGTTAGTGTTGTAGTCATTAAAAGAAAAAAATATCTTAATCAAATTAAAAAAAAATTGGGAGCCCTTCCCCCCCCCGGGGGTGGAGGGCCCCCAATTACAAAATCGAAAATTCCTCAACACCAGCCATCACATATCAAAATTTACTATAACAAACAGCCAAACATTTTCAAAAAACAAAATATTGAGCCCCCTGGGGGCCCAGGGCCAGCAAAAACTATACAGCAAATTTCCTTCATACCCTAAACATGTGTACCAAATTTCGTGAAAATCGGATGAAAATTGTGGCTTGTATCGCGTAACATACATACACATGTACTTATATAAAACTGCATTTCGGGGTGTACATGGGAGTCAAAAGTGGACTTCACTAACGTTTACAATTATTTTCCTCAAGAAAATCTGGAAGGAGAAGGTCATGAAAACCAATTTTTATATTGTTCATCCCGAGAACTTCACTAAAAAACTACATATGTTTCGAACATATATTTATGAACATATAAAAACAAACACTAAGTCGAAAATTAACCCCCCCCCCCACGAATTGAACCCACTAGACCAAGGGTTCCAAAACTTTTTGGTACCGCGCCCCCTTTTCTTGAAATGAAAGCCTCCCACGCCCCCCTCCCCTTTACATTATAAATTATGAATGGGTAAATGGGTGTGGGTGTTGCTGAATGCTATCTTATTCAAAACGCTAATGTGTTGCTGAATGCTATCTTATTCAAAACACTAATGTGTTGCT
>CM022885.1:32621849-32635874 GCA_012654025.1 Pachypsylla venusta | reverse complement strand
CGCTAATTTGTTGCTGAATGCTATCTCATTCAAAACGCTAATGTGTTCCTGAATGCTATCTCATTCAAAACACTAATATGTTACTGAATGCTATCTCATTCAAAACGCTAATGTGTTGCTGAATGCTATCTTATTAAAAACCCTAATGTTATTAAAAATTATCTTATTAAAAACCTTATATCTTATTAAAAATATCTTATATCTTATTAAAAACCCTGAATGCTATCTCATTCAAAACGCTAATGTTTTGCTGAATACTATCTCATTCAAAACGCTAATTTGTTGCTAAATGGTATCTCATTCAAAACGCTAATTTGTTGCTGAATGCTATCTCATTCAAAACGCTAATGTGTTCCTGAATGCTATCTCATTCAAAAAGCTAATGTGTTGTTGAATGCTATCTTATTCAAATTTCCTAACCATCATTTTCAATGAAATTACCCTTGTAAAAAAATTGTGCAAATATATTTAACTAAACGATAAGTATAAAACTGGTCTCGCCCCCCTGGCTTGCCTTCACGCCCCCCGGGCGACGCGCCCCCCAGTTTGGGAACCTCTGCACTAGACCAATAGGATTAAATGTCCACTTAAACTGATAGTTCAAAATTGAATTTTTTGGATGTTATAAGGGTATGGACAAATTGAAAACCCGAGTTAATGTTGGCCAGACCTGGGATTGGTCCTATTAAAAAGAGGTCCTACTAAAACCAAGTTTAAGAAATTCAATTAATTAATTTGAAATTGTACCACCTGGACATTTTAATTTACTTCGTATAAAAATTAATAATTTCATACTAAAATTAACCTTAACAATACTTACAGTGTAGAAAATTGGGACAAATTATGTTCGTTTGTTTTTATAAATGCTTTGAAAATAAACTTTTCCTCGTTTAATTTTAAAAGAATTTCTTCTTTTTATTTTCTAAAGAATGATAGTATCGTTTTTTTTTCTTTCAGTATTTTTCTCGGAAAATTATTAACTTACTAAAAAATAAGTAGTCTAATTAATTTTTTGTAAAAAAAAAGTTTGAAACATTTCAGCAAATCAGCAAACAATGAAAATAATATCAAAAGAAAAAAGTTGGTGTTTTCCAGTTGATGGAAAACATCTTGAGACAGAAATAAAAGATAAAACATAGCGACAAAAAATATTTTCCAAAGAGACAAAACTCAATTCGTTCTACAGAAAAAACCTCAAGTATCCAAATTATCCTCAATTATAAAAAATGGTAAACATTATATTCAATAAAATGTTTACAGTTTTTTTCCTTCTTTCCAAAATTATGATTAATGAAACATTTATTTGAGTTTATGTAAAATGTCGGTACACTAGTGGTTCTGTGAAATGCGGACTCGCTCACTTAAATTGACTCCACTTCAGCTAATTTTGTGAATATCATGAATACCGAATTGCATCAAAATCGGTTAAGGCGTTCGAGAGTTATCGTTTTACAAAAAGACAATCAGACAAATAAAAGAAATAAAAATACACCTAGCTTCGCTCGGTCAATAGCATGTAAAATAATAAAACCAAGATATGACTTACACCCAACTTTTAAAAACAAAAATTTAGAATAATTTGAACCTAAACTTATAGGTTTCTAGGACCAAAGAGGAGATTGAATTAAAATCAGTAATAAGCCAGGCAACTGATATACATTTCATACGCCAGTACCTAGATTTTGGAATACACAAGTGCCTTTCCACTATTATAAAGTAATGCAGATTGAAATAAACCGGGCCTAATAATGAAATGAGTATACCCTAGTACTTAGCTTTACTTTTCGCTACCAGAAAGTATTGGAGATTGAAAACACCTAGTAAAACCCTTAAGCTTAAGATATTATGAACCATGCAAATATTTTAAATGCAAACACTATGTCGAAGAATTTGAAATACGAGCATATGATAATAGTACGAAAAGAAATAGTAGATATTGAAGAAGAAAAAAAACAGTCAAACCCTAAAGCCCCACAAATGAAATGGGCAAATCTTTTAAAAACAAACACTATTTAAAAGGGTTGGGAATACACCTTCTAGTTTAAAATGTAAAGTATTTGATTTATATATTTTTACAGCTGATAAAAATCATCTCACACACTCTCTATGGAACCATCTGTAATCCCATCATAAAATATAGATTCAGACGGGTTAGAAATAAGAAAGGCGTTAACTGGTCAATGTTTTGTTTTTAAAATTCTTTAATGTTTAAACAGAGTGGTATAGCCAAGTTTAATAATACAAACAAAGATTCAAAACTTTGATGACTTTGTTTATTGAAGCCGAAAACGCTAAAATATTAATAATCATATTTTTTAGGCACTCTGTTTGGATTCGCTCAGCCAAGATTAAATTCGAGTTTCAAAAATAGCGTCTATTGATTTAGTTTCAGTGGTTTTGTTTGAAGGAATATATGGAAAAAAAAAAAATTTCTTCATAAAATGCAGATAAAATGCAAAGAAGCCAACATTTGATTTTAAGTAGGCGCCATTTTAAGATTTTGAATGCCCACCTAATATATAATGTCCGTCAGTCTATTACGAGATTCCAGCTTCTCGGGTAGTTCCCGAGAAGCTGGGTATAATTATCACAGATTGTCGTAGCCTTCGTCTCGGAAAAAGTAAACTATCACAGCATTACAAAAAAAAATATTCTAAATAATAATGTCGTAGATTACTTCATAAACAAGCAAGACCAAATCAGTTTTGTTTACAGATACTTCGAACTATACCAAATCAGTTATATTCACACATTCTCATCTAAGTAGAAAATTTATTGAAATGTGGATGCTCATACGAGTTATCAGAAGGAACTACTCTCATCACAAGATCAGAGGTGGTGTTTATGTAAAATCATCTAATCTTCGTTATTATAATTCTCTTTTTCTAGTACGGGACCACTGGTATCAAGCAAGCAACGCAAAGAAAAACTAAACGAGCATGCTATATGATTAACAGTAACACCGAGACTGGGGCCAACGTATCACTAATTTCAACTACAATCAACTTTAAATCGAAAAGGCAGAAAAGCCGACAGAATATTTGAAACTTAAAATATCCAATTTTTAGGGTAATGTTTTATTTCTTTTTTTTTGAGAGAGAGAGAGTACAAAACCAAAAGTTCTACCCTCAAAAATTTCAAATATACTCACAAAATATATTCTGTTTACTTATCTTGGATTGATTCGAAACACAACAATGCATTCAATTCCTAAATAGGGACAGAGGTATGTATAAAAACAGACAACAAATTAAAGTGATGCTTTAATCTAGACACCGTCAACTTTAGCCGTTACTTAACAAAGTTGATCAGACGAGAATTGCCGCCAAGTCTATCAATCTAGGTTATGAAAATAAATAAGTCAATACATATTTTTTCCCACAACCTACACTAAGATCAATAGTTTGATTTTAATTATATCTCTATCAGCAGCATAGAATGACTTGTTTGGAAAATGGTTTGCCCGACAAGTATGGAGATGCGTTGCATTGTGCTACAAGTCACATTCAACTTCATCTCATACTATCAATTTATTTTTTAAACTGATTGTTTAAGTTATTTTATATATCTGATCAGAGAACTCGTCAATCGTTCAAAACAAACACTTCTTTTGTTGGCTAATATAATTAAAAATTTTATACAAATTGTTTGTTGTTTCTTTTTAATTATAAAACCAGTCAAGTCAGTATTGTTATTTTCTTTACAAATCTTTGAAACAATTAAAAGAGAATTTAAATTGTTAGTCTAGATTAAATTCTTTAAACAAGAAACAGTTTGGAATAAGAAAAAAATATGTTCAATGTGTTTGATAAAAGTTTCTGTTCAAATGCCACCCATTGGTAAAGTACCAATAAAACGCAGAGTGTGCAAGAAAAAGTAGCAGAAACTTAGAGAAAGTTCTCACTTGACCAATGAGCTGTCCATTTGTTTTACGGATTACCCGGTGGCAATGCTTTTTTTAGAGTGGTTCACATTGCATATCCCTTTTCCTTAGATTGCCACCTGTAAGATTTAAAGGGGGACGTATTTCACCATCAGTGTAGCAAATACAACACTGTTGAATATTTCCGCTTTAATGTAGCGACTAACTGCCCCGGTAGCCCCGTGGTCACGGCATCTGCTTGGTAGTCCAGGGGTCGCAGGTTCGAATCCCATGATATGTTATCCTCTATATGAGATTTTGATTAGATAGTAATACGATTTGGGCTTACTGCTGGCAGAAAAAGACCCTTAAGGACTTAGCAAGGCAGTATAATAAGTCTATTATTATATTCATTAACATTATTTGGTGCGCGACACCTAATAACAACTTGCAAAATCACACCGATTAAAGCAAAAATCGGTGAAAATATAGTGTGCTAAAATTAGCACGGCGGACTTTCTCAGTAGGTCGATAGATCTGGTTGTTCTAGTGTTAAAACAAACGAAACCACATCGGAAACTAAATTAAATTTGTTTTGTGTGCATTATTTTTGATGAAGACATTTTAGTACCTAGCCGACACTGTGGAGCGTTATAACTATGGTGTAATTATTAATTGAGAAAATTTCAGGGAGAACAGTACCAAGTAAGTCTTATGTAACACAATGTTAAAAGGTTGTGGTTGAATGCTTGATGATTGCGATCAAATTATACAATTTGTAATAAATAGAAATTAAGTTTTAGTCACGAGAGCTTTCACTCGGACATAGTCTTGGTAACAAAATTCCGTCAGAACTCAGAAAGTAGAGAACGACTTATTTAGAGCTGCTATCACATACATAATATATGGTTACCAACAAAACGATGATGATGATGATGGCGATAGATATTTTGATAATCATGTGGTTGTTCTTGTAGCAGCAGTCATGAGCCGCAGAAGACTAAATGATTTTAGAAAAATGACGATTCCAAAGGTTCGCTATTGCAAATAAGACATCTAAATGAGGATGATTGCTGTGAGACGATGTGTGGATCTTCTGTTGATTAGCATTTCTGTATCAATGGTGTTTGGTCAAAAACGTTTGAGTGCTTGCGTTGATACATAGAACCAAACATCTGAGGACATAATGATTTGGTTGACGCTGATGCAGGTTTTGTTGCTTGCGACGATGATTTTAATAATGATAGAGAGAATATGCTGAATATTAAAACATTTTCATTAAGCTGAACAAGAAATGGATTCCAAGGAATTGTCTCTAAGGCTGGGAATCCTCTTTTATAGCAATGGCCGCCAATATAGTGGAAAGAAGTTTCATATAAAACTATTCAGCGGAATTTGAGTGATTATATGAAAAAAGTAGAAAATTGTATATTTTCCAAAACGAGAAATACAGATTGTGTTTGTGATGTTGATAATATTGTTGTTGAAATTATAATATTGTTGAACCTAATCATAATATTCCAAATGCAACAGAGTTTAAAGACAAATTAAAGTACACCAATATAAATAACAAACCTCGGAGTAGGATTCAAAATAATAGATTTTATCAAACATACAAACGATAAACCAACACATGTCAATACCGATGGTGATAATTTTTAAAATCCTGGGCAAAATTTTGTTGATTAATTAGAATAATGAGTGCGACATAACATTATCTTGGACAATCTAACAAATTGTTTTTTTTTAACCTGAAAGACTATCTTTTGTGAAGTATCTTAACAAAGTAAACCAATGCATTTTATCATTGTTTCTCAAAAGAAAAGAAACATCAGAAGAATATAAAAAAAATATGTAATTTTAAAAAGGGTGTGGAACCTGTCTAGAAGATTAAAGAAATACCTAAATAACAAAATAAAAGAATTCGAAGGGATGATCTTTACAGATACCGATCTGGGCGCTAGCTAGATGATTCATTGAACCTCTTCTTTTTTTATTCATATAAAAGTAAAATGTGGAAAAAAACAAACATCAATTAGGAGGTAAAATATACCTAGTCAAATATTATACATTACCTGTATATAGTCCCGACCCTCATCTTCAATATTTTAACGGCTCAAAATAAAAAGTGGAACGATGAAGAATTGTTCTATATTGGATAGCATCATCGTTTGGGATGGTAGCCAAATGTACCTCGGGCACTGCAAATATCAAGTCATATCTAGATAGCAAGAAAGAGTGAAAAATCGGTAGTTCAATGCTATAAATATTTTCGTAGAAGCTAATAATTGGTATTGGCTCCCATAATCATGTTATATGTATATAAGAGCCTAAGTTTAGGGTAAAAAAAAATCCATGGACTGACACGTCCATGGAGTGGACGAGTTAGGGTCAACATCATCATTCGATAATATACAGATGTATAAGAAAAAGCGTTTGTCTGCTGCTAAAGTTTACATTGTAATCGTACATCTGTTTTTTTTTTTTTTTTTTTTTTTTTTTTTCAATGTAATAATAATATTGACAACCCCAGAACAATAATACCTGATTTCTCTGTTATTATTTTACATAACACTCATAAGCTCCGAATGACAATATAAAGTATATTATTTTCCTTCCTTATGTCATATACCTAAAATATGCATTGCACGAATCCTCTGGATGTTTTTATTTTAAATAATGAAACCTTTGAACCGATTATGGAAAAAAATAATGCCCTATATTTAAGTAATGTACACCAATATAGTTCTGTGAACGGTGGAGCTTACCCAGTTTAAATAAGTCCCCAAAACTTAATAGCTAATTCGAAGATCATAATAATTTTATTATCTACCAAGTTTCATCAAACTCGGGCAAATGATTGTTTCCTTGGTAAAAAAATGTTTGGTGTTATTTGTGTCTATTTGGTCTTCTAAGTTCAAAGCGTTTCTGTCAAGTGTTTCTTCTAAAATATACAAGTCCATGTACGAATTTGTCAGATTTTTTTAACGCTAACATAAAAAATATGTGCACAGTTCAGATAAAAATACCTTTAAAAAGACTATTGGCATAAACTTATCACCACAAGTTAAGCCAGGTTAATGATGTTTAATAAACCTGTATTCAAAATAAACTTGACTCATGGTGGTAACATCTAACATGGGAGACAGACATAAAAAATAAACAAAATTGTAAGAATTTATAATCAATCAAATCTCAAGTCGGTCCGACGTTCTGACAAATAACAAACGAGTCCACTGTTAACACTAGTATTTAAAAATAATTGGAATTCTAATATAGAAAATTCTTCGTGTGGGACTAAAATTTTCCAAATTATATATTATTTTTATTTTTGCAGAAGTTACTGCTAATCGTAACATCTACTGTCATGAGATGTTGTCAGTAAATGTACGGAATTTTCGGCATGAAATTCATTAACTAAAAACCTGTGTGGTTACCACTCGTATTTGAGAACAGGTAACGTTCATCTGGAAAGTCGTGATTACTTAATTTCGACTCAGTGAAAAGGTAATAAGTAATAATAAGGATGGGACTTAGCAAGAGATCCCTTGTCTTTCTATCCTAGGCTCACATTAAAGTTCCAAAGATCACCCTCCTTTTTAGCGTTATTGATGTTTAAGAATCGAAATTTTGCTAATGCGATATACGTAAATTGTCGTTTTCAGGCGGCTTGCTGCGCTATAGTCCTCAGCTAATAAATAATTTGACTTAAATTATAAATGTAATTTATTAATTATTTTAATTTGATTGCGATTATTACCAACAAACTTCGGTGAATTTTCCAATAACTGATGAAGGATGTTAAAAAAACATTCTTCATCAGTTATTGGAATCTTTGCAGGGAATTCTATGATCTTAACAACGCTTCATTGCCACTTTAACCTGGATCCCTGATATATTTTCTGTTCCCTGTCTTCAAAAATGACTCCGGGAGATAAATTCAGCTCCGCTTGAGAGATATCTCTCAAGCGGAGGAATATTTTAAAGACTTTGGCAAATCCTAGTTTGTGGAAGGCTAGAATTTCAGATTCACTATATTCCTCTTATTAGTTAAAGTCCAACTTTCGGTAGAATAAACTTTTTTCCGTTTATTAAAACAAATGTTTTTGGAAACTTTTTATTTCCTATTATTGATGCTTATTTCTTAAAAGTTGTTTTTTATTTTGAATGCTGGATCCGCTAGAACAATTTTCTATTTTAAATTATTTATTTTAGATGTATTATTTAAGTTACTTATGCTTCTGGGAAATTAAAGCGTAGGACTTAGTGAAACGGTCTTTCTGTGTGATGAATGTATTCAAATTATCAGATTGTTTTTTAAAAAATCTTAAATTAAAGAATACGGTTCAAGTTGTAAAAATTGAGAAAAAACTTTTGTAAAAAAACATGATATCAATACAGCAACAATACATCGAATAATCGGGAACACAAAACTCAATACAAAAACCGTTTGTCATAGAGTGGCTGGAGGTGTTAGGAAGAGTAGTACCTATTTTTGGAGGTTGTGTACCCATTGCAGTTATGTATCTATAAACATTTTGATAAGGATCATAATATTGATTCCTAGATTATTTATTTTTCAATGCATTTTTAGCATATCATATTTCTCATAGATTTACTTTCTCTGAACTAACATGCTCTGGAAACATTGAAGGAATTTATTTGTGTTAAAGCTATTGCCTCGTCACATGTGTTCCCCCATATTATTAGATTATTACTCTAGTCTTCGCTTGGAGTTGAACCAACAGCTTCCTGGTTACGTTTCCGTCACTCTTACCATTTGAAGCTGTTTCTGTTACCTTTGTTCACCCTGTATGTAATTATATATATATTTTTTTGTTACCTATGTAATTATTCTTCTGGATATGAGATCCAAATCGTTCTGCATGTATTTTACAATTTGAATTATATACTTCACAACAAATGTATAAAACAAACAATCTGTGTAATCACATTGGAAGAAAATAAAAAGGCAAAATAAACATACATAATATACAGGGAGGTTTGTAATAAAATTACATTAAACAATAAAAAACGGATAACAGAAAAATATGTGATGTTAGAAAAGTTTAAAGAATTTACAAGTTTTCTTTTTGAGTATATTTATTACGGAATATCCTGGAAGAAAAGTGGCCACTCATATTGATGTACTTCAGTATCTCCAGAATAAATGAAAAAAACGAAATAATATGAATGTTGGTATTAGTGTGAAATATTCAATGGATAATATGTAATAATAAATCAGCAATAAGGGTTAATGAACACGCAACTCCCAAAATGAGTAGGTAAAATTTACTATGGCCGGGTTTATCTTAGTCAAACGCTCGAGTTTTAAATCTTGTTTACAAAAAATAATCACCGAACCAGCACACCACAGAGTTTGAGAATCAGATAAAATCAGTCCCTGTCATAATTTTGACGGTAAATAGTTCTTTTCAGAAGTTGATAGAGGGGAGCGATAGGGGTGCCCCCCCGACCTAAGAAACTTGAAGTCGAAACATTTTTCCCGATTTGGTGTTTTTAAATACTACTTACTTCTATGTCAATCCCGCTCCTGGTTCTTTTTAAACACATACCTGCCTTGGTAGCTCAGTGGTCAAGCGCTCGCCTGGTAATCAGGAGGTCGCGGGTTCGAAACCCAGCCAAGGTAGGATTTTATCCTCTCAATTAATTGAGAATTTGACCACAATAATAGTACAAGCTTACTGCTGGGGTAAAGGGACTCGTTAGTCTCATTCGAGCAGTATAAATAAGCAGTATTATTATATCTCATAAACCGAAAATGTATAGAAAGTATGTGAAAAGCGTCCCAAATATTTTATGAGTTGAATAAGATAACGTGGTTCGTACCCCCCGGTATTTAACGGGCATATTCCGACGTTAACACAAATACCATTCGTTATAATGTTGGTATTATTTAACCAGGACAAATTATGGCTTTGCTTGACATACAGAAACATAAAAAAAATGCCCATAAGATAAAAACCATTTTGAATTTTTTTCAAGAATATTTTAAGAATATTACTAAATTAAATGCATCTATGAAGATACACCCTGTCTAAATTAGTAATGTAAAATGACCAGCTGGTTATAAGATAATATAATAAGTACACATTTCAATGTTTCGTATTTAATTTATTTTTTTAAAGTTAAATACTGTGAAGAGTTAATTAAATGGTATCTTTTGATTTTTAATCCGGGCCTAGAAGCAAAATTCTAACTACCTAATTATACCTAGTATTAGAAATATTTGTTTAAATATCATCTCAAAATCTATCTACCTATATCTTAAAATATCCTCAGATAAATCGGCAAAACATTCATTTGTGTGTTTTACATATGTAAAACGATGTTTCCTTCATTGGTAAGATGTCTATACTATCTAGACGTCCGCGTCCCTCTGAACAAATGTTTGGACTTATACCCTGTAATTATTTTTTTGTTTTGTTTATTTTTTAAATTGTCTATTGGTGGGGCGGGATAGTTGTCTGCCCGTTGATTACCTCCTAGAAAGATGGATTTTTTTTAAACTAGCCAGTCCAATATGACAAGAATAACTGAAAAGAAAAACTAAAGACGATCTATTGAACAATTCTGATTACCAGAGGAAGAAAAAACACTCACCTCACCATCACTAATATGACGTTCATCCTTTGATAAAATTTTCGTAGATTGTCAGACTTTGGAAAGAAGCTCCAATAATATTACAATTTTTCTCCCCCCGGCCGTTATTTATAATGCATAATTCTTCTAATTCCGGTCACAAATTGGTTGCTATATCACTGCTAACAACTGCAGAGATCAGATATGACCGAACACGGAATATTTGGTCATTGGTCTACGCATGTGCATACGTGTTTAGATACATTTATTTTTTGAAATGACAGGTCCGATTTGGAAGGCAAGCTGAGCCTAGCCTTATAATGAATCCATATTCATTTTCTTGAATAAATTTCGTCTACAATGGTGAAATATTTGGGGAGAAAATATTTTAAAATTAGTTTAGATCAGTATAGATTTATTCTACTGACATTCACACCTATTTTGCTCAGGATCACCATTGTAGACTATTTCATTTTGATAGTGGATTAAATACGAGTAATAAAGTCAATATTAAGCTTCGTTCCATTGGTTGGTTTGGAAGCCAAACGTTCCTAATTAGAATATAAGAATCATTTTTGATTGGCTTTTGCAGATGATTCTAACTTCACTGTTGTGGTAATGAGAGAGCTCTTAATCTTTTTCAAGTGATCTTATTACATCTTCAATTCAAGCTCATCATGGCTCTGACTAGGCCAGATGATACTATGTTTCTCTTCAATGATTTCAGTCATTGCTCCTGTGTGTTAGTTTGTGAGCGTTGCGGTGTCTGAAATAAAATAATTACAAAGGTTTAAAATCTTTCCTGTTTTATTTCTAAACAAAATTTTCAAATTTCATTATGTTTATTCCTGCATTCTCAGCAGTGATTATATTGTCCAGTGCCTAATGCTTGAGCCATACAAATTTTGTTTTAGTTTGTTGTGATTTTTTTTTGTTAAGGGGTGAAAGTTTAAATGCTCGTACATTTTCCATATGATTTTATACGCATATTGCGTTAACACCTCTCATCCTCTCAACCCCTTTTCAAAAAAATAGCTTAAAGTTTATTCATGCGGATGCAAATCTGAACGCAGTGTGTGTATGTTCGAACAGATAAATGTAAAATATATCTATATTCTATTTTAACAAGCTTTTCCAGACTGTTTTATATATGGAAGGCTTTTATTGTAAGGGAAAGTATATGTCCCCTTCTATTTTTATTCGAACGTTTTCTTTTTCTATGCTCTAACGCTCCAACACTTTTTGTTGTTGAAAAACCGCAAGTTAACATTCTGGAAGTAAAATGTCAGCAAATAAAAATATTCTCCGCCAGCGAGAAAGGTTTTAACACTAATAATAATCTATACCTATGCATTGCATTCCATTTCAATTTAGTTTGTATAATGTATAGGGTGCTACAAAAGTAACGCCAAAATAAAAAATTGTCTCAAATGGACTTCATTTTTTGAAAAAGGGTACAATTAGCATATCATTGTCTTCAGGAGTCTTTGGGGTTTATGAGAGAAAAACAATATCGGGCATATGATCCCCTCTGCTAGCCCTACACGCAGTTGCCCGATCCTTGAAATTTAACATTTCCTTCATTTCGACCACTGCGTGGGCGCCCAGGCTTTTTGGCTACTAATGCTGAACCGGTTTCTTCAAATATTTTAATTAATCTGCTGAAGTCGATTCATTTGGTGCTTCATGACGTCCAAGAATCGTACTGAGTTTCCGCACAGTCACCGCGAAACATTATTAAAATTCTCTGTTCTGGGTTGTATTTTTCCATGTCTATATTACACTAACACAAACCTGGAACAGAAAAAAAACGCATAGAAACCAAACCGCAAAGACTTTTGACAACAAACGATACAAAAAAGGGTTGCCAACCAAATTTTAAAAAAAAAATGTGGGATGCTTATTTCCGGTGTTATTTTTGGAGCACCCTTTATTATTTTATAGCTTTCATTCCAGAATGAGTAGAATATATTCTCTAATAGAGGGATCACAAGCTGCTTTCGTCAATTTTTAGCAGCTAAATTTACTTTCAAAACAGACAAACATAAGTTTAAACAAAATGAATGAATTAGACAATATCGATTCGGAATAATTATAAACGTGAAGAGCTTTTAATAGTACTCAGGCTGTCATCGTCAGGCCAAAGTTGACTCGGTGTTCAGAGTTTCAACTCTGAACACCGTAATAAATTGAAAATAGCTGTAATTAAAAAGTAGGTTACAGATTGGAACTGATTTAGAACGTCGTCCATTTTTTGTATCATTGTTTTCGTTCATATTTGAGTACATATTCAATGTCAAACCGAAACCGACGGTGAAAAGACGGCCTAAAATGTTCATAGTGTGTGACTGAAATTATTGAGATTACTTTAAAAAGATCCTCAATTGTAAGACAGTTATTTTCAAATATAACAAAATGAATTGCCAAGAATATTTCTGTTTTTACTCAAACCTCAAACAAAGCTAAAAGAACGCACCAACACTAAATTCCGTCATTATCTTGTATAATTGCCAAGAACATTATTCCGTTTTTACTCAAACCCCAAACAAAACTAAAACCACGCACCAGCACTGAATTCCGTCATTTTCTTGTATAATTGACAAGAACATTTCTGTTTTCACTCAAACCTCAAACAAAGCTAAAACCACGCACCAACACTGAATTTTGTCATTTTCTTGTATAATTGACAAGAACATTTCTATTTTCACTCAAACCTCAAACAAAGCTAAAACCACGCACCAACACTGAATTTCGTCATTTTCTTGTATAATTGACAAGAACATTTCTGTTTTCACTCAAACCTCAAACAAAGCTAAAACCACGCACCAACACTGAATTTCGTCATTTTCTTGTATAATTGACAAGAACATTTCTGTTTTCACTCAAACCTCAAACAAAGCTAAAACCACGCACCAACACTGAATTTCGTCATTTTCTTGTATAATTGACAAGAACATTTCTGTTTTCACTCAAACCTCAAACAAAGCTAAAACCACGCACCAACACTGAATTTCGTCATTTTCTTGTATAATTGACAAGAACATTTCTGTTTTCACTCAAACCTCAAACAAAGCTAAAACCACGCACCAACACTGAATTTCGTCATTTTCTTGTATAATTGACAAGAACATTTCTGTTTTCACTCAAACCTCAAACAAAGCTAAAACCACGCACCAACACTGAATTTCGTCATTTTCTTGTATAATTGACAAGAACATTTCTGTTTTCACTCAAACCTCAAACAAAGCTAAAACCACGCACCAACACTGAATTTCGTCATTTTCTTGTATAATTGACAAGAACATTTCTGTTTTCACTCAAACCTCAAACAAAGCTAAAACCACGCACCAACACTGAATTTCGTCATTTTCTTGTATAATTGACAAGAACATTTCTGTTTTCACTCAAACCTCAAACAAAGCTAAAACCACGCACCAACACTGAATTTCGTCATTTTCTTGTATAATTGACAAGAACATTTCTGTTTTCACTCAAACCTCAAACAAAGCTAAAACCACGCACCAACACTGAATTTCGTCATTTTCTTGTATAATTGACAA
>CM022885.1:32564802-32621766 GCA_012654025.1 Pachypsylla venusta | reverse complement strand
AAGGATTGTGAACAACAAAAAGAGAAGGAAATAGAAACAGAAGAGAGAAATGACAAGAAGAAGAGGCGGAAATGGAAACAGAAGAGAGAAATGACAAGGACTGTGGACAAGAAGGAGAGAAGGAAATGGAAACAGAAGAGAGCGAGGACAGATATTGTGAACAAGAGAAAAAAAGGAAATAGAAACAGAAGAGGACCAGGATGAGGATTTTGAACAAGATGAAGAGAAGGGAATGGAAACAGTAGATACCAAGAACAAGGATTGTGGACAAGAAGAAGACAAGGAAATGGAAACAGAAGAGAGCAAGGACAAGGATTGAGGACCAGAGGGTGAGAAGGCAATGGAAAAAGAAGATAGCGAGAACAATGGTTGTAGACAAGAAGATAAGGAAAAAGAAACAGAATAGAGCAAGGTCAAGGATTGTGGAAAAGAAGAAGACAAGGAAAAGGAAACAGAAGAGCGCAAGGACAAGGATTGAGGACCAGAGGGTGAGAAGGCAATGGAAAAAGAAGATAGCGAGAACAATGGTTGTAGACAAGAAGATAAGGAAAAAGAAACAGAATAGAGCAAGGTCAAGTATTGTGGAAAAGAAGAAGACAAGGAAATAGAAACAGAAGAGAACAAGGACAAGGATTGTGGAAAAGAAGAAGAGCAGCAAATGGGAAGAGAAGAGAGCAAGGGCAAGGATTGTGGAGAAGAAGAAGAGAAGCAAATGGAAACAGAAGAGAGCAAGGACAAGGATTGTGGACCAGAGAGTGAGAAGGCAATGAAAAAAGAAGATAGCAGGAACAAGGGTTATAGATGAGAAGTTAAGGAAAAGGAAACAGAAAGGAGCAAAGTCAAGGATTGTGGACAAGAAGAAGAGAAGCAAATGGAAACAGAAGAGAGCAAGGACAAGGAGTGTGGACGAGAAGGAGAGAAGCAAATGGAAACAGAAGAGAGAAAGGACAAGGATTGTGGAAAAGAGGAAGACAAGGAAATAGAAACAGAAGAGAAGCAAATGAAAACAGAAGAGAGCAAGGACAAGGATTGTGGAAAAGAAGAAGACAAGGAAATATGTATGGAAAGTACAACTATATTATAGTTTAATTTAGAAATGGTATTTAGGATGTTTGTAGTCATTATGAAATATAAATTTCTAAATCCTATTTTCGCTTGATAGGCAGATAAGTTTAATTTAGAAATGGTATTTAGGATGTTTGTAGTCATTATGAAATATAAATTTCAACTTGAGAATGTCGTAACAGACGAAAGCGCTCGTGACTCGCCTTATTATTTGTAGTTGATACACAAAATTAAGAAATTTATATATTATAGTTCCTATATACTAATACTAATGAGACATTTAGTTTAGTTAACGGAAGTCTACAGTCCAATTCAATAAGTATCACCGTCCTCCAGGTTTTTCACTTATAAATAAAAAACTTTTAAACAAATTAAAACAAAACACTTACCAAAAACACTATTTATAATTATTTATGAAGAAACTAGCTTCGAATCATTCGATTCATCATCAGTCTAGTCGAGTCCATGGATGGAAGTTGACTATTATGATGGAAGTTGATTGAACTTCCATCCTTCGACTCGACTAGACTGATGATAAATCGAATGATTCGAAACTAGTTTCCTCATAAATAATTATAAATAGTGTTTTTAGTAAGTGTTTTATTTTAATTTGTTTTAAAGTTATAATTTTTAACACTTATAATTACATGTTTTTTACAATTTAAACTTATAAATGATTTGGAGTTATTATTCAAAAATATATAATGTGAGGGCCGGCTAAAAAAAACATCCTGTGGCTGTGGCCCCTGCTTAGCACTCTCCTTGTTTTTTTCAATAGGCATATTATTACCTATTATTATCATTTAACTTTATGAGACTGAAGAGAAAATTGATTTTATTTTATCATTTTTTTATTATTATTATTATTCCATACGACAGAAGAAACTGTTTTCACGTCTCATTAATTCCGATTAATTATTTTGTTTCATTTTGTTACCATTTTTTTAATAAAGACATTGCAAATTCAATGAGGATTTATCATAACTTATTGTTTTCCTTTAGTTAATTGTTCATTTTTATAATTTCACTAATCTGTGTAAGAACAAAATGAAAACTTTGGCAATTTATTTGTTCTTCTGAGATAAAATCATTTAAAATTGATGCTATGCATTTTCTTCGTTTTGGTGGAATACGGATCTATTTGGAAGGAATTAGCAGAAAAATGAGAAGAGTAAAGATACAAAATACAACTTTTTGATGGAATTTTGTGAAAATTACTTTTAATTTTGAGCAGTAAGGGTACAAGTAAAAAACTGTACAGGAACATCTCAAACAAATTGGAACAAATGGGTGCAATACAGAGCTTCATTAAAATATCTCTTTACTCCACTATCAAGAAAAATTCCCCAAAGAGATATCTAGGTAAGACCTATTTTCAGGTCCTATTTGGAGCAACTGGACCAAGTACTTCTGATAAACAATATATATAAAAAATGTCGGCAAGTATGTTAGATTTATTTTGGTCTTGAAACTATTTTTCTAGCTCTTACCATGACAAAGATACTTACAAAATGATGAATAAAAAAACGTTTTTTCGCTCTCCTGAAAAATTTACTTTTTCCGAGATATCACCCTTCGGTTCTAGGGTAGCGATTTCTGTTTTCACTCAAACCTCAAACAAAGCTAAAACCACGCACCAACACTGAATTTCGTCATTTTCTTGTATAATTGAACATTTCTATTTTCACTCAAACCTCAAACAAAGCTAAAACCACGCACCAACACTGAATTTCGTCATTTTCTTGTATAATTGACAAGCACATTTCTGTTTTCACTCAAACCTCAAACAAAGCTAAAACCACGCACCAACACTGAATTTCGTCATTTTCTTCCGTTCAATGTAAGTCGTGATATTAAAATGAGGTCTACAACTACTTCCTTAAAACTTTATCCATACTAATATATAAATGCGAAAGTAACTCTGTCTGTCTGTATGTATGTATGTTACGCTTTCACGCTTAAACTACTGAACCGATTTTGATGAAATTTGGTATGGAGATAGACTAAACTTTAGGAAAGGACTAATTTTATCGCGAAAAAAAGGGGTTGAACTATAAACGGCCATGCCTATAAGGCGTCAAGCGAAGTGTGCGTATCCTGCTAGTATTCTATAAAATTGAAACATTAATATTTAGTGCGAAAAAACCAATGACAGGACCTCTCCCCCACTCTTCACACTTGTGTACAAGCATTTCTAATAAAGTCCGTACATTGTTTCCAGAGTATTCCTACAATCTCAAGTATATTCATGAATTGCAACAGTTTACGCCTTCAGTATCAGAAATTATTCAACCATTTCTTAATGTTTCATTATTTCGCTGCCCAAAAATGTTAGGTGGGTATTCTTAATGAATTATTGCAGATGAATTGATAGCTTCACCAGTTTTCAGTACTTGGTGAACAGTAAAACAGTTATATAATTAGGAGTGTTTCCGAGGATAAAATATTTAAAATAGGATACATAAAAACAATGTATCCATGAGTTTTATTTTTAGGCAACCGCTATTGAAGCGAGAATATGCCACGTAAAACTTTGGGCAGAGAAAGGAAAAAAATTGAACAACAAACCGGAAAAAATAGCAAAAAAGCACCTACTGGAAAAACGTTTAGTGAGCTTTTTATCTCTGTGAGGAAAAAATATCGTAGGCCATCCCAACTTTAGTTGCGCCGGCCAAAAAAAAATATGCAATCATACATAAATTATATTTATTTGCATTTTAATGATAAAAAATGGCCCTTCTCACCCCTTCGTTATAATTTAAAACGGATTTTTCACTGAAAGATGCCTCAAAACAGAACTATGAAGTTCATATAAATTTTTTTAAAAATCGAACTCTCATTGACCTCCATGTTCAAAGACTACTTCCCGGTCTGAAGTTTGAACCATAAAAACACAAAATGAAATCGAACCCTAAAACCACCTAGATACTGATTCGAAGACCGTTCCCCTGTACGAAGATTAGGGTTAGTCCGCCTCAGTTTGTAGGTTAAAGTGATAAACGATATTATTGCTGCCAGAGTTTATTCTTCTTATTTTCTAGCTACAAAGAGTTTATTCCTTCTGTTTTCTAACCTCTCGTCTGAGTTTATTCCTCCTGTTTTCTAGCTACTCGTCTGAGTTTATTCCTTCTGTTTTCTAGCTACTCGTCTCAGTTTATTCCTTGTGTTTTCTAGCTATTCGCCAGAGATTATTCTTCTTATTTTCTAGCTACTTTGCTGAGTTTATTCCTTCTGTTTTCTAGCTACTCGTCTCAGTTTATTCCTTCTGTTTTCTAGCTACTCGTCTGAGTTTATTCCTTGTGTTTTCTAGCTACTCGCCAGAGTTTATTCTTCTTATTTTCTAGCTACTTTGCTGAGTTTATTCCTTCTGTTTTCTAACTTCTCGCCTGAGTTTATTCCTCCTGTTTTCTAGCTACTCGTCTGAGTTTATTCCTTCTGTTTTCTAGCTACTCGTCTCAGTTTATTCCTTGTGTTTTCTAGCTACTCGCCAGAGATTATTCCTCTTATTTTCTAGCTACTTTGCTGAGTTTATTCCTCCTGTTTTCTAGCTACTCGTCTGAGTTTATTCCTTGTGTTTTCTAGCTACTCGCCAGAGTTTATTCTTCTTATTTTCTAGCTACTTTGCTGAGTTTACTCCTTCTGTTTTCTACCCTCTCGCCTGACTTTATTCCTCCAGTTTTCTAGCTACTCGTCTCAGTTTATTCCTTGTGTTTTCTAGCTACTCGCCAGAGATTATTCTTCTTATTTTCTAGCTACTTTGCTGAGTTTATTCCTTCTGTTTTCTAGCTACTCGTCTGAGTTTATTCCTTCTGTTTTCAAGCTACTTGCCTAATTTTATTCTTCACGTTCTAGCTACTCCTCAGTTTATTCCTCCTGTTTTCTAGTTACTCCTCTGAGCTTATTCTTTCTGTTTCTAGCTGCTCATCTGAGTTTATTCCTTCTGTTTCTAGCTGCTCATCTGAGTTTATTCCTTCTGTTTCTAGCTGCTCATCTAAGTTTATTCCTTCTGTTTCTAGCTGCTCGTCTGAGTTTATTCCTTCTGTTTCTAGTTTCTCGTCTCAGTTTATCCCTCCTATTTTCTAGCCACACTTTGTCATTTTGAAATTGAATCATTATCACTTTTTTCAAATGGTGACACAGCAGTTACAACTTCTTAATGATTGTTGAAGGGAAATGGAAGGAAAGCAGGAGGGCCGGAAGTCATAAATACAATTGTACTATTATTATATTTTTTACATCAAATATACCTAGCCTAATCTAAACTATTATTTTGCAATATAATAATTGTAGCCGCTAATATTTTATATTTTTTTCCTTTCCAAAATTACCCTTATGTATTTCAAATTAATTGACAACAAAGGCCCTCTGTATAGAATATTTAGCATGCTCCCTTTGTATGTTTCAGTCATTTTGCTTTCAATCAAAATTCAAAAGGTGGGAGATTACTTGGCCCTTAGTTTTTATAATAAGATTTAAGCCATTTTTAATAATAGAATATTTGATACCAATTTTTATTTTTGAAGAATTTTGAATTTGAATAGATATTTTCAATACAATTTTTGTTTGTGTCAAAATGTTTCTTTTTTAAGGGGGCGTTTTTGAACCCTAAATATCTCTTTATTGTATTAGTTTACATTCTTACTAGATTACTGTTACAATTTTTTTAAAACCAAAACTGTTAGTTCTAAATTATCCTGTTCGAAATAAGTATACGATTTCGTAGAATGTTGCAATGCCGTGTGTATTTACACTTTTTAACAGTTAGCTAAAAATTAGAGACGATGACACTTTTTAGGAAGGCAGATCACTAAGGCGCAAACTATTCAGGCTTCGAATGAAAACGACTAATCTATAATTATAAAATATGAACATAGATTACGTTTACAATGAACTTTATAGATTACCACCGTACCTGTTAATTCTAAGGCCGAGATCCCACTGAGCGTAACATTTCTTTTGTAAAACTTTAAAAAAACGTGCAAAGAGTTGTCTGTGGGTTTCGATCTCATTTGATTCACCAGGAACATCGGAACATGCAATGTTCCTTCAGATTCCTTAGAATCCAATGAGACCGAATCCCACAGACAGTCACAATACGTTTTAACGAAGCAAAGGATGATGAAGGTTGCTATGTGCTGCGAAACAAATATCCCTTAGTGAGATCCCAGCCGAACAAGAGATCCTTTCGAAGAAAAAACTGTCAAACTGTCTGCGCACGATTAGGGCTCCTCAAAACTGAAAGCGTTCAACGGTTAACAACAGAGTTTTGTGTTAGCTATGCCTTTTAAATACAACCCGTAAAATATTTACGTGGAAACTTACAAACCAGCTACCCACATTGACCCAGCCTGTAACATCTACGGCCATTCGAGACGGAGGTTTTACCCTCCATCCGCTGGAAACTTAAAAACCAGCCAACCGCATTGATCTAGCTTAGCTAGGGCCGGGAATAGCATCATGGGGGCGCAAACCTACGTGGTCTCCCACTAAGTAAAAACTTGTTACTTAACTTCAGTGTTCGAACGTATGCCACGTGCTATTCACGCTGGCTGACGTTGCGCGTCGTGTTCTCTTCCTTACTTAACCATGCCCGAAAAACTTATATTATGGAAATCAAATACAATATTTACGCCGCCTCTTCGGCAAAAAAAAAAAGGTTTCAAGTGTGGTGGGCTGTATGATGCAAAACTCTGTCCTTTCTTAATTTGTAGGATCCTTTAGTTAGTTCTCTTAGTAGGATCTCTAAGTAGATCCCTTAGTTAAGCCTCACGGATAACAGTTGCCAACGGTGAAATTTTCAAAAAAACATACAAAACAAGATAGTGCGAGTAAAGTGTAAAGATAAATAAAATCTTAGACAGAGGACAGGTAGCAAGGCTGACTTTTGACAATAGACTATAGGCTTTATCTAAACACATCCCTTATAAGGAATGTCTCTGACTCACATTAATTAAATTTCTAGCAGCTAGGCACTGCTAAACATTAGAAGAATGGGTACCTTTCTTTCTTTATTTAATAACATACAGCCCGACATAATTATGTAGAGCCTCCAATAATTTTATATATTTACGACTTGTTGTCAGTTGCTTTTTAAACTATCTTTTGTGATAAGTACCTTGGTAATGACTTTTACTCTCTCAAAGCGGATGGAGTTTTGTCATCTAGAAAAATAAAGGTGGTTTTATTTCCTGTAACCAGATATCATTGTTGACTTTGGCTGGAGTCAATGGCACGTTGAATACACCACTTCCCGTTACATTACTGATGTTAAGAACAGTCGAGCGAGGTTTTACTTGGTGGGTGACCACGCAGCTTCGCGTCCTCGTGATTCTGGGGCTATTGTTGCCCCAATCCAGTCTGGGTGAGGTTTGGACATTTTAAGAGAAATGGCCTTAGATGTTAAAGAGAAGTTGAGCAAATAAAAATGGTTCACTTGTTAAAAAAATAACGTTTTTTTTTTCTTCTTCTTATACATGACTTTGCTTTGCTTATTATATTGTTCACTGAGTACACACCTACCACCTACTTTTTTTATGACCCCGGTTATAAAGGTACCCGTCAATCTCTGGCCTATAAACTTTTAAGTTTATGACCCTGTATTTAAATACACATTTTACCGGAGAATGTGTTCAAAAATTTAATGACCTTCCCTTTGTGGAACAGAATATAAGAATAGTTTCGTGCAGAGATACTCTGGTGCTTTCCGGACATCTATCCACATTTTCGTTCTTCACATCTTTAGGGGAGAGTAGTGTTTCCCCCTGTTTGCCCTTCCGTATATGCTACTGAATAGGAATCCAAGAAGAATTTACATGACCAATTTAATACTAAATATAAGATGAAGTTTTGTGCTCATTTTATTTATGTCTCGCAACTACTCTGTACTATCATATTAAATAGTATATAGGTGCTCAGAAATATTTTTTAACAAAAAAATAATAAAGATTACAATAAGAACTGAAAATTATTATGATTTTAATTTTCCTACTTCACTAATTGATTATAATCATGGCAGAAGGCTGCACACTGATAACCTGCGTGAAGTTAACAAGAAATGAAATTACAATTCTTATTTAACCCGCCATCGCCATCAGTTACACTTCTAAATTGTTTTGTGATCTTCACGCTGGGAGATTCAATGATATCAATGTATCAAATATTATTTTATTTTTTTTGTGTTGTATTGTATTAAATTGTTGTTGTATTTTGTATTTTGTGTGTTGTATTTTATTAAATTGTTGTTGTTTTTTACATATTTCTACTACTCTTCAAGAGAAGTATCCGAACTTATTTTTAATTTTGAAAAGATGACAGATTTGAATCAGTCTCGCCTGCCGCTATCGTCAATTGCTATCGAAACCTTTTCGTAGTCTAATGTGCTTTCGTCAGTTTTGCTAGTAAAATGCGACAGCCAAGTGGTAAACATTCGAAATACGAGTATTCAGACAACTTTCGGTGACGATGTTGTGGCGCCGCCGTGTTAACGACAGTCACAGATTGGTGGAGAGTGGCCACGCTCTGGTTGGTCATCACATTCCGAAATGACCATGTCTTGCTTAGGGTTCAGAACCTTTTCCTCGGATTCAACAAGTCATACGACCTCTGAGACTTCGAACTGTTCCCAAAAGTTAAGAGGAACGAAATTTCAAACAAGAAAAGACCCATAGTATTTCTTATTGTCTGAAGATAAACTCCAATTCAAAAGCGGCTTTTTCAGAATGCTTCAAACAATGATGACAGCGCTGGGAATAGTGTAAGGAGTCCAAAGTATACTACTTTGAGGATAATTAATTATGTTCCCAACGCGCCAGGTATGTCATTTTTACCGTCTAAATATCGTATAATTTTTTAACAGTCCTCGAATGCAAATTAAAGAACTGAAAAAGACGAAAATACATAGGCTATATTTAATTACGAGCAAGAAATCCATGCCGGTAAGGAGCTTGGATCGCAAAATATTTATTCAAAAAATGACAGAAAAATAATGATGTCCCACTTGGTAATCCATTGCAATAAACGTTGACGGTAAAATCTTAATCCATCAAAAATGCCGAAATTAGTTTAGATTTAATATAACAAGACTACTGATCACGAATTGGCCCCTGAGTTAATGGCTGTTTAGTAGATGACGGAAAATTATTGAAAATTGAAGGCAATCTAAATAGATTTGACATTCCCAATATTACCTATTAAATAAATTAAATTTAAACAAAACACTTATCAAAAACACTATTTATTTTAATTTATGAAGAAACTAGTTTCAAATCATTCGATTCATTATCAGTCTAGTCGAGTCTAAAGATGGAAGTTGACATATCCTCGGCAACTTCCATCTTTAGACTCACCTGACTGATGATGAATCGAATGATTCGAAACTAGTTTCTTCATAAATTAAAATAAATAGTGTTTTAGGTAAGTGTTTTGTTTAAATTTAATTTATTTAATAGTTAACATTTTTTAACATTTATAATTAACATGACATTCCCAATAGTCAACAAAAGTAATAGTCAATAGTCAACAAAAGGGGGCCGAATTTATTTGTCATAGTTTTATAATAATAAATATGCTAAATATTTTATATTTTCATCAAAAAATATGCTGTTTTTTTTTTTTTTTTTTTTTTTTTTTTTTTTTTTTTTNTTTTTTTTTTTTTTTTTTTTTGCCAAGGTTCGATTAAATTTTTAATTTGATTGGGAAAATAAAATAATGACATCTCTGTCCATTCCGAATCAAAATAGAATAAAATTCTTACACCAGACAAAATGTGTAACAAATTCAACCCGACTACTCACGGGTTAATAAAGATAGGTAGTCAGTGGGGTATAAGCTTCATACAATAACACGTTTCACTATTGGTGACAGGTGGTTTTGAATCAATTCTATTGCTTTTTAACAAGGAAGGAAAGTAAGAAATAATTTGATCTTCACAAAAGAGATTTAAAATAAGCCGGTCATTAATCCATGGAGATTAAATTTTAGAGGAAAAAATTTAGGCATGAGCCAATTTAAATCTAATCGACCATCAAGTTGTTTTTATATGTATTTGTTATTATTCTGCAATTTCAGGTATAAAAACCAAGCCGACTTGATTGCTGAGGGATAATGAAATATCTCGTGTCATGAATACATCTCACTGTTCGTGCGCCAGGCTCATTCAGTGCCGGATTGAGCTTCCGCTAGGTCTTTGAAATCTTTTTTAGTGCGACGCCTTCGAATTTTCAGAATTAATTTAAATAAACTTGAATGTAAATTAAATAAACTTGAAATTTAACAAATTTGTTTGTTCAATCAATGATCTGAAGCTTGATCAGTATTTATTACTTGTCCTAAAAGATAGAGAACCCTAGCATTTAACATTTATGCGTTACCAACGGTTGTCCTTTGGAAGCGACTATGGGTGACTACAAGCTGACGCCGCGAGGACCGATTGATTCAAGTGAATGAAGTCTCGTTCACAACTATGCATATAATGGGAACACCTACGAAACCTTCTATATTCTAGTGAATAATACAACAAAGGCGTCCCCGTACTCCTCGTGACAGAGTGTGCATCACACTTGGCTTGCGTCAGGGAGGTACAGGGTTCGAAGCCTGGTCGGGTCGAAAATTTGAAATAGGTTTTTCGAATTTTCTTCTTGGTCTGGTTGTGTTTGGGGTTAACTCAGCCTCCTGAGGACAATTGGGTAGCTATGGTAATAGCGACAAGTAGTAGCATTATTAAGTATAGCTGATGTAATTGTTAAGTATAGCTTGGTGTATTATGGTGATTGTTAAAAAAATACCTTGTAATGCTATGATGCCCACAAAATTGTGATAGAAAAACACACATATATATATATATATACCTATATGGGGTAATATAACTTGCTCTTTCCCGAATTTTACAATTATCCTGCTCTTTGCTACGGCTTTTCACTAACAATCTATATTTTCTTTCAAATCATTACAACTTTTCAAAATAAATATGACGGTTCCAATAAATGAACCGCAATATCTTTTCAATTAAAAATATCATTTATAATTTGCACATCCATCCATTCATTTTCATATTTGATTTTAATAAAACATAAAATAATTGTTGAAAGCCACAAATTATTATGAATATACTAATATTATATATATATATAGATTCATTAGCGAGCCTCAAATTATCATAAAATGAATTTTATAAACGAAAAGGGAGATGAATAGGATTTTTATCATTCTTTGAATAGATCGCAAGCGTTTTGAATACGGAACCCCCAATTATAACTGGGTACTTCTTCAGTACTTGTTGGAGAAATTGAACACATTCGTGGATTCGTAACCAGGAGGCTGCTGTTTCGAATCTAACTCTATCGCTCATCTTCGACACAAGCTTGTTGAAGGGGAGGAAAAAAAAATGCCCCGTTCTTCGGATCTAGGCGAACGCTGAAGAACTTCTACTCTAACAATCGTCACCTACTAACTTAACTTCATAAAATACTAGCATCCTGGGATAGTCTGAGTTTTGTTCAAACTTCGTCACAAATTAATATTGCTGAACCGATATTGCCTAGAATCTATAATAATAAAACAAATTGATTAGCCAAACGGTAAGAAATATTGAAAATTTGATGAGAAAGGATCCCGCAATAAACAATTTAATTAAAAATAATTGTAGTTATAATACTATGTTTTCAAGTGTCTGTCATCAGGGATAATTATTAAATTTTTGGTTTCAATTTCTTTCTGTATGCAGATGATTTTGTTTGTCACTAAAATTGTACACAATCATTGCAGAACATATTGTTTATCAGAACAATTAACTTTTCACAAAACAATGTAACTAAATAACAATATATTCTCGTATTTGTCATTTACAATATATTTGTGAAAGTCCCATGGGATAGCGATCAAATTATTGGTATTGTAATATCGTATTGTAAAAATTCATTTTTTATAAATATATCCAATAGGGGAAAATATAATGACGATTTTTGGTCCCTTTTCCTCTTTCAATAGCAACTCGGACAAAAGTTTCTAGCAAAATGTTTCTAAGTGCACAGATTCGTTAGTCTGTAAAGGTAAGTGAGACTTAAAAGTACAATATTAATACTAATAGTGTCAAAGGAAATGTCAATAATTTCAGAGAAAAATATATCATCTTATTGACGTATTCATAACATTTCATAGAAATATGTTTCAAAATTCCAATATTAATTTCCTGACAGGATCAATATTATTGAAGTAATATTTTTCTTTTTTATAATTTTAACTGCGTGATATAGTATGGCTACATATAATTTAAAAAAAAAAGTATTTATTCAACTAATTGGGCGGAGCGAAGCGTAGCCTTATACTCCCTACAAACTGCAAACTTTTGTTACCCTACTCCTCCGAAACTACTCAACCGATTTTTACCAAATTTTTTTCTTCATATTCTGCATATACCCAAGGGTGCATATATCTATTTTCAGAATGATATCTTTAACCGTTTCCGATTTTTTTGCCGATTTTCCGATTTTTTACCAAATTCAGAGAGTCATGATCCGATACCTTAAGTTTTGTCGCGACAGCATATCAACTCATAACAAAAAAGTTTTAGGTTTCTTCTCAAAACTTAATTTAGGACATAATTTACTAAATTTTGACAAACCATTCCAGAGTTACAAGTTCGAATCCGGGATCGGGCAAAATAAAATTTAGGAAATACTAATTGTTTAGTCAAAACGTTGAAGGATATCGAATATATAAAACACCCAAGGGTGCATACATCTATTTCGGAACAATATCTTGAACCGTTTCCCATTTTCGGCCGATTATTTTGCGTTTTAAATAGGACCTACTACTCAACGGCATGATGCAATCAAGAAATTTGCGGTATTCTCAAAAAATCTTGTTTTAACGGAATAATGGAGCAATATGCTAAAGTTTATGTGGTGCCCGAAAATTCGAGGTGAAACGGATGGCTCCGCCCGTTTTTGTCCACGGACACACCTAGTAGGTATTAGGTATATAGATAGTGTATTACCAATGTTTCTATAATATTTATAGATAGTGTATTACCAATTTTTCTATAAGTTCTATTCAGTAGGGCATTGACAACTGATGGGTAAAACACAATAGTGAACTAAGTATATTCAGATAGACAAAAGCGACTCTAAGTCGCTGACAGTCAGGGTTAGGGCAGTCGTCCTTTGCAAGCGATTACAAGTTCATTCTATTGTCGCTTGAATAATTATCTATTTTTTAAAACTGTTATAAGCATAAAAATTGTTACGGTAAACTAGTATGACTTTATGTATTGCCAGCCCAAAATATGGCACGAGTCACATTGCCCTCTAAACATGAAGCCCTTGCACAAGGTTTTCCTGGCCTTGTTATCGCTCGTTTCGCGACAAGAATTAGATTATTAAAATTCTTATCTTTTGTTTTATTCTGTTGTGTGTGTGGAATAGTAAAGTGTTATGGTGTTGGAACAGCAATGATCTATTTTCCACTCTATTTGTTGGAAAAATACTAGTTTTTGCAACAAACAAACACTAGACAAAAGTCAACTAGTGTTCTTCTGTCAAGAGGTATCTAATTAGCAACCTGGGGCAAAAATAAAGAAGGGGATGAAGATTTTAAAAGATCAAACGATATCTTGAAATGCCTACAGAATATACTGAAAATGAGTAGGTTAAGTACAACCTACTCAAGTCATTGATAAAAAGAACGTAATTTCTTTTTCAATTGTTTTATCCAAACATACCTATACTCGTAAATATTAATTGAAAAATATTCTAAACTTGATGTAAAAAATTGGAATTTTCTTCTTCTTCTCAAATTTCTGCTTCATAACCTCCACCTTGTTTAAAAAAAAAAAAAAAAAAAAAAAAAAAACATTTTTCCAACCTTTGTATCTTTATTATTATTGCAGAAACACTGAACTTGATTCCTCATATATTGTTAAGGTTAAGAGCAAAAAGTATTCTCGATCTGTGAGATTCCAAGTAATATAGTTTCAGCAAAATATAATGAAGACAAGTAAGGAAGGAAACAACTAAAGCTAACAAAAAGTTTTTTCAAAACAAATAAAGTCATTAAAAAACTTATTGTTGTATTTCTTCGATTAGTTTCCAGCTCCATAAACAAGGTTTTGGTGGGAGGTTTCCTATTGAAACTCGGTTTGAAATAATAGTTTGTTGGCCACGTCCATTCAAACCATTTTCCTTAGTTGAAAGTCAACTTTTTTTATAAATAGCTCTAAAATAGTACCCTCCCACTCATTACACTTCCATTGGTAATTACGTATTGAGAAGGACAACATAGTAACCCCGAGAATGGCACTAATTTTTATTTTTAACACAACTTTTCAAAAATATACAGGTTTCAATTGAATTTTTTGTGCTTTTCATAGGAAGAATTTATAAAAGAAATCGTTTTTTTTTTTTTTTTTTGTAATCCAACGTAGCCTTTGTGGGTGATTGAAAGCGGCCAAATGATTGTTAATTTTTCGTCTAAATGCGAATTGTTTTAGGATTTTAGATGAGTCAAGATAACATATTAAATCCAACACAATTGTATGATTCCTAAATCTACAGAAGAGCCCAGTTCTGGGGAAAATGTTCTAAAAGTGGCTACGCACTGCTTACATTAAGAAAAACAAAAATTTTTACAGACTAAAATTCGAACAGATTGCTCATATACAGATAGGGGTTGATTTACAATAGCCATCCTAAGAGTGAGAGGCCCAGTCTTTTGAATAATAGGAAAAAAAAGTTTTATTTTGAAGTTCATTGATTGTGCTGATATGATTTTTCTTTGGACACAAATAATATGATCGTATTACTTGAAAGAAAAAAATTCTGATTATAATGTTGAACATTATTTTTAATTTGTATCCCACATAGAGTTTAAAGAACAATATTCAAGACCTATCTTATTTGTATTGAATGTCAACTGATAGAATCTTTGGCCATGAAAAATAAATAGATCTGAGATCCATTCTATTCTAAAAGATATCTTAAGAGATAAATAGGAAACAATGTAGCATTCGTCAAGTGTGGGTGAACAACAATATTAAGGAGCTCAAAAAAGAACTCATTATTGTAGCAGTAGGTATACTAGTGTATATTATATCTATATTACAGGGGTGGCCATAAGGTGGCTCGCGAGCCATATGCAGCCCGCGAGTTGATATTATGCGGCTCTTTGCTTTAACATCTCGAAATGAACACTTAGCTGAACTCGTGCACACTGCGCTCACCAGTTCAAACAGCAGACGGCCAAAACGAATACAAGAAAAAGTACATCTAAAAGTTTTGGGTATCTACGGAAGTATGATGCATGATTGCAATGTTGTTTTTGGTAAAAAAAAAAAAAAAAAAAAAAAAACGAGTGAGCAGGGTCATCCGACAGCGTTTTTGGTACATAGCCCGCGGATTTTGAAAACTCACCTTATTTTTTGAACAGACCTCATGAAACGATACAAGAATCTGTTTACAAGAAATTGACAACAGAAAAATAGACCCCAAATCTGACTGCTTAATGTTTGAACCAGAGTAGAAATTTTCAGTTCTCAGGCCATTTTTTTTTAGAAATTTCTGTATGAATAGAAAACAGAAAATTTCCCTGAGGAAGGAAAATGTGTTTCTTTTTAGTGATGCATCAAATTGATACATTATATTTATCATTCAAAAGTTCCTTTGAAATAAGATTTATTACTTACCGCCCTGGGCACAATTTTCTCTTTATATTTTGTAACTAGTTTTGATCAAAATTAAGGCCACAACATTACAATCAATACTCTAAATAAATGCTTGAATACTGCTGAAGTTTTCAATTTTTTCATCATACATATTTTATAATCTTGGCTAATAATTTACATGGGCCCCCAAAACCATGTCAACCGCTTGAAATTACGTCAGTAAAATGGGAAGCAAATAATAGTATTGTAGATTTGCTTTTTGAGTTATTTTACAACATCCTTGAGTAACTTCTTACCTCAAGTATTTCACAATGGAGGTGATAAGTAAGTTATATTTGAATTGATATAAATACGCCTTTGGATACACTTACCTTCTTAACACAAATTTTAATCACTAGAATGTTTACATTCTAATAGTAGTTCCTTTGTTGTAAGACCCAACGGCCTCTTCAAAATTTGTGTGGATATCACAGCATTACTGAGAGCCTCGTGTACCAATATTTCCTTCAATCTTCGAACACTTTTACCCTGCTAATGCCGCCACTGATCGCTACTTAAATTAAACAAGCTACTGAATCGCACACCGAAACCCAAAGCACTTTCCCGGCCCTGGTGGAAAAGGAAACTTGGGGACTAGGAGGACTGCCAAAAAAATAAAAAAAAACAATACATAACTCTTCCTAAAATGTGATATTAGATGCAGCGACAAACATCGTAGGGTTAATGAAAAGTATTTTCCTTTTGAGTAAGAAACCCTAGAAACGCAATTCCACAAAATCCATTGAATTCGAAGCACACAATCGTTCTTCTATATATGAATGCCAACTAAATTTTCTATCTCTTTAACCTCTCTTTGAAATTGTGAAAAAGGATATAAAAGAAGAAAAAAATCCTTGAGGGCCATTTAGCACTATCATTCATAAGAGGAGCTTACTTTTGGCTTATATTCATGAATATTATTTTTCCCTTACTTTTGCATTTCAAAGAAGATTTTTCACTGTTAACTAAGTTAATCTTTAAAAATTATTATGAAAAAAATTTTCAGATCTCATTTGAACAACAAAGAGTTGGTGTTCAAAACTTGGATTTGGCAATCTGAAATTCAATGAGAAATCTGAACTTCGTTTTGTAAAATGTACTGGTTCAATACATTGTATTGTATATATCCGTGAATAGTTACACAAGATGGAAAGACGGTTTACGGGCGATGATATTCATTGCTCTCTATTTTGTGGAATAACAATCAAAGCCATTAGGAGGACTGTAGCATGCCAATTTGAAAAGTAAAAACAATTTTCAAATAAGTGACATCCTCTGCTTGTCACAATATTTATCAGTATTTTCTGAAATCTAGAAAATGTTTTCTTCCAAAAAGCGACCCACTTAATAAAAGCGGAACATCTGACTCTGATTCCAAGAAACTCCTCATTCGAACTTTGAGAAGAACCACCATTAGGAGTTAGGAGCGGTATTTGAATGGCGCGGTGCAGGAAGAACCTTTTGAAGAGTGACTGTTCTGACGATGAAAAATGTAACTGTGATGTCATACAATCAGACAAGAACTTTATGAGCTTTGAGCGGCTCAGTGGATAATCTCATTAGAGCAAAATAAAAGATTTGTACGTGGCAATATTGGAAATTTCTTCTCTAAATTTTGGTCAAAAGTAATAAAACAGTAACTCTACGTTGTCAATTCACTGATCATTTATACATTTTTAACGAAAGAAACTGGATGAAGCAAACTGGGTTTATTTGATCTTGTTGGTTTTCTTTTGAATCACGACTTCAGGAGACCCTGTATATGTGTATATGCAAAAAAAAAAAAATGCATGGAATGCAACGTGAGTCTTTTTCGTGCAATTTTTTATATATTTGTATCAAATCAATAAATTATCTGATATGTTTCGGCTGATAAGTAAAATAATAAAATTAAAAAATAAAGAAGTATTGATTTTATTTGAAATATCAGCAGACTAAACCAAAAATAACGAAGAATAATAAACAACATCTTTTGCAAAATTTAATACCTACATACTTTGTTGTTTAGTTTGTCCTGTTTTTAATTCTAACTAATTGGAGAAAAATAAAATTCGAACTAACCATTTGAAAGCTATGAGTTTGCCACGAAAATATTTGTGCTTATGAGCATATCGGTCCAGCCATTTCCAACATATGAATGTGGCTTAACAAAATGCAATGGCGAATTTAAACTTTCGCCGCCCCTAGGCAATTTCGAAAATATTTGTGCTTATGAGCACATCGGTCCAGCCATTTCCAACATATGAATGTGGCTTAACAAAATGCAGTGGCGAATTTAAACTTTCGCCGCCCCTAGGCAATTTCGCCTCTATTTTGACAAGAAATGCGATGTTTGCTGCAGTATGAAAAATATTATTTGCCGCCCCAGACCGTGGCCTATGTTGCTTTTACGGTAAATCCGCCACTGACAAATTAAAAATCTATTATTCCCATTTATTGAAACTTCGTATGTTTATTTATTACGTTTGAAGAATTGACAGATTAGTTTTTGATCCACCCAGCCATCATTATTGGTATGATTCTGTATAACACATTCCATGAATTTTTGAATTTTATTTACAAGAAACTGTAAAATACAAGGCGGAGAAAATGAATTCCACAAATTCTCGTTAAACAGACGATTTGTTAACGTTCCACGGTATCTTTCGAAAGTTTAAATATTAATTTTTTTGGCCATATATGTGCAGTTCACAGACTTATAATAATATACTTCTCTAAGAGTATATGACAATATGTGTCGATCCACGGAGCTCAATTAATAAACATTTGCAATGTTTTTACATATTCCATTTCAGACTGTTCTTTTCTTCTTCTTCTACAACTTTTCCCGTTCAAACGGGGTCGGCGTTTCCCGTCAGTCTCTTCCAGTCATTTCTATTGTGTACTTCATTGCCTGATAGGTGTTTCTGTTGCAGATCCTCGTTAACACAATTTTCCCATTTCTTCTTTGGTCTACCTCTTCTTCTGGTTCCTTGAACTTCAATTCTTGCTGTTTTCTTACCCACATAATTTTCATCTCTTCTCTCTACATGACCATACCATTGTAACATTTTTTCTTGTAACTTCTTTGAAACCTCTGTTGTTTTTATCCCATTTCTAATATCGCAGTTTCTTATGCTGTCCATTTTTGTAACTCCACAACTCCACCTTAGCATTCTTATTTCAGCAACCTCCAATTTGTTTTCGTGTTTTTTCTTGATTGCCCATGTTTCTCCGCTGTAAGTCATCGCTGGCCACACCACAGATTTGAATACCTTGCCTTTTATCTTAAGATTAATTTTCCGGTCACACAATACAGACTATTCGAATGACAAAATAAGAAATAAGAATAATTTTCCTGCACGGATTTCAGAATTTTGGATGCTGATTCCTGTAACAGACACTGAGAACTGAGATGAAGAAGAACATTGAATGAATCATGAAACGTACACGAGCGTAGCCTAATTCAATTATAATGTGAATCTCTATTCTACATCGTATCTTCAGAAACACACTTTATATGTGGTTAATGGTGGAATGAAAATATAATATGTGTTTATCTTTTACCAATTTGTACCGTATACCCACTCCCTCCTATCAAAATAAGCCTTCAGCAGAATTACAACTCAACATGTTTCCTTGATGAATGGACATTGAAAAGTCAGATTATTATTTTCTCACTGTCTGTCAGCAAAAAAAAAAAAAAAAAAAAAAAAAAAAAAAAAAAAAAATCTAACAAAAGCTGTTCTCTCAAATAAATTACAATAAAGCAGAATTGAAATAGAAATGTTCTGAACTCTATTACTTTTGAATCAGAATAGGTTGGATTGTTTTCACATTTAAAAAGTAATTCGATGTTTTTGTAAGAAATAATTAAAAATTTATTTGGAATAAACCGCTAATATAAATTACAAAAATATCAACATTAAATTCTTCATTTGAATCATTTTACCCCAACTCAGCAATTACTTTGAGGTATAATTTCTGTAAAAGGTAACATTATTTTGATTTTCCTGAAAAACCATAAACAAAAGGAATAATCGTAACATTTATTGTTGTTTGTTGTTAAAGTTTTTAATTATTTTATTTAAATGTACATTTAATCTTGGGGGCTAAATTAATATGGGTTTGCATCAATAACACAAATATAAAGAAAATCAATAGTGGTAACATTGTATTGTTGTTTGTTGTTAAAGTTTTTAATTATTTTATTTAAATGTACATTTAATCTTGGGGGCTAAATTAATATGGGCTTGCATCAATAACACAAATATAAAGAAAATCAATAGTGGTAACATTCTATTGTTTTTTGTTGTTAAAGTTTTTAATTATTTTATTTAAATGTACATTTAATCTTAGGGGTTAAATTAATATGGGCTTGCATCAATAACACAAATATAAAGAAAATCAATAGTGGTAACATTGTATTGTTTTTTGTTGTTAAAGTTTTTAATTATTTTATTTAAATGTACATTTAATCTGGGAGGCTAAATTAATATGGGCTTGCATCAATAACACAAATATAAAGAAAATCAATAGTGGTAACATTGTATTGTTGTTTGTTGCTAAAGTTTTTAATATTGTATTTAAATGTACATTTAATCTTGGGATCTCATCAATAACACAAATATAAAGAAAATCAATAGTGGTAACATTGTATCGTTGTTTGTTTTTAAAGATTTTAATTATTTTATTTAAATGTACATTTAATTTTAGGGGCTAAATTAATATGGGCTTGCATCAATAACACAAATATGAAGAAAAGCAATAGTGGTAACACTGTATTGTTTTTTGTTGCTAAAGTTTTTAACATTGTATTTAAATGTACATTTAATCTTGGGGGCTGCATTAAAAGGGGCTCGCATCAATAACACAAATATAGAGAAAAGCAATAGTGGTAATATTGTATTGTTGTTTTGTAACTAAATGTTCATTTAATCTTGGGGGCTGCATTAAAATGGGCTCGCATCAATAATACAAATATAAAGAAAAGCAATAGTGTTAACATTGTATTGTTGTATATTGCTAAAGTTTTTAATTATTTTATTTAAATGTACATTTAATCTTGGGGGCTAAATTAAAATTGGCTCGCATCAATAACACAAATATAAAGACAAGCAATAGGGTAACATTGTACTGTTGTTTGTTGCTAAAGTTTTTAACATTGTATTTAAATGTACTTTTAATCTTGGGGCTAAATTAAAATGGGCTCGCATCAATAACACAAATATAAAGAAAAACAATAGTGGTAACATTGTATTGTTGTTTGTTGCTAAAGTTTTTAACATTAAATACAATGGGGGCTGCATTAAAATGGGCTCGCATCAATAACACAAATATAGATAAAAGCAATAATAGTACCATTGTATTGTTGTTTGTTGCTAAAGTTTTTAATATTGTATTTAAATGTACATTTAATCTTGGGGCTAAGTTAATATGGGCTCGCATCAATAACACAACTATAAAGAAAAGCAATAGTGGTAACATTGCATTGCTGTTTGTTGCTAAAGTTTTTATATTGCATTTAAATGTACATTTAATTTTGGGGGCTAAATTAATAAGGTCTCTCATCAATAACACAAATAACATATTATTGCAAATTAGCAGCTAATACATAACTCATTCATCTGGCAGCGTGGCAAGCAGCATATACGTTATTTCCACATATTGTGTGTCGTTTTACATCATCAGAGGAGGATTTGGTTCGTGAGAATGTCAGTCTTAAGTAACTTCTCAGAATATATTTTCACTTTGGAAGTTTGTATTAGATTGAAAGAAATTATCAAAAAGTAATAATAATTTACTGTAAAATGACATCCATCAATTAAAGGATTTTAAGGCAGATAAAATACTATATCTTCACTTGACTGTAAAAATTTTAAAATTAAATAGATGTTGGTCGAAGACCAACCTAGCTCCGATGATGTGCTCAGGAGAGCACGAAACTAGTCAGCTGTAACATCTATTTAATTTTAAAATTTTTACAGTCAAGTGAAGATATAGTATTTTATCTGCCTTAATATGGTTTTACTTGACATAGTATCCCAATTTAACCAAATTAAAGGATTAGCAACAAGGAAAAAATGCGAAGAGATAGTTCCTATATTTTCATTTTAGGCTATAAATAAGATTGTGCGAATTATGTAAATATTGGCCATGAGGAACTAGAAATAAACCGACTATGTTTTTCGTTGATATGATAAAGACACGAAATTTGTAGATTTAAGCATATTTAGAATCTGCAGTAGTTTAAGAACTGAAAATGCGTTATTTGTAGATATCAATGAGCAATTTGTTCTTGTGTGTGTGTCTTCGATCAGTCTATCTGTGCTGTAGTATATATCTCGTGTTGGGGAACAATATTTTTTATCGTCGGAATGAAAACATACCTCTGAATTTTTCAAAAATTCAGATCTCAACCTAGTAGTAAAATCTAAAAATATCTCCTATTAGAAATAAAGAGTTCAAAGAGATAAATGAATTCATTTCTTTTTTAATAAAAGTTAGGCAAAGGTAGGTATAATAAAATTTTGCATTTGTTCTCTTATGAAGTGACATCGTCCAACATAATTCACTGTTTCTGGGGTCGTTTAAACAAATGGAATGTAAAAGTAGACAAAATGTATGTTTTATTCCAAAACATTACCTTTTTGATAATTTCTTTCTGCTTCTTAAAATAATAACACTTTATTTTATTCAAAAATAAAATAACAATTTCATTGAAACTGAAAAGAATACCTTCATATACCTTTGAATACATTCTTACAGTGTCGGCTCACACTCAAAACAATTGGGAGTCCAATAGCAAAAGTGTTCATTGTTCTCCTGAAGTAAGTCGAAAATCAGGCCCGTATCTAGGACAAGGATTTAAGGGGTCCCCCCCCGATTGTTTTGAAAAGGTTTGGATTTTTCCTATGGTGAAACTCCCTTTACNTACCTGTCCCCCCCCGAAATAAAATCCGGGATACGGACCTGGCGAAAATGGTTCCGTGGCACAAGTTTTTTAAAATAAAATGGTGTAGGTATCATTGTTGATTTCTTAAATTTTAAGACAAATAAAGAATTGAAAAAATTGACAGCAGATCAATTAATACCGATTAGCGATACTATTTCAGTTCGATAGCATGTTTTCATTCATCCCTGAATCATGAAATATTTCGAAATAAAACTCAAAACAAAATGTAGTCTGTGGCTTATTTAATTTGTGTAGAATTCGTATTCTTTTTCTACAATAAAAATCACTTGATGTTTGATATAATTGTCTAAATTAGCTTATCACGTTTTTTTTTTTTTTTTTGTAATCTAACCTAATACTATTCCTAACACGTCCATAAATCACCCTTAAAACTTCTATATTGTGTCATATGATCCATAAATTTCTTTTTTCCTTATATCAGACAGCAAAAATCAGTTCAAAAACAGAAAGTTTATGCTAAAGAGACTCATCCCTTTTAGTACTGTCAATAATTTTAAGATATATCAAAAATATATTTATATAAATTTTTCAATATTCTTACAATTACATATATTATTGGAGGCTAATAATTGACATGTGCCCCAAGAACCATATCAATAACTGCTATATAATTGAATCAGTAGCACAAATAAAATAATTTAACAGAGTTATTTTCTGTAAATCAGCTCCAGGTGGAATCCATTCGTGAGGATGTCACCCTCAAGTAACTTTCACAATACCAAGCATGATTCCTATTTGGATTACAAGAAATTACGCCTTCAATGTGTGAATTCATAATATCATAAATACACGAAAAGAGTAAATATTATTCGTGTAGTATACATCTATACATTTCCTCGTTTTCCTTTATTTTCAATGAAGCATTGTTTATGAGAGCCGCGCCTGATAGCAGAATATTGGGATATATAATTTGAGTAAATTACTCAGGTAAATGTTTTACTTACAAAGTTAACGACCAGATTGATTTTATCATCAAGACCAGATGCCAAAAATGTTATTTTCATTGCCTTTAAGTTGTAGGAGGTGGATTTCAATAAAAAACTTTTTGAGAGCTATTGAGTTGTGCAGTGATACTCAACATGTGGCAACAACGACACTGGTTATCACACTGCCGGATGTATTAGAATACAACAATAAGTAGGCTGATGATTGACGAGGGCCTTTATCTCCAAAATAACTATCCTAGAAGAAAAAGCTCTATAATTCAAAATGTACAGGATACTCCACTTGCGGGCGACAAAGAAATGTAACCACCGAGGGGAGCTTCATCAGAGGAAGGTCCTAAGCCCTTGAGAATGCTGAAGGTTCGGTGTTAGGAAGGGCATCCAGCCTTCAAAAATCTCTGCTTCAAACCAAAGATGAATCAGCAAATTGCAGTTGCTAGTGAGAAGCAAGCGTGAAATACCGTGTCAGGAAAAGGTAAAGCCAAAAAGACTAGCCACTAAACAGAAGGTTGTAGAATTAAGGAAGGCAACGCCGACCCAAATTAGAATTGGGAGCAGGTGAAGTTAAAGAAGAAGTAGATTATTCCATTATGAGTACTACCTTTAGCCTTTAGCAAAATTGATTTTAAACCTACTGTTCCATCGATGTTTATTTACGATTCTTATTTTTATTTTCAAATACAAATGAGTAAAAACATGGATTCTTGTTCACCCTGTATATTTATTGCCGGATCCTGTCTAGTAACTCTGGAAAGGCTGGTTATAATTTAGTAAATTACATCCTAAAGAGAGAACCAAACGGCCAACTAAGACTTTCTTCCTGCCTTGGTTGCATAATTGTTAGGCGCTGGGTTCAAACCCCAGTAAAGGCACGATTTTTCCCTCATTCATTTGAGTAATTGACCACATAAAAATAGAGCTCTGAGGGTTTGGTGATAGGAAATGCCTTTGGTATAACCTAGTGGTAATCTTCCACTCAAGAGTCAATTTTGGTTTATTGGTTTATTATTTTCAATAATGAACCTTTGGAATCGTCACAATTTGTTTTCTATGCTATCGCTACCGAAATTAATATATTGAAGTGACTTGCCGAATTTGGTTAATAATTTGGGCCGTAATTCTAAAACGGTTTGAAATTTTTCGGTCCTAGATCAGAATTTGGAAGGGGTCCCATCAGTTTTTCGCTATCGGCAACTGTTTGTTCTGTGGTGCTTTCTGTATTACTTTACGCAATCAGCTGAGATTGAATTGGCTTTACACGTCACCTTCAATTATATTTCTCAATCTGAAATTTAATCTCTACCTCTTACGAAGGTAAGTCATAATTGCAACCATTCATCAATAGGTGGCAACATGATGTTCGATTTCAGCCAGATGTATTAGCCCCGCAGCTCTAAAATAATAAGTTGTTAAGAACAAAATTAATCTGTTGAAATTTTATGAATAGATTTAATGTAAACAGCTCGAAGTGTTTTTTTTAGTTTGGAAAAAGACAGTGAATGCACAGAATTCCACATATAAGGATCTTACACACATAGATTTTCATGGGAGGTATCGGGTACAAATCCTAGAAAGCTCAAACATCTGCTATTTTCCTTCTTTCGATTTTTTTCGAGGGTCTAGTTATCTTTGACGACATCTCAACCTTCTATTGGCAATATGGCAATGAATTAGATAAGGATGAAGCGAAAAGTGGTAGCATTATGAAGTTATTGTTGTGTAGCTTATATAGGAATGATTTTAAAAATATCTTCTAATGCTATGATACCCAATAAATTGTAACTATTAAACAAAGATTTGTGGATTTGTAATTTCAAACCTATATAGATCAGAATTCAACTAATGAAGTTTACCTCCTCTATTTTTCTTTTTTGCTTTTTGGTTCCAAAATAGATTTTGATGAAATTTGGTATGGACATTCAGCACGTTCATAGAATTGACGTATTGAGGCCCTATTGAGACAACCAGGCCCCACGATGGCCATTTTGAGTGAGGTCTACAGATGATAGAACTACTAGTATTTGAATATCTCTGTATCTCTCCTATGTATTCCTTATTTCTTTATAACTAAAAAGAGGAAAACAAACGGAGATCTCAAATTTCAAAATGAATAGGACGAATATTCTTAGTTGTGTAATAATAAAGTGGCTCATAATTAATTATTCGCAGCAAAAATTATGTTCATATCATTATCTTTGATGCTGGTTTTACAAAAAATGTCATTTTTATTCTTGAGATAATAAATATTAAAAGATGCCATTCTGATTAATTTCTATAAATTATTAAATATAATTGGAAAGGCAGTTTATGCTCATATCAATTTAAGCTGGCTAGGATATTATGAAACGAGTAATTAGTGACACAATTGGTCAAGGAATACAAATTTAGTCGACATCACTTTTCGTTTTTTTTTAAAATTAAACTAATTTTATATTTACTACATGTAAATACATCACAGGAGTTACCCCTCAGGGAACTCCTGTGATGCAGTGTGCTTAAGGCGGAGGCAACTTTTCTCTTTGAATGGCGAAACTAATTCTTTGTCTGTAGTATTCTCGCGCGTCCATTCTTCGTCTCAAAGACAAATGGCTTGGAAATGGAACCTACGGAAAAGATCCGGAGGCTCGTCTCCGAAGAGGATAAAGTCTTGGAGGTTTTGTAACTCTTTGTACTTGCGTGGAAGAAACAGGAGTGTGAGATTTGGTCGAACTTTGGACAATTACGAATCACGAGAAGCAAACTTTTGATCGCAATTTCTTTTTCGATATGTTCCTGTACTCGTACCCAGGAGGACCTGTATTCCGGGACAGACTACTGGCGAGCTGCAAATGTTCTACAAACTCATTTTTGGAATAAAGGGATAGATTCTTCCAATTTGTTTACATCTTACTGACTTCCATTGTAAATAATTTGAGAGTTATTTAATGGCAACATCCTCACGGAAGGAGTCTCCCTGTGCTGATGGTGTTAAAGTAACACAGAAAGCAACTATACTTGGGTTTATGATGTAATTATATTTATATCTCACTGATTACAATAGTTCTGAGGACCCATGTCATTTATTAGCCTCAAACAATAGATTTATGATGACAATTAATATCCACTAATTGAATTTCGAGGAAAAACCCCACTTACCCCCTAGGTCCACAATGTATTTAGTGATTAAACAATATGTTATCCCAAGTTTATTTTGAATTGTTCTTGCGGAAAATAAAAATAAAAAAGAGTGACCCTGAATAATGGACATTGGTCAATACCTATACAAGTATGTACTTGTTGAGAAATCATCTTTCTTACCCGAGAAATCCATATCTGATATGTAGAGCCAAGTTTATGGCAAACTCATCGCTCATTTTAATAGTGACAACCCCACGCCACACGGAATCAGTCCAACAATCTCATGATATTTAAACTGCTACCTGTGATCATTAGAGCGCCCCATGATATCGCCAATTCTGTAAATGAATCGTTTTTACAATATTCCAGGACACAATTCATTGGGCAGTCATGCAATAAGTTTAATAGTCAATGCTACTTTTCTATATTTGTTGGAGTGGCCACACAGCACACAGCTACACACACACCTATGTCTTGTGCACAGTTCTTCACACCTCGATAACCAATATAAATAAATAACACAAAATGTTTCAACTCGAGTAATATCAAACTGTCTTTTTTGTAACTGTTATGTATAGCTTGTTCTTTCCGTTCATATTATATTATCATTCCCTTCTATTTAATAAACATGTTCATTTCTTTGTGTAATTATGACATATTTGGTTTTAAAGTCGTCTCCGTTATAGCTAGTTGGCCTCACCCTGATCGTCCTTACTCTACAAGCTTCAAATCTTGCTGAAGCTGAATTTATCATTTCGAAGAAGCGTAAGTTTGAAGTAGCGTGAGCTCATACTTGTGCGTAGTCGCTGCCATAGCCCCCCACCCCTCATACTCATTTTCCACCAGGGAGACAGTGGATGCTATTCCTAGTCAGAGCAAGAATAAAAAAATGATGAGAGTGAAATTTTATTTTTTAATGAGAGTGCAAATTCTGTGACGCGAGATCGTCATGCAAATTCTGTAACGCGAGAGTGTAACGCAAAAATTGTTTCATCCACAAAACTGTATGCATTCTGAAACTACTTATCCGATTGCAATTACATTTGGCACAGTTGATGGGTGCATTCCTGGGAAGATTTTTGTCTCGGTCCCATCCCTATAATGTTAAGCTACACCGAGTAGGGACAAACAATGGATGGGTGAGAGCAGAAAAGTTCACGTTTTTCGACTTAAATGACATTCTTCCTCGAAATTTGTCGCCAAGACATATCAACTCAAAGCGAGAAAGTTTTAGGTATCATCTTACTCCTTCATTTAGGATATATTTTGCAACTCTAATTTTAAGCTACAGCGAGTAGGGACAAACAATGGATGGGTGAGAGCAGAAAAGTTCACGTTTTTCGACTTAAATGACATTCTTCCTCGAAATTTGTCGCCAAGACATATCAACTCAAAGCGAGAAAGTTTTAGGTATCATCTTACTCCTTCATTTAGGATATATTTTGCAACTCTAATTTTAAGCTACAGCGAGTAGGGACAAACAATGGATGGGTGACAGCAAAAAATTTCACGTTTTTCGACTTAAATGATATTCTTTCTCGAAATTTGTCGCCAAGACATATCAACTCAAAGCGATAACGTTTTAGGTGACATCTAACTCCTTCATTTAGGACATATTTTGCAACTCCAATGATAAGCTACACCGAATAGGGACAAACAATGGATGGGTGACAGCAAAAAGTTCAAGTGTTAAATATTGTATTTTCTCATTCTATATCCATAGAACATTGTGGCTCAGTGGCAAGTCCTCTGTTTCATAGTTGGTAGGTTCTGAGTTCACTTCCAGGTGGGCTAGTATGTTTTTTTAAAATATTTTTAAAAAGAAGTATAACTTCTCACGCGCGTACATAAGTACACTAACACATTTTTTAGGCTAACTGGAGCTCTCGATCTAGTAACAATACTACATCCAAATTATTATCTTGAGGAGCGCTTCCTAAAAAGAGACAATATGTGAAACACTCCTCGACGCGTGTAGGAAAAGACTACAGAGACCAAAGGTGTCATTCCATAGTGAGACGTTACATGAGGATGACATCCTAGCAGGCCGATTCCACGTGTGCGAATTGTTCATACATACAAACTACAGTAATAACTGCAAAAAATTTAGATCTGAAATCTGATACCATCTCTCTCTCTCTCTCTCTCTTTCGGTGATGCATCCCTTAATTCTACCATTCCACAACTCAGCAGAGAAATGGGCTTTTGCTAATGACTTTTCATATTTGGTTTGAAGTAGAATTCTTTAAAGGCTGGATGCCCCTCATATCATCAAACTTTCTGTATTTTTTTTTTTTTTATTATTTATTTATTCAATTTTATTTTTATAATTATTATAAATTCATAGGTACTTTCCCTAAGCTGATTATAGCTTCTAAGTATTTACCCAGACTTAAGACCGTTAACCTAATGAAACTGGCTTGCTCTTCTTGGTGGCAACATTTGCAATCTGATTCTCTCGGTGAGAATAAGGGCAATCTCATCCATCCTTCCAAAACGTGATGTTTACAAAGGTCCATTTAGTTGCTGGATTAGATTTCAATGTTTCATAGCAACTGTCTGAAAAATATCAAATCCTAAAGCTTTGAAATAGAATTTATTTCGATAATTTTGTGACAAGTGAAATTTAAATTAGACAAACTGAATTTGATATGAAATTATTTTCTAAACCTCGGTTTTTCATTCTAAAAAGCGATCCTACAACAATTAATAATGCTATTCTGAAGTTTGGGCCGGATATGGATGGTCAGCACTTTTCTTTTATCACTATTGTTGTCTAAATTTCAGTTCCAAATAAATGTCGAACCGATGGTAATAAGACGACCCGAAATGTTTCTGATATTTAACTTAAATTATAGAGAGAATTTCAAAACTTTTTCTATTTTAAAGACAGTTATTTTCAAATATAACAAGATGTGAAGTCAAGATTCTTGTTTTTACTCAAATTTCAATTAGTGAAAGTATGGCATAGCGTATAGACGAAACCTCGCTCGAAAACTGAATGTTTCCCATTGTATAGTGTCAGTTTAAATCACGTGACTTCCGAAATGAAGGCCACTCTGTAATTTTTTGCTTTTCCAGACCTCCAACATGAAATTTTTGTATTCAACAACCGTTTCGTATATCTCTTTCTCTCTCAGCACAACTTCGTCACTCTGATTGTTAACATTCATATTACTTTTATCAGCCTGAAGCATTTATGTTTTTCTGTACATCATTTTATTCCAGGTACACTGTTTCCTGTTATTTCATGATAGCTGGGGATGATTCTTTTGACAAGATTAAATATGTTTCCTTCCATACGGCCAGTGTTGTATAATTGTTTCATCATGCTCGCCTATCTAGAAACAAAACTTTGTCACTTTCAATTTAAAAAAATATACAGGGTGTTCAAGCTACCCTTGATACTAAGTAGTGATACTAAGTTGATACCTACTAAGTAGTGTGCATGAAAACAGATCTACAGCAAATTCTCAGACCTGGAGATACCTAAATTAACGCAGCAAAATAAAAACTCTGCCAATGTGACATATGGGTTTATTATTTAAACCCCAAAAAAATGGGGGTGGGGGAGCAAAAAAATTGAGGGGGGTCTCGTGACGATTCCAAATCTGGGGTGTAATAACGTAATTAGACCCTAAATTAGGCATAACTACTAAATTTAAAGTTGCTGGCTCTTACCATTCTCTTTTTGGACACGATTAATGAAAACCGCTTTAAAGCGGTCAAAACCACAAGCGGTATATTTAATTGAACCCAAAAGCTAACTGAGCTAACTGAGACCCCAAATATGACATACATACAAAATTTCAAATGTTTAGCTCTTACCATTCTTCTTTTAGGCAGCAATATTGAAAACCGCTAAAAAGCGACCAAAATCGCCAAGGGTGTATTCGATTGCACCCAAAAGTTTCAGGGCAAAATTAGAGCCCAGATGGGACCTATATAATTTCATCCAAATTGGTCAACGCTAAGTGGCAAAAGTGGGACGGCGGACAAACGGATCTTTTTTATTCGATTTTTGGATTCTACGTACCTTGAAACGTATAATATCAAAATTTGAGGGGGGGGGGGATTTTTTTTTTCGTGACGATNTTTTTTTTTTTTTTTTTTTCGTGACGATTTCAAAGGTTCATTATTGAAAATAATAAACCAAAATGTATGCAAACAAATCGGAGCATATGCTACGAAGCATTTGCTTAAGTTAAAGCTTCTGGACTTGCATTCTACTCACTTGTAAAGATCACTCTACACTTGTAAAGATCACTCTAGTGAATCATTCAGCATCAACTTTTATCTTGTTTTCTAACATACTTTACTCTCCATGTCCATCGTGGATGAATTTGGTAGGGTTGTCATAGCATTATTATTCTACTTTGAGGACGCCGAACTAGATGTTGATTATCCGGCGCTCTTCCATGTCCTCCAATAGTGGTAAATATCCCAATCAAATTCATGCGGATGACAATCGATATGTGCTGGGTTTAAACCCACGTCCCATTGTTTACAAGTCAGAGCGACTCACCACTACACCACCATGTGTGGCTATTTGTACACTTTTTATCTAAGTGTCCGATTTTTTCTTTATTAACCAATCGAAGTAAGGTCTAGTTTTAACACCACGATTTTTCTTTTGTTTGACTGTTTGCGTTGTGTACTAAATGTACGAATGCGGATGACAATCGATATGTGCTGGGTTTAAACCCACGTCCCACTGTTTACAAGTCAGAGCGACTCACCACTACACCACCATATGTGGCTATTTGTACACTTTTTATCTAAGTGTCCGATTTTTTCTTTATTAACCAATCGAAGTAAGGTCTAGTTTTAACACCACGATTTTTCTTTTGTTTGACTGTTTGCGTTGTGTACATTTACTATGTTCATATTATTTTCTGATTTCCACATGAAAGCAAAAAACTGACCACCGATAAACACTGATTTAAATCCATTGTCACAAATATATCTCCAAACTTGTCAACCATCGACCACGATGAAGCTACATGATTATGATTGGACCAGCCGAGAACAAATGGTGTCTGTTTAAAGGGAGTGATGTCTGCAGTTCACGGAATTAATAATTTAAGTAAAAAAACAAATTGATGAAGGATGATGATATTTTGAAGAATTTCAATGCCACAATGAAGGATTACGTAGGTTAAAATAAAGACACTTATGGTGGACTAAGCATTAGGGTTCCGTTTTTACCCTTCGGACACAAAGTTAATAAAAAACCACATTTTCTGCTTGAAATTCTTTCTATTGTTATTTACATTACGTAACTTTTATATCCACAAGACTTTATCTCTAAAATGAAGTAATTCTTATTGCAAAATCGGTCAACCGTGTACTTATTGGATGTAAAACGAATGTTAGTGACAATAATATTTAGTTTTTCTACTAATCTTTTTTGTCTTAACACTAAGTTTAAAATATACTTCAAATAAGATAATTACTTCGGGTAACAATTACGATTTATTGACGAAAGGAAATAGGTTAAGCCACATGAAAGAGATAAATGGTAAACTATTTATGGCCAATAAAAAAAATATATGCTATTGCGTTTATGTTCGCATTCTACCATTTTATGTACACAAAGTCAATAGATGATGTAAGAGTACTTCCGAATTTTGGAGTACATACACGACATGAAAACACAAAAGATGAGATGGGTCATAATATATGCAATATATGCATGTGTGCAGATGCAGTGAATATAGTGTGGTCAAAAAGTTTTCAATACAATGTCAGGAAACAAGTAAGATGGATCGACAATGGTACACAGTGGTACGATGATGGAAAAGAATACAACCAACATGAAAATTGGATGGAATTAGCTGACCCAAGGCTGTTTTGGGCTGACTTGGCCTTCCATAAACTATGGAGTAAGTAATTATACCATCAATGTCATCGATAATGGGGGTTCGATTCGGGATCTACCTCTCTTCTGTGGCATTTTGGTCTATAGGCAAATATTTGAAGTGCCACTATAATAAGTTGATGTGAATAATCTACATAAATAGCGAACGCTTTTTTAATCTAAACAATTAAAAAATGAATGTAAATGTAGAGTTTCTTTAAGGTAAGGCCAAAATCGACTCAGTGCTTGTGATTTCGCGGTGCACTCAGCCTCGTGAGGAAAATTGAGTAGCTACTTTAATGTAGGTAGCTAAGATTGAAGGGATTATTAGTACGCTGGGAATTAAACCCCGGTTCCTCGAGTGCAATTCCAGTGTGATACTCACTACACCAGGAGGACTGCTCTAGTTGATTATAATTGACAATATAATTGGATTATCTGATTTATCAGTTTTCAATCCGTCGAAAAAAGGACTTTTCATAATTTTATGTATCTCAAACAAGCAGTAATAACCAGGGCCGTACCTAAGATTTTTTTAGGGGGGGGGGGGGCGTAGGATTAACAGCCAAGCAGGACTAATACCTGAAAATGATGATCATGGAAGGTGATGTTGATGTTGTTGTTGATGATGATGTTGTTGTTGACGTTGTTGATGATGTTGTTGTTGCTCTTGTTGTTGATGATGTTGTTGTTATTGCTATTGGTGATGATGTGTTACACCTTACAATATTACATTAGTCATGCAAAAAAAAAATAATGAAATTTCGAGGGGTCTGGACCCCATGGACCACCTCCCCCTGGGTACGGCCTTGGTAATAACGAAGGGTGTTTCAATTTGTGTCTTAGTAAATCGTTCTATATTTCGGCTTCTCTTTTATTGTTAAAAGATCCTCTTAGGCGGCCTTTTTTCATTCTAGAATTCTTTCATTCACTTTAATCCTTAATAAATTGGTAAAGCCTATCAGATCATTATTTGATCAGGACGAATGAGTTTCTTTGACATCTGTTTAACTATTAATTGAATCATTGAAGACCTCTTCATCCTTGAGAATATGGCCTCTCAGACTTTACTAATTGAACATCTTATTGGTACACTTGTAATCCCGCCTATTAATTTATGAACACTTTTCAGCTAATTCTGAGTTATTAAATAATTTTGAGGTATTGAAGAAAAATGTTGGTTGAATTGGATACCAAGTGCGTTAAATAGAACAGACAGAATTATATCTTCATCTTCATTTGACTAAAATGAAAGCAGGTGTTAATTAGGGGTAACTCGTTTCGACCTCAAGGGAGGATGAGACTAATAAGCCCTGATTAACATCTCTTCAATATCTTAATTAATAAATACACTTTTTTCTCTATCTTCATTATAAATTGAATGTTATTCATTAAATTATGAACGAGCTGTAGATCCAATTTTTAATTTATACATATTTATATTCTTGAAGATTCGTTATACAGTGTGCGGCAATTAGTTTTCCCACATTTCAAAAAATCGTGGGAGGGGAAGTGATAGTAGAAGGAGCAGGGAGTTTGTGATATTCAACCCGAAATGACATCTAGTTTTTATTTGTTGCAATGGTTTGGTCACGTGAGCATCGTTCGTTGTCGAGGTGTTTTTACAAAAAAGTGAATCCATATAGCCATTCAGAGTGCGTTTCGCACAAGGTATGGTTTGCACTCTATAGATCCAGTTCCTGATTGAAAAACAATTTTGAGTTGGTTTCACAACTTTAGGACCACATCATCAGCTTTAGGCTGTATAGGGCTTTAGGCTGTATAATTTTTCAAATATTTCATTTCGTTTTTATTTGCCAGCTCTTTCAAATGTGGAAATACTAACTGGCGCACCCTGTATTTATAAGTATTTTCCTGAGTTAACCCTTATTCTTTTTCGGGATGTACACTTTCATGACAATTATATTGTTGACTGAAGTATAAGCTTGTTGACTGAAGTATGAAAGAGTTCAATTCCTTTGGTTAAAGTTCTCAGGTTTTTCAACTTCCGCGGCTTTTCATTGCATAACATTAAGGTACACAGAGCAAGTGCTCCATGTAACTTATTGTTACACATTATAATAATGCTACCATTTATTACACATTACTATAATAATAATTTTATTTTATTTTAACGAGTCTAACCCTTAATACATATAGTTACACAAATTAATACAATAAAGTAATTGATATAAATATAAAGAAAGATACAAAGTGAGTGAGAAAAAAATACTAATAACACCGCGACCAACATAAGAATTATAAGAAAATCAATCAACACGAGAGAGATTTATTAATGGGTGAAAAATACATAAAATCTGAGCGCACGGCAGTGCGCCAGGCCAAGTTCCAGAAAGCACCAGTGTATCTTTACACGAAGCAATTCACCAGGTTTTTCACACCGTCAGATATCCAGTTATACAAGGGATAAATCTTTGAAATTTTGAACATACATTCCGTAGTATAGTACAATACTACAGGATAAACTTCAAAAGTTAATTCTAACCCGGACGGGAGATACGTAATTTCAAAGTTTGCACTTTTGGAGACTGACTGACTGACTGACTGACTGACTGACTGACTGACTGACTGACTGACTGACTGACTGACTGACTGACTGACTGACTGACTGACTGACTGACTGACTGACTGACTGACTGACTGACTGACTGACTGACTGACTGACTGACTGACTGACTGACTGACTGACTGACTGACTGACTGACTGACTGACTGACTGACTGACTGACTGACTGACTGACTGACTGACTGACTGACTGACTGACTGACTGACTGACTGACTGACTGACTGACTGACTGACTGACTGACTGACTGACTGACTGACTGACTGACATATTGACTGATTCACTCATCATCAAAAGTTTCAGGCACTTCCCGTATACCTAGAGCGCTGAAATTTTGCATGAAGTTAGCAATTGACATCCACGTAAAGGGAAAAATCCGAAAATTTGAACTTTTTAACTCTAAGTGCTCCAAAACGGTGTCGCTTTAGGGAAGACAATACAACGTATTGTAATGTAGTTTTAACTGATAAAACACTGAAATCTTGCACAAAGTTAGATATTTACATGCAATTAAGCAGGAAATAATTTATATTTGAACATTTACACTCCCGGTGCTCCAAAACGGTTCCGCTTTAGGGAAGGAGATGGTCGAAAACAGTTTAAACTGGTAGAACGCTGAAATCTTGCATAAAGTTAGATATTTACATACGATTAATCCGGAAATAATTTATATTTGAACTCTTTCATTCCCGGTGCTCCAAAACGGTTCCGCTTTAGGGACGGAGATACTCGAAAACAGTTTAAACTGGTAGGACGCTGAAATCTTGCATAAAGTTAGATATTTACATACAATTAATCAAGAAATAATTTATATTTGAACTCTTTTACTCCCGGTGCTCCAAAACGGTTCCGCTTTAGGGACGGAGATGCTCGAAAACAGTTTAAACTGGTAGGACGCTGAAATCTTGCATAAAGTTAGATATTTACATACAATTAATCAAGAAATAATTTATATTTGAACTCTTTTACTCCCGGTGCTCCAAAACGGTTCCGCTTTAGGGACGGAGATGCTCGAAAACAGTTTAAATTGGTAGGACGCTGAAATCTTGCATAAAGTTAGATATTTACATACAATTAATCAAGAAATAATTTATATTTGAACTCTTTTACTCCCGGTGCTCCAAAACGGTTCCGCTTTAGGGACGGAGATGCTCGAAAACAGTTTAAATTGGTAGGACGCTGAAATCTTGCATAAAGTTAGATATTTACATACAATTAATCAGGAAATAATTTATATTTGAATAATTTAGATCTCATTGGACATTTGGGTCCGGTTTACACAGAAATTTCCTGGTTTTCGATATGTTGTGTAATTGAAAAGAAGAAGAAATGAAGAAAAAACGGCTAAATATAATCAGTTTCATATAGTAATCTTACAAAAAGTATTGATATCTCACAAAAAATTATCATTGAAAAAAGGCCAAGTTCCACTTATTCAACCAAAAAATTCTGCCCATGAAAGTAGTGATATCTATTATTGGGGCCAAGTTTATTGTTGCTGCTGTATATCCCGCACTTAAATTTTCTGTCTCAATTCTCTTAAAGTAATACCGACTTTACACTTGGCCAGTTTGTAAAAAGGTAGTACGAGTATTTTACGAATCCCCTTAGAAAAAACTGACCAAGTGTAAAGTCGGTATTACTTTAAGAGAATTGAGACAGAAAATTTAAGTGCGGGATATACAGCAGCAACAATAAACTTGGCCCCAATAATAGATATCACTACTTTCATGGGCAGAATTTTTTGGTTGAATAAGTGGAACTTGGACTTTTTTCAATGATAATTTTTTGTGGGATTAGCGCTACATGTTTTTTATTATGGAAGCAATTATTTTTGCGAAATCTTCGATGACAATCGAAAGTATATAAGGGCAAGATGCAAGATATTGGAGTTATCTGACCTTTACGGTTTCCCGTTGTTCCTCTTCCTTAGGTTACGGAGATCATCATCGCCATAGGTTAATAGCCGTGGGTCTGGTTTGCAACAACTCGTCATGAGTTGTTGATACTTGAGAATCCTTACGGATAATGCAGTAGCTTCTCCTTGCTTTCTGCATGGGTAATGGAAAGGATATCGTTTCCTCCCGTTCCCTTAGTCGCCTTTTACGACCGGCATGGACTTCACTATCCACAGGGGACACTTAATATGATCAAGATATTGGAGATTTCTTCACGGTGTTCAGGGTTTCAATTTTCCGTTCTCTATTGGGAATACCTTTATTAGGCCCTACCGGATTACGAGGCAATGAATGAGAAGGTAGTGGAAACTCACTCATCAGTCATTGCCCTAGTCCTGGAGAGGACGTTATTTCCTTGACATACAATGGGGATATCCCTTCCAGAAGATAGCCCAGGATGTCTATATCCTAAGTCCTATGTATTTTGTATCTTTAAAACTCTTTCCTTGGAGTTGATCCTAACTTCATAAATTGTCAATATCTACCTACCACAATATCATTATACGATCTGTAGTCTGATTACTAAATGGCATGCGTCAGTTTCCATCAAAGTCACACAGGTTTCTATCTATATACAAATTACTGATATTCACATTCCTTGAAAGTTTCTGTTCTGCATTGTAGTTTCCTCATATTTCCCAACAACAAAACGGTGACAGCATATGTTATACTGTTTCTACCTGGTTGATCAGTATACATAATAAATTCCTGATGCAAGCAGTTCACCAATAAATTTGACAAGTTTCCTATAAATAAATCATACCCTCACGATAGGGAACAAAATATTAATCAGAGTCAAATAGGGTCAGAAAAAGTTTGGGGAGACAGAAAAAAAAAATCCTGATGAAAATAAAAAATATGATTAATGAAAGTGTTTTTATCAATCAAGCGAATATACTGTCAGCAAAATCAGAAGTAACATTTTGGATGCGGAATGCGGATATCCACTATGACAAACATACACCTTTCAGCTCTAGTAGGAATTAATTTATCAGTATTTTGAAAATGGAGTAAAAGTTAATGTGTTCAACACATTGTTCAACATATTGGCTAATAGATTGCAAAAGTGACCTCTTAGTTTTCACAGTTCCTGATCACTTGTACACCTTTGGATTTCCTCCGAATTACTCCATTCTTTATCCTCTGCAATTGGAAGTTTTTTTTGCAATTTTCAGGAGTGGTGTTGACTGGGAAATTGGACTTTTTTCAATCTTGCACAACCCTATAAAAAATCTGCTCCAAACCAAATTTTGGGAAACTTGGTTTCTAACTATCTTTTAACTTAACCAATTCTATAAAAATAGTCTTACACCCTATACAATATCAACATACAACCCTTAGTCTATACGAATTCTATGAGTGCTGAAATAACTTTTGGTTTATTTTTAAATAGAATCTTGAGTAGAGGTAACCCCGAGGTGAGATTGATGCCAAACTCATTTCTACGACCTTACCCCCAAAACTCGGAAAAAAATTAGGAAAAAGTCCTAACTCAGCTTGGGATCTAACCAACGCCCTTCTGTTTACCAGTTAAGCGCTTAAGCACTATGCTACCGAGATATTAACCTTAGAATTTTAACCTCAGAATGAAATTAATCATCATTCAAAAACGAGAAAAAAGGTTTTTACTTACTTTTGGTTCACCCTGTTCAGTAAAAACAAAACGCACTATCCTTTTCCCTAATCATTCATTTCCCGCATCAGCACCTATTTCGCATATACGATAAACTCTTTAATAAAAAGAAGAAAAGTAAATGCCAATTTTACTGAAACCTGAACTCGTAGCTGTCCAAACTGTCAGTAATAAATTCCTCTTTTAGTTAGGTACCGCTTTTCATCAACGAATTTGAATGTAAAATTTTCCTGCCGACTTTCTTTGTAACTCATTTAATATTGATGTTTTACATCTAAGCATTTTCCTTTTTGAAACTTTTTGTAAGATTCATTCCTGACTTTCACAATATAGACCTTTTATTGAAACTAGAAATCTTTCCTCCTTAAGTTCAACAATCTGGTCAAATTCTTCTCTCCAAGTTTGAACATCGGAATTTAATTTAGTTTACTTAAGAGTTTGAAAACAATTTCTTCTCTTCTGGAGACATTATGTGTTCACTTCTCATCAAATTTTTCGTGATGCTGGCTATTTTTGCGGCCCAGGCTGGGTGAGGTCAATGTGGGTAGCTGGTTTACAAATTTCCAGCGAATGGAGGGTAAACCCCCGTCTCGAATGAGACCAATAGATAGATGTTCTAAAGAGACGTTAAGCCTAAAAAATTAACTTTTGGAATCGTCCATAAAATATTCGTACGGTGCGACGTGCCGTGAGCGAATCTTTTGCCGCTTAGCGTTGACCAATTTCAATGAAATATGGTAAGTAGGATCAATTTAGACGAAACTTATAGTCCCTGTTAGCCACATATACCTGATAGGTTTAGGTTCCATAGAGTATTCAGGTATCATAGAGTTGTTTTCTGCGTTATCTTGCACCATCAGTTCAGTTGGACTCGACCTGTGAGGATGTCACACTCGAGTAACTTTTAACCATCACTAGCATTATGCTTTTCTTCATGTAACGTTAGTAAGCCATACTCGTACATGGATTGCAAGAAATTTATTACGCCTCTACATTTAAATAATAAACTAATATAAAATGTGGACATGAATTTTTTCCTTTTTTTTAAAAAAAAAAAGTGCCTTAGGAATGGGTATGTTTAAATAAATAAATGTCCTGATTAGGGTAGCTACCCACCCACTAGACTGTATCAGGATTATGTATGAGAGAATTATAACTGAATTATGTCAGCATGCACGAAGTAAGTCACAAAATATTAAAATCAAATGAAAACATTTGTTAAGAAGTATGTGAATTGTAAAGATAGCTCGGATCTCGGTATTGTCGAGTACGAGTCACAGCTTATTGTAATATGTTTGAAAAGAAAGTGCATGGTTTTAGTTAGGATATTAATTATTTATATCCATTGACGTACAAATAAACAATGATCTTTTTTTTTTTTTTTTTTTTTTTTTTTTTTTTTGATCGTGGAATTGTAACAAGTCACGATTGTTGTAAAAAAAAATCAGAAGACTAATGCCACTTTGTTGTAAAAAGCAGATACGTTATGAAATGTCTTAATCATAGAAAACGACTTTAAAGAATGGTCTGGAAAGATTTATTGGTGAAGTTTTTTTGGAAAATTGAATTTGTAAAAGAGAGGATTAATACGCTTGTGATGAAAACAAAAGTTTTAGTCCGAAATTGGTCAACCTCATTGAAAATAAGCAATAATACATTTTCAGCAGCATTTCGAAAGGAAGGAGAGTAATGTCAACGATGAATCTGATTTGGAACGTTTGCCATTTTCTTTGTTTTTCAAAACATTTCAGTGGTGTATGACTCAAAGTATGGTGAGATTTTCAAAATGATCCTGAATGAAGAGAGAGTTATTTTCAAATATAGCACGATTTGATAGCAATAGCATTCTTATATTTACAGAAATAGCAGTGGACAAATGTGTGTCCAGCTGAAACCACAGAAATCTTTCATATTCTTGCATCCATTAATATAATAATTATAGTCCTTATTTATACTGCCCGAATAGAATTGAAGAGTCCCTTTAAACCGGCAGTTTTTTGTGTGCTATTATTAATGTGGTAAATCTCTCAAATTTATGAGTATGAGAATAAAATTCCATGGGTTGCCTGGGTTTAAACCCACATCCTACTGTTTACCAGTCAGAGCGTCTTACCACTACACCACCAACCATGTTGACTTTCTCCAAGAGATTGGGATAATGTTTTTTTTTTTACTGATTTTATTTATTCAGTGGTCAAATTACTATTCTAAAACCATATGCGGTATCTTTGGTACCATAGAGTAGCTTTTCCCTGTCATAGTTGAGAATGGGAAACGAGGATCTTACAATTGTTACTTTTATTCAGTCGGCATTACACTATCTTAAAACCATTTACCACATCTTTGGTAATCGCTCGTATATCGTTTTCCTTTTCATAGTTTAGAATGAGTAAGTTTTAGCATTTCAATTAGTTGCTTGCATTGAATGTTCGTCAGCTAAAAAGTTAGTATTTCAGCTCTGTTGTATAACAAGGTGTAAATACAGTAACGACTGGCGTAGAGCACAACTAGTCGAGTGTGTGTTGGATTTATATTTATTTATTCATTGAATTTACTTACTGTATGTTCGAAAGAATACAAAGTTCAATGATTTGCCTTAAGAGGATTTCGGAACATACATCGTCACGACGCTTCACGTTTACATAATTATAAAACAGCCGTTCAATTATTGACCTACTGACATCTTATTATCTATTATTATAAAATAATAAGCCATTTTCTGTCTCCTTACATTATTTCAGCCACCACATTCCAACCAACTTGAAGAGATAAATAGATACCAGTAAAGAAATTCCTGATAGTTTAGTATTGGTTAATAGATACAATGAAACAAATGAGAATAAACACAGTAGGCACCTCATGATGTAAGAATAAACAGAACACGGGTCACAAATGAATCCCGCTAAACAGTAAATTACACCATAAGATCAGGTGTACTGGGTTTGTGAGGATGTCACCCTCAGGCAACTTTTATTATGTATCAAATTCTGTTCTATATACCCATTTTTCACAACGGAAGTTCGAAAATTATTATATGTTTATCTGATTACAGTGATTGACATAGTTCTGGGGGCCCATGTATGGTGACAATTAAAAGCTTTAGTATCAAACAGGTAATTTAGAGTTGCAGTTTCATACATCTGGCCAGCGATGCCACTAGCCACTATCTATGTTTATGATTCAGTAATTTAAAGATCGTTTATAGCATGTAGGCTTTCTATAATACAATATTAGGTGCCCATTTTATGTAGACTACAAGTTAATTTCTTTGTGGTACAGTCTTGTCATGGTTTCACAATATTTTAAGTATTCATGACATGGTTGTAAAAAATAGTGCAATGTAATAATGCCAAAACGGTTCCGGGCCATTACTTTTTTTTTGCAAATATGTATTTATATTCTATATAACATGTATATTTCAAAATACTTATAGGTGTTAATTGCTATCTAGACTAATCAATTAATCATGAGATAACATCTTCGAAAATATAAAGACTAGCATCTAGTTAATAACAAGTTACAATTAAATATGTTGTAGGGGAATTTGTTATGAGTTAAATGTATCTCTCTTCTGCGATCGATGGCGGAACATACGAGCTCATGATAAGCTCATACACGCATTGATATTTGGTAAAATTGATAAATGATCATAAAGCACACTAGTGCCTGTCAAGTTCAATAATTTGTCCTCAAGCTTTTATGCATATTTCCACTATGTTGCCTACGCTAAAGTCTAACTTTCCAGGAACATGTAGGTAATTTCCGAAGGCATTATTTCTTGAAAGTCATTAATAACTTACTAACTGATAGTAAATAGTACCTTCTATTTAGTGAGCGATGTGCTGAGCAAACAATGCTCTATAGCAAGTACTTTGTTTTCCAAAAGACTTAATTTCTTGCTATCCAATGTGGGATAGCAAGGAATTTTGATTTACTATGTTCCATTTGTTCCATGAGGTAAAATAAATCATACATGAGATTTTAAGAAATTATTTAAGGTGACATCTCAAATCCACCTGAGCCCTTCGTGTAAAATAACACAGAAAACAGCCCCTTAATATCAATATGTTTTATAACTCATTTTATAACAAGTATTATTATAATTTTATAACAATTTTCTTTTGATTGTAATTCCTTAATTTTAGCTTTCGTGAATTTTCTTGTTAGAATGATAGTCTTCTAGCACAGATAGCACAAACAGATTTTCTTTATCGATTTTAATTTGTTTTGATAAAAGAAAAAGATGTTATGTTCCGAAAATAAAACTTTCTATTAAAAGTGTTTCGAATAAAAAAATCAAAAGTGGGTCATCTTATTTAAGATTTCAATATTGGAGGGGCCCGACCCCTCCTTCCCCCCTTCCTAAAGGTTTTTAGGAAGGGGTGGGCTTCATTTTAACATATTATCATATAAAAAGTAGACCTTAAGTTATATGGTCGTAGTTAATTTTTTTAAAGTTAAACAATTCAAAAGTTAAGAAACATCCTCAGCAATGTGTCGGATACAGGTCTCCAGTTGAAGAGGGCGATTGAGGCTCCAAATTATAATCTACATGAAAGGTACTTATAAACACCAAATTTGTGAAAAGTTTTTCGATGTTCAATTTCTTCAGGTCCGGGGGGGGGGCGAACGCCTCTGTGTAGAAATTTAGTTCCAGGGTTCAAAGATCAAATTAATATTGACAAGAATTTTTTTTTTTTAAATTATTACACAAATATCTTTAACCATTCTAACAACATGAGGTTAAAAATTTGTTTTTAGATTCATGGCAATTCAATGTTTTTTTATAATGTAAATCTTTACAAGAAAATGATTCTCAAAGAGATGAGATCATACAAATTTGTCAGATAAAATAAATTAACCAGTGTTACACCAAAATATACAGATACAGGGTTATTTTTGACAGTTTGAACGGCAGGGGTCCATTAAAAAAAGCAACTTGTATTTTTTGCATAGGATAAGTATGTTTGTCTTTCACGTTATAGCCCAAAAAACTGGAAGTCACTCTTTTGAAGTCTGAAAGAAGAAAATATAATATTCATAATAATTATGTTCTGGCGACTAATAACGAACATAAAAATCAATTTTCTGCTTTATCAAATTTCATTTTCTTAAAATTAATTAAAGAATGGATTTCTCAAGATGAAGATGAATTATTGTGAAATGAATGAACAGCTGAATGATTATTTATTGCTTTTATCATCTTCGGAGAGTAATCATTGTGACTGGACAGTAGCGACAGTAATTTTATTTTGAAGACTACATTAACTTTTGAAAACTCTAGGAAGACCCGAGGGTGGCAAATTTTGGCCCCGTTTTAAATAAAAATTAAAACCGCGCTTTAAATCAGTTTCTTGATTCAGTACTAAGGCTATGATATTCATATCCCTAGTAATCCCCGAAATAAGCCATTCAGTGAGAGTTCTTGGAAAAATCATCTTGTCCTGTGGCCATTCTATGTCTTCTTGTGTAGAAGACAGAATCAGCTTAGGTCACTTTTAACGATAAAGTTTGTATTTATTTATTTTGAAAATTAAATATCGATATTTTTTTCTTCTTAAAACTGCTCTTTTAGCTCAATACTACTGCGGGCACTTTTGCACCCTCCTGGTCACACTTGCGACAAAAAATAGCTCGGTCTTTCTAGGGTTAATATCATTATATCTTTGGATAGAATCATTTATCTGAATAAGCTTTCAATGAGCAACCCAATAAAACTCTAAAGTTTTGAATATTTAGAAAAGAAATATTTTTTATAAGTAGACCATATTAATTTATTAGATTTATGTAAAAATATATAAAATTACATATTTTAAGCTTTCAATAACATTTGAAGGGTGATGCTCATGCCTATATAGTTTGAATTTATTCCAGACTATGGTCTGAAGATTCAGTTTAAATTATTGAACATTATTATTTAACAATTTTAAAACACTAGCGCTATTTATGACGTGGATTCAATTACTTTTCACTTCCGAATCGAGTTTCGTGAATTTCGTCTACTTAATTGACATCTTCAAGGAAAATGACTGGTTGGTATTGTTTGATTATGAAAAGATGCTTTCTTTTCTCTTTCATGATGCAATTTGAGTAGTAAATTGATTGATTCATCTTGTGATACAACATCGACACTGTTTCAAAGTATGAATCAGCTTACTAATCATGTAGCTGGGTTACCAGCGGACGCACAATTTAACATAGAATATTCTTTCTATAACAATCTTCAGATCATAGATGTACTATGTACTACTTTCCAAGATTACCGAATTTAATTCTAAACCTTATGATTTGGAATGATATGGTTAAAATAGTTGGTCTTGCAACATGAAAGAGAGAAGAAATCTCTGTAAGTTGTAGCAACCAAATGAATTGATTCATCTTGTTGTGGTGAACATGCAACATGAAAGAGAGAAGAAAGCATCCTCTGTAAGTTGTAGCAACCAAATGAATTGATTCATCTTGTTGTGGTGAAGATGCAACATGAAAGAAAGAATCCTCTGTAAGTTGCAGCAACCAAATGAATTGATTCATCTTGTAGTAGTGAAGATGCAACATGAAAGAGAGATGAAAGCATCCTCTGTCAAACCTAAATATTCAAATTTTACTGCAAAACAAAATTTGAAACTCTTTACGTTACCAGACTTTGAAATTTGTTATCAAACTTTAGAAGATAGAGATCTTATGATAGTAAGTTTTTAATATTAAGGAGCGCGGTAGCGCTCCGCCCCGCCAAGTCAAAAAAATGCGGTAGCTACCAAGAGTATATTATACGCCACAGCTTACATTGCCGATTTCAGCTACTTCCAGAGGAAAAACTACACACCTCAGGATAAAAATGATTATTTCCTACGTATGAGGCGAACTCAGAGACGAAGTATATGAAGTTTCAGAAAAATCGGTTAAGTCAAATAGGAGATATAGGCTTCTGAAAAGTACACTTTTTTTTCTCATCGTCTGCTTCTTCTTCTTCTTCTTCTTCTTTGATGTTGACGCACCTGTATAGGTCCAGTAGTTTTGGCTGTACCAAAACTACTGGACCTATTTTGATGAACGATAGCTCATTTTTTTTTCTCGTGAGTGGCAGATGTGCCTTTTGTTACTTATATTGTCCCTCAGTGGGTCCTTCAGCCCCAATTTCCAAAAACCCTCAAAATTGGGGGTATTTATTTGATATACGTGTTATATATTTTCCGAACTAATGAACCGATATGTACGTATGGGGTATCATTTTAATCACCAAATCAAGCAGAGGTACATGGTTAGTACCGAAAATATACAGGGTGTAATTTATCTCATATACAGGGTGTTATATAAGACAAATAAATTGTTAGAAAGTTCATATTTTTCTTTAGTTAGGATTTCCTCACATGATACATAATGAAATATTATTTTAACGTTCAATTATTTATACCGGGTGTAACACATTGATTAATGATAGTTGATGATAGATTGATTTTCATCAATTTTTACCTAAAAATTTCTTTAGTGTACCTGAAAGTTCAGATCAGAAAATGCTTTCCGAACTAATGAACCGATATGAACGTATGAGGTGTCATTTTAATCAGCAAATCAAGCAGAGGTACATGGTTAGTACCGAAAATATACAGGGTGTAATTTATCTCATATACAGGGTGTTAAGACAAATAAATTGTTAACAAGTTCATATTTTTCTTTAGTTAGGATTTCCTCACATGATACATAATGTAATATTATTTTAACTTTCAATTATTTATACCGGGTGTAACACATTTATTAATGATAATTATTGATGATAGATTGATTTTCATCAATTTTGACTAAAAAAATTCTTTTAACTATCTGAAAGTACACGCTGAAAAACGTCCAGCGCCCTCAAGGAAATGGCCGGTTGGACCTTGGTTTCTCCACCGGACGTTGTCTTACTCAGATTTTTTTCTCCAAATTTTGACTGAAAAATTTCTTTTAAAAAATTGAAAGTACAGACCGAAAAACATCCAGCGCCCTCAAGGAAATGACCGATTGGACCTTGGTTTCTTGACCGGACGTTGTCATACTCAGATTTTTTTTTCCAAATTTTGACTGAAAAATTTCTTTTAAAAATCTGAAAGTACAGGCCGAAAAACGTCCAGCGCCCTCAAGGAAATGACCGGTTGGACCTTGGTTTCTCCACCGGACGTTGTCTGGGGTATAGTTTGAAGATAGATGATAATAATTCAGATATGATACTTTTGTAAGATCTCTGCCCTTTTACCATTATATAAATACATATTTTCTTGCTACAAAAAGTTATGAGATCCCCCCAAAAATACCACTGCGTGCTATAAAAATTCCCCGCCAAGTCATCACCCCAAAAAAGATATGAAATCTATTTTGGGCCCCGCTATCCATTCTTCCGTTCTTCGAAATACCTAATGACTTTAAATTCCGACCCCACCCCAAACGATTTCAGAATTTTAGTCTGATTTCCTCACTCTCTTCACCAACACGCAGTCTTGGTGGGGTACCTCGGTTCGTTTAACCACTAGGAGATAGGGACCACTCTGTTCTACTTTAGCGGTTCATAAATTCGTTACGTTTAATAATGATGAGAGGTACCCCACCAAGACTGCGTGTTGGTGAAGAGAGTGAGGAAATCAGACTAAAATTCTGAAATCGTTTGGGGTGGGGTCGGAATTTAAAGTCATTAGGTATTTCGAAGAACGGAAGAATGGATAGCGGAGCCCAAAATAGATTTCATATCTTTTTTGAGGTGATGACTTGGCGGGGAATTTTTATAGCACGCAGTGGTATTTTTGGGGGGTACGAATAGACGTATAGGGACAACGAGAATGCCTGGTCACAGACAGAAGAAAGTAGAAATGAAGGAAAGAAGAGAATGAATGCATTCAAGGAGCGCAATTTCAGCAGTAGTGATTTTTCAATAAAGCTGTGAGAAAAAGAAGGAGAATAAAAAAATTGCCGGGCCAACTTCAGGGATGGCCGCTAAAAGAACAATTTACAGGAAAAATAATAAATAAGCGATGTATATTAGAGCTTTCGATTGAAAAATGCTGAAAAACTTGATAATAAAAACTCCAAATTTATCAAAATATTCCCACTCACTCAGTGGTTCTCAAACCCCTGATCTACTGGTTTCTATCTCTATTTGTGTTCTCATTTTTATACACGGTGACGCCAGTGATGTTGAGAGGAATGATTTTCTTAAAAGAAAAAATCATTTCTATTTTATCGCGTTTTCCATTCCTCGTTGAAGTACATGAAATTTTTACTTTCAATTATTTTTTCACATGCTTCGCTGCCCTATCTCTTTCTCTTTATCACTGCACTTAATCAATCTTGCAATATCACCTGATTAATCTGAAATGGTCCATTAGATAATGGAGGTTTGGTTATCGTAACACTTGCTTAGTAGAAATTGAAACATCAAGCTTATCTTATTGATGATTAAATACTAGAAATCTTCACAATGATATTCAAAGGTTATGCCGGTAAAATTGTCTACGCATTTTGACGTAGAATTACGTCAGTTTTCAGTGAAAAAACGATGTCATGTCTAAAGCAACATGCTTTGAAAACTGGCATATACATGACCTTTGAAAACTGGGATATACATGACCTTTGAAAACTGGGATATACATGACCGTTGAAAACTGGGATATACATGACCTTTGAAAACTGGTATATACGTGACCGTTGAAAACTGGCATATACATATTTCGCATATCCAACCTGCCTAAAGCAAACTAATTCACTAATTTGATTCGAATATCTTGGGGACTTTAAAAATATTATTTCTTTATATACAGCGGGATTTTAGGGAAATAGATTCCAATAAGAAAGAGAATCTCGTCAACAAGGGATTGGTTTTACAAAAGGATGCGATGACGAGAATACTCCAAGAGACATAAAAATGTTAAATTCAAGGCTAACGAGCAAAAGATAATGTTATTCTTGAAGATGTATATAAATTCTCAAGAAAAATATCTGTCCATGTCACTAGAACGAATTTGCATGCATTTTTGCATGTTGATCGAATTTTATGTATATTAATTATTTAAAAATTTTGTACATTTCAAAGAAAACATGATTTTTTTCTTCTGACAAATTGATTGGTCTAATAAAAAATGTTTTTTAGTTTCTTCTTTCTGGACTCTCCTTAACGCAAAAATAGAATATGACAGATTCAGAGACCGAAAGTTGAAAGAATTAATACAGTGGAGGCCAAAATAATTGAAACCTTCTTTGATTTTCATGATAACAACGGAGAAAGCTTACATGATCTGCATGTCTGTCTATTCAAGAGTATTTCAAAAACGATTATTTATTTTCAAACAAAATATTGTAAAGACTATCTCACAAGAAGTAAAATATGTTGTAATTTCCTCACGTTGTAATCTTGGTATGTATTAATACTAGTAATATAAGAAAAAGAGTTATATTTAAAATAACTATGACTGATTCACGGAACACAAGCATTAGAGTTTCAAAATGTAAACGTTTTACAAGATCAGCTCAGATGAATTTTGCCTTCGTATAAGGGGATGATAAAATGAATTTCCACAATCTGAAAAAGATCTAATCACCTCATTATTGATCGTAATTTATAATTCGAAAAAAATATCCAGAAATTTCAATACTTCAGTCAGTAGGTGTTTAAATCCATGATTAACTCGAATCTTTAAAGATAGGATTTAAGCCCGTTAACTCGCTTCGTCAATGTAAGTGTAGTACATTATATAGTTTTGATTCCTCTTACGGAGAGTAGGAAGATTTGTTTTATATAATGCAGAAGTTGAAAAATCACCACCTAGGTATTTAAAATTTCTATCTTTAGAGAGAATGAAGTAATTGTTATTCTCTCTTCATTTATATTCAATTCAAATACTTTCTCTTCCTATAGAAGATAAAGCATTGTAGTCCTGCAGAAAAATTGGACATTTTGTTATTTTAGCGAAAAAAAATTTGCTAAAATTGTTCCTTTAATAAGGAATTGTATTTGATTATTTGTATTAAAATAAGAAAGATTATCGCTATTATAAAATTAATAAATTTTCTATTGAGAAAAATTCAACTTAACATCGCGTCGGTGCTAACTATATCTCGATACGAAATCCCCATGTTTTATCAACTAAGCTGATTCTGAATTTTCTGGTCAACGTCCGTACATTAAAAGTTTATGATGATAATTTTGAAGTAATTTCTGTGCTATTGTAAATTATCAGATCAGGTGAAATGGAAATCATGTGGCACCAGGTACACTAAGAGACAAAATCGTATATGGCGTTCGAGATGTCCTTAAACAAATGGACACACAAACAAATGTTTGTGGAAAAAATTGAGGTGTTAAAAATAGATTCCACAACATTCGACGAATAAGTGGACTAGATCCAGGTGGAAGTTATCTTCAAGTAAACGCAAGAAAATCAAAGTCTGTTAAAAAATACGTGGACTCGACTCTATTCCTGAGGACGTCACATTTAATTAACTCATCACAATATCCACTCTACAACTCTGATATCTGTTGAAAGATAATATCACATAATCATTATGCGGACTCGACTTTTAAGCAACTTCCCACACTTTTCGAATAAATAAAACTGTCGCGTTGATTCTTATTAAAAACACACTTTCCGGTTTTTGATCGTAAACTATATCATACCAAACTGGATTCTTATGAGAGATGAAAAATATATTGTCAAAGGTGTCGAACTGTCGAGGTGTTAACCTTCTTTTGATTTTTTAATTTATATCAAGCTTCCATTTATTAAGTTTGGTGTTTAAAATGGCGTTAATAATCGGATAAATAAGTCAACAGAGAAACGAAAATTGGAATTGATGAGATGGAAAATATTGCGGGACGATCAGTGGACGTGTGTGTGTGTGTGTGTGTGTGTTTATATTTCACAAACATCAAAAATAGAATAATTAAAAATGTAAAATTAAATAAGATATTATTTTGAATAAAAATTAATTTGTAAAATGCTTAACTTCCTTAAAAATCGGATTGAAGGTTTCAGGAGCAATTTGAATGGATGAAGTTATACCCGAATTTTGCTCAGGATGTTTCTGAGACGTCTTGAAACCGCTTTCGTTATTATGTCACAATTTTGGTAGATAGCATAACATGTCAAAATTTCTTTTCTTTGTCTGTTTGTCTTTTTGTACCACGATAATTTTATTCTCGAACGCAGTAGGGTACGGACAGAAAGCGTCAAGCGGTAAACCATACTTATGCGCTTCAGTTAGGATAATGCTAGTTCCTTGGTTAATATCTGCCTACCGAGAAGTTAAAATGACCTAGACAACCTGCACATTATAATTGTCTTGGTACAAGCGATATTGGTTAATGGATTTGCTTGCCCTAGTCGTGTTTGGAGGGTAATCCATATACATAATTATACTATAATAATTAAAATGGAAAATTGTGGTTTATTGCAAAACTAGCATTTCGTGAACTCCAGATCTCACTTAGTTCCAATGGGCACCGTGAGGACCCGAGTGGGCCAGGCGGACTCAAAAAGTCAATTCATATTGAATATCCAATGAAAAAGAGCGGACAAGGTGCCAGAGAGTTATCGCGGAACAAACAAACGGACGTTCTAAGAAAAATCGTGGTGTTAAAACTACATCTCGTTCGATCAACTATGTGTAATAATACATTTCCTGTATCAATGTACATTTCTGAGGAATCAGTTTGACACCTTTACTTTTGTATGATTACGTCAGAGCGGTCAGAGTATAATTAAACATGTGCAGTACATTCTAAATATCTACTTTGCATCTGATGATTTTCACAGGAAACTTTTAACATTACAAATTTTCATTCCCCTAATCTTCTATCCATGCTTCATCCCTTAACATATTTTGTAGTTAGAATTATTGCACAGATTTTGGCATTCTGCCACAAAAATGCGAACATAAACAGAAGATAAACAAAATTAATCTTCATTCTACCTGCATTTGAGGGAAAAGCAAAAGAATAAAAAAAAACTTTTTATTGGCGATTTTTATACATTCAAGTATATCAAATGAGGATTTGTGTAAAGAGTTTGAAAGAAAGAACGGCAAGATAGGAAGATGGGAATATTTTTATCATACCGTATAAAATGTGCTAGTAATAGTATTTGTATATTTGTGAAGATTTCATTTTAGTCAACATCATCAGTAAACTTCATAAACCAGATGTCACATCATTAAGTGAATGAATATGGTGTGACATCAGTCTACTCTGATCTCAATCAGACTGTCTTTAGGGATAAGAATAGAGTATGGATACTATTCCTTCGATGCTAATCGATAATATATATCCGATATTTTTTTGTAATGATATTTTTTCCAGTACTTTTTTGAATTTTCAAAGAAAAAAACATCATTATATATAAAAAAATGAGGGTCCATTATTTTGGAGAAAATTGCCATTTTAACTTCAAACGGTCTTTTTTGTGTTTTCAAGTTATCAGAGCTCAGTGTTCTCATTCATTCCGAAATTTTGAGCCATCAAAGAATATTTGATTGCTATTTTTTTGCTGTTGTCAACGTTTTCGACAAAGACATTTTTCAGGCCAAAGAGGGCCAGAATCTCAACAAGAACACTCTAGGATATTATATTATGTTCTACGTAGATAAGGTCTACTTCAAGGTTTTATTGTGATCTGCATTTGGATAATTATTTATATTGTTTGATAGATCCTAGAGGACTACGATCTATCAAACACTTTTTTACTAAATAGTATTTGAATAATTCAATAGATCTAACCAGCAGCAATTGGAAGTGACCCAGTTGCAATCAGCCTCTAAATAGTTGAAACTAGAAGGAAATTTTGTAGTCGAATCGGAAGGTAGGCGACCTTTGGTCGAAAAAATCTGCCAAGTGGAATTGGTTCGTAGAAACAATAGCATATAAAGTCCATGGCTATTTATACTATTTTCTATTAACTCGATTTTTTTTTTTTAAAAAAAATAGACTCACATAGTTTTCCTCGTCATCTCTACTTGGATACATTTTTTTTTCAGATCCGAACATAATACATGTGTCAAAATAATTACCTACTCCTGACCGACTCAAAACAATATTGTTTATAACATGTTCCCGCTAGTGTTGAGAACCATTGCGCAAAATGAACACTAACAAAATAAGTTTATTAAAAAAAAAAAAAAAACTCATTAAAAAGGTGTTCTCTTTATAATTGAAACCAAATCGTAGAAACACTATTTTTTCATATAAATTAATATAGAAATAGTTTTCTGTTATTTCAAGTTATCCATAGAAATATTTTATTATTTTATTTTTTCCATAACTCGTATAAAACAATAAACGTTTATTTATTTAAAAAAAAAACTTATAATGATTCGTCTGATCGCTGTCAAGTAATTGCGATATGATGAAAAAATTAAAACAAGTTTACTCAAAGTCGGATGAATGCTATGTGAAAAAAAGAAAAAAATCAAACCGTTATATCAATGTAAAAAATCGGAATAAGTGGTTTTAATTTCTTTAATGTAAAATAGTCCGAACGCCATAACAAAAATTTGACAGAACGTTCTATATTGCATTTCTAATGGTAAGATCCCACTGTGCACACAATTTACTGCGTAGCGGAGCAAAACGCTGTGCAACATTACATGCTACGATGTTCCTTCAAAATAAAATGGAATTCCACTGGTAACAAAAATGGAAGGGGCAACGGAACCAAAATTACTTGCGCAACACATGCTGCGAAATAAATGTTGCATTCTGTGAGATCAAAGCGTAAACGATTATGTCTCAAAACAATACGTCCACTTAAATCAGGTTGGTGGGTTAGACACCAAAAATTATGTTTTCATCTGAAACTGTATTAAAAAATAGAAACTCTCTACTTCGCATTCGAGGGATGAACGGTCTGACAGTTCCAAAAAATTTTGCCTGAAATAGTCTAAAGAACAACACAAACATACAAACAAAAAATAAGGAGTTAAAATTTTAAGACATAATTTTTGTTATTGTGATGTCTTATCAATCGTTTTGTCGGTGGGCAAGTACATTTTAGTCTATAATGAAAGTACTATATGCCTTATCGGAGTAATCAATGCAGAAATTACACATTTGGAGTATGAAGAAATAACCGTAGAGAAATTTCTAAAGATGTATTAAGACTTTCATTGTAACCCGCTTTAAGAATTACTTACAATTTTTATAATAAAAATTGATAACCTGAAAAACAATTACCGAATTTAGTTTTTATATTTTTATTCTGGCGCCTGGACTAAAAATGCAAGTTTTGACATTACCGGGAAGCATCCATCAAGACGACACAATAGATTTTTGCCATTCTGAATATCTTGCATTTTTTTTCTTTCTTCATCTTTGTATCATATGGTGTACCAAAAATAGTATCTTCAAGTTTCAGCAGTTTCTAGGGTAGGATAAAACAGAAGTCATATTAATGTCACTTAGCAGGTCAGAAGGATGTAACACTGTAGCACAGAAATAGTTTTTAACTATCTCGAAAATTTCAAAAAATGTAATGAGACAGTAATTGAAAACCTAAAATTAAAAATATTTTTAAAGTAATACAGATGTAATTTTTAAAGTGTTTTTTTCTCCATTTTCGATAACATAAGCGAAGGAAAAAAAATCACCATTCACCGCTGGCGCCTCTAGCGAGAAGTAGCTACAACTAATACGCCAAATTATAATCAAGATATCGTGGCCAATATACTTGTATATTTAAAGCGGAATAAAACGATTTTAAGTGGTGTCTTATTAAAAGGAATATAAAAAATAAATTTCAAAATAGAAAAAAGTTTGTATCAACTACAAGTAATTTGTTGAGTCACGAGCGCTTTCGTCTTTTACGACAATATCAAGTAGACTAGTTGATATAGTCTACTTGATAATGTCGTAAGAGACGAAAGTGCTCGTGATTCAATCAATTTCTTGCAGTTTTCTATTTTGAAATTTATTTTTTATATTTCATAATGACCACAAACATCCTATATACCATCTTTATTAAAAGGACATTACGATAATCTGGGTTGACAAGAAAATAAGTTAATACTTATGATGATATTACAACACGCTAGCTTTTCCTTTAGAAGTTAGTAAATCGTACAAAGTGCTATGCATGAATTAAAGTCTTCGGTGAATTTATTTATAAATCACAATAAAAATTGAGCGAATATCACAATATATATCTTCATATTAATAGTAAATTTTATGTCCATGTCTGGTTTCAAAGCAACAACCTTCAGATTACGAACCATTCACTCTACCACCTAACTGCTAAGGCTATTATTTATGAATATTTTAGTCTAAACTTCAAATCTCTAACAAATAAACTACTTCACTGTTTTACATGGAAAGTACACCTACTGTGAAATCTTAAAAAGTCAAGTCCAACTACTAAATTGTATCACAATAAGAAAATATTTAATCTTTATGAATACAATTGCATCACATCTTTTTATATTATATTTATGAAACTTTTGATATGACCAGGTATTTTCGTGTTCACAAAGAAAACTCTACATTTATTAGTCTTTTTTTTTTTTTTTTTTAATATTATTCTTTCGTGACAAACAAAATTTTGAAGTAGTATTATGGATGGATGGTGATATATTGGTGAACGGAAAATTTGCCAGTGATTAATTGGTGTAACCATTGAAGTTTTAATTAGTTTCAATCTACCTACTTGGAGGCTACTCGTATCCCGCTAATGGAACTACAATCATTTTTTCGTCACTTTTTCAATTAATGTGTCTTATATGCACACTGCGCATAAATTTAAATTACAATCTAGTTTTTTTAAATGAAGAGTAAAATCTGCAAAAAGTCATGCACTAAAGAGGACTTCATAGAAGCTGTGTTTGGCGATAAGTGATTCACTCAGCTATTACAACCAAATAATTGACCGAAAGAAGTGAGGGTCTAGTTTTAACAAGACAAAATTTATTTTCTTTGTTTATCTTTTTATCACGATAACTCTCGAAAGACGTATCCGATTTTGATGAAATACGGTACAGACATCCATTATATGCATAGAGTAAGATTTGTATCACAGAACCAATAGTAGGTATATCATAGCGGGAAACTATTTTCCTCTTCAGGAGTCATGTCCTTATCTGTAAACAAGGAATTGAGTGGGTGCTACAGCGAGGGACTCAATTAGTGTATATTTGTGTAGGTTTACTAATTCAATGTCGTTATACAAAGATTTCGAATTTGCAGTTTCTAGCACCAAAAAAATGTCTATTCAAAAGTTTTTTATTCACACTAAATTGACTATAGGGTAAACTAGTCAGTCGTTGGCCTCCCCCCCAGTGGTTGGCCCCCTATTCGAAATTTTTGAAATAACTCTATGATTAACATGATTTGTACCGGTCGAAACTTGTTCAATTGAATCCTTATACTCTCCCCTCCACAAAAAATATCACTTCAGCTTTCAGTCTTTAATTGTTTGTAAGTAAATTCAGATTGAACTAACCGAAGTAAAAAATATACGAAAATTTGAAGATTTCTTACGCATTTGTTAAGGAAAGTGTTTTGTTCAATTATGGATATCCGTGTAAATATTTAAATTTTATTGATGTTTTCAAGTTTTTTTAGTATTCCTAAACTCAATATTAATTTATTAATTATAAAATCATCGATTCTAATTATTTATTATCAAATTAAAAGGGGGGCCAACGACTAACATGAATTTTTCGAAGTTTTTAGTGGTAGGCAGGGGGGCTGAATTCTGATATTTAGTGGTTGGCAGGGGGGCTGAATTTTATTATTAAGTAGTTGGCAGGGGGCTGAATTCTGATATTTAGTAGTTGGCAGGGGCTAAATTGTGATATTTAGTAGTTGGCAGGGGCCCAAAATATTATTTTTAGTGGTTTTGGCCTTTGATCACCTAATTTTCTGGTAGATAAATACTATATTTATTCCAAAACTCACATGTAACAAGGTATTAGGTACCTACTAGGTAGTAAAGCTATTACAGTTTATCATAATATTATTACCAGAGTAAGTAGGTACCCTGCCATTAATACCTGGTAAGTTAGTAAGTATACCTAACTATCTACGCTGGTAAAAAGCTTAAAGCTAATTATTTAGTCATTGAATAAAGGTTTGAATAACATATTTATTATAAGTGTTAAAAATCTGGTGTGAACATCACACGACTTTCCTTATCTATATAAAAAAAGT
>CM022885.1:32495133-32563957 GCA_012654025.1 Pachypsylla venusta | reverse complement strand
CCCCAAGGGTGCATACATCTATTTTCGGAACAATATATTGAACCCTTTCCGATTTTTCGGCCGATTATTTTGCGTTTTAAATAGGACTTACTACTCAACGGCATGATGCAATCAAGAAAGTTGCGGTATTCTCAAAAAATCTTGTTTTAACGGAATAATGGAGCAATATGCTAAAGTTTATATGATGCCCGAAAATTCGAGGTGAAACGGATGGCTCCGCCCGTTTTTGTCCACGGACACACCTAGTTACAAGGAGGGTTTTTGAGTTTACAAAACGAAAGCAGCTTGGGCCTAAGGAGGTCATACTTGACTTGAGTTCCATCATTGTACTCTAAACAAATAACAAACAACTTGCTAAAGATAGAAACATATTTGCTCTTTTAAAAATCAACCCTGGACCTATTAAACAAAATGACATGGTTGATTTGAAATTATAGTGACCAATAATAAATAAAAATACTGGTTTATAAAAACAAACAAACAAATATTGTCACTGCTGTCACACTTTGGAGATATACTGTGAACAGAAACAAAAACTTGTTACATAGTATAAAACATTTCTGATCATACTGGTCTCACAACACAAAGCATACAAACTGTCCACCATGGGAGGTCCTTTCATTAGCTATTATTTTTTTACACTTAAAATATTTCAATAATTTTGATCTTTAATTTATATTTTTGAAAATGTTATTTATTTGATTAATAAGAAGCCTTATTATACAATTTCGTTAAGGATCAAAAAGAAAGATCGCTTGGGAAATGAAGAAAAAAATCTACATCTTTTAACATTGAGCGCCTCACAATTTTAGAGAGAAAAAGAAAATAACACACCGTAAATTTATCTGTATTGATTTATTTCATTCGTTTGAAAACAAATAAAATTCTAGGACAATATTTTAAGCAATGAAGTATTTTGTTGACCACACTGGATTCCACATCAGACTTAAATTAATTACTGTGATCCAAACTTGATCCGTTGTTATCCTATTCAAATCCTTACCATTCACACCAATAGTTCAGTTATGAATGCGAAAATAATTTTGTCTGATTTCAACGGCTGAACCAATTCACATGAAATTCTTCTTCATTAACAATGGAATTGTATCCAGAATATCTCTGGGCTTGATTCCTGATGAATTTTTAAAGGTATATAAAAATCTAGGAATATTGTTCGTGTCCTCACTTCGTGAGCAAATTACAGACAAAAGACAAATTGTCCGATCACAACAACAAATCATTTCGCTTTGAACAGTGAATTATACAGTACAATAGAACGGCGCACGCTCCGGAGGTTTATTTTCAAACACATGTGTTTCATTACTCGCAGTATAAAAAGATAATCATGATTTTGGTTTATTGTTTTTAAAAATGAAATTTTCAGAAGCTACCCTAACGAGAATTATCGAAATTCGATGTTTTACAAAACTTAGTATCCAAAATTCAAATAAAAAGATCTATTACAAAAAACAATCATAGAATTCTATCTCAGGAACTGTAAAACAAGGCAGTTGAAATTTTAGCATATTGGTGCCCATACTTGTATTACAATACTCAACATTGACCTATATTTTGTCTCCTTATTGTTTATTAGTAATCTACTAAAATACTGTTTCCATTAAATCTGCTATACTTAATTCATCAACTAGGACAAGTCACCCACATTTTTTAAGAAAGTTTAAACATTGTATGAACCTACGAACAAAAACCATTAAGAATAGGTCTTCTGGTACTTCAAAATATAAAAAAAGAACAAGTTCTTAAAAAGATAATATCTCAAGATTAAATTCATGCATCAGTCCCCTAAATTGAGACCATCATCGTTTTTGTTTTTAAAAACAGAAACAAGGACAGACCTGACCTATCAAAGAAATATTTTAAAAATTCATTTTACAAATAATATACATTATTTATCTGTTTAATCTAATAAAATGAAGCTATGATACAAGACACGAGAAATGTAGTTATGAAGTAGATGCAGTATGTTTGACCCTCCCATCAGACGGCATTGTAAAAATCTAAAATCTACGGTCGGGCTGAAAATTTGAATAATCATTTTCAATTATTGATGATATGTACAATTTACATAGATTGATATATTTTATAAATACTTATCTAGCTTGTTGTGTGTAAGGCCACTTATCGCGTTTGATGATTGTTAGATCTAGCTCTAAGAAAAGTTTGTCCAAAGCTAAATTTTGCAATATCAGCCATCTGAGACGATGATATCATCTACGAATATTATGATCATCTATTCTCATTGTTGACACATGTTTCCATTCATCATAAGTCGCCGCCTAAAGGATGATTTCAGACAAGAAGACTTTGTCTCGGCGACAAGTCTCGACAGAATCGCTGCTACAAAACATGAATGAAATGGATTATTGATAATCAAGTGAAAATTATAGAATTTTAGTAATCGGAATTATGTTTCACTTGACATAGTGTCCCAGTTAAACCAGCATAAAATATTGCTATTCTAGTATTATTATAGTTTATTTTTATGTCGCGCCATATTTGCCGTGATTTTGAATACTATATTGGCTGTACCTCAACTAATCTGTTACGTACAAATACCAACAAGCCTTGAGGTTCACCACTTTGCAAATCTCCACTACAGTGTTTCAAACCTCGCGTACGATTCTCATAGATAGTACAGTTAAATCATATGGATAAATCAATAGGTGTGTGCCTACCTTCTAAACTAATTATTATCAAAGACCTCCTAGGTGTTAGACAATAATTAGTCCATCTCTACATTATCATTTTATCAGTAAAATATAAAGTGTATTACTTACAACATTTTTCCACTCTGCAAGAGTGGAAAAGTCGAAAAAGCGAAAACACCTTTTCACCTCTACAACTATCTGCTCCTTGGTTCAGGCCGAGTTTGTTGCTCTCACTGACAACACAACTCGTCATTGAAAAACAAAAATTTTTATTTCCAATTTTTCTTCTTGCGATGTAATACTGTCCTCAGGAAAGTTATGTTTTCATAAAATTATTTATGCCATACATTTCCCTTTCCTTTCTTGTATTGATATTTCCGCTGTAATATGAAATTCGCCTTCGTATGTCATTTTTCTGCAAACATGGTTTTCCTGATATTTTGAAAAAAAAAAAAAAAATGTATCTTTACTTGGTATCATTATTTTTGGGAGTTGAGGGTAGAACATCCTTAAAATACAAATGATTTTCATCTTTTCTTTCTTTTGAGCTAAAATTGTTTTGGCTCACAATACATATTGTGAATCACAATACATATGGTTGTGTAGAAGGACACTTTAAATTCTAAGGCCGGAATTTTACTGCTGAGTTTTTGTGTTCGTAGAATTGCTCCGGCTCAAAAAATATTTTTCTAAAAACTAGACACAAAATAATTTTGAAAAATAATTTTTAGAATATAGTGTCTATCTTAGGGAGAGAACTTATATATATTTGATGTTTTAAGTTTTTAATAGTCCTCACACATACATTTTGGTGGCGAATAATCACTGCCATACGTCAGTAACATAAAATTATTCAACTCGGTCCGGGAGGATGCAAGTAACATGTCACAATAATTGGATTGGGAAAAAATTACGCCTTCATTTTGAAAGATAATTTCGGAAAATAGTGGATGCGCCAAAATCACAGCCGAAAATAAACTGTAATGTTTTTTTTTTTTTTCTTTTTTTTTTCTAGCTCACAAAATTAATAATCGTCAGTAATCTGAACTCGAAAATTATGGTTACTCTATTCTCATTGGCTGACAATACAGTGTTCTAGAGTTATTCTAAGTTTCTGCATAGCCTAAGCTTTTAATCAATAAATGCTGATAATTTTTAATTAAAAAGGAAGGCACTCGATTTAAACAGTTAGGGCACGGGGTGTAAAGGGCTCTCTCTATAGCGTGTGCGATTTTTTTTTTTTTTTTAAATAACCTCCCAAACCGTCTTTTGAAATTAGATAAATAAGGAGTTTTGTACAACTCATCACGAGCTGAAGATTGAGCTAAGAACCTATTAGAATATATTATTCAAATAGGTATATTGCTATTTTACAGCAGAGGTTAGTTTCTATAGTAGGTACTAAATTGAAGCAACAAGTAATCATTACATAAAATGCATTGAAAAGAACCTCTCATCGTCTCGTTTTAAATAATATGTTCAACTTTGAACAAGATTAACTTGAACGGGGCAGTAAAACATAACAAAGAACACTCTAGGTGGCTATGACATACAAATTAAAGAAAATAATATAAATCTTTGTATACATAATGTATTTGAAAACAGAATATGTTTTAACGTACTTTTTCAAATGAAAAATAAATAGACTCACTTCTTTTTATAATGTTATGTATTCTTGACAGCAAATAATAGATTGCTATGAATTTCAAATCTGTTAACTCTTTCCTGCTGGTGAACAAAAAATAATCACCATTGTTGCATTGAGATTTTTTTTTTTTTTAAAAAAAAATGTCAGATTGTAATTGTAAATGTATTTAACACTTCATTACGCCTGGGTACTTTGGAGGCGTAGCTTCTTCAACTTTTTCAATTATTGAAAATAAATATTATTTAAATTAGTCTAGTAGTACTAAATATTCCCACTACATTCCAATCGTACCATTTTTTTTAATGCCATACCTATTTATATGGATTGGTGGAGTAGTCGTAAAACGTTTTGACGGGTTAACTGTAGGGTGCTGGTTCAAATCTATGCAATTTTATCCTCATGAATTTGAGATAATTACCACATAATAATATCACCAAAAAACTAAAGGAACACTTTGGTTTTATTGGGCAGTATAAATAAGATACACAGTTATCATTTCCAAGTTTTAAGACCAAGATTTTTTTTTATATATAAAGGTCATATGCACCGATTTATTATTTAAACGTATGTTTATCTGGCTGTTCGCCCAAAGATAACTCTCGAACGCCTTGTCCGATTTTGACATGGGAATGGACATTCAATAGATTCGTGGAATCCACCTTGCTGTTTATCTGTCTGTTCGCTCAAAGATAACTCTCGAACGCCTTGTCCAATTTTGAGATTGGAATGGACATTCACTAGGTTCGTGGAATCCACCTTGCTGTTTATCTGTCTGTTCGCTCAAAGATAACTTTCGAACGCCTTGTCCGATTTTGACATTGGAATGGACATACAATAGGTTCGTGGAATCCAATTATTAGGAACCTTGCTGTTACCAAGGTTATCATGGTGGCCAATTTTTCAGTGAGGTCTACATTCCACAGAACTACTAGTATTATTATATTCGAAGAATGGGGTTTCTCTTCGAGCATACTAAAAACTAATTGAATAAATAAAGTGCTGAAAAACTTAATTATTCATCTATGTGCAAGATTTCAGTTACAAAGGAAAAAAATGATCCACTTTTATTGAATTTTATTTGAAGCAACAAAATGCTTGAGTGTGTGTGTAATGAAGTGTATAAACAAAATGAAGTAATATCACTTTTGAGATAAATTCTCATTTTTTGTTGAGATATGAACTGCTACTCTAAGTGAAACAGATTGTAGTAATTTACTGCAATGATTAGAGCAAATATTTTTGTCAGCCCTAATACAACGTTTAGCGCTATAGCTGCAACATATTTTGCACGCTGAAAGTAATATCAAGCATAGCGGTTATTTTAATAACGCTGAGAAATAATCAACCGAGCTATAAAATATTTACAAGAACCATAGTTCTTTGGAGAAGAAAGTATGAGAAACCAGACTGGGAATAGAACCCCCTCCGGAACAAGCTAAACTTTATACTCCTTGGTGTTAACGACAAATTAGCCGGGGAGGGATCCAGAGAAGATTTTTTTTTTTTTTGGGGGGGNTTTTTTTTTTTGGGGGGGGGGGCAGAGAAATAAAATAGATACCTAAATTTAGAACTATTTGTCGATGAGGAACGATTTTATTCTCACCAAAAAACGTAAGTTGTTTTCTGGGATTAAGAAATAAAATCGCATTTTGTAAAAGCACAAAGTAAAATGACGCAGGAATTCATAATAATAGTCCTATTAATAGTGCCCGAATAGGACTGAAGAGACCGTTGACACCGGTAGTTTAGTGGGTGCTTTTTTTTGTGGTAAATACCTATGTCAAATGCATAAGGATAAAATTCCATGGGTTGGCTGGGTTTTAACCTACTTCCTACTGTTTTCGAATCAGAGCATCTTACCACCACACCACCAACCCCAACAGTTATGGCTTGCTGGAGGAGAGTTCACTCCGAAGATTCGCCACTACATACATTTAATTGGAAGAGATTTAAATTACCAACATTGTGAAACCCACGACAAACAAATCACCCTTATGTCAGGATTTTTTTTGATGTGGGATACTCAGTTTGATCTGTACACAAAAATAAATGAGATAACAGCATACACCGCAAACTTTCTTTAAAACCTTTTACAAAGTACACAACTTTATTTATTTTTATGGTTTTGAGTAAACAAAAGTTGAATAAAGTATGAAAAAGTTATAAATTACACTCAAGAGTTAATAACAGCCATCCGATCAACTTTCTTATGAAGTTGAGCATTTCATTTCCAATATTCTATCGTCTATTGTTTTTTTATCGAGATTTTCAATTTGTCAAGGAAGGAGAAACAAATATTCCGTCTTCTTCATCAATGTTCTTTATAATATTATATTTATCAAGGACTTCTTTTAACCCATAACTATCCAAATTGGATAGTTTTATTTGAAAATTCAGTTTTTCTTTCAAGATAATTCTCTCTGAGCGCAGTGTTGCGAAGCAGTGCGGATCATGAGATCAAATCTCACGATCAGAGACACTTATTGGTTGCGAGGCCAAAGGCAATGTAGAAAATTTGTTTCCTGCTGCGAAACATTGTGTTACGATCAATGGGATCCCAGCCTCAACAGTAGTCTTTGCTATTCTAACAATTATGCTTGACCCTTTTTATTTTTCCTATCCTACAAAAACGAAAGTATTGTAATTATTAGTTCGATATTCAGGTTCAGGTTCGATGCTGGCTTCAACTCTATTTTTTCTGCTATATAAAAATCAAATCTTCTTTTGGATCAACTACAAATATATTATTTCAGCGTTTTCGCTTGCCTCAAAAATTCATCATCATCAAAAATAGCCATTCATCTCCACTGTTGGATAAAGGTGTTCTCCATTTGTTTCTACAGACACAGTCGTCCTCTAATATGAATTCACATTTAAGTACCGTCGACATCTGACCCCTCGCCACCGAATTTTTGGACTTCTGCTAGGTTTTTCTTCGCCCCAGGATTACCATTGTGCCTACTTAAATGTCGACAGACGAAAAAATAATCATCATTCTTGATTCGTTGATGAATCAATGTATCTTTAGTCGACTCGATTGTTTTCAGTCCCATGTTCTTCACATCTGTGTCTTATCCTACCAGTAGGAATCAGTACCAATCAATCAATAATATATCGCTGAACATGCGGATTTTCAACTTAAACATCGGAGATTGCGAATGAGACAAATCTGGTGTTAGTCTCTTTGATCGATTGCGATAAAATGTTTTTATTCCATTTTCCATCTATTCGTTCATCTACAATTCACTTAAATATTACATTATTATGGCAGCTTCTAGTCAATTGAAATTTCATATCGTCTGCTATTATGGCTACTGTTATCCTAACTGCAATCATTATTGATTATTTTTCTAGATAGCTATGTAACACCGTCATGCCATCTTTAAGGTCAGGGGTCGTCAGAAATAAAAGATGTATCTATTTGCCTGGCTATTTCACGTTCTATTTATCATTTCTTTTTTTTTACAAATCAACGGGTTACCCCATGTTACAGTATTCTCTTATCTAATTAAACAATAAAACTAAAACTTTATTTATAGTTGCGTAAAACCCAGTTGATATACTCACTCAGTGACTCATAATCAACGGAGTTTGATAATGGTTGAACCTAGAATCTTTGCATACCAGAATCCTTTTATAATGTGACAGTGGCGTACCTAGATCATTGAGCGCCTGGGGCAAAGAATGATTGGCCCCCCTACCCCCATCCATGGTTTTACACGTTTCTTATCATACAAACTCCGTAGATTAAGTTCTGTAAAAGATTATTTTTAACAATTTTCATGCCTTATTTTTCATTATTAACTCACGTACATATTCGTACGTCACTAAACAATCGCTAATACTTGGTCGAATATATAGTATGAGAACGATCGATACTCTCGATTGTTTTGAAATTCTAATTGATTAAATCTTACTTGAGATAAACCATGAGTCATAGTAGATTAACAAATCTTGCAATTGTTTCAATGGAAAATGAAACTGCTGCAATGCTGGATTACGGGGATATAATATGCACATTTGCAGCGATTAAAGGGAGAAAAGTTAACATTTTAGTTTTTCAATTGTGATAGAGATAAAAATTTGAAGTTTGTATCAAGTTTCGAGATTATATAAATCAGATAAAATTTATTTTCCATTAAAAATTGAGATCCAATGTTGACGTAATCTTTCTATGAATGAAAAACTCGATTTTTCAGTAATATTTTTTTTTTTTAGTATCATTTTTTTATGTTACGGAACAGCGAAGATCGATCTTCGCTGTTCCGTAGCTTCCGCTGTTCGCCGCCCCCAAATCATTGCGTCCGATGCGACCGCCCCCCCCCCCGGCCCCACTCTAGGTACGCCACTGTAATGTAATTACAGAATGAATTCCTGCCCATATTTAGCGGAAGAAAAGTTTCTTTTTTTTATTTTCATACTAAATGCACAGGGGCAAAAATGAATATGAAATATTAAACACACAGAAAGGCCGTGCCTCTAAGGCACCTGAAAAAATGAGCGAAGTGTGCTAGCTCACATGCGAGGTCTCTAGTAATGTGATTTTTTTTTTTTTTTTTTTCATCNTTTTTTTTTTTTTTTTTTTTTGTCACCTATAGTATTAGCTTTTAATATACTCCGGTCTCCAGTGTTGGGAGAATTGAGTGATACCGAGACGTTGCGAATATCAGCCTCTGCGGGCTCCTTCCTGGGGATTTGATTAACTGGCAACTGGGGTATTGGGTGCAACGGACTAAGGGCCGTGTTTTTATTTTTGGCAGTCATTGGGATTGTGTCCTGGAGTTTGATTTGCTTCGGATTGGTTCGGCCGGGACACCTCCATTTTTCAAACCAGATATGAAGCTGTCAGGGAGAATCCCCTATACTTCACTCGGGGAAGAGCGCGATGGGGGATCCAGGTTACCCCGCACGAAAGCGGGGTAACCTGGATCTCCCTCAATATGGTCACCCTCAAAATAATTTCCTTGGACATTAATACAGCGCTGGAGACGGGTTTCCCATTCTTTATAGCAGTTCTAGAACTCTTTTTCTCGGATGATATTTGGTCTGTCGGTCACATATTATCAAGTGTACCAAAATGATGAGATATGAGTTCATTTTTGGGGACATGGGAAGAACCTAAATATTTTTCAAATTAATTAATAGGAGTACCACGGAAGGGTTCATGTCACAGTGGCGCAGTTATCTTCTTCATGACTTTATCAATGTGTTGGCTGATTTCAGAAAGGAAAGGGTTAAACACGTTCTTGTTGTTCTAGTGAAGCAATTGTATCGACCATAAATTATAAAAATTGGCAGGTTAGATTGGCAGTGGCAAATAAAATTGGATTGGATTCAACTAGAACACATTTGTTATTACATATTTCAATTGATTTTTGCAATTATAATTGACCAACAGTTAACGAATCGATATTCTATAATATTGTTTCAAGACCATGAGTGCATTGGAGTCCAAGTTAGTCGACACTTGTCTTCAAGATTTGAAATTCCTTGGACATTAGACTTTTGTGTTTGATAAACTTGTTTTTCGAATTTGGACGAAGAAAGGGGAACAAAATTTGGGAAAATTAAGGAATGATAGCTTATGCATATAGTGCCAATCCGAAATTCTTATTTTATAAAACGATCCTTTTCCCCGAATTTGGCAAGTCCGTTCAGGACAGCAATGAATATAATCCTATTATAATTATAAATGCGAAAGCAGGAGCCAAAGAGTATCACATTATCATTGCACACATAGGACCCGGGTTCAATTTCTGGCGGGGCGCGATTTCGGACTTAGAGTTTGTGGTTTCGAGGTGCACTCAGCCTCGAGAGGACAAATAAGTACCTACTTTAATGTCAGTAGAGAACAGTGGCGGCATTACCAGAGTAAAAAGATTTGGTGGAAGATTCAAGAGATTATCAGTGAATGAGGTTCTTAGTATTAGTAATGCTGTGATACCGACAAAAAAATTAGTTTTTAGCCGTTGGGCCTTTTCTATAAAGAAAGGAATTGACGTTCTTTGTTTAATGGAAATAGTTTATTGGTTGCCTATAGTTTCGGAGTCGTAGGTTGCCTTTCATCCACATAGAAAGGCCATGAATCTGAGGCATCAGCCGGGCCTGTTAGTTCCAATTTTTGTCACCGACCACATTCTTATATCGATATCCCTTAACATTTCGACTTAACCATTAGTTATACCTACATCTATTGTTACATTGAACTTTACTACTCGTACTATATCTACGAGTATACTATACTTAATATTTTATGAGTTTGTCAGCGAACCCAACGTTCAATCAATCTTGAATGATGAAATTCCACTTCTCAAATGTTAATGACGTAAACGATTTTCTTAAAGTTTACGTATTTTATTTTTTTACTGATATATAAATACGATTACTATTTCTCATTTTATATTGATTTTCATCAGAGAACGTGATACACGAAATATGGACGCCCCTCTCTATAATGTGTATTACTTCTGATGAATAAAATATCTTTAGTTCAACTTGAGTGAATAGAGAAGTTCAAGATGATGCAAAATTCAAACCGACAATCATCCCAGTATCCCAATGTTTCCGCATCAAATTTGACATTTATTCGAAAGCACACTCACTTCGAAAAAAAAAAAATCGATCCGTTTATAATCGATCTGTTTATAGTTTTCCTGTGAAACTAACTAACTGAATATACGAGGTGCTAGCCATAATAAGGTGCTCACTGCACAATTGAGCCATTAAATAATAATCTTCCTGTAGTTAGACTTGTATTTCTGTGAACTGTAGACCCAACTCATAATGATGAGCCGCCATGAGGCCCCTGATGGCACCCTGCAATAAACTAATCGTTATTCCATAAAAGTAATGAAAGTCCGAGTATTATTCAAATCGGATGACGCGTTCGAGAATTATCGTGGAAAATTCAAACAAGCAGACATCGTGGTGTTAAAAAACTAGACCTGACTTTATTCAGTTATCTTTTTTGTAATTCTGAAAGAAGGGGTCACCCATTAAACTCCAACGCCCAAAAATTATGAAAAGCCATATCCGAAATGAGAGAAATAGGCTGTAAGTTGGTGATCATTATCATGCAGTATAAACTTCCCGTATAGAACAAATAATCAGACGGAGCTTCTACGAAAATTCTTACAAATACACAATACGACACAATCGAACGTATTTTGTATACGTTGTTAAATCAATTAGCTGATGCACACTAAATATAATCGTACAACCTTTTAGGACTTTCTGATGACACAGAACTATAAAAACGTTTTTCCTATGAGGAAGATATACCTGGGAAACCGTATAACATTGATGCCCATCCTGTTATGCTTCTTCACGCCAAAATCATTATTCAGGCGTGAAAATAGAGGAATATCTTCCATAGCTGGATAAGAAACAAGATTGAATGGATTTAAATATTTTCTTGAAAGTTATGGATATATGGTTTTTTTTTGGGGGGGGGATCTATATTTGGACATAAATTACATCTGTAACATTCTGGCCTTTGATTTGTCAATATCTCGCTTAATAATTTCAATACTCCGCCCCCCCCCCCTTAAAAGGGATATAGGTTCCAAATTTCATGTTTCTGCGTTTAGCGATCGTGGAGTTACGCCAAATATCAGTCAGTTTGCAAACTGAGCTCTGCGTTTTATAAGTATAGTTTATCATCATCATCATCATCATCATAGGTTAACAGCCATGGGGCTGGTTTGCAACAACTCGGCATGAGTTGTTGATACTTGAGAGTTCTTACGGATAATGCAGTAGGTTCTCTTTGCTTTCTGCTTGGGTTATGGAAAAGATATCATTTACGACCCTTCTCTTAGTCGCCTCCTACGAATGGCATGGACTTGAGTGCCTTGGACGTATTCTTTTTATGTCTCCCTATCCGCAGGGGACATAGGAGGGATATAATGCAGTAGCTTCTCCTTGCTTTCTGCATGGGCAGTGGAAATGATATCGTTTCCGACCCTGTCCTCAGTCGCCTTTTACGACTGGCATGGACTTGAGTGCCTTAGAAGTATTCTTTTTATGTCCCCCTATCAACAGTTTTATTCCGCCATGAAATACAAATTGTATGTTTAAATTGTTTACACACTGTTCAGATGCACCCTGTATATAAAAAATAGAGTTCTACTTTTATAGAGGAAGTAAAGTCAACTTGCTGATTAAGGTTTGAATTTTTTTTAAAGAAAACAAATAGAAGTTAATTATAAGGTAGATGTGCTTGCCAGAAGAAGAGAGAGAGAAAAAAAAATCTGGCTGACGGTATTTTATATTTTACTCAAAAACATTATTTTTTTCACAATTAAGTTCTTTGTTCCAAACATTATCAGTAATTTAAAATCATGGTACCTTATCGATTATGCAAGAAGAATGGAATGAGAGAGAAGAAATTACTGTGATGAAAAAATATGAGAAAATGTGAATTGAGTGCGATTTTTTTTAAGTTAATAACCAGTGGTTCCCAGAAAGGTTTTTTATTCTTCTTCACTATTTTAATATTGATATTTTGTAGGTGCATATACTGCATATTATTATTTATTTATTTTTAATTGTTATTTGTAAATAAATTATTATTATCTCCTTTTGATCGTATTTTATCTATTTGGAATACTTACTTTTCCCGCGATCCTTCCACTTTTTTAAGAGCCCTTTCAGATCTGTGCGATACTGTGAAGCATACGACATATTATCATATGAAGCGACGGCAGTCTAAAATTAAAAGATAAAAAAAATCAATCTGTCATCTGTTCACCCTACACACTACGAGAAGTCTTGTATACGACATTGTGCACTCTGCAGTGTATATGAAGCTTTATCGGATGCCATCAGCAGTCTAAAATAAAGAATGAAATGATCAATCTGTTATCTGTTCACATTTTTCATACAAACTATGAAGAGTCTTGTATACGACAGTGTGCACTTTGCAGTGTATATGAAGCTTTATCGGATGCCGTCAGCAGTCTAAAATATAGAATGAAATGATCAATCTGTTATCTGTTCACATTTGTCAAACAAACTGCGAAGAGTATTGTGTAAGACAGTGTGCACTCTGCAGTGTATATGAAGCTTTATCGGATGCCGTCAGCAGTCTAAAAAATGTACAAATTTTCTGCACGATTTAAATACTTTATCTTCTATAGGAAGAGAAAGTAAAAAAGACTGAAATGATCAATCTGTCATCTGTTCACATTTGTCAAACTGCGAAGAGTCGTGTATGCGACAGTGTGTAGTTTGTATGATGCGCTTGACCAAAAGCTTTGTGGGATACGATGGACTGCAAGTTAATCCCGACGACCTGACGTCGTCGTGCAGATTGAAAATTGTTGAGTAATGTAGAAAGCAATACACCTGCACAAACTTAGACTGCAGTCTCAAAATAATAATTCTGATCACTACACCTGAGCATTCATTTTTCTATATTGTCTGTTTTTTCAAGTTTGAATAAAGAAAAAATACGTTCTAAATATAATAAATTTTGTCACTTTTGGATACTATATTGAAGTTACCATTACAAAAATATTGTTTCACAGGCTGGGGCATCAATCAGGTCAAATGATAATTTTTAGTAAAAAAAACAATAGTAAGAGAGAGATCAAAAAAGGCCATAAGGCAAATTTCAAAATTAATGATACTTTGAAATAATTCACAGAATTTTGTTTGAAAGCCCCAAGCAGTAGTCAACATTGAGACTGGAAAAACAGTTAAATGCCTAAAAACAAGTTTTGTAATCAAAGTCAAATGCTTTATTAAATTCAGCGAATATCATTTACCATAGCTACATGATTTCCTGAGAAGATAAATTAAATAACTTCACCCAAAAATATCCTTTCCTTCGAAAGTTTTAGTTATCACAAAAAAATTTGTCCATTCTGGAATATGGATACATTTTAAATATCTATTTTTTTTTTTTTTAAAAAAAAAAACCCAAGGTAAAAGCAGATATAATTTGAATATAAAAGAAATATAAAAGCTTATCTTATGGGATTAAAATTACTCTTATCGGAAAATATAAAATTCTACAAATTAAATATGCATGTAATTAAGAGTATCGTTACATAAAAAAATAATAAATTTCACAACGAAAGCAAGTAATAAGTGTGAAATGAACGCTGATTGGACTCAATATTCACGACTCAATTACAGAGGATACATTACTGTAGACAGGGGATGATATTTTTTGTATATTTCATAGAAAAAATATTCATTTCTGAAATCATTGATTCCTATTCCCAATACATTATTCATGAAAATTATCTCGCTTGTGTTTTATACAGGGACGTACGAGAATGATGAAAAATAAAATGATAGCAAGATCCATACGAATGTAGCTCTATATGTGTTGTTGTTGTTGTTGTTGTTGTTGTTGTTGTTGTTGTTTGCTACTAAATCATACATCTAATCTTGAAGGCTTAAATTTTGGAATGAGCCCCCAGAACCAAGTCATTCACTGGAATATACTGAAGTGAATAGAACATATGAGACCTCTAATATTCTGATGAAATTAATTACAAAGAAATCCAATAGATAGCGACACCTCTCCTTTATAATTGACTATTCTGGAATTTATGGAAAGTGAGCTGCGTATTTATTTCCCCTTTCGAGAACGATGCAGAAGGTTACAAGTATTCCATGACTTCTGGAAAATTCTAGAATTTTGGTTAAAATCTATAGCAGAGATTTCGTGTAGAAATTTGAGTCAGTTTTTATAGTTGAGTTTAACGAGTTAATTTCAAGTGATTAAATTGTGAATTTTCAGTGTGGGAATGACGTAGTTTTCTCGCGTGTTTTGTATACGGTATTTTAGAAGTTAAACAGTGTACGACTTTTTGTTACCCTTTTAATTGATGTGTTTTCTTTAATACATTTTTTCAAGTTTCTTTTCTATTTTTTTTTTTTTTTTAAGTTAGTTAAAGCGTTCTTCAACAACGACTACTTAATCCTCGAACCCTAAGTCTACATCAATACTTAGGTCTGTAACTTAATTATATTACAGAGTTGCTTTCAGTGATATTTTACAAAATCCGCTCAGGTGGACTCGACCGGTCAGGACGTTACTCTTAAGTAACTGTAAGAGTATCACCTATTTTCACAATGAAAGTTAGTAAGTCATAATTGGATTAAAAGAAATTGCGCCTTCGGATAAGAAAAGTATAAATTATGAAACAAATTAAATGTATATTCTTAATGTATTACTTTCATGCATTCGCACGCACGAAAACACAGGCACAGTCACTTAAAATATTTTCTCGAATCAGTCTATTCATATGTGCTTGCTTATGCCTCACGCAGTGTAAACGCAATAAGCAATGTAAACGTAAAATTATACTTTTTGGGAGTCAGATTATTGCAATATGTCGCAATAATCTGACATACAATGGAATTTCACAGAATATTTTTTAGGTGATCACTAAAAAAAGGAAAAATAAAAAATAGGTATACAAAATTTCAGAGATTTTTTTGCTGAACATTGGAAGCCCTCATTTGTCCTGATTGTTGAACGAAACGCAAATATTTCTATTTTATTTCATAAATTGGAATATGTACTTCGTCGTACACAATCCAAATCAAAATCCAGAGCGTAAAAATCTCTAACGATCCTTCCCGAACCAAAGTTTAAACCTTCACCTCGTATAAAAGATTCTAGATATAAATCATATGTTAGTGGAGAACTTAATGCTACTTACACACCTCCGCTCTCTCACAATAATCTCTTGAAAGCTTGCGAAAATTCCTTCCTTTGAAAGTTTGAAAAAAATATTTATAATCTTCTCTTTATATTTCTAGAATACCGTAATATCATGCTAGTGATGTAAAATACTGTAATATCGTGTTCTGGAGCTGTATCTATAGAACCCCAAATCTACTGAAATGGCTTTTACGGGCCCACTCAACGAGAAATCAACCCTAATTTACGATTTGTATCATTTCATCCCAATATTTTCTATTATCCATCAAATTTTCATATTTCTAGGTCCAGTGGATCCCGCGATATTTTAGATGGTGGAGAAGACTTCCAAAAAGTCCTCCCCCGAATCTCTAGATCCTTTCGATTTCAAAAGGAATCATGTTAAGCTAAAATAATGTTCCCCGGTTGGCCATAGAGCCTGAGCGCCAGCTCTAAAATTTTAAAACAGCAGGTATATAAAAAAAGACCATAAGTCTGGTTAATAGAAGTTCAAAGTCGGAAAATGCTCTCTAGTTCCTACCATTCAGCCCTAGCATTTTGGATTTTTACAAACATTTTAGTTTCTTTAGCGACCATATAGGTGCCATAATTACATTCTAACATGTTTCCCCTTTAACTCGTGAACGATAGGTCCTAGAGAGCTTTTGACAATGAAGTTCTACTAACGAAACCTTTCAAACCATAACTTCAAATTGATTCAACTGAACTTATAGGTATACTAGTTTTTGCGTTTTGTGATAATTTTGTTTTCTGGACGAAAGTGTGGGTGGGTGTGGACTTCAGGGATACCTTGTATATTAGTTTCTATGTCATGCATTTGATGGTAGAAAAATGTGGCAGGAAATTTATATAAAAAAGTTGTCAGGAAAGAGTTATATATTATTTTCAAAACAATAAACAGGAAAATTAATTTTCAGAAAAGACTTCCAGTTTTAGAAAAAAAAAACATTGTAAAGTCCATCCATAAAGATTAAACGACATTTTGAAAATTCTGGCCTGATGCCAATTAGTGATATTGCTTTTAATTCTAAAAAATGATGTTTAAAGACTAAGGTTTAAGTATGATATTTCATAGATTCTTCTTTTTAATTTTTTTCATATCCATACATAAAGTTTATCATTTTTGACACATGGGTTGGTGGCGTAGTAGTAAGACGCTCTGATCGGTAAACCGTAGGGCGTGGATTCAAACGCAACCAACCCATGGAATTTCTATCCTTATTAACCCTAGGATTGCCAAGCTCTATTCAGTTACGTGCATTACAAAGGGGGGGGGGGNAAAAGATAAAAATAACACGGCTTTAACGAATCATGCATTTGAACAAAAACATAACTTTAATTTTGAAGAAATAAAAATCATAGGTAACGAACAGAATTATAAAAAACGTAAATTTCTAGAAGCTCTCCATATTAATAAAAATTCTTCCACAGTGAACTACAAGAGTGACGTAAATAACACCCTCAAGGTTTACCAAAACCTACTTGATACCTGAATTTTCCAACCTCCTCACTTCGTGTCAAGTTGTGATAGAGTTCACATCGTTCTATCAAAACTCTGGTCTGATGATGATAGTCTGAGTACTGTTGAAAGCTCACCAAGTTAAGTTATTAGTTTTAATTTGAATGTTTTAATTTTTGGCTTTTAATTGCCTGAATGCACCCCGAAATTACAAGTCAAAAACCGAAATGAAAGGGTCATTCAGTGAAATGTCATACTTCAAATGTTGTAATGAACTTTCTTAGGCAGAAATTTCCAGGCCGACTGATTTCCTTGCGCGGTGACATCCCCTGGCCTTCTCATTCTCCAGACTTATCCTCCTGTGATTTTTTCCTGTGGGGATATCTTAAAGGAAGGGTATACCAATACAAACCGAGGACTCTGGAGGAATTGAAAGAAGCTATTCGAAATGAAGTCAACCGGATCCAACAGTGAATGTTGCAGAACGTATGGAGGAGTTTCGAGGAAAGGCTGGACAAATGCATCAAAGAAGTAGGCGGCCATATGCTGAAGTAATCTTCAAGCACTGACTTGACAAAGAGGTAAGCATAAAAAAATAAATGTGTAAAAAAAATCCCGCCATTTAGATTACAATGCCGTTGACCAGACTCCTCTAGGATGAACAGGACCGGAGATATGAATTTTTCAAATTCATAGGTTTCACTGAATGACCCTGTACAAGTTACTTTTGCAAAGTACGAGGAATTAAACCCGTGTCCCCAGCTTACATCCAGTGTGATAGCCACTAGACCAGGAGAATTTTTTAGGGGTGAGGTTAATTTAAATTTTTCAACTCTTGAAAATGTATTCAATGTCAAAATTGTATTGCGTATCAGAAACGTACTGACTTAAACTCGTGTTGTCTCAGGATTGATGGTATGTTGAATTTCAACTTTAAAGTAAGAATAAAGGGCTTGAGTATAGTGAACAATAGGAAAATTCTTCCTTTATGCATAATTATGTTTAAAGCTTTTGATAAAAGCATGCTCAGCCATAAGCTCTCTTACATACGTATTGAGGTTTTATTTCAGTTGGCAATAGTTTCATGAAAATAAATATAAATCAAGGATAGAAGGTTTTCTCAAAATCAGAAACTTTCTAATCGAATTTGGTCGTTTTCCGGAAATTGGCTGGCTGTGGAAGTGAGTAATGCGAAATCCGTTCCGAGGCAATTTTTTTTAATATTAGGTTACGAATTCTAGGAAACCTTTGCATTAGCTGGGCACCTAGACTGCAACAATGAGCATTTGATATAGAAAGAAATTTTCCTTTCAAACTTATTTAAAAGTCTGGTTGAATTGAGAAATACTATGTCAACTAAGACAAGAATAAGAAAGATCAAATACTATACCTTCAAATAACAATGAAAATCATAGAGATGTTAAGTAGAGCTGACTTCATATCCCCCTGAATACATCATCAGAGCAAGGTTTCTTCGATTAATATGTATAGACAAGTAAAGATATAGTATTTTTTCTGCTTTATTATTTAGGATTTATTATATTAATGTAATTAAGTGACTACTTAATCAAAATGCGAGTGTTGCACAAATTTTATAGTTGGATGCCCTTCTTAACATCAAAGGACAACCCCTTTTTAAGGACGCCACTGATTCATCAAACAGTCTTTCGCATAACAGAGTTGTTCCCCAAACACAAAATGTTACACTATCAATATTTACATGATACTGGTAAACACATGAAAGCTTTTGCTAAGATATTTGAAGATAGTCAACATAATAACGGTACACATAAAAAAATGGATTAATTTTTTCAGTGTTAGTCGTTCAGTATTGACTAACTACCCAGATGTCTATCTTTAAATGTTTTATGAGGAAATTATTTTTACGATATCATCAATACGACAGAATAATAAAAACGATTAAATATTTCCAAATAAAGAAGAGTCAATAAATAAACTGTAATCGATACTGGAATGAGATGTATAAAATTTTATTAAGGAATATAAATCTTTGCTTTGACCATTGGGTGAACATATTGTTGATTGGTGAGTGAACCATGAATATTGAGATTGTTGTTTGAAAAATTCATAATTATAGCATAATTATTGTTCTGATAATTGTTTACTTAAAATGACAACTATGAGGTTCTGGTTGGGGACATAGGGCCAAATATAAGACACTCCTATGAATCTATAAGTATAATAAATGTTTATACCATATCATACATAGGAACCCCATCCGTCGTGAGCGCCCCTTCCGCCACTTGGCGGTGACCGATTTCAATTACATTTGGTATGTACGTTCCATTTGTAGTCTCATTGTTCACATATAGGAGTCCAGTATAAAAATACAATTATGTTTTATATTTTCTTTTTATAAAACTATGTCCACACTTTTCTGGATTTTGAGCACATGTTAGTAACTTTAATTGAATGAAATTACAGAACTATTATTAAGTGTTGAAAATCTAACACAATACTTGTCTAATAACGTAATTACGTTAACGTAAGAAACATTGAAATTTCTAATAAAGAACAATACGTCAATACTATGGGCTCAAACTGCGGACCGTAGTCATTAAATCCTCATCCTTTATCACCTGAGCTAATTGGTCGTGGAACTAAAAAAATGGACAGGCAAATGTTTCATGTTAAAACATAGACCTTACTTTGTTTAGACAAATATGTAAGTTGCTTCCTACTTTAATTTCGAAGTAGGTTGAAGTTTATTTATTTCAACAAACAAAAGTGAGGTATATGTTTTACTCTACAAATTTTGTCTTAATTGTATTTTGTACCGTGATAACTTTGAATAACATGTTAATTATAAGTGTTAAAAATATTAACTATTAAATAAATAAAAACAAAACACTTACCAAAAACACTATTTATAATTATTTATAAAGAAACTAGTTTCGAATCATTCGATTCATCATCAGTCTAGTCGAGTCGAAGGATGGAAGTTGACTCTTCCATCCTTCGACTCGACTAGACTGATGATGAATCGAATGATTCGAAACTAGTTTCTTTATAAATTATTATAAATAGTGTTTTTGGTAAGTGTTTTGTTTTTATTTATTTAAAAGTTAACCGTGATAACTCTACAAAGCGTGGTCTAATCTTGATGAATAATTATGGTATGGAAAATTGTAAAATATATATGGCCTGTAGACACAATTTGGTCCATTAGGCCATACGACGCGACGCCATGAATCCAACATATCAACTTGAATGGAAGGTATTTTCTAATATTAAACTGGTTGCAGTGCGACCTTTATTTAGATCTACTGACCAGCCGCGGGGGTGGAATTAGATTCTAACCAACAGACTCCTGGTTAGAAATCCCACCACCTCAGCCATCTGAGCTACTGAGGCTGTGAATGGACGGTATAAAATTCTTGAAAAATATATTTTCAAAAATATTTCTTTACATTTGGTCTGAAGTGAGACTTCGACCTGTACTTATTTGAAGAATAACGCTCTATTGAAAATATAAGTTTAAAGCCAACACTTGGAGTATAAAAAAAATTCAAGGACTTGATCAAAACTAGATTAAAAGTTCATACATACTCGTAGTTGTACTTCTATTGAAATATAAAATAAATAGAGATGTTGGTCGCGCAATATGAGCAATGTCAGGGTCTATTGTCCAAACATTTCTGTCTTTATTTACCCACATGAAATGACTCAGTCCTAATTGAAGTGGAGAACTTGATTTCGTTTTGAGTTCAAGTAGTTGGTACTATTTACACAATAATCAGGGCCGAATGTATAAGACATTCCAAAGAATCATAAGCGAAAAGTATAGCGTTTTATAACAGCACCGACATATTGACAATTATAAAGGTAAGATGGTTGAAATAGTCTGACTAGAAATTAGTTGAAAGGGTGACTTACAGGGCAAGAGACTCCCAGGCAGAACTAGAATAAGATAGATTGACTTCGTCATCAAATTCATGGACAATATGGGCAAGAAAGAGACTGGACAGTAAATAGACAAGATTGTCGAGGCAATGGACTGGCTATGGTCTGAAATAAGATAGATTGACTTGATCATCAAATTCATGGCCAATATGGGCAAGCAAGAGACTGGACAGTAAATAGACAAGATTGTCGAGGCAATGGACTGGCTATGGTCTGAAATAAGATAGATTGACTTGATCATCAAATTCATGGCCAATATGGGCAAGAAAGAGACTGGACAGTAAATAGACAAGATTGTCGAGGCAATGGACTGGCTATGGTCTGAAATAAGATAGATTGAATTGATCATCAAATTCATTGCCAATATGGGCAAGAAAGAGACTGGACAGTAAATAGACAAGATTGTCGAGGCAATGGCCTGGCTATGGTCTGAAATAACATAGATTGACTTGGTCATCAAATTCATGGACAATATCGGCAAGAAAGAGACTGGACAGTAAATAAACAAGATTGTCAAGGCAATGGCCTGGCTATCGTCTGAAATAAGATAGATTGACTTGGTCATCAAATTCATGGCCAATATGGGCAAGAAAGAGACTGGACAGTAAATAGACAAGATTGTCGAGGCAATGGCCTGGCTATGGTCTGAAATGGCGAGGCATTTCAGTATAAGATACAATGGAAATTTTTCAATCTCCATCAATCATATGATAGTTATGGACTTCAATAGGTAAATCACATGATTAACATTGATATAGGAAAATGGAGAAATTCGGTCTGATTAAAACTAAATGACAAAGGTACTTGTGTGGTACAAGTGAAACTTGAATAGATTTTTTATATCGTTTTAAATGAATAAATGAGCTACGTGCATTTATAAGTTAACTTAACTTTTCCTGGCTTCCGGTCCAATCATTTCTCTTTATTTCTAACTTCTCCGAAAATTTCCCTTCGTTCAAATTTTCGTGACGTTTAAGCAATGCGCCTGAGTCAGCACGTACTCGTAAAAATATCGACAGGCTATGAAATGTAACTTGTTTGTTTTTATACTAGCAGTCACGGTAGATCTCACAAAAATAAAATACTAGTATTAAAACTAATTTTAATACAAAGCCTGGTACGTATTGGTCATAGCTCCACGATATCTGAACCCACTGAACGTAGAAACTTGTAATCTAGACCATAGATATCAAATATAAGAAAAGAATGGAGTTTTCGAGGTCCAAAACGAAACAGTAAGCTAGTTATGGACAATTACGCAACAAACACGCTAAGTGAGTGTGCATTGAAAAAATATAAAATACAAACTGCCTTGGTTAATATCCCAGACATTGTGGATTTTCATATATTTTGCGAAGAATAGAACTGAATTATTTTGTCCAAAAAGGAATTCTACAACTAGGGGAAACACGAAAACCAAATTGCGGACATCAGCAAGCATATTCATATCCTGCATGTGAACCAAAAACTCACCCAAATTATCAAATATAGAGCCCAACTCTACAAATATCTCCGCATGGATTTGCTTCATTTCAAATGGGAATGAAAAACTTAAATATTGAACAGTGTGATTCTATTAGCATTATAGTTCTTACTATTTTAAAGAAATGATTATATGAACAGTGTGATTCACTTTGCATTATAATTCTATTAGCATTATAGTTCCTACTATTTTAAAGAAATGATAATATGAACAGTGTGATTCACTTGGCATTCTAATTCTATTAGCATTATAGTTCCTACTATTTTAAAGAAATGATTATATGAACAGAATGATTCACTTTGCATTATAATTCTATTAGCATTATAGTTCCTACTATTTCAAAGAAATGATTATATGAACAGTGTGATTCACTTTGCATTATAATTCTATTAGCATTATAGTTCCTACTATTTTAAGGAAATGATAATATGAACAGTGTGATTCACTTTGCATTATAATTCTATTAGCATTATAGTTACTACTATTTTGAAGAAATTATTATATGAACAGTGTGATTCACTTTGCATTATAATTCTATTAGCATTATAGTTCCTACTATTTCAAAGAAATGATTATATAAACAGTGTTATTCACTTTGCATTATAATTCTATTAGCATTATAGTTCCTACTATTTTAAAGAAATAATAATATGAACAGTGTGATTCACTTTGCATTATAATTCTATTAGCATTATAGTTACTATATTTTGAAGAGATTATTATATGAACAGTGTGATTCACTTTGCATTATAATTCTATTAGCATTATAGTTACTACTATTTTAAAGAAATGATTATATGAACAGTGTGATTCACTTTGCATTATAATTCTATTAGCATTATAGTTGCTAATATTTTGAAGAAATGATTATATGAACAGAGTGATTCACTTTGCATTATAATTCTATTAGCATTATAGTTTTTACCATTTTAAAGAAATGATTATATGAACAGTGGGATTCACTTTGCTTATAATTCCATTAGCATTATAGTTCCTACTATTTTGAAGAAATTATTATATGAACAGTGTGATTCACTTTGCATTATAATTCTATTAGCATTATAGTTCCTACTATTTCAAAGAAATGATTATATGAACAGTATGATTCACTTTGCATTATAATTCTATTAGCATTATAGTTCCTACTATTTTGTAGAAATGATAATATGAACAGAGTGATTCAATTTGCATTATAATTCTATTAGCATTATAGTTCCTACTATTTTTTAGAAATGATAATATGAACAGAGTGATTCACTTTGCATTATAATTCTATTAGCATTATAGTTCCAACTATTTTGTAGAAATGATAATAATACACTTTGCATTATAATTCTATTAGCATTATAGTTCCTACTATTTTAAAGAAATGATAATATGAACTGATTGTTCATATTGATTGGACAACGTATTACTTGTCAATGTCAAAGGCACGCAGAGCAGTGCAAAAATTGAAGTACATATTACCGCAATACAAAACCTACAGATTCAAACAAATCGTTGTCACGAATATGTGCAAGATGTACTCACATAAATATATAAATGGGGAGTTTTACTTAAAATATTTTGTTTTTGTAGTGGCGTTTCTCTCAAATAAAGGAGTTCGGCCATTTCTAGTTTCAAGTTAAAAAAAATGTACATAACTCTCATGGCACGAACTCCAGGTCGTCTCGGTGCGGAGAACCGGCAAACATGAGGCACTTAATGTTTCAATTTTTGCTTGTCTTTTCTTCTCCATTACAGCAGTATACATTTTGCAATCTGTAACAACTGAAATTAGCCTCTAATGAAATAAATTGAAGGCTTAGTAACGGGGTATCGTATATATCTTTGGTTATGAAAATCATCCTTAAATATTCTTTAGATAGTATCTATCTAGACAAAATACCAACCAGTGTCTCAGATTTAATTTCTTTTAAAACGTCTCCGTGGCAGAGTGCGGTTCGATTCCTGGACGGATCGAAAATTTGAAAAAGGTTTTTTCCAAATTTTCTACTTGGTCCGGTTGTGATTGTGGGTAACTCAGCCTCCTTAGGACAATTCAGTAGCTATGGTAATAGCGCCAAATGGTAGCATTATAAGGGAAATGTTTAATACACTTAAACATTTTCCTTATAATGCTACCACTTGGCGCTATTACCATAGCTACTGAATTTTCCTCGGAAGGCTGAGTTACCCACTATCACAACCAAACCTTAGGCTTAGTGATATTGGACTGATTTTTGATAATACCTTGTAATGATATGATGCCAACAAAATTGTAACATAACAACACAAAGAAATATACATTTAGAATTTCTTTTGAACGGTTGTAGATAGGAATAAAAATTAACAGACCTTCCCTGTATTGGGCCATTTATTTGGGAATTCTTTTGGGGTTGGTGTACTCCGCTCCAGTGTTATCTTTATATAAAAAAAATTGCTTTACCCATTAAGCCATCTGCAACGGGAAAACGTGATATCATTCATCATAGAAACACACATAAATATATTAACTTTCGGCCATTATTAGCTGACCCCTTGTTTCCTTTTTTTTTAAAAAAAAAAAATGGAAAATCTCGAAAGATATACATGTTTTATTATCTTATAGATGTTTTATTTAAAACATTTTGTTATAAAGTAATAAACACAATGAAGAGCTTCAATACAGGGTTCTGGCAGAAAGATTAAGCTTTTAAATGATAACACACAAGAACTACGAATATGGAAGATAAAAACAAAAGTATTTTACGAAAAATTTGAGGTAAAATGGGATTTTCAGAATATTCAGATTTCTCCGAATCGTTCATTTGTCCGGGGCGGGGTAAAAAACATTAATCCCGTATTTTGACCAATTTGTTCCGGAACTTCAAAAATTATCTCGCTGCCATGGTTTCAACCCCAATGTATTACTTCGAAGAGGGCGAGGCTGCAAAACGGTATAAAAGATATGAATACAATTCCAGCTGTTTTCAAAACCCTGTATTTTGATAGAAGTTCGACACCATTCCCATCACCATAGTAAAAGTGCATAGTATTTATTTTAATTGACATCTAGAAGATTGTGATGACAGAGCAGTATTCTACGAGACCACACCTTTATGTGGACTTTTTGTTATTATTTAAGAAGATAATATGTATTTAATGATAAAGCTCTTCACTTAGATTTTTTCTTCGTAGTTTTGGATAATTTTTCTAAAAGCATTTTTATTGAGGAAGTCTTAGAAAAAGAGGAAAAAGCATCCCGTTAATTTTATTAAACTGAAAGTAAATTTAATAGATATAAATATGAAATGATGGCACGAGGTGATAAAAAATGGGGTCACATTTAGTCAGTGATTACTTCGTTCAATAACTTTTTCAAATTTGTTTAAAGAGTTAAGTTATGAGTTATGACTGATATACTCTATGGCATCACAAGTATAGATTTGGGTTTCTCGTCTACTGGAAGTGTGGCGATACTATGTTATGTTCTCACTTCCAGTGCACATTGTAAGCGTGATATTTTTAAATCCCATTCGCCATAAATACTAACGTTTCAAGCTAGGTAGAATCCAAACAATCGATTTCCGTCTGTATATTGCATAGTCTGAACATTTTATTTGTAGTAGATACAAATTTATTCTTTGTAAAATAAAATCTACTTATTAGTTATTTCCTGAATTTGAAGTGTCTATAAATTTATATATTTTCATTGTTTTTATTTTCTCATCCTGAGGTCAATGTGGTTCTTCTGGTAATAGCGACAGGTTGAAGCATTATGAGGTAATTGTAAATTGTTAAGTAAAACCTACTTAAATTGAAATGCTTGTTAAAATTGTAATACCTTGTAATACTATGATGCCCCCAAAAATTGTGACACAATAAAACAAAGAAATATAAAGTATTTTTCAGTTTTTGGAACGAAATAGACATAAATAGTTAGCCTGAAGTAATGCTCATAGTAAAATTAGTGGATGCGCCATTTCATATTTGAAATTCTATACTGATTTTTTTTATTGAAAAATGGAAAATATTAGATGCTTCTCCGGTAGAAACGTAATCGGAGTCTAGAAGTTCTGTGAACTGTATACCCCACAAATGGTGAAATAGCACTAATTAGCTATTTCTATGAATATAATAAGTATCCATACAAAATTTAATCGAAATCAGATAAGGCGTTCGAGAATTATCGTGCAACGAATCCCGTTGTGTTAAAAGTTAAACATAAGAAAACCCGTTGTGTTAAAATTATATCTTCACTTCGTTCGGTTGAGTTCTTTCATATCTTTCTAGAACTTGATAGGTTACGAAACTTTTTACGATAAACCCCTCGCTAAAAATTGCTATCTTTAGGGGAAATTTGTAACCCTTACACTCCCAGAGTCACGTATGTACCATTCAGTTACATTTTTTTTTTTTTTTTTTTTTTTTTTTTTTTTTTNTTTTTTTTTTTTTTTTTTTAAACGTCATTTAAGGTGTTACGTTTTTTCCGTCTTGTTCTACGATGTTGAAAGTTGGACTATAACTGAAACTATGATGAAAAATGTTGAATCATTTGAAATGTGGACATACCGTAGAATATTAAAAATAAAATGGGCCGACAGAATAACAAATGTGGAAAGAGTGAGAAAAGGAAAACAAATTATTTACATCATCAAGAAGAGGGGAGTTCAATATTTTGGGCATATTGTTAGGAATCCTGGCAAATATGACATATTACTGGCATTATTAGAAGGAGAAATCAACAGAAAAAGGGAGAGGGGGAGGCCCAGAACAATGTGGATACAGAATTTGACTCAACGGTTCAACATTATACAAGCACAACTATTCCAGGTTGTCCATAGGAAAGAAGAAATAGCTGCCATGATTACCGACGTTCAGGAATGAATATGGTACCTAAAGAAGAAGAAGAAGAACGTCTCTTTAACATCTATTGGTCAATCGAACGGGGGGTTTTACATGGTACAACCTTGCTGGAAGTTGCTTTAACTTCAGTGATCCAACGGGAACTGTTGTATTCAACGTGCCATAGACGCTGGCTAATGGTTACATCTAAAACTTACCTAACACCATCATTTTCATTGTTATTCAATTGGTTGCAAAGCTCTATTGAGACTGCAATTATCACTGCGACCTTTATTTCGATCTGTTGAGATCAGTAGGCGGGGATGGAGTGAGATTCGCACCAACAGCCTCCTCGTTACGGATCCAACCTATATTGATAATCACTATTTCATCATTAGAGTCAGAGAGGTTGTACCAACGAAGATTTATTTTTCAAAGATCCTCTTAGTTTATAAATCGCTCACTTCAAACAAATAAATAACCATTCAAGATAGCTTCACGAATAACTCTTAGGAATCCTAGGCTCAAACTCAGATGATCAGATTCGAATATTCTTCTGAACGAGTTGTTCTCTAACGCGATCTCAATCAGTGTTCAACTCTCACACATTATTAAAATACATAACAGCGTGAATAGCAGATTAAAAAATATATGTTCACTTGAACTCAAAGTGACATTTCTAGCTCTAAAAAGAAATTGATAACATTTTATTTGTTTTCTTCTTTTATAGAATTATATGTTAGGTTCTAACGCCGAAATCTCGGAAAGATACTCATGGCTTTGAGATCTAGACAAATTCCAATGCATCACCATGGAGATATCGGTTTCGAATCCTGGATCATCTATATTTTTTTAATTTGATGTTTTTGTGTTTGGGACTAAATCAGCCTCTTTAACATAATTAAGTGGCTATCTTGAGAATTATAAAATAGTAGAATTATAAAATAATTGTTGAATATAGTAGCCTCCCTTGACAAGTGGGTATCACACTGGTTTTTACATGGGAAAAACAAAATCGAATCCTGGCGCATCCGTGTTTTCTCGGAACTGTGCTTGATTATTCGGGTGCCCTCGTGAGGACAATTGAGTAACTTCATTAATATAGACATGGGAAAACCAAATTCGAATCGTGGCGCATCCGTGTTTTTTCGGAACTGTGCTTGATTATTCGGGTGTCCTCGTGAGGACAATTGAGTGACTACATTAATGTAGCTAGCGATCAGTGGTGGCACTAAAAGAGCCAAGAAATATATAGTGCAGTGATGGTTTAGTGTTGTGGCCCTTGTAATGCTGTGATACCGAAAAATCTAGGTTATGACAATGTAATATTGAAACAAATATTATTACATCTACATTTTTTAATTGTTAACTATAGCTTAGAGCTTTGTGATAATCGGGCGATTGTTAAAAATAACTTCTAATGATGGCTACAAAAGTAATAACACAAAGAAATATACATACTTACAAACACTATTTTTATGCCCTGGAACCCTTTTTGCATTACCTACTTCTTCAGGGCACTCCTTTCACAACCATGCCATTACAAAAACGAGAAAATTCGATCAGAAAATTTTTGCACCGTGCGGTATTAGAATAGAATCCTTATTTTGAAAATAGCAATATTTGGTTACAAAGTGTTTTCCCTAAGATGTTCTGAAGGATTCGAACCCACAACCTCCAAGCGAAGTGTCAGTGGTTTTAACAACTCGGCCATGGAGTTCGCGCAGAGAATTTTTCAGTTACTGGATCAAAATGATGCAAATATTTACCCTGAAGTAATGTTCGAAGTAATGATGTGTCATTTCACATCAATTACGGACGAATAATACAAATCATACTAATTGACAGAACTAAAAATAAAAGCTAGAAACTGGCTAGTTAATTACGGGCAGAAAAGTTTTGACGTAAAATATATGCAAATAATTAAAGTAAAAAAAAAAAATACTGAAATTATAAGTACTAGTCGTTGAGTTAAAACTATACCAAGTAAAGTCTAGTTTTAACGTAACAATTTTTTAAATGTTCGTTTGTCTGTTGGTTCCACGATAAAAAATAGTATGGACTTATTGTGTTCATAGAATTTCATTATAATTTTGTGGGGAGGGGGGGTGAGTCACCCGAGGCGTCATTTTAACTGAGTAATGTGTACAGTTCTCAGAACTACTAGTAATAAAATCTTAGAATGTTTGACGATTTGAAATAAATAAGGCAAGAGCAAGTTTGCATATTATTGGTACTGTACCGATTTCTTTTATTGAATTTAAATACAGTGTGAAGGCTATACTTGTAAGATTTATATTCATTGCCAAGGATAAGGTAACCTATTCAATAGCCCTACTTTCATTTCAATGGGTACCTACTTTGTTTTTCGCTGTTTTTTCAATTTCCGCCGCAGTTGATAAAACCCCACAATAGATTAAAACTAAGATCGTAGTAATAATTGCAATCAGTCTGAATAAAGATCTGAGACCAGTTTAATAAACATAAAAGCTAACTTTCAAAAGTTAAAATCTTAATTTAGTTCATTAAACCAATTTATAAAGAAAAATCTGAAACCTAAGAGAACGGATCCCAGTTGTCACCCTCATACGGAACCCTAAAAACTATATCTTACAAACGAACCGAAAGACGTCGCGTCGTACGCACAAATACGGTTCCTATGTTACTTTTCGGTTACGGAAGCCTATATATTTGACATAATATTACATATCTAAATTTCGAATGATATATTTCGAAAAATTACATTTAAAAGTGCTGGACGTTAAATTTTTGGCTACTTAGGCTTTTAAGGGTCAAACATTGACGCTAGTTCTCTATTTATATAGAGAACTACATAACTTTCAATTCAAAATTATTTTTAAGAAACTCAGTAGCCTCGTTTGACCGCCTTAACGGAAGTTCGGCGCAAGTGCCTGACATATGTAGTGATAACGTACAAGACAGATAACTTTTACAAAGTTGTTTCCTACAAAAAAAAAAAAAAAAAGAAGAAAAAAGTTTTAATAACAAAACAAGGAACAGACATGTAGAAAAATATTTGCAATTTCCAGATTAGATTTCATAATATTTATGTGAACAGAGAAGAACCAAAAAATGTTCAATGGTGTTAGCAATATTTTCGTCTAATATTTTCAGTTCTAGTTTTGTATTTGTTTGCCTTTTTATATCTTAGAAATCTGCTAAACTTTAAACAAAAATAATATTTTACATGGATTACATTTGTGTCCCAGTGGTGTAGTAGATTCCATAACGCAAATAAAATGTGCTCTTAAAAACAAAGTTACGAATATATATATATATATATATATAATGTTAAGAATGGTTAAATCACCAGAGTGAGATAAAATTTCTTATAAATATCTTCTCTGGTTAAGAAAACTGATTTTGATATGCTAGGATTGATAGTTCAAAAGGGAAGAAATACCTTTCTACTGTCTATTGAGTTAGGAGACAAAACAATCACTTTTGCAGAATTAATTTTGTTTTTTGAGGAAAAGATTTTTCTATTAATTTTCGACTTTCGACATTTTCGATACTTGAATCAAAAACCGAGAATTAAATATTTGATATTCGTATGATCTAAAGCATGGGAATATATGAACCATACCTTAACATAAAATTTTGACCCGGGGCGAACACATATTTGGCGCAGGATTTTTGTGTATAGATAGGTATATTTATTACTCTGGTAATGAAGCTAGTGGTCGCTAAATTGAAAATTTTCTGACCCCGTCGGCAATCGAACCCGGGCCCCCCAAGTGAAATGTCAGTGTGATATCTACTAGACTAGGAGGATTGCACTGTTTGAACAATACATGAATTGAAATTAAAAGAATAAAAGCTCAATAATCGCAGTGGTATCTGCATCATTTTCTATAAGTCTTCTCATATTTTCTGGGAGAGCAACAAAGAAAAAGTTTATTGCTCCACTACGATACTGTTTACTTTTTGCACTTTTATCTATTTCAGTTTATATTTGGTTTTAGTCCAAAAAAATTGATACCTAGAAATATTTTATTCATTATTTCTATATCATTTTTTAGATTTAAAAATATTGAGAACGATAAAGTAAAATCTCTTCTCAGAATAAAATGTGATATGAACATCATTCGACAAAAATACTTTTTCCATACAAAAATGTAAAAAAAGAGTAAATTTACAAATAAGTTCATTTGAAGTTAAGTCCACTTAATAAAAAGCTCTGATGTTCAATGTTCTCGGAAGAACTCTTTTAATGTTTAACCAGAAGATTTCTTTACTTATTTCTTTTGATATAAATCTCGCTTTTTTTTCATCACATCTTCCCATCCCAAAAATGTTGATGTTTTGCGTTTCTGAGTACATCGCATCCATCTATCAATTTTATTATGAAAAGTTAGTTCGCCTCCACCTGGTGTACCCTGTATAATGCTGAAGAACTAACACATCAATCGATCAGATATTAGTTGATTTTGTTTTATTATTTTCAATAATGAACCTTTGGAATCGTCACAGATTTAAGCTGAATTGAAAAGATACAAAAAGAAAACAAATCATTAAGCTAATCAAACCCTAGAAAATAAGTTGATTGGTTTACTTGGTCTGTTCTTTGAGAATCTGGTTGGGTCTTTTTTTTTTCAATAAAAAATTGCCTCTTGATTTTCTGGTCCATTATGTGTTATCCTTATTTTATATATTTACTCTATTTTTCGTATGGTTTTGCTCTAAAAAGCCTAAATAAATAAAGTAATTTATAAAAAATATTCGTTCGCCGTTAGTAGCACTTTTATCAATTATTGTTGAGCAAATTTTATAATACGTTGATTTGAGAGAGAACAATTATTCCATTAAATTTGTGGAAGGCATTCGCAAATATTATGTGTGTTATTCCAAGTATGATTTCCAGATTACTACAGTAAATCGTACAAAAATGTATCATTGAGAAAAGGCAAGTTGCCACACGTATTTTTAGTGTCGCAGTATCTTCTGTCGCAATGCTTTATGTAATACCGACTTAACACTTGGTCAGTTTTTCCTGCGTAGAATTGCAAAATAAATATATCAAATCTTGCAATCTTATAGTGACACACACAGTATATGAGTGATCTAAATTGGTGAGGCCAAGGTCTTTATGATCACCCTGTATATTTTTTGCCTTTGATCATGTAGGTACTTTACAATCACCCTGTTTAATTTCTATTTCAATAGCTTCAGAAAATCATGTCATATTATAAAATTCAAATCTTGAATTTATATTTTTATTTCTGAGACAAGGTCATACTTTATTATCACCCTGTCTATTTACCGCGTTTCATCATAATATGTACACAGAAGAAGAAAAAGAAAATAGAGTGATAAAATATTGTGACCTGAACAAAAAGAAAAGAAACCCATTTTTAATGAAAGGACGGAAGCTCATGCATTTTTTATAAGAACATTTTCTCCAAATGTAATGTAATATCTAGAAAAACACAAAAACTAATTTAATTATGTAAAAGTAGAAAACTAACCTTTATTTTTGTAAAAGAAAATTTTCATTCGACTTTCTGAATGCTATAATGGGGTACAAAACTTTTTACGGTTCTACTTGTAAACTAGAACTTCTATCTGCGTCTTATCTAATATTTTTTAAAACTAAAGTAAAAATGGAACATATTTTTATATCTAACAAGGAGTTTCTGTTTCATAAGGGATTTTTTTAAATAGAGGAAGAGCGTTTAAATATGTTTTCTCTTCCTTATCAATTACATTTTACCTATTAAGTTTATATCTCATACTCAATAGGTAAAATATTGAAATTCTGATTCACATCAGAATGGGACAGCCCTCGCGAGTATGTCAACTCACTATACTGAGTACATTTTAATTTTCGAATAGCGACAGATTGTTGTTGTTGTTTTTTTTTTAAAAAAAAAAGTGGGAAAAATATATATGAATAAACAGTTCCAAATTCATATAAAGAGAAAAATAAAAATTTCCAATTATTTTTTTAAGTTATGATTCATATCCCAAAATCGGCAGAAAATCATATAATTTTGATTAACGAAGAATAATACTACCATATAGGACGGCCATGCCCCTATGGCTCCAAGTCTGGTAGGTTAATACGCTCGTATTATAGATTGGAGAGCTCAATTTATTACTGATCGTCAAATTATTTATATTCAATTGAGCCCCTTTTATTTTAGTACAAATCCTGCGTGTGGGCGGCCCCTATATTTTTTGGTTATAAATGAGATATAGTTGTTAAATACACTGGGTGACAAAATTAGCGGAACGCTAATTTTTTTTCGATTTTGCAACCAATTTTGATGTTTTTTGGCCATTAAACCTGATAATTATGACATTGTGTATTGTTGGGAAAAGAAAACCAGATTTATTTTATGTAATTTTTCAAAATGGCGACATTTATGGAGGAAATAAAAAAAAAAGGACGAAAACAAGAGCATAGCAAGATTCGGACTTTTGCTATATCTTGAGATTCGCTTCAAATTTAGTAATCTCAATTGCATAAATTGCGACCCGAGGTTCAAATAAGGGCTTCTACTCCTGCGGTATCTGGTCCCACTCGTCAAGCACTCCCCTTATGGGCTCCGTTATTGTCGTTGGGTCTTTGGTCTGAATTCCTCCTACAACAAAGCCATTTTTGGGTTTGATATTGTTCATGTCTGGCCAATGTGGGGGATGGCACAGAACTTTCATACGGTACACTTCAAGGTATGTGCGCACGAGGTTTCCAACGTGTGGATGCACCTTGTCGTGCATTGCACATGACCGTTTGATATATACTAGAAAAGTCCCACAATATCTCCTAAAAATCCGACACTAATCGCTGAAAAGTCTTATACCCCCTCCCCTAAAGCACACAGGACCGTTGGCCTCCCCAAAGTTATGCTCCGCACAACATGATTGAACTGCCAGCATATTTCTAAGTTACGATGATGTTGCACTGCGCGTATAGTTCCTTGGGACGTTTCAGCACTTTAACCCTTCTTTTTTCAGATCGCAGAGAGATTTTACACTCATCGGTGAACAGTACTTTACCCCAGTCCCCCTTTGAGCAATCCCCTAGTTTTACGCATATTCGCGACTCTACACTTTGCAAGTTCTGGTGAGAGGAGGAGCTATCATGGCTCGGGGAGAACAAATTTCGCCATCTTTGACTATTTTGCTGACAGTTTTTGAGCAAACATTGACACCTCGACTGCATTGGACCTCGTTATGCATGGTTTTGTGGGTTAAAGTTCGATTCCGGGGCGCTGTCCGCTCCATAATGCCGCGGTCCTGTGCGTGCATAACTTGTTATTGACCTTTTCCACGCCGTCTGTTGTGGCTACATGTCTCTTGGTAAAGTTTGACAAGGCCACGAATCCCAAATTTCGGCACAACGAGAGAATTCGCCACCCTCCGGTAACTCCAACCAACAATGAAACTCAACCGCTTTTGCGAATTGCATTTCAGTAAAATCGTACATCACTAAAGAAAAAAGAAAGATACAAGTGTCTAAGGGCACAATAAAACTCAGGGTTATCTTCCTTTTGAACGTTGGTAGCAGAATACTGAAATCTCAAACATGGCAAGGTATACCTAAAATCACTATTTTTCGGATATTTGAAGTAAGCTTGCAAAACACGAGCTAGTCAAAAATCTGACTAGCTTGTGAAAATGTTTGGTACTATCGTCACCTATAATATTTGTGATATTAATTTACTAAACAGGGGCTCCCAACCATTACATATCTCGGGCTATTCAAAAAAAAAATTGAGCGTTCCGCTAATTTTGTCACCCAGTGTACAATAACCAATAAAATTATGATATACATGGAGTGCAACAAAATGTCAAACTCTAAATAAAAAACATGGTAAAATGAAGACCACAATACACTCATACAGGGGGAATGTATTCTTTACTTTATTCTTTTTATATTCGAAAAATGGAAAAAAAAATCTGTAAAGTTTCAAATTTTTTAATCATCTACGACTATGTGAAAACATTTCTTCGTATACCCTGGAGATGAGTATCGGAAATGAATAAAACGATTGATTGAGGCTCAGCATAATGATTAATATTAATCGGGAAACACGAATTAATCCAGATTTATCGAGAGACACAGTCATACTCAATATGACATTATTGATAATGGGATGATGATCAAGAAGAAAATAAAAGAACAAAAATTTGGAACGTCAAAAAAAAAAAAAAAATTGGTGATACCTTACACACTAAATTATAAGACCAATACTTTCCATCAACGTCTTTTAAAAAAGGAGTTTACCGACCCGATCCGCCTTTCGAAGACTCTTTTTGTTTGTCAAAATTTAGCCAGGCTCAGATATAAACCGCTCTGAAAAATATTTAGATTAATAGTGACAAAAAAATCGATCATCCTATTTTCCTCTTAATGAAGTATAATCAATTATTTTCCCGAAAAATAGAGTATTGCAATTAATCGTCTAATATTTATCGATATTAATAATATATTGAAACGTTTAATTTCTATCTCCTGATCGTTCCACCTGTTGCATCCTCAAGTTCATGCACTTCATACACTTCTCACAGCAGCTTTTTATCTGAACAATTTGAACCTATGTGACCACCAAGTTCAGCCCAATTATTTTTTGTTACAATGAAAAGTATGCAGTACAGTTTTGTTTGTTTATGATTCTAGCTTTGTTTTCGTGATTTTGTTTTCAACAAGGTACTTATTTTACGATTTTAGGTTTAGATATTTGTAGTAATTTTACGGTACTAAAAACAACTCGTAATAATGTCAATAAAGTAAATAGGCAGAACTCGTTTAATCCTTGTATTTGTTCCTTTGGCTTGTTACGCATTTATTGTTAACAAATAGAGTACCGAGTGTGCTAAAAATATTGTAAAAACTACCTCATTTCAATGAAGGGATCTATAACTGTAAATATAGCCACCGAGGGGAGCAAGCCAGCTTCATTAGTCCTAAGTCCGTGTAAATACAGCAGGTTTGGTGTTAGGAAGGGAATTCAGTGTTTAAAAAACTCTTCTTCAAACCAAAGGAGGAAAGTCATCTACATAATGTATATTGTATATTCCACGCATGTATTACCGTGAGAAGAAAGTGAGGGTTACCGTGCTAGGACGGGGTACAACTAAACACAGTAAAATTACGGCAACACCGACCCCAAATAAAATTGGGAAAAGGTAAAGTTTAAAGGAAAGCAGTAACTGTAAAATTGGAGGTAAACTTAAACTCATTTCATACTTTAAATAAAAATTCGTAGTTATTAACTTTTGTGCACTGCAGATCTCAGTCAGTTAAAATGGCCACAATATGGCTTCGGATATCACCCCAATTATGCTAAACAGCTATTTGCATGAACATAATGAATGTCTGTACTAAGTTTCATCAAAATCGAACAAGGCGTTCGAGAATTATAGCGGAGCGAACAGACAGACGGTCAAAGAAAAATCGCGGCGTTAAATCTGGATTTTTGTTCGACAAGATAAAGAGCACACCTATCACTTGCATGTGATAGGTGTGCTCTTTATTTGTCTTGTTCTGCCATCAGTACACCCAAATTCTATGCCCCGGCTGGGTTTCGACCCATGGTTTTCCGGATAGGCTCTGTGACTACTGAGCTACAGGTGCTTTTATTTCTTCTTCTTCTTTTTTCTATTCTTTGCTTAGATTCAGACCAAGGTGGGATCCTGAAATGGAGTCCTGTGATAAACAGACTCATATGTACCTTCTTTCTGAGTGATAGGGTTACTATTTATAACCTATTAAACATAACTCAAGAGGCGAAACAAAACTTTGCTTTCAATTTCTGAGAATCTAAGGTTTGTACAAGAAAGAAGTTGATTAAAATTAATTATGACTTCTTTTTCGGCTTTTTGGTAAGAAGCTCTAGAGTTAAATTTAAAGCCCCAATTAATTGAGGCATTCAAAAAATGTTAGTGTGTTTCTCTAACATGGTTAGATTCAGCTAGTTCATACTCGTGGTTGTGGAGAGTATCAGTTCATATCAAAACCAAAAAATAAGAAAAAGTGAGAAGTTAGAATTCTCAATCTTACTCCATCATATTTTAATGTTTGTAATATTCATTTCTTGTCTATCTGTGACAGAGTAGAAGTTTGAAGTTGTTTGTAATCCGGTGATGGTTTATTTTTTTCCCTCAGATAGAGAGACGAACAGACAGACACATCGATAAATTACAGTTGTGGAATCCTATTTTTTTCTCTCTTATTAAAATTTCTACAAATTGGATAGCCTTATCCGTACTACGTGTTTTTTTTTTCAGTGCTTCACTTTACTTTATATCTTTACAAAAATAAAAAATGACATCAGTCATCAATTGTCTGGAAGATGAAGATAGCCTGAATGCTCTTATTTCGAAACTTTGCCTACCTGAATCAGTCATTCGAAGAGTAAAGACGGACCCCTTCTTTTAAAGGCTTAATTTAGTACGTAAGGTATCACCAATTTAGAAAGTTGAAATTTTGCCAAGTGTATTGGTACATACGTAATCAGGACAAATCTAAACTTTAAAAAGAAAAAAGTAGCCTATCTGAGCGCACGGCAGTGCCCCAGGCCAAGTTCCAGAAAGCACCGGTGTATCTTTTTTTAACACGAAGCAATTCACAGGGTTTTTCACACCGTCAGATATCCGGTTCTACAAAGGATAGGTCATTGAAATTTTGAACATATATTCCGTAGTATAGTGGAATACTACGGGATAAAAAACAAAAGTTATTGTTAACCCGGACAGGAGATAGGTAATTTCAAAGTTTGCACATCATCAAACGTTTTAGGCACTTCCCGTATACCTAGGGCGCTGAAATTTTTGCTTGAAGTTAGCAATTGACAACCAAGTAAAGGGAAAAATCCGAGATTTTGAACTTTTTAACTGTAAGTGCTCCAAACGGTGTCGCTTTAGGGAAGACAATGCAACGTATTATAATGTAGTTTTAACTGATAAAACACTGAAATCTTGCATAAAGTTAGATATTTACATGCAATTAAGTGGGAATTTATTTGTATTCGGACTCTTTCACTCCCGGTGCTCCAAAACAGTACTGCTTTAGGGTAAAAGGTGCTCGAAAACTAGTTTAAATTATTAGGACGCTGAAATCTTGCATAAATGCAGATATTTACATGCAATTAAATGGAAAAATATTTATATTCACTCTTTTACCATCAGTGCTCCAAAACGGTTCCGCTTCAGGGAAGAAAATGCAGGAAGTCTAGTTTCAACTACTAAGACACTGAAATCTTGCATGAAGGTATAGAGACTTAAATTCAAATAAACCCGCAAATATCAAAATTCAGTCTCTTTAGGTCTCAGTGCTATAACTTCAGGGAAGAAGATACACAATATATATTTCTGTTTTTATTTGCTGTGTAGTGCATATTACTTTATTAATACTTTGTTGTTAGATCTTATTGGACATTTGGGTTCGGTTAACACAGAAATTTCCTGATTTACGATATGTTGTGTAATCGAAAAGAAGAACGAGAAATAAAGAAAAAAATACTATATAAACAGTTACATATAGTAATCTTTACAAAAAGTATTGATATCTCACAAAAAAATTATCATTAAAAAAAGAACAAAGTTCCACCCACTCTTCCAAAAAATTCCGTCTATGAAAGTAGTGATATCTACTATTAGGGCCAAGTTTATTGTTTCTGGTGTTGTTAAATTTATTATTACACGTTCTTCTGTCTCAATTCTCTTAAAGTAATACCGACTTTACACTTGGCCAGTTTGTAAAAAGGTAGTTTTTTATGATTCTCCTTAGAAAAAGTGGAACTTTGCCTTTTTTCAATGATAATTTTTTTGTGAGTCAGCTTTACAAGAACTGAAAAACAAAATCACAGCCCTCAGAAACGGTAAGAGTGTGCATTCTTGTACTCTTAAACTTTCAATCTATCACAGCATTACCAGAATATACAAATCATATTTACACACAGAATAATAATTTTATATTAATAATTTATGGTATATTTTTTTGTGGTTCTAGAATTTTTTTCTCAAAAATGTTTAACAAAAATAGTGGGTTAGGTTAGGCGACTTGGGGTCCCATAGGGGGTGCAAATGGTGCCTTTCATTTGTCCATTTATAAGTCAGAAGCCTTCGCAGATAGAATATAAATAAAAACATGGTTTTATTATTTTACTAGTTAAAAAAATAGCCCCCCCCTAAAAAAATTGAGGGGGGGGGGAATTTTTCTCTTGTGACGATTCCAAATCTGGGCGTAATTAGACCCTAAATTTGACATACATACCAAATTCGAAGTCTCTAGCTCTTACCATTCTCTTTTTAGAGAGGATTATAATAAAATCGGGTAAAAAGTTTTTGACGCTTTTTACCGATTTTCGAATATTTTAAGGTTGTATTTGATTGCACCCAAAATTTTCGGGGCACAATTAGAGTTTAGATGGGACCTATAATATACTATTTCATCGAAATCGGTCAACGCTAAGTGACATAAGTGCCCATCACGGCGTACGACGGACAAACGGATTTTTTCTATTAGATTTTTAGATTCTAATACGTACCTTGAAACGTAAAATATCAAATTTTGACTGGGGGTTATTTTTTTTTTCTCGTGACGATTCCAAAGGTTCATTATTAAAAATAATACACCAATACCATATTAAATAGATAACATTTGAATTTGGAACTTATTTGATGTACAACCTTTAACCTTTGTTCTAGAAGTAACATGTACACTGTACAGATATACGATTTTTTAAATGTCTAATAATATCCTTAAGCATCCCATAGCGGGCTCCATCCTTGTATGAAACGTTTCAAAGTATTTGTTTGATCAATTTTTTTTATTATTTTTTAGAAATGTAGAAAAAAATATTTATTTCTTATAATTGTAACAAATACAATTGAGGTTCCCAACTTAAACTAGAAGGTCTAGCTTCTAAGTTAACTTTGGAAATACCCTGTATGATTATTTGCAGTGTCTCGTCGCTCGTCGTAGCTTCATTATTACATAGTTGTTCAAGAGACAACAGTTTAAAAATCTCATTTAATATTTAAGATTTATCGATGTACTTCATCTTCAACTTCTTATATTTTACAATATTTTTCTTTCAAGCAAGAATGTATGAACAAATGCATTATTTTTTTTTCAAAGCCCCATCCAGAATTTTGTAAAATAAAAATAGATTTTTTTCTTCTTCTTCTGAGCTCGACATTCTTTTCAAACAGTGAGACAATCAACTATAATGGATTTCATTTGAACAAAGTCTGGTCAACTTAAGGCTGTAAAGAATTCAATGGTTTCACGAAATTAATCATCATTTATCAACGACAAAAAACCTTACCTGATTATTTATGAGATATGTACTTACTGTCGTTCAAAGACAAAGTAAATCTTTTTATTTTTTTAAAAACTTCATTGGAAAATATCGCATAATTCACTCGCCAAGAATCCAAAAAAAATGTTTACTCTTTTATTAATATCTATTTGTGGGAGTGAATATGAAAGTTACTAGTATCTGATGTCCTAAGCGGCATTCATAAAATCTTCTAGATCTTCTCTTTTCCTAGCAAAAATATTCTTCTTCTTTTACTGCACCTTTGCCGAAAATTATTTGGGGTCGGCGTTGCTTTTCTTATTTCTACTATTCCATAACCTTTTGTTCAGACATCTCCGTGGCAGAGTGTGCATCACAATCGGCTTGCACGAGGGAGGTATCGGGTTCGAATCCTGGTCGGGTTGAAAATTTGGAAAAGGTCTTTTCGAATTTTCTACTTAGTCTATTTGTGTTCGGGGGTAACTCAACCTCCTGAGGACAATTGACTAGCTACTGTAATAACGACAAGTGGTAAAATTATAAGGTAATTCTTAAGTGTAGCTTGATGTATTGAAGTCATTGTTAAAAAAACAACTTGTAAGGCTATGATGTCCACAAAATTGGGATATGATAACACAAAGAATTGAAAAAATTGTTCTAGCCTATTGAATATAAAGGTAAAGGATTTTTTTTGACTGAAAATATAAATGAGAATTTCAAAACGTTCGTTAATATTAACACCAGCAACAAGTGGTAGCATGATAAGGTAATATTGAGTAAAGTATAGCTTGGTGGTGTATTGCAGTGATTGTTAAAAAATACTTTATAATGCTATGATGGTCACAAAATTGTGATATAATAACACAAAGAAATATAAAAAAAAAGCATACCGTTTTGTTGGATGCCATTTTTTTTCTCCCAAGTGTTCCTCCTCGATCAGAACTTTAGCCCATTTCTTTAGCTCTCTTTCTTCTCCACTCTATTTCTAGTCACTCCACTTTCTTCCCAATGTAACTTTCATCCCTCCTATTCAAATGAGCAAACCCCCTCCTCAATCTACTCTCCTGATTTTTCCCCAAAGCTCATACTTTCACTATTTCTCTTAATCTCTCATTTCTCATTCACCCCCATTACTATGTCATTACAATCTCATCTGTACGATATCTGATTTACTCTCTTGGCTTTTATCTAATTGACCACATTAATGAAGAAGATACTTGAGATGATTTCCGTACGATTTTTTTATTCGGATTATCTTCGGGTTGTTAAAGTTTTTATTATATGCCAAAAATTGAGCACACTCTTTCAAAATTTCAACTAACCACTTCTTCTTAAATTATTGAAGTGCTGCGGTGTCTTCGCTATTTTGAAACGTAGTTGATAAGTTTTCCCTTTGAAGTTTTTATGTAGTAGACAATTTTGGTTTATTATTTTCTCTTTGAGGTTTTTAGGTTCCCTTTGAGGTTTTTAGGTTCCCTCTGAGGTTTATATTAATTGGCACGATTGAGACCACATACTGTGAAATACATACCAAAGTCAAATAGTTCGCTCTACAGGTTGCAGATCCAGCTTTTTGTATTCAGTCACCTCTTACTGAAATATAGTCCCGTGTCGACAGAGTGACGACTATAGTGGAGTTTTCTTTACTTCAAATCTTTCAAAAATACCAAAAGTGTTCTACTCGTATTGGATTACTGACATAATTTGTTTGCCTTTATCTTAAGCTATAACAAATAAAGAAAATGAAGTAATTGTGTTAAAGTTTCATTGCTCTTATAACAACAAAGATTTCATGTCAAAAATATTTTCTATTGTAAAAATTACTTCGGACATTTTCGCTCTAAAAGAAATATCATATTACAGATAAAAAGTAATGGAAAGAGAGTAAATTTAACCCACTGTAGATGTAAATGGTCAAGAAGATTATTGGGCCTTAACTGGGAAAAAAGCAAAAGTTACAAAATATTAGTTTTCAAAATTAACTTTTTAAAAAACGCTGAAATTTAATATTTTCAAAAGTGGTCTGATCCCCTTGAGTTTAACAATATGTTTAGCAAACTAGACACTATGTATTCTCCTGTACGAGTATAATATTCTACTGCCCTCAATCATGTTATTCTGTGATTTTTATGTTTTGAGCTTTACTTATAATTCTTGATGTGTCAGTTCCACGAAAAATCTACATATTGCTCATAGGGAAATTGTATTTTATACTGTTGTAAGTATGTCATCAGAGAGTTATTAATATGATCACAAATAGTTGACCTTAAAAGAGCTTCAAACTATTGAGAAATGCTCGTATATTTTGTATCCCAATCGTTGACACAACGAGGTGAAAGTCTAACTAACACCACGATTTTTTCTTTTGTTTGTCTGTTTGTACCATGATAACTCTCAAACGCCCGATCCTACTTTGATGAAATTTTGTATGGACTTTATATTAGCAGAATTAGTTGATTAATTTTTACATCTATTGGGACCAAATCGTGACTATTTTAAGTGCTTGAGGTCTACAAACTGCTCGAAATAGTTAAATTAAGATATATTCCAGTTTTTTTTTAATCTCTACCTTTCAAATGTTCTATCTGTGAAAGACTTCGAAGATTATTGTTGACAGAACACATAATTTTGGTTTATTATTTTCAATAATGAACCATTGGAATCGTCAAAAAAAAAAAAAAAAAATACATAGAAGTAAATCAACGAGTTTTAATTTACTTGTCTATGTTACCTTTTTTTGCATTACCACGATTCTGAAACGCGTGGCCAAAGTTTGATAAATAATACTAATTATGAATATCTCTTTTTTATCTCGGTCATATAAGTTTTTTGGTTTTCATGAGTTGGTTCAATTACAGATTGGGAAACACTCGTATGTTTTGCGTGGAATTGGTGTTTGAAGTAAATACGCAGTGCCCCTGCATAATACAAATTTTTATCGGTCGTCTTTAAGGGCATGCAAAAATCTGTGAGTGTCTACACGGTACATGCTGGTTGACTTTCCATGACTTTATGGACATTCAAACCTATATTATTTGCTCTAGCCCTAATTTGATCCTGTCAGTCTATCGCTATCCCCAAGGGGGCTTATGCAAGAAAACATATTATATTCTTAAATGCTTAAAATCAATCATTTTAGAACGACCTCGAAAATATGATAGCTTATCGTTAAAGCAAATATAAGATTCCATAAAGAACTTCTTGAAGATCTAAAAAAAAAAAAAATGAGAATCTTCGTTTTGAGAGATCTTATTTCGAGATTATTTATTGCACTTAATTATTATTCTTCTCAAAGCATATTATTTCGCAATATGGCTAGCAATGTCACCGCATTATATCAGAATCATTTACTGTCTGCGTCAAATAATTGGTTTAACTATTCAATTATTCTACTTTTTTTTCTCTCACTTTTCAATCCAACGAAAAAAAAATAAAAATGCAACATTCTTTTGGGATATGGTAAAGCAAACAGACGACTCTACGCCATTTTTGTGGGTATCACAGAATTACTAAGAGTCTCAAGTACCCCGAAAATCGAAAATTTTCCGATCCCGCCGGCAATTGAAACCGGGTCCCCAGCGTTCAATATGACACCCTATAGACCAAACAATTCAAATTATGGAGGTAAAACTAGACCTGACATCTTTCGGTCGTTCAAAGAACCATATACGCCAATGCTATTACCCCAACGGGGTAGACGCTTATATTACTTAGATGGGTGTTCGGTTGTGACCAAATACAATACCACCACCACCACCACTACAATTGTTTACTGTTCCGGGGTGCATTGTATATAGTGAGAACAACTGAATATCTAATATTGTTGATTACAGCGTAATGTCAGTGGAGACTTTACCTCGATATTTCTAGTATTTGTGTGAACTGTAGACCTTAATAATTTTAGTTGAATAGATAAATGTTAGTTTTGCCTGATATTTATTTCATTATGCAATTTTTTATACAGACAGCATTAATTGAGCCGTCACAAGGACCCGGGTGGCCAAAAAACTGAACAACCCTTTCTATGGACGTATTGAAGGTCTTCATCAAAATCGAAGCTCGCGTTAAGAAATATTGTGGTACAAGCAGACGCTTGAAAATAAATTGTAGAGTTTAACATAGAGTTCGGTTCAGTCAATGAACCGCTTAGTTTTGACATTCATTGTCAATTTCAAGATTCATTATTGAAATGGATAGTAACTTCCAAAAGCTGCGCCAATTCAATGAAAGATGTACGAGGGGTGTTCAAAAAGTAAGTTTCCCAAGTCTTCCGTTTTGCCCCAGCGCCATCTAGCGAGCTGGGACCGAACATAGTTTTAGCGTAAGATATACCGATAAGAGCGGAACTGGTCTTAGCTGCCGATTTTTTTTTGTTTATCAGTACCGGCTCGGAAACCATGGAGCTGTCTGTGAAAAACGTGTCCACTTGTGAGATGCGTGCAGTTGTTCGCTTTTTAACTGCAAAAAGACTTAATGGCAACGAAATTCACACTGAATTAGTACATATTTATGGTGACAAATGCATGACAACAAATATCGATTTCAGGAAGTATTGAGTCCAAAATTCTGTCAATTGTAAAGCGCCTATCCGCCAGAATGATTTTTTCGACTGCTGGGACTGCGTCATCTGTAATGGCGCATTTTGCCTGTCTGCGCGCTGCTCATCATGAACTTCTCCGCGTCCCTCGAAAAAATCTGTACGCTACCGACGCACCATTTGCACACTCATGCATTTGTCACCATAAATATACCCTAATTCAGTGTGAATTTAGTTGCCATTTAGTTGCACGCAACTCACAAGTGGACACGTTTTTCACAGGCAGCTCCATGGTTTCCGAGCCGGTACTGATAAACAAAAAAAATTCGGCAGCTAAGACCAGTTCCGCTCTTATCGGTATATCCTACGCTAAAACTATGTTCGGTCCCAGCTCGCTAGATGGCGCTGGGGCAAAACTGCAGACTTGGGAAACTTACTTTTTGAACTTCCTTCGCACTTTACGCCATAATAATGAACTATCTCTGAAACACGAATCACTATAAGTATCGTTCTGTTATTGAACTGGGTCACAGCCTGCAAGAACCGATTTATGTTTATTGTTTGAAAATTCTTGAAATAACCCAACAAGAACGCGAGTAAGTCTCAAATCCTGACAACTCTCTGCTTCTGCATAAACATTTATTCTTATTTTATGACCAAATGTGTTCACATTAGAATAGTTGTGTGAAATGTTTTTGTCATGAGTATAAATTTTGTCAAAAGTTTTCTTTACAAATATTTTCTAACACCATTACTGAAATACTGGGCTTGAATAGGCAGCGAAGACCTACAATTTCTGTGGAGCAAGATGTAATAGATAAGTCTGTTGTTCCCAGTTTCCGACATAATTGGGTCAATTTTTGATGGTATGCGTTCCAGGTCATCCCAATAGACAGAGCCGGCCATTGTGACACCATCCTTCCATATTTGTTTCTTTGTTCTTTCTGCCCAGAAAAACTGAACTCTAGAACCAGGCCCAGTAGCTCAGTGGTCGAGGCATCTGCCTTGTAATACAGGGGTCACGGGTTCAAAACCCAGACATGGATGTTACGTTATCCTCTATATGGGATTTTGACCACAAACATAATAACATGACTTCGGCTTACTGCTGCCAGAACGAGACTCTTAAGGGACTCAGTAAGGCAATATAATAAGTCTATTATTATTATGGGCATTGAAGTTTGATAAATTTCACTACCTAAGGAGGTGGGTGGGCGTATCGTGAGACCAAGAAAAGACACGTTTCCTCAGGTCTAACGACATTTCACTCCTCTTTTCAGCACAGTACTTTTCTTAAGATATGTCCTGTTCCCAAGACAGCTGTTTTCTGCAAGTCTGGAATATCATATCGTCCTGGCAATTATTATTATTATTAGACTGTCTATTTTTTATCAATTTTTTTTTTTTTTTTTTGCAATACACAGAAACATGTATTTTACGTTTTTTTCCTAATACGTTATTATATCTCATTTTTGTATCATAGATTTATAAAAAATATACCACCCAAACTTCTTCTTCTCTAACCATCCCTATATGAAACTTTTTATTATACAACTTGGACAGTGCAAAGATGAACTACATTTCCATATATACTGATGTAGGCTCATAAATGAAACTTTTCTGATACTCGAGTATGTCATTTAAGTTTGTTGGAAAAGTTTTCAAGCCTTTGAAAAAAAAAAAAAAATGGGAGACATGTATGAAGATATTATTATTGACAACTCCTATGCTAATGAACAACTCTTAGAATACGTCGGGAGAAGATACAATATGCGCATAAATACATCCCGCGATACTACGCCACAGATTTATTTATTATCGTATTGCAAAGCACACAACTTTCCATATATGCCAGGGAAAATTAATAAATATATTCTCATATAAGTCTGCCGATCGCTCGATCTGTGTATTTGTTTTCCTTCCATTTATGAAAAGATTTGTGTTATGCAAAATGATAAGTAAGTATTATGCGACGGTATGCAAGCAAGCGAGCATCCTAAGACAAAGGTCATTTTAACAAAAAGTAAGATGAATTGTAAAAGTATCTTCTGACATTTATCTATCTGGAAACACACATCAGGACTGATTTGAGTCAACAAGATCTAATAAAAATTGAATTGGTCACAAATAGGTTACACATTGATCTGGCCCATTTTATACAGCATTCGTCTTACCTTTGGAACGGACTCACTAAAGTATTATTTAAAATCTGACTGCAGCGCCCTAATTAATGGGATAGAGGGTCATAAAGTCCGGATACCCGAGTATACTCTCAACACACCAGACAAAAAATCGTACAAAATGATGTAGAAATAAGAATATCAGAGCAGATTAATCTTATCTAGAGTATCTCAATACACAAAAATTCCATGAAGCTGTGCTGCAGAAATCCAAAATTTAGAAGGTGAATCTCTAGGGAAAGAAATGAAGGTACAAGAAATGGAAATAATGAAAAACACTTGACTTGAATGTTCTATAATTTTAATACATTTTTCGACACGCGTGTGTTCGGGTTTTACGCGTATTGAATGAACTTATTATATTTTGTTTTCAGATATCTTATACGAGTAAGTACTGTGTTAAAGTCTGCAGTTTGATAGAATGTATCATCATAACGATTGGAGGCTTGAAGGATGTGATGTTATCGAACATTTTTTTTTACTATCGACGATAATATACCTAGTTTCGGAAAGAAAGAGAAACAACCGGTCATGATGCATCGGCATTCACAAGAAGAAGACAAATGAAACAGTTTCATAAATTGGCGAAACATACATACCTATTTAGTAATATTAAATAAGTAATAATAATTGATGTTGTCAGTATTATAATTTTACAAACCTACATTAAAATATCATAATTTATGAAAATGTTACTGTCAAATTTAAATTATTTTGGGGGAAAAACATTAAAATAAAAATGTTCAAGAACTACAGGGTGTGTATTAGTCAAGAATCAAGTCCGGATACCCGAGTACGCTCTCAATGGTTGCATTCGTTGAGTCTTATGAAATTGTATTCATATTAATGAGGAAAATGTACACATTCCAATTATTTCTGGAATGTTATTGAGGTGTAAATTTTACTCCAAAAATCAGTATTGTTTTCCTAGTCTTTCTGTTTATAATTCTCTAACTCATAGATACATTTTGGCGGCCTAAAATTTTGGAGGCAACAAAATTTGTCGCTACGACCTCTAAGGGATTTTTTCCTGCGCTATGAATCGAAATATACCTGATTTATATCTATACTAATTAATTCATTTAAATAAGTAACAAAAGATATTATTTCGGAGACTTGAGGCACGAACGCTCACTACTTTAGGATTTCTTGAGGCGCGAACACTCACTACTTTAAGATCTCTTCCAGCCAACCGTTATTTCGTTCAATATTCTTTTTAACCGAGCCCAGTCTTTAATGTAGAAAACATGTGGATTTGTGCGTAGTGGGTTTCAAATACGCAAGACTATAAACGCACGCTATTACAAAATATTTCAAGCGACTACACACTAGAAAGCTTTAAATGTAACTGGAGTTGATTTTGTCGCTTCAATTCGCTCGTTGTAGCGTGTAGTCGCCCATAGTAGCGTGAGTTTCTAGTTTCATAGGACAACTTCCGCCACCATACTCAATTTCATTCTCCATTCCAGTGGTTATTTGAGAAGTCTTGTCCCCCTTGGTAATAAGGCAACCTGATCATTCTAGATATTGCTGATCAAATCTCCAGTTGTGTAATTCTACTCCAAGAGTGGGATTATTGCCTTGAACATTCTTCATTCCAGTCATTATTTGAAAAGTCCTGTCCCTCTTGGTAATAAGGCACCCTGATCATTCTATATATTGCTGATCAAATCTCCAGTTCTATAATTCTACTCCAAGAGTGGGATTATTGCCTGGAACATTCACCATTCCAGACATTATTTGAAAAGTCTTGTCCCCCTTGGTAATAAGGCACCCTGATCATTCTAGATATTACTGATCAAATCTCCAGTTGTGTAATTCTACTCCAAGAGTGGGATTATTGCCTGGAACATTTTCCATTCCAGTGGTTATTTGAAAAGTCTTATCCTCCTTGGTAATAAGGCACCCTGATCATTCTATATATTGCTGATCAAATCTCCAGTTCTATAATTCTACTCCAAGAGTGGGATTATTGCCTGGAACATTCACCATTCCAGACATTATTTGAAAAGTCTTGTCCTTCTTGGTAATAAGGCACCCTGATCATTCTAGATATTACTGATCAAATCTCCAGTTGTGTATTGCTACTCCAAGATTGGTATTATTGCCTGGAACATTTTCCATTCCAGTGGTTATTTGAAAAGTCTTGTCCTCCTTGGTAATAAGGCACCCTGATCATTCTAGATATTGCTGATCAAATCTCCAGTTGTGTATTTCTACTCGAAGAGTGGGATTATTGCCTGGAACATTTTCCATTCCAGTCATTATTTGAAAAGTCTTGTCCTCCTTGGTAATAAGGCACCCTGATCAATCTAGATATTGCTGATCAAATCTCCAGTTGTGTATTTCTACTCGAAGAGTGGGATTATTGCCTGGAACATTTTCCATTCCAGTGGTTATTTGAAAAGTCTTGTCCTCCTTGGTAATAAGGCACCCTGATCAATCTAGATATTGCTGATCAAATCTCCAGTTGTGTATTTCTACTCGAAGAGTGGGATTATTGCCTGGAACATTTTCCATTCCAGTGGTTATTTGAAAAGTCTTGTCCTCCTTGGTAATAAGGCACCCTGATCAATCTAGATATTGCTGATCAAATCTCCAGTTGTGTATTTCTACTCGAAGAGTGGGATTATTGCCTGGAACATTTTCCATTCCAGTGGTTATTTGAAAAGTCTTGTCCTCCTTGGTAATAAGGCACCCTGATCAATCTAGATATTGCTGATCAAATCTCCAGTTGTGTATTTCTACTCGAAGAGTGGGATTATTGCCTGGAACATTTTCCATTCCAGTCATTGTTTGAAAAGTCTTGTCCTCCTTGGTAATAAGGCACCTTGATCATTACTGATCAAATCTCCAGTCCAGTTGTGTATTTCTACTCCAAGATTGGGATTATTGCCTGGAACATTTTCCATTCCAGTGGTTATTTGAAAAGTCTTGTCCTCCTTGGTAATAAGGCACCCTGATCAATCTAGATATTGCTGATCAAATCTCCAGTTGTGTATTTCTACTCGAAGAGTGGGATTATTGCCTGGAACATTATCCATTCCAGTCATTATTTGAAAAGTCTTGTCCTCCTTGGTAATAAGGCACCCTGATCAAATCTAGATATTACTGATCAAATCTCCAGTTGGGTAATTCTACCCCAAGAGTGGGATTATTGCCTGGAACATTATCCATTCCAGTCATTATTTGAAAAGTCTTGTCCTCCTTTTGAAAATTCTCTTCCTCCTTGGTAATAAGGCACCCTGACCATGCTAGATATTACTGATCAAATCTCCAGTTGTGTATAGACTTTTGTTGCTCCGTGTACAACTTATGAAATTAAATAAACAATTATAAGTACGAGTGGAATCCTATGCATATATTTAAAACACTGTTAGAATTCTTCTAAACCTTTCTAGTTTCTAATATTTAGGAACATGAATTGAGTAAAGAGGTCTTTGAATATATATTATAAGAGTATCTTTCTTATCTTCATTTACAGTCATGCTAGGATTTCAGTGCCTGATTGAGAATAATCCAAAAATTAAATTTAATATTGATTTAATATTCGACCCAGTTTTAAAAAAGGACTTCCGAACCGAGTGTAGGCGTTTTGAAGCCAAATACTGACCAAATAAATATTTTCTCTTAACTGATAAGAATTGACTATGTATCCATCATTATGACAGCGTTTCTCAATGTGATAGAAATACTATTCCTTTTTTCTACATTGATTTAATATATGTATGTGTGAAGACATAGAACTTCATCATCAATTATTGTCATCATCGTTTTCGACAGTAGCCTGATGTATGAGACAGCAACTCAAAATATAAAGCCTTCATTTTCTGAAATTTCTCTCAGAAGGAACGGGATAGAATTCCGGCAAATTTGAATTTTTCATGTTTTGTAAATCATTGAATATTTCAATTTAGTTTTGGTTTATTATTTTCAATAATGAACCTTTGGAATCGTCACGGAAAGAAAGAAAAAAAATACCCCCCAGGGGGGGTATTTTACGTAGAATCCAAAAAAAAAAAAGATGGGCACTTTTGCCACTTAGCGTTGACCGATTTGGATGAAATTTGGTATATAGGTCCCATCTGGGCACTAATTGTGCCCCGAAACTTGTGGGTGCAATTGAATACACCCTTGGCGATTTTTGCCGCTTTTTAGCGGTTTTCAGTATCGCTGTCTAAAAGGAGAATGGTAAGAGCTAGAGATTTGAAATTTTGTACGTATATCATATTTGGGGTCTCAGCTAGCTCCAAAACTTTTGGGTTCAATCAAATATACTGCTGGTGGTTTTTACCGCTTTAAAGCGGTTTTCATTAATCCTGTCTAAAAAGAGAACGGTTAGAGCCAGATACTTCAAATTTGGTAGGTATGTCAAATTTAGGGTCTAATTACGCCCCAGATTTGGAATCGTCACGAGAACCCCCTTAATTTTATTGGGGGGGTACCCCCCATTTTTTCCAGAAACATAATAAACCCAGGTGTCACATTGGCAGAGGTATTACATGTGTTAATGTTTTCTATTGTGAACACTGTAGAGTCAACATCACCCTGACGATGATAGTCTCAGCAATGTTGAAGGTTCACCTTTTAGTCATTATTATTTAAACGAATCGATATTATCTTTTAAATTAATTTTTGTTAATATTTTCAATAATTGAACCTTTATATACCTATCTAATCCCGAAGGTTGGCAAATAATGACAGAGCATTTTGAATTACCTACTACAATATAAGATAACACAAGAGTTGCAAAATATAGCGATATTCTAGAACTTCTTTCTCTGTTGTTTCTAAAGATCAATTCAGTAGAACTTAAGCCATGTAAACGTCAGATTTAAAATTGTGGGAAATTTTCCTACATAGATTTGTAGAATTTACTTACAAGAAAGCCTGTAAGATTCAATGGAAAGAGCACTAGTCTTTAGCCCAGAAGCTTCTGCTTGGTGTATATTTTTTTGGAAACTAAGATATTGTTCCCTGATTACCATAGTTTTCTTCTTATGCTCTGTGTATATCCTTTCAAACCAAATAAGTATAAATATATAATATCCTATCTGGTGTGTGCCGTGCAGTGCATATCATTAGTATAATTTTAATATTCATTCTATTTTGAAATCCTCCCCTGAACAAATATATAGACGCAGCGTGATGCTCTCATACCACTTAATGTCTAAATATTTCAAAAAAATATTATATGTAGAAAAATGTAAATACATATATGATATATAGATAAATTAAATGTCTATGATACCCACTGCACGGCACACACCACGGTTATGCGTGTCCAAAATTTGAACATAAAATAAACGATAATTCAGCGGGATTTGATACTTATGTTTTTTTGTTTTTTTTTTTAAAGAAAAAACAACCGAAATAAAATGAGTGAATTTAGTTAAGGCATCAGGATTGTTTAACATTCTTGTAATTTTGAATTGCTTGTACGTATCGGCATTTGAGATTTGAGCTTGGAATTAGCCGCAAAATGGGTATCTCGCACATGAACCTGTTGTATACAATTGTTTATCAAATATGAAATATTAACTATTGAGGCGTCCCTATGTGTCACACTCGTTTCGTATACAGGAAAGTAAATGGTTCATTTTCGATTTTTTTAAAAAAAAACTATTCTCTTCTGGGTCTGCTTGTGTTTGAGGTAACCCAATCTTTTAAAGGGTCTGGAACCGGGGAGGAGTAGATAAATGGCGACATTTTCAATTTATTTTTTTAAACTCGCTTTTTAATTTGGCCGTCATTGGTCCATTTTGGACGGTTGTACATACGTAATAGAAGCATGGCCGTAAAAACGTTTCCTACCCTCTCTAATTGGAATAAGAAATATTATTGAGGATGTTTGTAGTCATTTTGAAATATAAGAATTTCTAATTAATTTTGTATAGACTACAAGTAAATTGATGAGTCACGAGCACTTTCTTCTGTTACCACATCTAGAAAATGTCGATAAATCTAGAAGAAGGAGATAGTTCACTAGAAGATGTCGTAACAGACGAAAGCGCTCGTGACTCATCAATTTACTTGTAGTCGATACAAAATTAATTAGAAACTCTCTAATAGGGTTAAAATTGGTAAAAAACAATCAAAGGACACCATATACTCCTCCCCGGTTGCAGAAGCTCTTTTAAGGACATTTATTTAGCTATGGTATAAGGCGACACTTGATAGTGAGAGATATGTCATGAACATTATTAGGTATATAGGACGTTAGAGTCAATTGGTTTTACGGACCAAGTCCACTGGGAATTATTTTCCCGCTTCCGACAAACGGTCGCCTTACTTTTCTTCCTACATACGCATCACTTTCTGCGTCGACTATGGAATAGGCCACTCTAAAGAGTACAATTTAGATCTGGAATTGAATCTATAGTAAATGCAGAGCTAGTGTCAATCAAGCAATGCAAAATGCGGTACACAATAAAACCATTTACTTGAAAGACCTTACCGCCCTAGAATTTAATATAATATTCTGAAGTGTACCTGTTGAAACTGTGACCGTCTAGTCTGGAAACAACTTCAATGCCGTCGAAAACGATAGCAACAACAACATACTGTTGTATGACTTATAGCATAGTCTGCATAGTTTTACATCAGAATTATTGTACTTTCCTTGCACCTATGTCATGGCGGTTACAAAAAATTGAGACATATGTAACCTATAGATATGTAGCTTTATTTTACTCCTTTGCAAATCGTCTCCAAAGAATACTCGTTTGAATAAATGAAGAGTGAAGCCGCCGACAGAGACCAATGTAAACGCCTCCATTGATGTGATTCTTAAACGAGGTGATAAAACCAATCGGATGATGACTTTTTATTATACATCATAAAACAGGGAGTGAGAATATAATCATGTAAAATATAGTAAATTGATTATGATCAATGAAGATGTTAAATTGTCTCATTGCTTGATGTGCTCGTTACCTTACCCTGAGTAGGCGAACGACAAGGGAGAACGGGGTGTTTCCCCGCGAACCTGTGGCTCGGTTGGGTGACTGCATAACTTAAAACTTAAAATGGTGACTATGGTTGTAAGATCTATGACTTAGATTTTACTTGTCATTTCTTCACGAGTAAATAATGTGGAAAAGGTCTTAATTGTGAACGTTAGTGAACTCCACGTTTAACCCCGGTATGCATCCTGAAATGCATTTGTATATGTGTATGTATGTCTGTATAAGTGTATGTTTGTCACGCGATGAAAAATTTTGTTTTTCGAAAATGATTTTTTAAAATTTGATTAAGATATTTTCTTCTATAAATGACTACAACTCTAACGTGAACACCGGATCGTCTTGATCCACTAGTTATTTTTTTTTTTTATTAATAATAGTAATATCTTTATTGTCCAATTTATAACAGTTGAGCTTAAAATTAAGGTATTACAATACTTGTTCCTATATTATTATTAATATTTAACCAAGTAAAATTATTNGCTAAAGGAGCATCCGCACTACACTGGTGAAAGTAAAAGTGCCAATGTCAGTGACGGTACTCTCTGACGATATGCCGCGATCTTCACAGTTATTTGATGATTTGATATGAAAATGTCTCCATTGTCTGAGAAAACACTGGCGTGAGTTATTAAAATCAATATGAGCCTACGGTCAATGACTCTACATCGTGAAAGTGTCAATGACTGACTACACAGTGAAAATGTCAGTGATATAGTGTTAATGTCGAGACAGTGCTCTCACAGTGATTTTAATAACAATTTTTTATGTTTTTCATTTTTTCAGTGAAAGTATCACAGACAGACTACACACTGAAAATGTCAGTGACAGTGTTAGTGTCAGAGGCAGTGCTCTAATAGTGATTTTAATAACACCTCCCAGTGTGCTCTTCGTTCAAAGCCAGAAATTTTTCATGTCAAATCACTGTGAAGATTACGGTACAGCGTCCTAGAGCACTGTCACTTTCACTGTGTAGTGAGACAGATACTTTATTAACAGATTCCTTTTTGAAAGAACCTCTAATTTTACGCAACATTCTCACCCGTCCACTATAATCAATGGGACCTACCAATGCTGAAAATTTCAGACGTTTGGTTCCAGTGGGTGCCGATATATTGGATTATTTTGGATATTTGGTAATAAAACTTTATGCTAAAAATGGCTCTTATTAAAATCTGACATAATGTTGGGTTTATTTTGGTATGGGAAGCTGGTTTTCCTATGGAAAAGGTTGTTCCCCGTCTATCCGTTTCAGAGTTANGAAACTCTAAAATACCTATTTCGAAGATAAGAGCTAAGAAGTTGAATAAGATAAGGGGGGAAATTACGAAGAATAAGTTTATAAAGAAGACCACTGATCCAGACCGTGTCGAAAGCCTTCTCCACATCAAGAAGTACCATACCTGTATGTTTACGTAATCTAAAGTTTTCTTTAATACGAGAGCTAACCCTAACTAGTTGAGCTACGGTGGAGTGCTCACTACTGAATCCGAATTGTTCCAATGGTAAAACATTATTTTCAGAAACATATTGGTCAAAACGGGTAGCAATAATCTTTTCAACGACTTTGCTCAAAGTACTTAAAAGACTTATGGGTCTGTAGCTGGACACAGCGGAAGTTGGTTTCCCAGCTTTATGTATTGGTATGACTTTGGCACATTTCCAGGCCTGTGGAAAGTAACCTAATTTTAATATTCCATTTATTACTATAACGAGATAGTCGAGGGCATCATAACTAAGGTTTTTAAGTACTTGAGTAGGTACCAGATCGATTCCAGGGGCTTTCCTATTTTTCATTTTGCAAATTATATTTTGTAATTCAAGACAGTTGGTTAATGGTAATTCTTCTGTTTGTTGAGGTTGATTTTCTTTCAAATATTTTTTGACTGATCTATCTACTTTCTTTGTAAAAGATGGAAAGCCTAGGTTTTGAGTCAGCATGTGAACTGACTCAAAATAGGTTCCTATGGCTTCCACTTTATCTTTGTCTGTGTAGAGTAGATTATTAGGACTGCCAACGACTCTAGTATCTGTGATTGGTGGGATGTTAACATTTTTTTTTGTGATGGATTTTTTTACTTTCCACAGGCCGTCAGTAGTTGATCCACTAGTTATAGCAAGTGGTTGCTAAACCAAACTTATCAAAATCTCGACTTCAAATTATGAAAAAACTTTCGTACTTCAGTTTTTATTCCAAAAAATCTGAAAGCTAGAATAGTACAAAGTTTGTGTCTAATTATTGAGTAAATATTTCTTAAGGCTGAGTAAAATCCTCATTAATTGTATCCTGAAATCTTACCAATCTATCTTTTCATATTTTGATTGAGTATGACAAATATTTTGATTCTAAAACGTTGAGGGAATCTAAAAAAGTAATTTGATATTTTCTGCTACCACATTTTCCATAACACTCATCAATAATGTTGAAATGATGGGTGCTCAAAAAGCTTGTGCGAGAACAGCAGTAGGTAATATATTTGACGCTTGTATGACTTTAGCAGATAGAGGGTAGGTATTACTTTTCATGTAATATGAAACTTAAAAAATATCATAATACAGGAACAACTTGACTGATAGCTGATCTATTGTTAGTGTTAGCCAGGAGAAATATATACTTTGTTAATTTGGATATTTTTTTTTTAACGTAAATGTTTATTTGTGTTATTCTGTTATTATGTCACAATTTTAGTGGGCATCATAGGATTACAAGGTATTCTCTTCAATCACTCCAATATCACTAAGCCTAAGCAACACTTTAACAATTTCCTTATAATGCTACCATTTAGTGCTTTTACCATAGCTACTCAATTGTCCTCAGGAGGCTGAGTTATCTCCAATCACAACCAGACCAAGTAGAAATTTGAAAAAACCTGTATCAAATTTTCGACCCGTCCAGGACCCGGAACTTCCTTGGTGCAAGCCAAGTGTGATGCGCACTCTACCCCGGGAGACGTCTTGCATATTTTTTTTGTAAATGGTTCAACATTGAAGGCGTAAATTCTTTCAATCTATGAATGACCTAGGTACCAATTTTCCTAAGGGTAATGCTACTTGAGAATTTAAAAAAAAATTTAGAGGGTGATATTTTTCTACCTGAGTTGAGGATGTAAAACAATTTCTTCTCTATCTTCTTACACCCCATTCCCACTTAGCGATATTTGTGTGATATTTTCCCCCGTGACGGAGTGTTACCTTCATCTCAAGAGTCTATTTTTTTTTTTTTTTTTTTTTTTTTTTTTTTTTTTTTTTTCGTTTTTCTCGAACACTATAATGTCATTCTTGATAATAATGGTGTTGTGGATGATGCTAGAAATGTTGTTTCAACAAAACCTTTTTATGGGAAATGATAATAGCATTAGGAATTCAATGAAAACTTCTTGCAAACAGATTTTTTTTAAACAAAGAAAATCCCTTTGTACTTATTTAAAGGATTGAAGTAAGGACACCTAAGGACGTACTCATAGTTGCTTCACATTTATCTTAAATTACGCTTGTAAATAGTAAGCCAACATGAACATTCAATGAATGACATTCTGTCAGTCAAAATGTTCAAGAAAAGTCCCCTTCTTCATTCATATTTCATAAATTTAATATTACACGACAGGTGTTTTGTGTTGTATCTTGTATCGTTGACATCCAATCCTTCAAAAGAAAATAATATTCTAATAAAGCACGTATAGCTTCCAGCTATCGTAAATATCACATTTTTGGTTCATTTCCGAATTGGTAGACCTGTTCTGTGTTCAAATGGTACTATCACATTATACTACCATTTTTTATTATGATATATGAGGGTTCTAGTATCAAAAAGGGCCATCTCCACTTTTTGCCATTTTACAGAACTAACGAAAAACCTCTGAAATCTTATTTTATTAAAATATTGTGAAATTTTCTTTCTCTATAAACAGATAATAGCATCAAAATATATTTTTGAGAAAGAAAATACTTCTTTTATCCTCAGTTTTCCTGGAAAACCCCATTTATATTTGGGAAAAGAACACTTTGCAACGCAAAAAGGCAGATAATTCACTTTGAACTTTCTGCCTTGTTAATATGGAGAAACACCTATTTGAAGCATAATAATGGTCAGCAGCTATGGTCAGCCTTGTTAATATGGAGAAAGACCTATTTGAAGCACAATAATGGTAGCTTAAAGAGAACGACCGTGTGTTTCTTAGTTGAGGATTTCATTTCATTGCAGCAACAGATTTACAATTTTATTTTGTATAGAGTTAAATTTATAAACAGCAGAGGGTAGAGTAACACAAGACACTTTTCCCCACATAGAAAGGCAATGCCTCGATGTCAGTTTAATATAGAATGAAGTCTATGGTAGTTAGCAAATCATAATTAGATTGGAAGAAATCAAGCTTTTGGCAATTCCTTTTAGTCTATCTATCTATAAAATCTATAATAATAAAACATTTACATTGAGTAACGATAAATGTGTTTATGTATCACTAATTGTTTAGCCAAAACGGTTAGAGATATCGAAAAATTGATGAGAATGGACCCACGGAAACGGCCATGACTCTAAGGCGCTAAAGACCGTAGAGCACGGGCGAAACAGCTAGTTTACAATAAAATCACATTTGATCATTCTCAAAGCTTCTTTCATAATAATTAGAGAGAGTAAAATCTTAAATTTAAAGAGAAAATGTTTGAATGAATTACTCGAACATTTTATATTGACATATAAACAAATAATAAAACTTTTATAGCGATAAAGATACAAACTGTATCACTTCTAATAGGATTATTGAGAGTGTTCTCGTTTTATTAATCCTGAGAAAATCACGTTCTCCTTTCTTTGTCTGTTACTTCTATCAATCATAAAATCAGAGATCACACAACGCAAACAAGATTAGTTGCTTCACTTCGCTCGTAATGTTTTGTAAGACGTCTCCGTGGCAGAGTGTGTATCACACTCGGCTTGCACCAGGGTGGTACCGGTTCCAATTCTGGTCGGATCGAAATTTCGAAGAAAAAAAAAATCTAATTTTCTACTTGGTCGGGTTGTGTTTGGGGACTATTCAGTAGCTATGGTAATAGCGAGAATTGGTTGCATTATAAGGTAATTGTTAGTAATGTATAGGGGTGATTGTTATAAAATACATTGTAATGCTATGTGATATAAAAACACAAAGAAATATACATTTACATTACAATAATGTTTTGCATCCATACGGAAGTTGACATCATGGAATTAATTTTAGTCATTTTACCCTTCTCATATCTGTGAGGGATCATTCTTTCACTTTTATTTTAATGATTTGCTATAGCCGTCCATGTTATCAACGTCATATCAAATTATTAACGAGCAACCAATGATTTTTTTTTTAATTTGTCTTAACGTCTCTTTAACATCTATTGGTCATTTAAGACGGGGATTTTACACTCCATTCGCTGGAAACATGCAAAAAAGCTACCCACATCGACCTCACCCAGTCTGGGTTGGGCCGGAAAAAAGACAGCATCACGAGGGCGCGAACCCACGCGGACACCCACATGGTAAAACCACGCTGGACGTATTCAACGTGCTATAGACGCTGGCCGACCAATGAATTTATTTGTGTTATAGCTTTTGTTTTCACAGCTCCATGAATCACACTCGGCTTGCGCTAAGGAGGTTCCTGGACTGGTCGAATAATTGATGAAGGTTTTCATCCTCCTGAGTAGCTATATTAATAGCGACATGTGGTATCATTATATATGTGAAAAATGTTAAAGTGTAGCTTAGGCATAGTGATATTGGAGTGAATGTTGAACATACCTTGTGATGCTATAATACCTACATAAATTGTGACATAATAGCACAAAGAAATATTTCTTTGTCTCAGTGCCTAATATTACTATTTTTTTATTTCTTGCTTGGATTCGAATTAACAATGCCGCCACTCTTACCAACTGAGCTACTGTGGGCATTTTGTTAAGAATCGGGCTACTGTGGGTACTTTGTTACCAACTGAGCTACTGTGGGTACTTTGTTACCAACCGAGCTACTGTGGGTACTTTGTTACCAACTGCGCTACTGTGGGTAATTTGTTACCAACCGAGCTACTGTGGGTACTTTGTTACCAACTGAGCTATTGTGGGTGCTCTCTGTTACCAACTGAGCTAATGTGGGTAATTTGTTACCACACTGAGCTACTCTGGTTGCTGTGTTACCAACTGAGCTACTGTGGGTACTTTGTATTTCAAAAAAATGTGTCGTGTAAACGCTTACGTGATCATGTAAACGATTTGAAGGTACCCAATAAGAATGAAAAACATCCAAAGTTCAACTTGAGATTTGTTATCCACACAAATGTTTTAGCGGTATAATTACACCTCCCTAAAGGTAAGAGGTACATAATAACAATGATCAGGTAGGTACCCATCTCCTGAAACTGTACCCAAACCTTTGGGAAAAATATAACATCTACAGTATCTATATTTTTTTGCCAGCAATTGACTTATTCAGTGATTGCAGATTTTCAGATATTTTTAATAAGAATTAATTATTTTGACCATAATTAAATCTACAGCCACGGGAAAAGACGCATACGAAGTTGTCGGCGTCAGTTACTATAATAGTCGCTTTGAACATCATTCTGACCATTCACTACTGTAGATCCTCTCTGAAGTCGCAAGCGCAACTGAAGAACACTTTTAAACAAATAATGCCAAGTTCCACACACACACACAATGTGATGACAAGCGTGGAATTAATAGAATGAAAGAAAGAAGAAAGAACAAAAATGCAAAATATTTCTTCAATTCAAACGAAACAAATCAAGCCACTTGTACTTTCAATAGCTCGTTAAGAGAATAGAAACTTTTAATTTACGATACTGGCTGATATTTACACTACATTTTATTAGGGCCTCGACCATTGATCATCCCGATGCGATGGTACTATAATTTACCAGACAAGTCTTATTATTATTTAAATAAAATAACAAGATAGACTAGCGTAAGCAAGAACATTAAACTGCTATACAAGGCTGTTTGATGGGGAAGAGAAGTTGAAGAGAGCCTTAGGCGTCTTAAGTTGCCAGTTACCAACTAAGATCGTTAACCTTCATTCTTGAAAGGTATTTTTTACTATACCATCAATATTTTCACCGAATATATATAATCAGAGCGCATAAATATTCCGGAAGCAATATTTCTGTTATATTTTTCTTGTAAAAACTTGGAAAACTACTATAGGATAATGTTACCGTTCAAAAAAATTGAATTACCTAAATAAATAGTCCAAGATTAAAAAAGAAACTGTAGGGCAGTTCATTGGGTTCTAGAACTTTTTATCGTTGTTGTTTTAACCGCTTAGTAACGGATGACTGAGCCTTTGCCCAATTCCAATTCTTTGCTACTAAATATTCAGATTATTTCGTTAGTCTATCAATAATAATTTTCTAGTTGGTCTGTAATAATAAATAATGTAAAAAAAAAAAAAAAAATGTGTTATTATGTCACAATTTTAGTGGGCATCATAGCATTACAAGGTATTCTCAACAATCACTCCAATATCACTAAGCCTAAGCTACACTTTAACGATTTCCTTGTCATGCTACCATTTGTCGCTATAGCTACTCAACTGAGTTACCCCCAATCACAACCAAACCAAATAGAAAATTTGAAAAAACTTTAGGATTCGAACCCGGACCTCCTTGGTGCAAGCCAAGTGCGATGCGCACTCTGCCACGGAGACGTCGTAAAAATAAAAAAATGAATAATCAATCTAAATAAATATATATAACTCCCAACTCCGCGCCCGAGTTATCATTGACTCTTGGTTTGGAGGTTGCAAGAATTTAAAATTTATAAATTGTACAATTTTTATAATTGAAAAAGTGAACACCAATCCATCAAATATAAAACCTTGTGTCTTCAATTACTAGAGTCAATCCTGTGAATCCAGGGTTGCTTCAAATGCGAAAATAAGACAGTAATCCGCGTTTTCTTCTGAATAAGTAAGAGGGACAGTACAAATAGTCTCTTTCTTCATTGGAATGATACATGGGAAGTATTCTTTTAAAATGTTTCTATATCAGGTGACCAATAAAATTATAAAACCAAAATATACGACAATCTAGATGATACTACAAAGACAAAGTAAAATAGTCCGCCGTCTAAGTTCGCCTTCAACTGCAAATGACGTCATCCGATCCATGCATGAGCGCCTCACAAAACGTCTCAAGCAGCTCACATCTAATTGCGTGTTTCCAACTTCTCACTTTTATTTATTTATTACTTTTATTTCTACAAACATATTTATGTAAACATAAAACATAATTAAGAATATTGTCTGCACTAGTTAGCAATAGGAATAAAAATGTTATATTCGATATTAATATTTTGTTCGGAAATTTAAAGCGAATCCAAATATCAATATTAGGTGTGTCATTGAATATTCGGGTTCGCTTTTTGAGATATTTGGACGTTAACATCCGCGGGCTTTCAAATGGATTTTAAAAATACAAGGTACATCCAAAGACGCAAATTCATGCAATCAATGCATAAGTCATGAGGAAAAGAAGTCATAGAGTTTGTGAGAAGTTACTTTAGAATAGGGGTACCGCGTCCTCTTTTCTATTAAATGAAAGCCTCCCACGCCCCCTCCCCTTTACATTATAAATTAAGAATGGGTATGGGTGTTGCTGAATGCTATCTCATTAAAAACGCTAATGTGTTACTGAATGCTATGTCATTCAAAACGCTAATGTGTTGCTGAATGCTATCTCATTTAAAACGCTAATGTGTTGCTGAATGCTATCTCATTTAAAACGCTAATGTGAATACTATCTCATTTAAAACGCTAATGTGTTGCTGAATGCTATCTCATTTAAAACGCTAATGTGAATACTATTTCATTTAAAACGCTAATGTGTTGCTGAATGCTATCTCATTTAAAACGCTAATGTGTTGCTGAATGCCATCTCATTTAAAACGCTAATGTGTTACTGAATGCTATCTCATTCAAAAGGCTAATGTGTTGCTGAATGCTATCTCATTTAAAACACTAATGTGTTTCTATATGCTATTTCATTTAAAACGCTAATGTGTTACTGACTGCTATCTCATTAAAAACGCTAATGTGTTGCTGAATGCTATCTCATTTAAAACGCTAATATGTTGCTGAATGCTATCTCATTTAAAACGGTAATGTGTTGCTGAATGCTATCTCATTTAAAACGCTAATGTGTTACTGAATGCTATCTCATTCAAAAGGCTAATGTGTTGCTGAATGCTATCTCATTTAAAACGCTAATGTGTTGCTGAATGCTATCTCATTAAAACGCTAATGTGTTATTGAATGCTATCTCATTCAAAACGCTAATGTGTTGCTGAATGCTATCTCATTTAAAACGCTAATGTGTTGCTGAATGCTATCTCATTTAAAACGCTAATGTGTTACTGAATGCTATCTCATTCAAAAGGCTGATGTGTTACTGAATTCTATCCCATTCAAATTTTCTAAGCCCCATGTTCAATAAAGTTATCTTTGTAAAAAAATTGTGTAAATATTTCAACTAAATGATAATAACTCAACAGTTCTCGCGCCCCCCTTGGCTTGCCTTCACGCCCCCCAGTTTGGGAACCTTTGCTTTAGAGTGACATCCTCGTGGATCGAGTACACTTGAGCATTAGAACATAGAAATCAACTCTGAACATTTCATTGCTCAGTACGTTTTTTATGTAAAGAACTTGCCATTAAATTCGGTGTCATTTCCTTTTTAGAATCAATTCATGCGTTCCCTATTATCCCTTTCCCTCTTATTGAATGGCCAGTGTCTTAGAGCAACACCGAAACTATTGGCCGATATTTTATCTCTAGAATCAATTCATGCGTTCCCTATTATCCCTTTCCCTCTTATTGAATGGCCAGTGTCTTAGAGCTACACCCAAACTATTGGCCGATATTTTATCTCTAGAATCAATTCATGCGTTCCCTATTATCCCTTTCCCTATTATTGAATGGCCAGAGCAACACCCAAACTATTGGCCGATATTTTATCACAATTGACTTTCATCGCGTGGAATACGCATTCACTTTTTAGCTTGGAAAACTTAAGAAATATACTTGAGTAGTGCACACGAGGGTGATAGCAATTTTATCGTCCGATAATTTTCGCCAGTAATATTACAATATACCTATACCTTACGCATAAAAAGATCGGTTTTTTTTTTGTATTAACCCTAAGAAACAAGCAGTAAAAGAAACTAAGCAGATAAAAGTTGTCTTGGAGTAAATAAGTGTATCGCACGCGATAAATTAACTTTTGATAAGCATCTGCCTATTCAAATTTATTTTTGTCTATTACCTAGATCCTTCCTTATATTTCTAGTTAAAACTCATTTTTTCGGGAATTCCAAAGGTCCGATAACTGTAACAATTGACGAAATCATAATGCTAAGTGTTCCCCTAGGGTTAAAAAAATTGTTTAAAATCATCAAAAGCTTATATCTTGACTAAGTTCTTTTTTATATACGAGTATTTCAAAAATATACCTACCTAATAAGCAAAGTTGCCCTCAGTACAAATAAAAATTCAATATCAAATGAGCTTTTTTCTTTACTTTCCTTACAGAAAATGTCTTTCAACTTTACTTTGAATTTTAAACCCTCAAACCCTTAGCAGTCAATAAATATCTTTGTACAAGGAAAAAAATGGCCCAAGTAATGTATAATTTATTCTTTTTAAATTTATTTGGAGAAAAATCCCCCCTCCCCCCNCCCCCCCCCCCCCCCCCCCCAACAATATTTTTGAATTACTTAATTTGAACTCTGATAACTTGAATGAAATTTGCAAACAGGCAAATGAAAATATAAGTTCTATAATGTAAAGATAAGCATCTCAGTACGTACCAAACAAAAAGTTTTACATACCGGAGGTTCTAAAAATAAAACTATTTTGGAGATAAAATTCAGAAAAAAAGTTACACATGAAGTTTGAATTGCATAATTATTGTGTTTTGTGTAACTCACTAATATTCTGAAAGGCCCAAATAGAGATCATAAGGTAGGGCCTGTAGGGGATAATATACGTATACTAGACCTGAAAATTCTATTAGAAAAAACTAAAGCTGCTTGTAGCTCGTCAAACCTCTTTGATATTTCCAAATAATCATAACTACTTATCAGGTCCGACGAGAAGGGGGGAATGAGGGGAATCCGGCCAGGCCCGGGATTTCCTAAGAGGTCCTTTGAGAAATTATCAGAATGAAAATTTCAAGTTTTTTTCTGAATAATAAATAAATCAACTTTAAAATTTTGAAAAATTTTCAAACACACAAAATCAGAAGTTTAGCGATAGTGGGCTAATATGGGACAATGGCTATACAGGACGCTGATTTTAAAATATATTGCGACCTTTCCGCTTATATAGCAATCATAAAAATATTAGTATATTTCGTAAACATTAACATCTGATAATCGAATTACCTATTTGTTACCAAGAAGAAGCGGACACGCCTTTTCACATCAACTAAGTGAATTGCCTAATTTTACTTTTATTAGTGGCCATACGGTGATTTTAGATGAAAGAATAATTGAGGGCCCGTAAATTTTTCTCCTCGGCCCGGATTTTCTGTATACGGCCCTGCTATTTATTATAGTTCTTGGATGCATTTCAAAGGCGTAATTTCTTCCAATCCAATTATGACTAACTAACATCCAATCCAATTTAAAGTGACACAGAAAGCAACTCTGTAATATTATTAATTTAAAAAAAAATCTTTTGATAGATTTCTTCACCATCTTTTAGGTCACAAATATCATAAGAGCAATGTATAAAATATATTATTACCCTACATCCTGCACTTTCTCCATTTCAAATTTTGATTTCTTTAAAATCTTCTTCATCAGGGCTCCTGAACAGTTTTTAACAAACTTTTACTAATGTGAGAATATTGCAGTGATTGATATGGTTCCTGGGCCCATGTCAATTATTAGTTTCCAAGATTAGATGACAAATAAATCTTTAACAGGAAAAAACTACTTATTTAGGGCTGCAGTAATTCTCGCTACCATCGGACACGGTCCTGGCGCTATTGATTAATTTAATTTTTTAAGGTAGTACCTTCCCAACATTCTACTTGTTAAATTATAAACTTAATTGCTGAGTAAAATTCATAAAGTAAAACTTATCTTGATGAATCTTGAAAAAAAAAATCTCTGGCCAGCGTCTATGGCACGTTGAATACACCAGTTCCCGTTAGATCACTGAAGTTAAGCATTTATTTTGTGTTTTATTTTGTGATATGATTGGATTTGGTTTTGGGGGTGCTTGTCAATCATTTGAATTCTGCTACAGTTTAATAATATCTATCAGCTGATATCGAAAAATAATTTCATTCTAAATAGAAACGCTGCAGATGCAAGCAATGTAATTGACCTATCCTGCATGGATATCATTGGGGTAACATAAAAAGCTTGAGGAAATCAGGTGGTATGATTTCCCCGCAGTACATGAGATGTGGAAGAAGAAAAGGATGTAAAATCTAACAAGGGAGCCATTGTTTGTAACCCTGTATTGTCTTTTACTTTTTGTATATCTGCGTAAGGTAATTTTATTTTTGTAATTAATGCCCTTTTTTTTAACCTACATCAAAATGTGCCCCCGAGTACCCCGACCATATCACATTGAATTTCTTGTCAGGTTTAGGTACACCATAAAAGGTTGATAGTGTGGCCATTTTGACGAAAATATAGCCAAATGAAGATATTGTATTTTATCTGCCTTATTATGGTTTTACTTGACATATTATCAATTCAAGCAAATTATGAAAGCTAATATTTTTTGTGTTTCATATATTCCACATTAAACAAAATTATTTTACTCAGTCTGTTTACGCATAATAATAATTAAATGTAAATACATAGACTGAGAAGAATACTATACTGCCCAAACTTTCAGCAGATTTTTTGGCTTAACGTCTCTTTAATATCTATTAGTCATTCAAGACGGGGGTTTTACCCTCCATACCCTGGAAATCGGCAAACCAGCTACCCACATTGACCTCACCTAGCCTGGGTTGGGCCGGAAAAATAGCCAGCATCACGAAAGCGTGAACCCACGTGGACACCCACATAGAACAACCTCGCTGGACGTTGCTTAACTTCAGTGATCTAACGGGAACTGGTGTATTCAACGTGCCATAGACGCTGGCCAGAGATTTTTTTTAATCGTTCTATTTGATAGGTCATCAAATCTGATTTGGGGTTTCGTTAAAGAAATTCTTTAAAGAAAAAAATCATATACCTACCTATTACATAAAAAAAAACTTATTGAATGAACAAGAAGTTCGGAGACCACCCTGTATTTTGACTTGTATTTATTTATATTTTGACTTTTCTTTGCTGGAGTTTGAGAAATATGGTGAGTTATTTTTCAACAAAACTTTTTTTTTGTACCTAGATATCGAACATATTTTTTTTTTTTTTTAAGAAAAGAGAAAAAAGTTAATATTTACTTGAAAATAACAAAACTTTATACCAAGATTTTTATTTTTAGAAAAATCATATTCTATTTCAAATATTTAGACAGAAGAAGTACCTGCCTACCTTGCTTTCCCGTTATTTCCTTTTTATATTGTGAGAATCTCTCTATGCTATTGGAGACGTTCTGCTTCCTGACTATGTCCACAATATACTGGCATACCTTTTTCAACAATGATGGTAAAATGTCTTGGTCTTTTAGTGATAGCTTTATTTAAAATCTATATCTATATATATAAAAGAGAAACACACTCACGTGACATCATCGCGATTTCTCCGCACTGGTACGTCCTAGGAGGCTGAAATTTGGCATGCAGGTCGCACTTAGGTCTTAGATGCGCACTAAGAAAGGATTTTTAAATATTCCAATTGGGGCGCCCGCCGCGGGGGAAAAAGGGGCGCGTTTACATATGAAAATCACCTTTCCATCACTGTTTCTCCATAACGGTACATTTCTGGGGGCTGAAATTTGGTTTGTAGATTCGCTTTATGTTCCAGATGTGCAATAAGAAAGGATTTTTTAATATTTCAACTGGGTCGCCAGCCGCGAGGGGTAAACGGCGCGCCCATCAAATATTATCACCTTTTCATCACTGTTTCTTCGTACCGGTAAATTTTTGGTGGCTGAAATTTGGTTGGTAAGTTCGCTTTATGTTCTAGATGTGCAATAACGAAGGATTTTTTAATATTCCAACTGGGGCGCCAGCC
>CM022885.1:32436155-32493851 GCA_012654025.1 Pachypsylla venusta | reverse complement strand
TTAATATCCCAAATGAGGAAAAAGTCGCGTCCATCAAATATTATCACCTTTTTATTTCTGTTTATCCGTGCCGGCAAATAAGTGTAGTTTTGCTGATCAAATGATATCCCCTAAACGGCCTAAATCAACATACCCCCAACTGGGGTCTACGAGACCTTCCTGGAAGTGGACATATAAGAGCCGCGACCCCATGACAATAGGAAGCGCTGCGTCAATCAGGTCTCACGAGTACCCTTTGACACGATAGCTCCTTCCCAATAATTTTATTTTCGCCTTATTATTTTGGGCAGTTAATTTATTATTTTTTAATCTGTTCTTCAGATTTAAACATTTATCCACATTTTTCTATCAGCTATTGTAGCCCGTAGCGAAGCACGGGTAAAACAGCTAGTAGGTAATAAGCCGTTAATAAATAAACAAGAAAGAAAAGTAAAATGCAATTTATTATTCGCTCAATTGTACTCAGGAAATAAAAACTGACTTGATACCTTCTTGTTACTGACCTTGAGTGACGAAATTAAACTCGCAGTTGACATCTAGACAATATTAATATGAAATAATAATAAATTATGTATATTGACATGGTTCCTGATTGATTCGCAATTTTAGTTGTGCCACAGTCTTAGCACGACGCTGCACATTAAAATTTTGAAAGGAAAGGCGCATACTGTAATTAATAAATGGCACTAGTTGTGTAGTTAAATTTTACTTACAAGAAAGACAAAAACAGTGTGAGGAATTGAAAATGGATAGGAGAAATTGGCCAAAAAATTTAAGCTCTGACACCTTTAAATTGACATCCTCAGCCAGCGTATGAGTACGCACGCAGCGATCATAAAACCTGTTTTCTGGTGGCTCTTCCATAATAAACTACAATTCAATGTTGCTATTGATGTATTTACTTGTAATTTGTTAACATTCACTTTACAAATTACAAGTACCTACAATAATAGTCATATTAATTGACATAAAAATTGATCTAGTTTTTTTTTTTGTCTCTTTGTACCCTTATAACTCTCGAACGCCTCATCCGATTAATGAATGGACATTCATCATACTCAAAAATTTAACTAAATCATTTTGGGTCCTATGGGGCCAACCAAGGCCTCATGGTGGCTCGTGAGGTCTGCAGTTCCCAGAACTACTACATTAAATTTTATTGTGTACCCTCCATTCACATTAGATTCACGCTGGTATTGATATCACATGATCCACAAGATTCTGGTTTCACATGCACTGAAATGAGAACAAAAAATTTAAACGATTAAAATCAAAAGTAAACACAGAGGTAGGAAAGCTTCTACAGGAAATCAATATTGATTCCGGTGAAAGTTGTGCATAAAAAAAGAATACAACTTGCTAATGCAGACAGTGGATTTACTATGGACGGTGGATGTGCTTATACCTTGCAGAGTGACGCTGAAATATAAAACTGTTAAGTAACTGCGGATGTACCCTGGATAAGGGGTTGGGTGGAAGAGAATTCCTCAGGAATTAACCCGGACTTTGATTGAACTGTATTAAACTATATATTTTCATTATTCTTTCTCTTCTTCTTCTTCTTCTTAATTCTTTCTTTCTATCTTTCCTCTTTTCCGTTTATATTGTTTCATTCAATAAAGTGTAATAATAATAAAAAAAAAGATATTCAGTGTGATTCTCACCAGTCGTAATCACGAAGGTTACTATCAAAAAAAAAGTGTCATGGTTTCAAAGCAGCAGGTGGCACTCTAAAAAAACAGCCTAAACAAAAAAAAAGTTTTTTTTTTTTGGAAAAAGTTTTTGCGCAAAAAATTCTGACGGCTTCCCTTTTTACTCTTTGGAACTCTAAAAAGTAAAATACCGCGGGAGGTTTGATTCTTGGTTTGAAAATTTGAAACGGTTTTCTACTTGGTGACAATTTATAGCTATGATAATAGTGACAAGTGGTAACATTATAAAGTACCTAATTAATATTGTTACCTAATTAAGGTACTTAATTTTTAAGTGTTGCTCAGTGCAAGAAATGTAGTAATTCTCAAAAAAATCTTATCATGTTATGATGCTCACAAAAAATGTGACATATGTAATAACACAAAGAAATATAATACATACATATCTACCAAGATTATAAATATTAAGAATGAATAGGTAATAGTTCACTTGTGACATCATGCGCAGAACTACGCCCATCTGGCACGGCGGAGTATCATACTCTTCCTCCTCTTAGTACCTACCATAGGTTACCAATTCCAATACTATCAAAAATATCGTTAGAAAGTGGGAATTCTAATTTGAAGATCATTATGGACATATTCTATAGACAGTGTTTTATGGTTCTGTGTAAATACATAAATCAGTGACATTTATTTCGGAATTTAAATAAATTGACAGATCTCATATTTACGCTATTGGCGGAAATTTCAATAACAAACGTAATGAATGCATCACCAAATATTTGATAATTTCTTTAAATATCTCTTTTAAAAATAAATTTATTTTGGGATCAAAATGAAGAGAAGTGTCATTATCAATCATAGACCGTGAATTGTTTCACCTTTTGACTCATGAAAGAGGTTCGAATAGTCTTGAGTGTTCAAATCAGGTGGAATAGTACTTTGAAATTGTAGCTTGTACTCCTAAATATTTAAATTGAAGTTTTCAAGTTTATTTAGTCAGGTAGAATAAATCCTTAGCATCGACCAATATCGTGCCGTATTTGAAGAGACATGAATAAATGATTTTCGGACAGAGCAGTAGGTTTTTACCCCTAAAAATATCAAGAAAATTAAATCAAATTTGAGATCTTTGTCCACCTCTTTAATTTAACAATACACTATTGAATGTACACTAGTAAAGCAACTAGGTACTTGTTAAAAAGTGATTAGTGAAACAGTGTTTGTTTTTAGGGAAATTTCATTATGTATCTAGAGTTTACTTGTGATATAGGCCAGAAGTTTTTTCACATTTTTTGTGGCCCTCACAACATTACGGAGAGCACTAAGAATATATTAAATCTTCCACCAAACCATTCAAATAATGCCGCCACTACTCACATCAAAGTGCACCCCTAAATCACAAGTACAAAGTACAAAAATTCCGACACCCATTTATCATTATTTGGGCCGGTTTTAGAGAAAATGGCGCGCAATAATGTGCCCTTGCGTATTTGCGGTTGAAATCTTCTCATTTCAACAAATAAAAAGTGTAATCCAATTTTACACGACATGAACAAAAGTGGAATAGCGCGGTAGCGCCAGTATGAGTTAAAAGTAAGTAATTCAAGAAAAAACCTACAATGCAAAGAAAAGTTCAGAGGATGTGCTATCAACTTTGTTATGTACACATTTCGTACGTCGCATCCCTTGAAAATACAGACACCATTGAATGACCTTATCCAATTTAGGTGTCAATAATAAAAATAACGAAAAAAAGTTATTATGTGTAATGATCAGGTGCTGCACGAACAGCAACAAAGAGGAAGAAAGAAAAACGAAGTTACACTTTCACTCAACCTTCGTACCTCCATATCGTCATTGACAGGGATAACTTTACAATTTCTGTTTCAATAGAGTGATTCATTGTTTAGTGTCGATCATCATGAGGTAAAATTCTTTTATAGGTAATACTCGTGGGGGTTTTAATTCTTCCTAGCACAAAACCGTCGATTCTCCCAAAAAAGTATGAGAGTAGGTATCAGAATTCATGATTAGCAAGGTGACAGTGCAAATAAAGGTGAAAATACGGTAAAGTTTCCTTATAGCTCAACTACAATGGACAGACTAAAGTACACCATACGTAATGGGGGGAGGGGGTCGACGCCTATTCCCATTTTCAAGAGCGGAAATATTTACGTGTTTGTACTTTTTCTTAGTAATGATATCCAATACTATTGAGTTTATTGTAAAGATCATGCAAGACAATTGTGAGACCAGTGGCCTATTCCACGAAGCGACTTCTCACTTCGCACTTTTCAAAAAAAAAAATGGAGTGAGGAATATTTGCGTTCCACGAATCTTTTCAAAATTTTCCGCATTACAATGCTTACACTGGCCTAATGAGAAATTGTTTACATTTTTTTCATCTCGATTTCATTCTCAAAATTACTGAATTATCTAAGTACCGATTTTATTTTTCTTCTAATTTGATTTATTTTTAGAGTGTTCAGTTAAGTTGAGTTTAGTTCCAATATTCAAAATATTCTATATTAATTAATATTCAAAAGTTTAATATTTAATATTAATATATTATTATTCAAAAGTAAACTGAGGAGTAAAAAAGTTTTTTGTAGAAAAAGACACATTTTACTCCTCACTTTGCAATCATAAAAGTTTCATGGAACAGAAAGTAAACAAATCAATGAAATTTACTTTGCATTACAACTCTAATTTTCACTCCAACTTTGCACTTCTCAAAAACGTTCATGGAACAGAAATTGAGAAGTAGGAGTGCAAAATGCAAAGTTTGGAATGCAAAGTTGCTTTGTGGAATAGGCCACTGCCCTGTTCTACGGAACAGAATATTGGTCAATGCAAAAACCTCATAGGTAAACAAAATGGATGTTAAGAATAATACAGAAATAATAATATTAAGAAGGGCACCGAATGTATCATAGGGAATCACAGGAAATAAGAGAAAACTGTAAGGCCCTGCCATGTCACAATTGTCACATTCACACTTTGATCGCCTCACGGAGGTAGTTCAATGGTGTCTAAATCATTTATGGTAGGTAACTAAAATTAAGTTGGGTCTTCTTTTCATTAAAAATATGTTTTCAGCATTCCAAATATCTTGCTCATGTTTATCGTGAAGGGGTAACATAATTTTTATACGAAGAATGAAGGTCATCTCTCTATTGCTAGGACTTCCACTGTTATCAATTTTAGATTACGCATTTTTGCTCTATAACTCCCGATTTGTTATTGTTGTGTTATTTTTTTGTTTCTTTTTCAGTTGCTATTATATTTTCTTATCACAATTCCCAAAAGAATGTAACTAGAGCGACATGTCGTATAATGTAAGTAGAACGGAAAGTATATTTTGAATAATATGTATGATTTTTAGAACATTATGCATCTGCAGAAGACAACAGAAACTGAAAAAGTAAATTATATTTACTGCAATATTTTGTTTCTTAGTTGTTTTTTCATGGTAAGTAATAAAACAATTCTTGTTCAAACGGAAACATATTAATTATGCAATCTTAAATTATGATCTAAGAATAAAAATAAAAAATACTTTCTGTACCTGTGACATGACAGTCAGGAAAACAATTATTTGGATACCTTTGGCTCAAAATCATTTCCCATTTAACATTGACCTGATCATGATTAGGTAGGTACTAATTTGATTATTTTTTGAACTAGTAGTTCTGAGAACTGTAGACCTCACACAAAAAATGGAGCGCCATTAGCTCCCTGTTGAGCCCATAGGAGCATAGACGCAAAAGCTAATCCATTAATTATATGAACGCTATAATCGTAAAAAATATTTTTACGTTTATAGTAGAACGTACGTTTATAGAAAGTTTTTAAATAGTAAAACGTATTTTGCAAAAGAGAGACGTAACTAGGGGGGCGGGCTGCCCCAGGCGCGAAGTTTTTAGGACGCCAAAATGGTCTACTTGGGGCGCCAAAAATAAATAGTAGGCCCGGGAAAATGGGCTGCACCCGTTTTGGTGACATTCTTCCAGTTAAAAAAATGTTCAGATTAACTCATTGATTTCTGTCAGTTCACCAGGGCAGACAAACTGGGCGAGTGACGGACGGGGGAGGGGGAGTTACCCGATAGTTCCCCTCCAGCGCCCCTTAAGCTACTGCACACAATAATAAATACTTATCATTGCCGCTCGGAGGTTCCATTAACCTACCTTCATTGGGATCAGTCGCTCGTAGTAGGTGAGCTTGTATTCGCGGATAGTCGGACATAACGATTATCTGTTTATTTTATATTGATTTGTTGAATATTTGTTTTAGCCTGGTGGGAGAGCATGCCAAAATGGGTGCTTGTATTTGATTAGATAGACAATCTCAGATTTTCTTGGATCAAATTAGATATTAGACAATCATCTATCTAATTTTAAAAAGTCGATTCGACGAAATATTTAAAATTACTTTCTTCGCAAAAAAATCGTTACTATTTACGAAAATTGTACGCTTGTTTTGTATTTTCTTAAAACTATAATTCTGGGGAAAAGACATACAAAATGTCGGCCAACTGAAAACGAAGTGTGTCGGCCAACTGAAAACGAAGCGTATTTTTCCAGTTTTTAATTCAATTATTTTTATTACCATAATGTAAATTACCTAAATCTACACGGAGGCTTATTCGCTGTATAACCTACCGGACAAGAAGAATGACTGCATTCTCCCTGACTAATCTATAATTCCTATTAAATACGAGTATATGCACACACATCATCCCGTACTAAATATAAACTTGTTAATTATAACATTTATTCAGTAGAACATTTAATTATTATATCAAACATTCAAAACCTGTGACCCCATAACGAGATTATTACGATAAAAAATCTGAATCAAATGAAATGTTCGATTCAAAATGCATTAACTATCAATAATTACAATAATATAGCCATAAGGAAAATATATGGAACTTAATTAGGAACTATCTTCGCAATCGTGATGCAGTAATAAATATCCTCAAATTGTATCTTGAGGGTTATAGGTGCGATATCTATATTTGAACCTGAAATTTTGTAGGTTAATAGATTTTTACACTTTACAGAATCGGTCGTTTTAGTCTGAAAATTAGAATACCTCAAATATACCGATTATTATATTAATGTTATTTTTATTGAATTTAAAATTTTGATAATACCTACTCAGCTTCCAGAGAACACTAAAAGTCCTAGCAATCAAAATTGATCAATTTCGCATATTTTTATATAGGTACTCCCACCTAACAAAAAATGACAACATGTTGGTGCCCCATGATTTCTCTCAAAATTGGAGTCCCATAATTACTTTACTTCTTGTTTCCAAGTAGAGGGACTCTAATAGTATGATTTATATAACTCGAAATAACTTTAGGTCCTTATTAAAGTGCAATGAGACCTTTGGAGCTTTGACTGTTTAATGGCTCCGTCAAATTCAGAGCGGTCATCGCGACATTACCCTCAATGTTTTGTGGAACGTAGAGTCATCCCGTCACGGGATGTCACAAAATCTCCATAATACAAAACTTTCCCTTTTTCCCGCTTTAAGTATGATGGAGCCACTTTTAGAATTTTATATAAATAGTCGTATAGTATTCTGCTTCATATATCTAATGATATTTCCTCTCAGTATGATGGAGCCACTTTTAGAATTTTATTTAAATAGTCGTATAGTATTCTGCTTCATATATCTAATGATATTTCCTCTCAGTATGAAGGAGCCACTTTTAGAATTTTATTTAAATAGTCGTATAGTATTCTGCTTCATATATCTAATGATATTTCCTCTCAGTATGATGGAGCCTCTTTTTGAATTTTATTTAAATAGTCGTATATTATTCTGCTTCATATATCTAATGATATTTCCGCTCTCAGTATGATGAAGCCACTTTTTGAATTTTATTTAAATAGTCGTATATTATTCTGCTTCATATATCTAATGATATTTCCGCTCTCAGTATGATGAAGCCACTTTTTGAATTTTATTTAAATAGTCGTATATTATTCTGCTTCATATATCTAATGATATTTCCGCTCTCAGTATGATGAAGCCACTTTTTGAATTTTATTTAAATAGTCGTATATTATTCTGCTTCATATATCTAATGATATTTCCGCTCTCAGTATGATGAAGCCACTTTTTGAATTTTATTTAAATAGTCGTATATTATTCTGCTTCATATATCTAATGATATTTCCGCTCTCAGTATGATGAAGCCACTTTTTGAATTTTATTTAAATAGTCGTATATTATTCTGCTTCATATATCTAATGATATTTCCGCTCTCAGTATGATGAAGCCACTTTTTGAATTTTATTTAAATAGTCGTATATTATTCTGCTTCATATATCTAATGATATTTCCGCTCTCAGTATGATGAAGCCACTTTTTGAATTTTATTTAAATAGTCGTATATTATTCTGCTTCATATATCTAATGATATTTCCGCTCTCAGTATGATGAAGCCACTTTTTGAATTTTATTTAAATAGTCGTATATTATTCTGCTTCATATATCTAATGATATTTCCGCTCTCAGTATGATGAAGCCACTTTTTGAATTTTATTGAAATAGTCGTATAGTATTCTGCTTCATATATCTAATAATATACTGTTTCATATATCTAATGATATTTCCGCTCTCAGTATGATGGAGCCACTTTTTGAATTTTATTTAAATAGTCGTATACTACTTCATATATCTAATGATACTTAGACTATGGCCTTCAGCCATTACACGAGGCTTATATTATGAGTTCATTAGAATCATCCATTATTGCCTCCCGAAATGAAATTGGCCCAAATTAGGCCTCTTTAGAACAAGTTGTTACTGTCTCAGCGTGTCATTGGCGTTCTATTTATTTTACTTTTCAATACGACAAATATGAAATGTCGTTTTGAAAGAGAAAAAATTGGCGGTATATTTTCGAGAATACCTAATTATTGATGGTGTATTTTCGAGAATACCTAATTATTGACGGTAGATTTTTGAGAATACCTAATTATTGACGGTAGATTTTTGAGAATACCTAATTATTGACGAACTCGTGGCTCGTGGAGGCATTCATAATTCTTTAGGTTACACCTACTCATACCAATTTGAAAAATAAACAAAACATGAAAAGAATAGGTATTTGCATAATATTCTATGCGAATTTCCCAATTAATCCCGCTATGTTGAACATCAGCATGTCTTCTTTCAGTAATAAAAAAACAATTTGTTTACTTGTGATTTATTACTTGGATCAGTGGTTCTCAAAATAATTTTCCCGTCGCCCCCTTTCACTGTTTATTTAAAAAATGAATTTCTTTAACGGAAGCATAGGTCTTCCGATTTTAGTTTAGAGAAATAGATCTGAAGCACTTTAAAGTGGTTTTAGTTTTAATTTTACCATGGCTCTTGATTTTTGGTGAAATATATGCAACGAGGGCATCACGTCTCCTCTCTGGAAAGTTTTATACATTTTCGTTTTCTTCTTTCATAATTTATTTATCTCCTCTTCGAATCTAAACTATGGTATTTTTAGTCTGAGTAAAATAGAATGAAAATCAATCGTTATTTTGATCTGATTTATTTTTGAGCAAGATTTCAAGTAATTATCAAAACACTTAAAAAAATTAACCAATCGAATTTATCAGAAGGAGCCCCACGGCCTAATTAGAACTTGTTCGTAATTTATTTTTTGGTGGAGTAAAAATATTTAACTAATACTCGCTGAAGGGTGTACCCTTTCATCGGAAAATTTCTAATGGTTCATCTCTTCTAATCCTTATGCTTCAAAAATAGGTTTCAATTATTTATTCGGAATTTGAAAAATAAACAGTTATTTTTTTATGAGCACCAAGATTTCGATTTTTGTTTGGGGATTTTTTTTTTTTTTTTTTCATCTTCTTAATCTTTCAAGTATTTTACCATATACATACTTGAAAAGACGTCTCCGTGGCAGAGTGCGCATCACACTCGGCTTGCACCAAGGAGGTTCCGGGTTCGATTCCTGGACGGGTGGAAAATTTGATAATGATTTTTTCCAAATTTTCTACTTGGTCTGGTTGTGATTGGGGGTAACTCAGCCTCCTGAGGACAATTAAGTAGCTATGGTAATATCGCCAAGTGGTAGCATTATAAGGAAATTGTTAAAGTGTAGCTTAAGGGCTTAGTGATATTGGAATGATTGTTGAGAATACCTTGTAATGCTATGATGCCCACTAAAATTGTGACATAATAACACAAAGAAATATACATTTACCTACATACTTGAAAGTATCTATGATATACATCGCCCACAGTAGTTTCCTGGTGATCGTTAATTACCCCTCTATCTATCACCCACTTGAAATCTCCATTAGGGGGGGATATTGCCCACGTTGAGAATCACTGTAATGGAGTAGAAATAATAAGTTCTTCCTGCTCAATGTACTCTAGATTAAGTCTACTTGGACATGCGCAAATATGTACAACGAAGAAACCTCGAAGTAGAGGCCATATTTATTTACACGAAACCAAACAGGTAAACAAACTCAAGATTTCGATTTTTGTTTAGGTAATTGCAAGGTTTAATCATTTTCAATATTACTCGTGAAAATTTTGGACTGAGGAATTTTTCTGTGCCTACAATATGGCGATTTTTATTTGCATGATTTCCTGTCTTTCTACAAGAGGAAATAAAGTTCAAAAGACAACATTTATTTCAAGATAATCTTTATTATTAATGAGCACGCTGGTGAAAACATTTAGTCAGAGTTAATAGATTTTCGGCGCTGACTGTCTGACTCCGAGCGGAAGATAGGATGTTTCCATTATGCAAACAGATTTTCGAGCTGTGCGTTAAAAAAAATCATCGTGGTATAGAAGTTACAAGTGAACAAGCTGCACCTTTTTTGCTGCTTAATGACAATGTTATAACCAATTTTAAACCATTTTCTTAATAAATTAGGATTTATTTTCAGGGAGTTCAACATCCTTTTCAGAAATTCTTTGGCGACGATTTTTTTCTTCTAACAGACATCGCTGATGTTCGTATTGACATGATCTGCTTATCCAATATGGGAGGATTATGTTGAACTTTAGACAGGAACCCCTTGAGATTCATCATAAAAACATAAAAAATACTAAATTCATGCAACATTAAACCAAATTTTAAAAACACACACACACACATACGCTCAGGAACAAAATTGAACACTCTGGGCGGCAGGTTGTCTGAAACATTTTGGTAATAATCTGAGTCAGACGACAATAAGCAGAAAACCTGAGCGCAAGTGCATTATCAGCAGTTCCGTTTAGCACTAATTGATTATATACACCACAAATCGACGCCGACTATCTGACTCCAGCGTGCCCAGAAAACCAGCGTGCATCTTGGACGTACCCTTACACTTCATTGGTATCCAGATACTTACATACGCACAGATGCGGGACGGTTGTTCCCTGACACAAAGCAAGTGTGGTGACCACTATGTCAGGAAGACGTGGTTGTATGCTATGATTATGATGCCATCAATAAATTTAAGAAATATTATATAATTTGATAGATCCTGTACTCTAAGGATTGAAATGTCAGCCTAGGTCATAGTTTTATTGCCTTAGAGAAAAAGAAAGCTCTTAGCACTCTATTTTTTCTCTCTCCTAGAATGCTGTCTATCGTATGAAGATATCATCTTGTTAGCTACTGTAATATATCTCTTTCTAAACATGACAATTCTGTCTTGATATTTATATTAATGGATTTTTATTAACAACAATATTAAAATACGAGAAGATAGTATGTAGGTAGCAAAGGTAGCATGATTCGTCCGATATGTCAGTTAGACTAATATTATGTTTTCTGAGTAATTTGTTGATATGATTAATTGAGATAATACTCTCACGTTAGAGCTATTAGACATACTTGATATTAATCTTCAAAATAATCATACACATTACTATTGCTAGGGACGATCAATAAGGCTTTAGAAAAAATAGTGGATTTTGTTTGATTTTTTAACAATGAGTTCAATATAATTTTCTAAAGGCCCATTTACACTGCCTGAACATACACGAGCAAAGAACATCGATCATTCGTGATCGTTTTTCGCCAGTTTTCAACGAGTACGAACACAAACGCGCATTCTGTTCACACTGCTCGAGCATTTCTGACGATCAGTTACTCGAGATCAGGCTCGAGCACGAACGAGCATTCGCTTCGAACATGATTAGCTCGCGGCAACTGTTTACACTACCTGAGCCTCGAACGAATGCTCTTTCGTCACCTCTGTTCGCGGCGAATGCTCGGCAGTGTAAATGGGTCTTTAAGCGATTCTCCATTTTTTTTCTATAAATTCCAAAATGGATGAGCCATGCCATTCAGTACGGACTCGCCTACTAGTAATATAAGCATTTATTTGGGCGACAAGCACCTGATTCTACAAGAATATTTTTCATATCTATTGACCATGTCCCTCAGGATTAAGTTAGCTTCTACCAACACATAACTTGAATTTAACTTACCACGGTCTTGTTGGCACCAAAATTACCTTGATTCAATTGCCACAAAGAAAGTTCACTCTGAGGCGCTCGAAAGTGCCTGCTATTCCTACGAATATTCTAAATTATGAGTTTTAGTGAATTAGGACAAGCATTTAGCTGTTTCTGTGGCTTAATACTAATCATAGTTAGCTTCTACTAACACGTCAGCGTCACTCAATTTCTCTTAATATTAAAGCAAGGGTTTGAGAAAGGTTTGTTTCTTTAATTTTCTACTTGGTCGAGTCGTGTTGTAACCTTGTCTTTTAAATTGCTAACGAGGCAGCAATCCCCATCCATGGTTATAGCGACAAGTGGTAGCATTATAAGGAGAATGAAGTACAGCATAGTGATTATGGAATATTTGTGAAATGCCTTTTGATGTTGTGATGCCCATTAAAAATTATGACATAATTATATAAAGAAATTTACATTTTACATCATGATTTGAAAGATAATTGCTCCTATAGTCTTCTGGATTTTTCCGTAGTTGATACTTCAAATATTCGAATCTGATTAATTTTTCCGAAACAAATATTTTAGAACTTGAAATGTGGACGAGAAATGTAGCCACCGAGAGGAGCAATCCAGTTTTATTAGGTCGTGGCCCTAAACCCGTGTAAATACAGAATGTTTGCTGTCAGGAAGGTCATCCATTCTTTAAAAAACTCTGATTCAAATCAAAGATAAAAACTCATCAGCATATTGTAGTTACTACGCATTGATACTATGAGAAGAAAGCGAGGATTACCGTGCCAGGAAAGGATACAGCTAAAGAGAGCTGACACTCAGAGGAAGGTTGGGGCATGGTATAATCAATGAACGCAAAGAAGAACAATAAATGTGGACAAGCTTGATTTTCCATATCAAGATCTGAATAAATTGTCCTTTGTGTTTGACCATCCCACTAGACCCTAGGATATATTTTTCTTAATTAGGCAAACTATTTTGGTGTAAGTTAAGCTAAACTGAATATTTCTTATAATCTTGTTTTTCTGTGACTTTAAGACTTTTTATTTTATTTATTTAACCTTTTCCTTCATCAATATTTTTCACTCGAAATATTTTCTGGAGTTTACATTTTTAATATTACTGAATGATAACAATGAATGACGATAGAATAAATACCGGTAGGATATTATTGTTATTATAGCGATAGGAATATAAAAAGCATATTCCGTTTTCACAGACTGGTATTGTTCTTTTATGCCAGAGGGTAAAAATATCAGAAATTTAAAGCAAATACAGAAAATCAAAATTTGTTTGGAATATTGTGTATAGAACTTGGACAATTTTGAGAATAAATGAAACTGTGAGGTTGAAAATGTTTATAACTTAAAAATATTTCAAGCAGTGGCGATTTCAACCAATAATAAAAAACATTTATGACTCATACGGGGATCGAACTCCTCCAACTAAAGGTTTAGTGTACGATACATTATATAACAAAGCTAACTTCCTTTTTAGTTTCTGAAGGGATTTACTTAAGGATAAGGGATATATTGTGATTTCTTCCAATTTAATTATCACTTACTAACTTCCATAGCAAAAAATACGTCTTAAGTCATACTTGAGATTGTGAGATTTTAATTGAGGGAGACATCCTCATGGCGCGAGGACAACTGAGCTGAATGTGAAATAATACAGCAAGTAATTTTGCAACATTATTATGTTACTGACGTAAATATATTGCAGGCATTGACATGGATCTGGGGTCCCATGTCAATTATTAGCCTCTAAGATTATATTAGAAGCAAGTTATTTAGAACTGATCTCATACATCTAATCTGCCACTATTAATTGATTGATAAGAGATGATAATAATAAGTCGAATTTACTAAATTCGTGAATTATCAGCCCCTTCCTTGGTTGCGCTATTGCACAACGAAATATAGGTTTTGTACTTGGATGTGATGACTTTTATAACGTAATACTGTTAAAATTTCAAATTGGTGTAAAATTTCAATTTTCATCTACCATGTTTTCAATAATATATTTGAACCTATGAAAGAGAGAGAGAGAGAGAACTTAAGGAAATATATTATAAGAGAACATACATGAAAATACAAAGAACTATTTGCAAGATATTTAATTGAAAGTTACTGTTATCATCTCTCTGATCATCAATATGTAGAAATAGATAATTATCATGTTTCTAACAAACATTTAATGTACACATGCCAAGTTCAATAACAACTCTTATCTTTCTTTTGGAGATTAAAATTTGAGGAAAACACTGACATTTTTAAGCCTTGATGATTCTACGATTTTCACATTTTTGAGGGAGGGAAAGAAAACATGCATTTAAATGTGTTTAAAATAAATAAAACATAGCGCCCTAAATTATAAGAGCCACCGAGCTCTTATATATTTCTTGATTTCGCACATCGTAATGCAAACAGGGTTGCTTTTGTATAAATATTTTTTCTTTAACGCGCAACACGAAGTGCACCAACATACTTCTCAACAACAGATCTACCCATTTCAATCCAAAGAAACGCAAAATAAAAATTTACGAAAGCATAAAATTCAAACCTCGGAAATCAAATTAGTAAAAGAAATTCTTGGGCTATTAAAACGAGAAGCCCACTTCGTTCAGTCAGTTGTAGCTACAAAAAAAAAAAGGCTGAGGAATGAAGTACGGACGCACACTTATTTTATCTAGACCCATTTTTTGTGGTCGTCATTCTGCAGAACTCTATTCATGCAGAAAACACAACAAAAAAAAAAAACGTCAGCGAAGATTTTTACCAGTGCAATACTTTAATTTTCTATACTTCGTATATGGGAAGATATAATATCAAAAAAGCCCCTACGATATATATGTTTTAACACAATCGGTTCTGATAAAACTTAATTGCTACTTTTTCACCTTTTTAATGTCTGAGATGGTACGACACTTTCATTTATGCTATTAAGATTGTCTATTGATGTTCAATGATACTTTTTAAGATTGTATTACTTTGATACCCCATACATATAAGAGAATTTACTACTTGGTATGAGGCACTGCCAGAAGATTAAATACTTTCATTCTGCATAAAGTAGGTGAAGATACAATCTTGACGATGTTTGTGAGAGCTTCTGATGTACTACAACATTATGTAATTTGATGATCTAGTTTATTACATTCTTTGCATTTAACATCACAATGTAAACGAAGAACATTTTCAACCTCTCAGAACACTCAAATGAACTTTGTTCTAATGACACTGTTGAAGAGACAGGAGTAAAGGTCAGCTCTAATTTTATTTTTTTAATCAAAAGTATTTTTTAATAAAATACAATGATAGCAAGAAATAATTGCACGGTCAGACATTTAACCCCAGTTATCCAATCTATAAAAGTAAATAATTATTATTAAACCAGCTAATTCCATACAAGTAGATCCATCTAAATGAGTGAATAATGAAGGGAGGTAATGCAATAGTCTGCAATCCAGCTTTATAAGATGACGGTCCTAAACACGTGTAAATACAGAAGGCTTGGTGTTAGGAAGGACATCCATCCTTTAAGAAACTCTGCTTCAAATCTTCTCAATCTTACTCTATAGAGCAGGACCGCGTGGGAGAATTCTGCGAGTGAGTTTGTTGACAGGGTGACAAATATAAAAATTTTATGAGAAAATATACCATCAAACTCAGGGTCTGGAACCGGGGAGGAGTGTCTAAGAACAAAAACTTATGTTTTTCAAGGGCTTCATGGGTCCATGTTGGACGGTTGTACATACGCAATAGAGGCATGACCGTATAAACGTTTCCTAACCTCTCTAATTGGGTTAAAATTGGATAAAAAAAATCAAATGAACTCATCAACGCAAGGAAGCTTCCAGGGAGAGGTACGGATTATTGGCAATTATTTTGAAGGGTGAACTGGAGGGAAGAAAGGAGAAGTGGCTGGGGAAGATGATGAACATCCTGAATACAGAGCCTGCAAGAGTGGTATGATGATGTTGCAAAGAGTGGAGAAGAAAAATATATTAGCTATAACATTCAGATCTGGACACGGCACTTGAAGAAGAAGATAAAGGCGGGTTAAAGCATGGGTTCTTAAACGCGCACCACCGGTGGTTCTTGGACCCATTTCAGGTGGTACGCGAAGGCATTTTCAGTTGTACACAAAATATCATAAAATAAATATATGCATTATGTAAAAAAGAAAAAAAAAATCCACCTTATAATACGAGTGACTTAGAGTAGATTAGAAATCCGTTCGCAGAATACTCAGATCCAGGCGTTGCTGACGAATATAAAGAAATCGTTTATTGATCTGACAAGTGACAGCAACGTGAAAGATATGTTCAACAGTAGTAGTATTTTATTTGATTTTTGGGTGAAAATCAACAAGATCAAATATCCAAGTTTCTACAAGAAAGAACTAAAAGCCCTATTACCCTTTGTTATCACATAGATGTGCGAATTGGATTTTCTCAAATGTTGTACTTGAAAAACAAGCATAGGAGTAAATTAGATGTGTCCCATGACAATCGCGTAAAAATAGTAATATTCAGTCTGATATTGAAGCAATTGTTTCTGAGAAGAGTAGATAGTACGTAATCTCATCGGAACAGGAGGAAGTGGGTTCAAAACCCCACCTTTCTACTCACTCTGCCACTCTGTTTTACATCCTATCAGGTACCTTTGCATGATTATTTTTTATCTTCAGCTTCTTTGTGGAATTATGTTCTCATAAGTTATTATTTTTTTTTTCCTTCATGCAAACCCTTCCAAAAATTCGAAAAAATATTTTTATTTTTTAGAATTAGTCATGGAAAACACGTTAATACATATTCCTCCCCGTCTTAGAAATATTTAAATTGAAATACCACAAATGATATCATTGAAAAAGGCCAAAGTTTCAAATACCATTCCCAATAAATGGTAAAATGAACGTAATAATGTCTATTATTTACTGATTGTACTTTCTTCTGTATCAGTGCCCTTCAAGTAATACTGGACTAGACTCAACACATCACTAGAAATTTTACACTTGGACAGTTTTCCTGCAAATTATGTACTCTTGAATGCACAAAATACTACTTTCTTAACAATTTCAGTAAACAAGATCACCCAATTACTGTCTTGTCTCCTGATATATTAGTACTTTAGGTAACGTAGGCAAAATAACAGTACTTACTAATACTGTTACGTAAATAAAATAACATTTTTTTATAGAAAATACTCGTATTAAATAAAAATAGGATACAGTACTACTTTAAATAAAAGTTTGAATATTTGACAATATTTGGGATGCTTAAAAAAGTGTTCCCATTGATGGACAAAATAAAACTTATTGAACGATCCAACTACGAATTTGAAAGAAAATTTTAAAAAGTTTAGTTCAACAGGGTCAGAATTGAAAGTAAAGATTAGGTCACACTGTCCGGAGTGTTTCAGAGGCTTATCTAATAACATGAATGATATTCAGCAAGAAAAACAAATGCGATTTGATTGAAACAAATGCGAGGTCAGTGCTTCTAATTTTCATTAATATGAAATTTAACCAAAAATATCACTTGCCTGTACCCAATAAATCAACGTTTTGCTTGATCTATCTTCCTTGTCATATTTCCAGGTCAACCAATAAACTAACGTATTCTTTAAAACATTAATTTGAGTATAATAATGTCTGGAAATGTTATTACATCTTTAGGTTAAAAATTCTTTGAGTGAAATCTTGCATAAGACACTTTAGATTTTGACATGAATTTTTTTTGTATGAAAATGTTCGTTTTGAAAATTCCTATCTAAGTTTTCATCTCATATTATGTTTCCTTTAACAAAAAGTGTTTACACTTTGAATAGAAAGAGAGTAAATTGTAAACAAGAAAGATATTACAGTTGAAATCTAATTGCAACATTTTCAGTCAATTTTACTTCCTTCTTTCAAACACAAACTGCCTTACACATGCTTTCATACATATAAATAAATGCTTTTCAACAAATTATTGAACATAGATATATTTAAATTTCAATAAAAAAAATTGTATCGAATGCAAAAGTATTGGTGAGTCACGAGCGCTTTCGTCTGTTACGACATTCTCAAGTAGAGAGTCTAGCGCTCGTGACTCACCAATATTTTTGCATTCGATACAAAAAATTTTTTATTGAAATTTATATTTCATAATGACTGCAATCATCCTAAATACCATCTCTAAATTCAACTAGTGTTGTGCTTGTAATTAGTTTCTGTATATAACTTTTAGAAATTAACAGTAAAATTTCATTTTGAAGGTTAAAAGTACTATATCTTCACTTGACTAAAAATTAATTAGATGTTAACTAGTTAGCTCAATTTAACATCTAATTAATTTTTAGTCAAGTGAAGATATAGTACTTTTAACCTTCAATATGGTTTTACTTGACATAGTATCCCAATATAACGAATTTAGTAAAATTTCAGTTAGAAAAATCCTGATTGACAATCAAATATCTCAGAAATTCTCCATGATGTTCGATCTAGCCAGATATATGAAACTGCAGCTCTAAATAAGTGGTTGTTTGGTAGTAACATTTTCAATTGTCATCTAATCTTGGTGTCTAAAAATTTGCATGGACCTCCAAAAGTATGCCTTTCACGGCAAATACATCAGTAGCACAAGTATAATATTAATGCAGAGTTGTTTTCTGTCTTATTTTACATCATCAGCTCTAGTGGACTCCGTTCTTGAGGATATCACCCTCACCTCAAAGTAGCTCAAGAATGATTTATTGGGAAATTAGTAATTCATAATTTTATTGGAATAAAATCCAACTTAATAATATTGAGGAGGGCATGTCATGGTAAAGAAAATTTTTAAGATTAAAATTCAGGCTAATTTCAACGCCAACTTGGTTTTTGTTGTTTGAAACAAAGGATTTTTGTTTTATTGCTCTGGCCCAATTCATTATCTAGACATCCATGTTTGACAATTCAAAGAAAAGTTCTCAAGCAAAACTCATTCAAAATATCTGCCTCAGAAATGAAGGTAGAATTAAACAAATCACCTTTCAAAATATTCAAAGTTAAGAGTCAACAGCAATTATTAGAATTTAATGGAAAATTTGTACAATATCTGACTGCCGCAATTTTTTTTAATGTTGACCAGGAAATCAGTTGATATGTCGAATATTATAAATAAAATATTACTTTGCACAGAATTGAATAGCTGTCGACACAAATCCATGCATGAGGTCTCATCTATATATAATGTTAATTGAAAATAGATGTGCAATTAACATAATAGAATCCTTGTTTACGAAAACCTAAACAGCACCTATTTTCCTATTCTTGTAATCAGTACGAGTGGCACTAAATATTAATAATTTCTTTAATTAAATAATGACCGTTATAATTGTAGGTAACAATTAGTTCACTGACAAAAATGTGAAAGTATATCCAAACATTGCGGGATTAATGCCAACCCGTTTCAGTCTCATCTTCATTCATTTACTCTGAAGTATACAGGGTGCCTTAAAAAAGGAGCGGTGCTCAAAACATTGAGATCAATTTCGAATTTCTAAAACACATGATTCTTTATGCTAAAGGGGGATTGTAATGTCAAATAGAATCACCCCTTTTGTACATTTCTGAGAATAAAAAGAAAATCGGAAAACTGTAAAAATTTGAAACGTCTTTCAAAATGCCAAAACACGTTTTGGGGTCCCCAGAGCACAAATCTCGAGTTTCAGTCATTGGTCCGTGTGTGTGTGTGTGTTTGTCTGTGAACAAGATATCTCAAGAATGACAAGTGCTATAGACTTGTTATGTATGTCAGTTTTATGCCATAAACGGCAAAATAAGCTTTTGGTGGAAATCGAACTTTCAGTTGAAATCAAATTTACTGTTGGCGGTTTGTTTCCGCTTTTCAGCGGTATTAAATTTGCTGTATGGAATGCGCATCGAGTACTGGAACTCGAGATTTGGGCTCTGGGGACTTCAAAACGTGTTTTGGCATTGAAAATTCGAAATAGAAAATTTCAGCCCATTGCAATACTTTCTTCTTTTTTTATAGATAAGGAAAGTCGTGTGATATTCACACCAGATTTTTATTTGTTAAAATTATTTCTATTTCAAGATTGTACTATGTATTCTGAAAAGCGGATTACAACTTGGATATATTTGATGGGAAATATTTCCCCAAACTTTGAATTATTGTTTGGGACATTACTTTAGAGACGCCCTATACATATATGACTTTTCCCCAAACTTTGAATTATTGTTTGGGATATTTCTTTAGAGACGCCCCATACATATATGACTTTTCCCCAAACTTTGAATTATTGTTTGGGACATTTCTTTAGAGACGCCCCATATATATATATATATGACTATCTTGTCATTAGATTCGTCAACTGAAATGTTAAGTGGTTATTTATGCTCTTCGGATAAAAGAAATGCCTCAAAATTTCGAGTGACTCATCAGTCAAAGTTAACGTTTCTGAGTATCTGTATGATTCAGATAATACATTTTCTTGTGAATCGAATAATGTTTCTGCCATGTTTTTCTTAAAAAAAAAAAATATTAGTATAAATAATTATGATATAAAATTAAGATTATAAATACAGGATGGTAATATCAATATTTATATTTCTCTCATTCAATACTTGTAGGTACAATTCAATAACGAATTTTTGGTTTATTATTTTCAAAAATGAACCTTTGGAATCGTCACGAGAAAAAAAATTACGCCTCCTCAAAATTTTTATTATCATAGCAAAATTATTTTCCAAGTATGCGCAACATTATTTTGAAAATCAATACAACTTTACTATTTTAGATGTTTTAAAAAACACAAGGAGTGGACATAGTCAAAATATAGTCAATAGTGGATATAGATTAACAGTGGATATAGTCAAAAGCACACAAGCTTGTATAATTATTTTTTAAAAAAACAACCTACATTGGTATATTCATATCTTAATATATAAATCAGAAATTTGTGTGTACCTATGTACCATGTAACTATGTATGAGGGGTTGTCTGTTACAATACCACAGCCCAAACGATAGCAGAAAATTGATGGGAATGGAGATGGANCCATCCCCCCCCCCAAAATCATGATCTACGACCCCAGAAAAATTATCCTAATACATAAATCAGAAATTTTTGTGTACCTATGTAACTATGCATGAGGGGTTGTCTGTTACAATACCACAGCCCAAACGGTAGCAGATAGCGAAAAATTGATGAGAATGGACCCCCCCCCCAATTCATGATCTACGACCCCAGGAAAATTATCAGAACTAAATTATGTCAAGCCGTTTTCGAGTTACGGTCAAAATTATAATTTATTCAACAAAATCGGACAGTCACGGTCCGAAATCTTAAAATTTGTCGCGACAACATATCAACTCAAAGCGAGAAAGTTTTAAGTGACAATTTAGTCCTTATTTTAGGACATTTTCTACGGAGGTATGACCAGCCATTCCAGAGTTACAGGTTCGAAACGGGAACGGGTAAAATAAAATTTAGAAAATACTAATAGTCAGAATGGCCGTGCCATTTTAGCGGCGCCTGGCAAAACTTTTAAATGTTGGGTTTTAAACGTTGCAATATAGAGGCTGGGTACAAACCAATATCCCCCCCCTCCAAATTTACATTGTCCTTGAAAAACAAAACTAGCAATATAAGAATCGTAGCGAAGCACGGGCGAAACAGCTAGTAATAAATAAAATTGAATTAGGTATATATTAAGAAACCTAATATTGGATAAAGATTTTTGTACACAAGTCAATGCATAAGTAAAGAGATCTTTTGGTTAAAAGCTATCTCTATATGTGCATGAGTGCCAGATTCTGAACGTTATCTTATCTTCTGAATGCATGTTATGTTCATCATTTGGCGGCATCAGAGTATCCCAATATCAGAGTATTACTTCTCACTTAAATTTTCAGTCTAACAGCCAAACCATTGTGAATGATTCACCCAGTATTTTGTGTCAAATACATTTATGAGAATTTAAATATTTGCGACTCCTTCATCATATAATAAATATGACAATTTGTTCTCATCTGAAGGGCAACAGGTCCATCATGTGCGATGAGTTATTACGTTAATGTATAAATTTACATTGAAAATTGAAATAGATTATTTTATCTGAAATTATTTAACATTTGGATTGATTGTTAATTCTGAGAATTAAAAAATAAAAATAAAAAATAATGATTTATTTTAACACTAGAATGCAGATTTGGGTGGATTCGACCTCAGATCCATCCTCGGAAATTCACTTTCATATATCTTATGATCATAATTTCCTGCTTTTTATTTAAAAAACGATTACTACTGATCAACACGGATCCATAATGTTTTTCTTAGGAAGCGTGTCTAAATCGTGAATTTCTTTAAAAAAAACTACAGGCTATTCAACGTCTGGACACATGGAAAAAATAGTTTTTGCTTTTTTAGCTAATGCCTGCAACTTCGTCTTTTCCATATCTTTGGAAAAATTTGCCATAGCTGATTCTTTTCTTGAAATTTTTGGAGGCACTACTTCCGGTCATTCATATCTTTTACCTTTCAGGCCGTATAGCTGTATACTTACATCTCTAAAAAAGGTATTTTTGGCAATACCTTGCTTTGATTTGAACTTTCCTTTTTTCCTGACTTATTAAGTACCTAACATACGGAAGGGAAAATATTGCTCTGTTCTTTTTAACTTAGTAAATAAATTGGGATTAACAAAAATATTTTTCTTCTAAATATGTGTAAACAAATTAAATAAATTATACAAAAAATATGTTTAAATAATAAAAAAAAAATCTAGAAGAATTGACACAGTCATGAACTATAGCTTTCTGAATAAGATGAGTCACATGGGACCCGACTTGTATATTACCGTATAGTTAACTTTACCTGCACACTAGTGGTTAAGATTATACATTGAAAAGCTTTTTTAGTGACAATATGAAAAATGATTTCTTCTAATGTGTTCATAGAAAAGGAAAACATTGCCAATGATTTCGGAGAACAAAATATAAAAAAAGACAAATTTGGTTTCAACTATTCCTCAATCAAGATGAACTTTAATAAATTATTCAAATTTTGATAGAATAAAATTCTACGAAATTCGCAAAGAAGTAAAAGTAATAATTCTTGATTATTACCTACCCGTATACCATAATAAAATAAGTCAGTAGATACATAAATGTCAAACAAAAATTTGATTGACCACCTAACATGGTCTTGTTTAGTTGTTTTTTAAAATTTGAACCGGAAGAATAAAAATGAAATGCTTACACCATCATTCATCAGCGTAACAAATTGTAATCCATCATGGTAGATCTCTTTGAAACAAACAAGTGGAAGTGTTGTAAAAAAATATTTCTACCAACATCACATCATGCATCATACAAGCATACTGACATTCCTAAGGGGGCTTTCTGAAAACCGGAAAATCCCTTGGTCAAAAATAGACACAATTAATAACCTGATCAACTCCGAGATTATAACTAAATGATTCCTTTTGTTTAGTATGCCTCCCTACACTATGGAGGAATATCATTTCTTTTGTTTTTATAATTGAACTATTTCTTCTAATTCATTGATCATTGTTGTATTTTTTTTTTCTTTGCTTTCTGAAAGCATCACATATTTTAGTGTACATCAAAATTTAAAACACGCATCATCAGTGTGTGATTAAAAAATTCAAAGATCTTGAATATACGAATACATATGAAACAGAAATCTTAATATATAAATCAGAAATTTGTGTGTATGTACTTATATATGAAGGGTTGTCTGTTACAATTCCACAGGCCAAACGGTAGCAGATAGCGAAAAATGGACGGGAATGGACCCCCCCGAAAAGCATGGTCTATGACCCCAGGAAAATTATCAGAACTAAAATATGTCGAGCCGTTTTCGAGTTACGGCCAAATTTCTAATTTCTTCTCCAAAATCGGACAGTCACGGTCCGATATCTTAAATTTTGTCGCTATAACATATCAACTCAAAGCGAGAAAGCTGGCTGTTTAGTCCTTATTTTAGGACAGTTTCTGTAAAGGTATGGCCAGCCATTCCAGAGTTACGAGTTCGAAACCGGGAACGGGTAAAATAAAATTTAGGAAATACTAAAGAGTAAGAATGGCCGTATTGGCCGTGCCTCTAAGGCACCTGGTGAAACGTTTAAATCTTGATTTTTAAAGGTTGCGATATACAGGGTGGACACAAACAAATCCCCCTCCCCCGAATTAATAAATGTGAATTTTTTTAAATAAATGTGAATTTTTAAATAAATTTGAAGAATATTTTTCTTTGTCATCACATCATTCATCACGATATTGCAACGATTTGTTTTAGTCTTTAATAATGGACTATGGATAATGGATACCCTATAATTTGCAACTTGTAATCATTTCAAGTACTCAGCTTTGTAAAAAGTTAAGTGAACCCCCAAAACAAGAGAATATAAATTGCAATGTTTTCAATTGATCTCAAATCTGTATCCTTTGGCTTCAATAATTATATTGGATAACCAGTTGATCAATCAATAATGACAACATCGTTTCCGATGTTAGCCGAATGTAATAGACTTCATATATATAAAGAAGTTGTTTATTGCAAGAGTTTTTATTTGATTATACATCTAATCATGGAGGTTAATAATAGGTATGAGCTTCAGAACCATGTCAATCAATGCAATATAATTACGACAATATCTTACGTAATAAATTTGTAGAGTTGATTTCTGCATTTTTTGACAACATCAGCTCAGAGCTGGACCGGCTCGTTAGGATGTCATCCTCAAGTATCATCAGTCTCAAGTGTGTCATATTTTCAATTAATATATAAATGTTAGTAAATCAAAGTTGTAAATAAAATTGTTGAGGAGGTATTTTGAATGTCTACATGGGACAAAATATTTACAATGATTCGCATGAATGACTAAAAGATAAAAGTTTGGTTGGCAAAAGTAATAAATAGCATTGTCTTATTCAGTCACTTCAACTTCACTGTGGTTCTGAAAACCTGATTCATTTCAGTCTACTTTTGAGGTGTTGTTTGCTGATAGAATATTTTTCAGAGACTGTTCCATGCGCGAATATAGGGGAGGGCACGGGGGGCACGTGCCTCCCCAGTTTTTTTAAGCGGGCGGTGTTTCTCAAATTTCATTATACCTAGTCACGTATTTTTTTATTTTTTTTAAAAAAAAAAATGAATGGTGATCCGCTTTGTCTTTTATCCCGTTGAGTGGGGGGGGGGCACGGAACCCTAAATAATTCCCAATCCTGAGACTAAATAGAAATACGTAAATAAAAAATTGTAAAACATTCTGTCAACCGTCATGGCACTTTTTTTTTGTCATCACGCTTATAAAATCGCTTATCACCCTTATGAAAAGTATTTGTGGTAAGCTCTACAGCTTTTAACAAATTAAATATCGTACCTCGATGAACATTGCATTAAAAAGTACTGCCAAGAACTCGAACCCCCGGTTTCTAGGTTAGGAGTCCTCCCCCTCCACATTTTCTATTAGGTATATTGTACGATTGTGCCCCCCTCCCAAAAAAAACAAGAGGGCTATATCCGCGCATGGACTGTTCCACGAATAAGAAAGTCATGTGTTTCATCATTTTGAGAAACGCGAACCGAGGTATTTATTGGAATATAAAATATGATTTTGGTATGAATAAGGTAAAATTTTATTTTGATACACTCTCAGCACTCATATTACTTCATGTACAACAATGATGTCACTTACTGTTGCCTTCACCCAAGAAGATCGATTATACTCACTAAGCAGAGTGCACCTCATAAAAAATTTACGCGGCCCGAACGGTAACAGATAACACAAATTGACCGACAATTGACCCCCACCCCCACACCATACTCATGACAGAAATTTCTATGTTTTCTTTTCTTTTCTGTAATAATAATTTGTTTATTTATTGAAGTTTTCATTACAATATGTTTACATGAACTTGTTTCTAGAATACAAATTAAAACAAATGACAGCCAACGATCATACCACGTTGAATATACCAGTTCCCGTCAGATCACTGAAGTTAAGCAACGTCGGGCGTGGTAAGTACTTGGATGGGTGACCGCTTGGGAACACCACTTATCGTTGGCTCATTTTTCCGGCCCGACCCAGTCTGGGTGAGGTCAATGTGTGTAGCTGGTTTGCAAGTTTCCAGCAAATGGAGGGTAAAACCCCGTCTTGAATCACCAATAGATGTTAAAGAGACGTTAAGCCAAATTAACCAAACATACCTACCATGATTTAATTCAAGTAACTGGAAGGTAAAATGATCTTTTAGTCTTGACTGGGGTAAAATTTAACAAAATCTCCAGGATGTTTTCTTTAAAGAAAACATCCACAGGAAATGACGCATAATAAATTTCGTGCAGTTTGGTTTTCCATCACATTATTATATCCAAAAAGCTTAAAGTAGGATTGTAGTCCAAATGGTCCATCCAGTATTATTTACAATTAGTTACAATAATAGAACAGATCAATACAGGGTGTAATAAAATAATCTTTACACCAAATAAAGAGGAAATTAATGAGTGAACATACTCTAAGTCAAGCTACAGGTACTGAAAGTTAAACATATCGCTACTTTTTGGTGGTAACGTTTAACAAAAAATGGTTCTTTTATCTTAAGGTTGGCAAAACGTACAGAAAATCTCAAGTTATCTTTTGATAAACCATATAAATTGACCGGGATCTGAAGTGTCACCACACACACGTACAGATAAAGAAAGCTGATTAGTTTGCGCCATTTTGAGTTTTAAGGGATCCAAAGTTCACAAAACTTCTAATATAAATCTAAGTTGATAGTTTCATATAATTGTTTCATAATAAGAATATTCTATTTATTTCACGTCGACATTCTATTTTAGTGTTTCAGCGTAAAGTCGTTCTGAACACATTGAGCTCCATTCCTTCTTTGAAACACCCTATAGCACTTGGCCTAGCGCACTGTCATGCGCTCCGATCAACGTTTCGACATCCAATTTCAGTGTTTCAGCGTGAAATCGTTCTGAACACTTTGAGCTTCACTCCTTCTTTAAAACATCCTATAGCACTTGACCTAGCGTACTGTTATGCGCTCCGATCAACGTTTCGACATCCTATTTTAGTGTTTCAGCGTGAAATCGTTCTGAACACATTGAGCTTTGAACTTCACTCCTTCTTTAAAACATCCTATAGAATTTGGCCTAGCGCACTGTCATACTTGTTATTTAATCTTTATTTTAGTCCCAGAACGGTTTTATTTTTCGCATAACTTTCGTCACACTCTATATAAGAATTCTTGTAAATATTTGAAGACAAAAGACTGATTGATATTATCTTCTTATTGGTCTTGACTAATTTGTTCATTAGATTGATAGCAGATAATGAGAGCTATCTTCAAAATAATGAACACTTGCTCTCGTCAACAAAGAAAACCAATATCATTATCTTGTCTGACCCACACCAAGGTGATATCTTGCTGTGTAAAAACTTTCTACTTCCTAGAGCTCTTTTATTTGTTTTTTAAGATTACAATTTTTATACATAAAGGGTGTTCAATGTTTTATTTTCCATATACCACACGCAGTAAACAGGTCGGCTAGAACCAGGGATCGAACCCCGACAGGGTCAAACATTCTAGTATACCTATAATAATAGCGATAAGTATGGTAGCATTATGAGTCAAGTTATAGCATGCTAACAACCTCCGACCGCTTCGTTTCGCGCCTTAGAAGCATGACTTCCCTCTTGCTCCCGTCATGCCCATTTTGAATAGTTTGGTACCGATAGTAAGATAAGAATGTCTCTAAAAATGATGGTAATTAATCAATTAATTGAAAAATGAATCGACTAATTGACAAATTAATCATTTAATCGACATAAAACATTCTTATGTCCCCCTTCAATATGCCCACAATCAATTAAATTAAAAAGTTTGGTACAAAATGATAAGTTGGTTTTGTTCAGTTACCATGAACAAGAAAACATGCTTTGTACGGGAGGTCAAAAGCTACCTTTCTGTAATATTTTTTTAACGTAAAGATGAAAGCGAATAAAATAAATACAAAATGAGATAGTTTACAGTTGGTGTGGAAAATTATGTGGAACAAGTTTTGATGTCAAGTTAAGTTGATCAGATTTGTCAGAAAATTTGGTCATTATTACTTAATAACAAATTTATATTAGACATCCTATTGGTAACTTTAAAAAACACTACCGTTATTTATGACGAAGATTTACTTTTCACTTCGAGTTTCGTCTAAATGTCTACGAAGTAAACGAGTAGAAGTGAAAAGAAAGTATATCCTCGTCAGTCATAAATAACGGTAATGTTTTTCAGAAAATTTGGTTGGATATTTTCAATCGTGTACAACGTGTCGTCCCGTACGTCTCCACGTCCAGCATTCCTTAATCGCCACTATACCTGTATACACGCTGAACCTTAATTATTGACCGGCCAATTTTCCTAAAAAAAATCATCGAATCCCTGTGACTGGAAAAAGAAAATGATATTTCAATAATTTTAATAAATAAAAAATATTTCTTAATTAAAAAGGGACTTGTTGACCACTCTGAATGATAGAAAGGTTAATATTGGATTACCTTTTTTTATTTATCGAAGGGAGTGAATGAAGTTAATTTGCCTAAAACTAATAAATGTCCTGGAGTAATGCGAAAGAGGTACCCCAGTTCTGGCACGTCTTTCGAATTACTCGCGGCAACTGAGTGAGCTCTACAGAATCACTAGTATGTTTTTATCCATACTACACTTAGTTTGCACTACAAAAGTATAATGTTGTTGTTTTTTTGTTGTTTTTTCGTATTTCTGCTAAATACCCAAATGGACATTGGGCCATTTGGCTCTTAAAACACTAAGTATCCAATATTACCTTGTGTTCTCCTATATATTCCATTCTGGGACCATGGTGATACCTCCGAGGTGTTCTTATCACAAATCAAAGATTTATTATTCTTAGTGTATGGTAATTCTTTCTTGTTCCCGTGATTCTTTTCTTGTTATTTGAAATATATTTTAATATTGAATACTCGTAGCTCTCTGAAACTATGCACCAGTGAAAATATTAAGACATTATTTCATGCATTGTTATTATTTTGAATGCGCTTTGTATTTTAATATAATCGATTTATTTTTTTGTACTGGCCACTCGTTTTTTTTTTAAAAAAAATCTTTCACCAAATATATTGACTTTGTATTGTTTTTGGTAAATTGTGTGTATTATGAAGAAAAAATCGGAGGAATGTGTAATACAATTGTATGTTTCTTTGTGTTATTACCTCACATTTTTTATGGGTATCATCGGATTACAAGGATTTTTTAAATATTATTCCAATTTCTATCACTTGTCGCTAATACCATAACCGCTTAAGTGCTCTCAGGAAGCTCAGTTGCCCCCCCCCAAAACAAGCAAATCAAGTAGAAAATTCGAAAAAATCTTTTTAAATTTTACCGCCTGCGACTAGTAATTCTGCTACGAATTCATTTATAAATTGGAGCAATAAAAATGTCATTTCTCATAAGAGTTAACATAAATTTTATGCTGATATACTCGTAGTTTCTTTGCGGTATGCTCTACCATGAGTGTTTCACAACTGAGTGCAACATATTTCAGCACATATTAACGGACTTTTGCCATAGCGCCCATTGCTTTACAATGAAACAATGCTGCTGTCAGTAGGATTCGTTTTCATTTGATTCTCAAGAAACGGAGTATGCAATGTTAAGTAATGAGCAGCGCTTCGTAACGATACGCAGCAAAATGTTTGCTGTACCCCAACTTAGGTGTTCATGAATAGTAGGTATCATCCAAGGATATTTTCTTCACCACTTTTCTGCATTGGTCGTTCGATTTCCAAACTTCTTATTCTTATGGATATTGAATTACATGTCTTCGAAATCGTGACTGAATATATTTTTTCAAAACGATAGTACTAGAGCGCTCTGTTAGATTTTTTCTCAACTAAATCAGGAAATTAGATCAAATTTATTTATTTTTCATAAAAAATAGTTCTTCATACAACTCAGACTATTTTTTATAATCTATTGATAATTAGGTATTATGTTACACTTATTATACCTAGTTTATAGATATTTATACTTTAGATATCCACCTTACAATGTGCTGTAAATATTCAAAATTAACCAAAATGTTAATTAACTCAAAATTAATCAAAATCTTCTCGCGTCTCTCGGAATCTAAAATTAAAATTCCGACGATCACGTAAACACAATTTTTCATGACAACCAAATAATGTTTTCTTTAATTTAATTTTTAGTGTTGGCCTATATTATTCATCTGACCGGCAATCACAGAAATCATGAGAGCCGATTATATTTTCACAGATATAGTTGTGGCCTAAGTTGTTGACAAACAATATTTAATATTTCTAATATAAAACTGAGCTAATATAAAACTGTGAACCTGGTCATAATAGTTCTAAACAAAGGTCGCAGTCATGCGCGGATATAACCCTCTTGGTTTTGGGGGGCACAATAGCACAATATACCTAATAGAAAATTTGGAGGGGAGAGGGGGAGGGACTCGTAACTTAGAGACCGGGGTTTCGAGTCCTGGGCAGTACTTTTTAATGCAATCCAGGTACGATATCTACGTAATTTGTTAAAAGCTGTAGAGCTTACCACAAATGCCTTACATGGCTACAACATGCAACATGCATTCTAGGGAATATCAAAGCACCTAGTTTAACTTGAGATCTTTCAATTGCAGTTTCTTTCTCAATCACGGGTCTGACAACGGGGGATGTGTTGAGGCAATCCAAAAATTTACCAATTTTGACCTAATTCGAGAGGTTAGGAAAATATTTTACAGCCATGTCTCTATTGCGTATGTACAACCGTCCAACATGGACCCATGAGGGCCAATAAAAAAGCTAGATTTTTTAAAAAAAAAAATTGAAAAAGTTGCCTCAACTCATCTCCCCGTTGTAGGACCCGGGAAAAAAGTGCCATGACGGATGACAGAATTTTTGGCAATTTTTAAAATACGTATTTCTATTTAGTCTCAGGATTGAAAATTATTTAGAGGTCCGTGCCCCCCTTCCACTCAATGGACTAAAAGACACAGCGGATCACCATTCATTTGATTTTTTTTTTTACGTGATCAGGTATAATGAAATTTGAGAAATACCGTTCGCTTAAAAAAACTGGGGGGCACGTGCCCCCCGTGCCCCACCCTATATCCGCGCATGGTCGCAGTGGTAATTGCAATTAAATAATATTAAAATCTGTGGACCTCATTGCAATGAATGAGGTCACGGTTGGTGTGAACCTCACTGCAACGAGGTCACAGTTTGCCCAATAAAAATCATTTGCTGAATAGAGATCTAATTCAAATGAGTTTCTTTGCAAAAAACTGTGGACTGTGGACCTCATTGCATTGAGGTCAATCATTACTGTTTGCTCAAAAGAGATCTAATTTTTTTGAATACGTCAATTATCATCGAAATGGGACAGGAGTTTTTGTTCGAGTTAGACTTAACCGATTTTATTGTTCCTTCAAAATCTTTGTTTAATCTTAATATCATCGTAAGATACAAAAACAACACCACTAAGTTCGATTCTCTTGCTTTATTTTACCAGACCATCATGGACGAAGCAAGATATATATTTTAAAAAACAATAACAGGTTTTTTATTATTATTTTTAACATCCAATAATCAATGGCAGTGTGAAACTAACAAGACTATCATTTAATTATGTTCAACTATATAGACAGTATACGGGGTAATACCAAATCCGTTAACGGGTTCAAGATACAAGTATCCATGGTGTACACCATATCACTAACAGCCTGTTCCCACTTGACGTGAGTATCATCCGTTTTTTTTTTGTTTTTTTCGAAAGACTTTTATGTCTGTTCACAGTACTCACGATGCGTATTTTTCTGAATGCAATTCATAATTTATACGCACAATACTTTTGTCTCTAAAAAATAAATTTTAAAACTAAAGATTAATGTTGCTATGGTCTTTATTAATTTAACATCTATTTCAAGACGGGGGTTTCACCCTCCATTCACAGGAAACTTGCAAACCAGCAACCCACATTGACCTCACCCAGCCTGGGTTGGGCCGGAAAAATATCTAGCATCACGAGGGCGCGAACCCACGTGGACACCCACATGGTACAACCTCGCTAGACGTTGCTTAACTTCAGTGATCTAACGGGAACTGGTGTATTCAACGTGCCATAGGCGCTGGCTTTATTCATTCTAAAAACGTATAATGTGTACACAACCATTTATGGCGAACACAGACACCTCATGTTTTAAAAGCGGAGGTATCTCACTCTCACAAATGTGTGACGAACACAGACACCTCATGTTTTAAAAGCGGAGGTGTCTCACTCTCACAAATGTATGGCGAGCACAGACACCTCATGTTTTAAAAGCGGAGGTGTCTCACTCTCACAAATGTATAACAAGCACAGACACCTTATGTTTTAAAAGCGGAGGTGTCTTACTCTCACAAATGTATGGCAAACACAGACACCTCACGTTTTAAAAGCGGAGGTGTCTCACTCTCACAAATGTATGACGAACACGGACACCTCATGTTTTAAAAGCGGAGGTGTCTCACTCTCACAAATTTATGACGGACACAGACACCTCATATTTTAAAAGCGGAGGTGTCTCACTCTCACAAATGCATGGCAAACACAGACACCTCACGTTTTAAAAGCGGAGGTGTCTCACTCTCACAAATGTATGGCGGGCACAGACACCTCATGTTTTAAAAGCGGAGGTGTCTCACTCTCACAAATGTATGGCGGGCACAGACACCTCATGTTTTAAAAGCGGAGGTGTCTTACTGTCACAAATGTATGGCGAGCACAGACACCTCATGTTTTAAAAGCGGAGGTGTCTCACTCTCACAAATGTATGGCGGGCACAGACACCTCATATTTTAAAAGCGGAGGTGTCTCACTCTCACAAATGTATGGCGAGCACAGACACCTCATGTTTTAAAAGCGCAGGTGTCTCACTCTCACAAATGTATGGCGAACACAGACACCTCACGTTTTAAAAGCGGAGGTCTCTCTCTTTCACATTAGGTCTTTCGGAAACAGAAGATACTCACATCGAGTGGGAACGGGATCTAACCTGGCAATGAGATGACACCGATTGCTGGCTTATATGATACGAAATTCCCGAGGGCTGTCCTGGGATGCATTCAGTATTCTTTTTAACACACTAATCAGTTCGATTTTATATTGAGTCTTTGTCGATTAATCCCCTCATTCCTCATGTGCTGTTAGACTCTTCCTCTTTGAAAAGAGAAGACTGATTTTCGATGAGAGATTCTTCAATAAGCTCTTCGGTGGTGTTGCTGATTGCTCCAAGCTATTGGAGCTGATCAGCTGTGACTGTACTTTGATTGATGCGACATATTAATCTAAAGTGGTATTTTTTTTCATTGTGATTTTATTTACCTATGTCCTATTTTGTTTATAATTCATTTTATTTTTTTAAGATAATTTTACTATTTATTATTAATTTTATCGCCCCGTTATTAAATAATTTATTAGTATTAATATCTTTATCTTAAAGATAATAATATATCGATACTGGCATCTTACCAGTATCGATGTTTTACTTTGCTATCAAAATCTTTACGTGACCTCCAAGAAGATCGGGATTAACACTTGCTATCAAAGTCAAACACTTGCTATCAAAATCTTTACGTGACCTCCAAGAAGATCGGGATTAACATAATTAATTACTTACCAGTCGACAGTCGGACGAGCCATGTAAACGTGGATAATCAACATTATCAAGGAGTATTTTTTCAGAGACCTCACTCAGTTCCTCCAGAAATACCATGTTTTGTATTTGACTATCCGAGACCTCCCGTCTGAAAAAAAAAAAAAAAATAGAATTTAGAAATATGTTATAGAATTGAAAATGAAAAATTTGAGTAATATAACAGATCAGAATTTAATCACATATTTTTGTATAATGAAAACTGGATTATACAGAAAATGTTATTAAAATGCTCGTTAGAATGCCCTTTGTGGACCAAAAGGTGCCTCGCGTGGACCAATAGGAAACAATAAACGGCCAAATATGTAAACATAATAAATTCCATACCAAGTTTCACTAGAATTAGATCAGAGGTTCGATATTTATTGTGGTACAAAAAGATAATCACTAGGAATTTTAGATGAAAAATGGGTTGAAAAAACATTAAATGTTACAGTTCTAACTTTTGCTGAAAATGTTAGCTTAGACCTCCGTCATCAATATTATAAAAAGTCCCGAGGTGGGGTGTTTGGGGAACCTTCCGCCATTTTGATTTTATAGGCCGCCATCTTCGATTTTAGGTTATTTTTTTGATATTTTGCAAATATCTCGAGAACGGTTAATTCTATCGAAAGATTTTATTCGACTATATTGAACGATGATTAAATTTTAGACAAAATTATAGTTAAGCTTTTGTCGTATTTTTCGCAGTTTTCGAGATATAGGAATAGTCCAGTAATTGTAGATTTAAAAATAAAGTTCTAAATTTTGCTGAAAATGTCGGGAAAGTTGTGGAACGGTCCTCCATTTTGACTTTTATAGGCCGTCATCTTGAATTTTAAGCTTTTTCATTGTTCTATTGCAAATATCTTGAGAACGGTTAATTTCATCGATTTTTTTGTGTGATATATTTAAATGACAACTTAATTTCTTACAAGCCAATATTAAAAAAAAACAAAATTTTTATTTTACCTACATCATTTATATCTATATCTCAGAAATGGCCAGAGACCAAAAAAATGCATGGTAACAAGTCAACAAAATACAAAATTGTTTTTATTTCAACCAATAGCTCCTTTAGGGTAATATATTGTAAAACTATTGCTTTCTGATGACATAGCCAAATAGCCATATACATTTATCGTATGCAGAAGAATAAGTTTTTCTGTGGAATTGGACACGGAAGATGAGTACATAATAAATTATGAGGTATTATCGATGGTGTATTGCAGCTCAAAATACCTAGTACTCTTTTGCTACTCTGCTTTCAATACTTCGTATAAAGATAATATGCCTTGTCATCAGAATGGTACAAACAGTTCTCCGGAGGACTAATGTATTTCATTTTAGGATTTTACGTAGCTTGAAATGAAAAATAATAAATTTGGGGGGGGGGGGGNGAGTGTTTTTTTTTTATTATTATTTTATTTATTTTATTGTAACTGAAAATAATAAACAGAAATTAATAAAGTAAACACACAGACATGGAGGTACCTTGAGAGTCCAATGAGACCGACATAGATTTCCAATTGTTGAACAATCAGAATCACTGAGAACCTATTAGGACATAAGCTGAATAGTTTCGCTGAAATACTTTTGTCACACCCCATGTGTTTTTTCTCCTCTAATGAACTTTCCGAGAATCTCAAACAATCCATTGATCAATTTAAAATAATCTTTTAGTAATTTTTTGATTAGAAATAATTTTTAAATATAATTGGCTGGAACAAGAGACTCATCTATCGTTGAAAGTTTTAAAGTGTTATTCTTCTTCGTTGGCTTATTTTTGACTTATGGTGCATTCTTTTAGCGCAAACCTTAGTCAAGGAAGAATGTAGGGGTTATACATTGGTACCTTTTGGGTTTAAGTAAACGTGTGATTCTGTTCATCTCCATTGGCATTCATTGCGTACTCAGTGATTGATTTTTTTTGGAAATTCCATTTTTTCTTGATCTATAGACTCAAAAGAGAGAAAATCGGTAAGTTATTTTTTCGTAATCGTTATCATAAAATGTGCTGGGCAGGTCAACAATGAGATTCTACCTATTTCTTGAAGATATTACCCCACATCGGATTCCGTTTATATTTTTAAGGTAACACCACCAACTAGATTCTACAAAACTTTTCCAGATAGCTGCAAAAGGTATGTACAATTGATAGTGATACTGGTATTATTAGGCATGAGTATAAAGGATGCGGTCAACTTGAAAAATGACACAGGCTCTTGTTTTTTCCGCACCGCAAATCACGGGACTCGCAAATATCCCCTTTGCAGCTATAATCAATAGTAATGAGCAAATAGGCCTAGTTCATTTCGCATAAATCGCATCGCGCTTTATTGTGGGATCGTGGTTTGTTTAACAATTTGAATAAATTATTATTTATTTCAAAACAAAAAGCTGACCATGTAAAATATTCGCTTTTTGTTGCGTTTTTCGAGTTTTTTTCGTCACCTATTTAGATTCGACCTAAGTCTTGCAGATGTCACCACACTAATCCAAAAAGCTTGACTTGTATTAAATGGTATGTTTGCTGTGTTTCACTCCCAGGACTTGCCCCTAGAATACTTCCTGAATTTGTCCTTTTGTATTATCTTACTGAATACTTAGATACTTTATTCAAATTATTTTTATTTGGAGAAGAATGGCAATCGATTCTTCTCATTGGAATGGTATGATTTATTTTCAGCATACAGAATACAAAATGTACGTCAGGTCCATTATGTTTTTACCGCAGCTGCTTGACTTCAAAAAAATATCTTGCATTCTTCACAGTGTCATTGACTGTCCTATTCACATTAATTTTAAGATAATCAGTAAATGCAATGCATAAATTAAATTTAAAAGTTAGGATGTTAGATAAGTTTTAAATTGTCAATAAGCGATCATTCGGGATGTTTCAAAAGAAAGGAAAATTGCGTACAATCTTCTAACAACTTTAGTGGAAGACTTTTTAAGATGGCTTAGCCTAGATATACATGTCGAATCGCAGGCGATTTACAAAAATGGAAATTGAAACTCCAATTGGGATCTCAGGTATTTTCTTTCTTTCGATATGAAATCAATTGATGATTCCATATTGTTATGTGTTCTTTTAAAATTTATGTCTGAAATTGCTCGCAAACAGCAGCAGAGCCGTACCCAAGATATTTTTTCGGGGGGGGGGCGAAGGATTGACAGNCCGATGGATTGACAGTCAAGCCCGGACTAACACCTGAAAATGATGATCATAGAAGGTGATGTTGATTATGATATTGTTGTTATTGTTGATGATTTTGTTGTTGTTGTTGTTGATGATGATGATGTTGTACACCTTACAATATTACATAAGTCATACATAAAAAAAAGAAATCGGGGGTCTGGACCCCTCGGACCACCCTAGGTACGGCCTTGAACAGCAGCATGCTGATTTGTCTTATTGCATCACACATTTTTGCCTACATGCAAAGAAATACAAATGCACGAGTCCGCAGATTGCTTGATCTGCATAAGAACTGGTGAATCGGTTTTTGCTTGCATATGCACAGATGTGGGCTATGCAATAAAATAAGTTTGCCAGCACCCTAATACTGTAAAAATACTCTCGAAGTTCGAGCGCCGCAGGAGACGAAAAAATGTTATGGAACCACCAAATTACATTTTTATGCTGGCATTTGAGAAAAGTTTCATTTACTCTTCCATGGAGTGTCATGTCATTCAATAACCCTTTATCGATAACAATAAAAGTTTATTCAATGACATGACACTCGTGAATCAAAAACAGATTCACGAGTTCTTTATTGGCCAAAAATTAGAAAAATGCTTTTTCCTTCGCCTGAATTTTTTCATCCCTTATGCGAATTAAATGTATGACGATGACAACTAAAATAAATAGCAATAATATATAACAACTTATTTAAATATATAACAATATATATTAACAACTTATTTAAAGCTGCAGTCTCAAACATTATTGTACCATTGTATTGCACTTAATGATGCCACTATTTAAAGCTGCAGTCTCATACATTATTATACCATTGTATTGCACTCGATGATGCCACTATTTAAAGCTGCAGTCTCATACATTATTATACCATTGTATTGCACTCGATGATGCCACTATTGATTAATGTTTTGTACCCATCACATCTGAGGCCATAGTTCAAATTCAACTTTTTATCGCGCGAAAAACATTCTTTTGATTTAAATGAGACAAACCGCACCTTACGAGAAAAAATCTACGAAAAGGGGAGTGACAATAACTCTGATATATGTTACTGCGACATAAAGTTATTTGACGTCAAAAAATTGTCGCAACGTCTTAATTGACATGTGTTACTGATGTAATTACGTAATGATTGATATGGAAATGTTCTTTACATTTTGAGAGACAGCATTTTACAATAAATGAAAACACTTAATAATGTTTTTGTAGCGTCATCATTCTGGGAGCCGATGTCAATTATTGAACTTAAAGAATAGATTATACGTAATGACAGTCAAACATTTAATTTAGGGCTACTGTCGCGTACACTTCGCTTTCTTCAAACACCTATTGATGATTGTATAATGTAAATGTAAAATAATGTAAGTATAGAGTTTTTATGTGTGTAAGTTCCAACGACCTCTTCATAATTTTTGTGGCTATCACAATCACAGCATTACATTATGCACTAATAATCTCTTCGATATTCTACCACACCAAATCTTTTTACTCTGGTAATGGTGCCACTGGTCTCTACTCAGATTAAAGTAGCTTTTCAATCGTCCTCACGAGGCTGACGAAAAATTTCCGACCCCCGCCGGTAATTGAACCCGAGTCCCCCAAGTGCAATGCCAATGTAATACTAATAATTGTATGTTAATTCACTAAGAATGTCTGTATGATGACAATGGCAATTAAAAACTTTAAAAACGCGTACATTTAGCTACAATGTTCTTGAAAGACGATGATAGACCTACTGGTGTTCGAATTATTCATACTTATTTTTACTTAATTAAATCAAGCTTTTGATAATTTTCAATAACATTAGAGTATTCGTTGGATTTGCTGGATTAAATGCGGATTGTGCTCAGGTATGATTTTTTTTCTTATCGTCACCCTGTACATATTGAACTCCAAAGTTACAGACCGGTTGAATAAATTGATTTTAAAAAAAACGTTTGACAATGCATTTTTGACCGAGCGAATCGGAGTTTTGTTTTAATTCAACTATTTGTCTGTCAATGTGTACCACAGGAACTTTAAAAATTTTGGCTCTGATTTAAATAAAATTTACTATCTAAATTTAAATTAGAGTCAGGAAAGAATGTAACTTTATTTTGGGCCACTTGTCTTTCAAAAATTAGTACTATTTATGGTTATGTTATGCAGGATTTTTGTAGATAGGCAAGAGGGAAGCACTGCATTTTTTTTCCAAGTAAAATAATCATGAAATCATCAAATGAATTTAGTTGCAGCGACTTCTCAAGTCAAAGAAAGAAAATCTTTAGGACACTTGGTAGAACTATCAAATACAAGAAATGAAAATGATTAAGGAACACTTGACTTTATCATTCTGGATAATGGAGTAAAATCCGAAATACGCGCATCGAATAATATATTAAAACTACCTGGGTCTAACCTTGCGCAGACTTCAACACGCATTTTTTTTTTTTTGNTTTTTTTTTTTTTTTTTTTTTTTTGGAACCTAACTTAATACTACTCCCTACCCAACAAACTTGGTCTTGAATTCTGTGTTCAATTATAGATAAAAACCTATTCGCAGACCTACCGAATGTACATACAAAATTTCATTAAAATCGGTTAAGCCGTTTTGGAGGAGTATGGTAACAAATACCGTGACACGAGAATTTTATATATTAGAAGATTGTAGAACATAAAGTCAAGTCTTTTTTAATCATTTTCATTTCTTGTTGTGAAGTAGTACTAAGCGAACATAATATTTTACTTGCATTTTAACCCCAATTTACCCTGGTGTACCACATAGTCAAACACTACTGCCTAATTATAATAAAAAGAACAATTTTTTGCTATCAAATAATACCCAAGGACTCTAACGACATTTTTCTCCCATTTCTTTCTGTGAGAAACTAATTCCTCTTCTAAAGTTTCCTTTGCATGGTATCTTCGTTTATCTATATCGTAACTATCTAAACACCTGTTCTTAATAAACTGAAAACTTTTTCTCTCGTGTTTTTTTTTTATACAAAAAAAAAGGAAATATTTTCCAGTTTGTATTAACTAGTTTTCCTTTACCAGTTTGTAAAACTTTATCCTCCATTATAATAGAAAAGAATTTTTCTTTAAAAAAAACTTTTGGTAAAGTTCTCAGACACTTCTTGGTATAATACAATTTTTTTGTTACAAAATTGTTCGATTCTATTTATAATCCTAAGCTGTTTAGCGTATTCGTTCAAAGTGCACTTTTTTTAATAATAATAACACCACCACCTGTGTCTACGGTGATTAAAACTTACAACTTTGATGTTTCCTTTTTACATTCTTGTTTTCAGACAAACACATACGGGATGACACAATAGAATTGTTTACACAAGATTTTCATCATTCTACACACCAAGACTACCTGAAACGTATACTATCACAGTTTTAACCGAAAACCATCCAACCCTTCTCAGTAACCTCATACGAACCTAGTTATCTCATATCAACTTATTTCTACTATTTTCTCAAAAATATGTAATCAGATTTGAGTAGAACAATTATTGAATGTGAGATAAAATTCATAACTGTATTAGCCATATAAAATTTTAGCCAAATTTTAAACACAAAACATTTTAACCTACGAAAAAAATTAATTCTGAAAATTTTCTCCAATAATTTTCTAACTAAGAAGTATAATGAGTATAATATGAATAAAAAATTTCAAAGAACCAAGAACTCATTCGATCTGATTAAAAAAAAAAGAAAGACTAATACAGCTCTGAATTTTATCTTGGTAATGATAAATGCATAATGCATACAGGCCCTGTTTCCATTTTCTCGATCTTTTTAAGAGTTTCATATAATCCTGTTTTTAAGGGATATAGCCCATTTTTTCACTTTTCCAAACTTTCATGATGCTGTTCGGAACCAAGAAAACTGCAGTTCTTCCAGTGGAATACTACACAGACATCAATATTATTAAAAATCCCGATTTCGAAAAAATATAATATGGTAGGTCCGTTTTCAAGGAAAACATTCTACTGATGATTTTAAAAGAAACAACAATAACACATAAGAATATATTACTTTTTTAGGGTATAAATTCCCTTAAAAAGTGAGATGCTCACCACAGAAAAGAAAGCATTTTGATAACATATAAAATAGGTACGATAAAATGTTGATTATATTCCAATTAATTTGTTTATACGTAGCTTTAGAATTTAATGTAGGTATGTAGATTAAAAATAATACACAAACTAGTTCAATCAATAAGGTCCCCATATCACAATGTAAGGTACCTATACGGGTATCAGGTGGTTGAAAACTCATAAAAATAAACACGTTCTGTTCAACATGTATGGGTTACTGAATTTCTAATATGTTTCATTATTTATTCAACATCACCATCATGAATTATTCGATGGTGGGCAGATGTACCCATGAGATTGCAGCTCTAAAATGTATTTTTGGCTGCCTGAACTTGTTCTTGTATTATTTAGCAGAAATCATCTTCTTCTTTAATTTCAGCTTTTCCCAGTTCTATTTGAGGTCGGCGCTCCTTAATTCTACCATGCCACAACCTTTTTCTTAGTCCCACTCTCTTAGTCTCTTTAGCTTTAGCTGTATTCCTGGCCTTTCTTGGCACGGTAACGCTCACTTTCTTCCCACCTATCAATAGCACCTATAAATGAGCAGTAACTGTAATTTTCAGATGACTTTCCATCTTTGGTTTGAAACAGAGTGTTTTTACTCTTTCAGGTGCAGTGGTGAGTGTAACAACCACCTTCTTTTAGCATTTATGGCTTGGAAATTTTCGAGCTTCCAGTATGTTTCAAGAGCAGTGGTTCATATTCTAACCACCTATTTTCCACCCCCTCAGGGGCAGAACTTTTTTTTCCTTATTGATGTCAAGATGAGTATGGTATTTGACATTCTAAAAAGCAATATTTTTCCAGAGTACAACCACTTTAGGTGTGTCAAATGAAAGATACAACATGTCTGCCCTTACGGCGTTGCAAAAAGTTGTTGTTATAATAATCATTTACCCTGAAATGTCATATCAAGACATTTGTCCTGCCCCCTAAAGAGTTAAAGGCTAAATGCCCTTCCTAACACGGACTGAGGACCGTCTCCCCTTGGAGGCTACGTTATTTAACACAATACATATTTAAAGTAGATATAATACTAAATCTTCACTTGACTATAAAATAATAAATTAAAGCTGGTCAGTTTCGTACACTCCTGAGCACACCATCAGAGCTTGGTTGATCGAAGACTATCGACCAAACTCTGATGATGTGCTCAGGAGAGTATGCAACTGGTCAGCTCTAATTAACATCTTTATTATTTTACAGTTAAGTGAAGATTTAGTATTTAATCTACTCTTTTATGATTTTACTTAACATAGTACCCCAATTTAACAAAACAATACATCCTGTATTGCTCATTAAAATTTGACATTCCTTGAAATTAACGTCATACTAATAAACAATCTGCGAAAAAATCTACTTACCGTTTTTAAGATACAAATGAAGAGTTTAGCAATAGAGTTGCAGTTTTATTTTTCAGAAGCAACAGGACAGACAAGCCCCTTGTTCAATACATCATTATAATGATCGACAAAAATGTACCACAGAAAACCATTGATTGATAATGCAACCCCTAGAAATGACTTCGATGTTTCAGAAAGGAAACTAAAAAGTTTCTGCTGAACCTCTGCGAGGAACACACTGTATATATTGCTTATCTGATTAACAGATTTTACATTGCTGTATTTGTAAAGTGATTAACGCTCAAAATTTTGAATAAATAAGTATACAGGATGTATTGAAGAAAAAAAAATATAAATAATTGCAAAATAATTGTTTTATGATTTGAGATCATTGTTTAGCTGTTCAGTAACTGGGTAGACAGAATTTAAAATATTTCAAAAAAAATTTTTCGCATAGTTGATATTTTGCAGATTTACGCTTTTGTCTATTGCTGAGAATGAGAGAGCTCCGTGACTTTATAAAAAATTTGGTAGTTGATACCGGCCCAATCAGGTCAGTTGATTAAGCATGACGGTTTCGGCGTTTCGAGCCTACTGTAGAGATGGATTTTTCTTCATTGAAAATGAACTATCATTGTGAGGTTTCATACGTCACAAATACAAAATATAATTCGTTATTATTATAGTATCTGATACAAAAATATTTTAAAATGTTCACTGAAATAAGTTTGTGAATTCTTTTGTGAATTTTACAGTTTGCTTGTTTCACTTTTTACAGTACGGCTTTTTTTACCAATAGCCTGAAAATCTATGAACGTAATAATTGTCCATACCAAGTTTCATCAAAATCGGACAAGCTGTTACAGAGTTACCGTGTATCAAACAGATATAGAAAAAATCGTCGATTTAATTATATACCTCTTTCGGTGAATGACAGCTTGAGTCACCCTGTATTTCTTTAACCATACAATATTTATTATTGCTCAGAACTATTTATTTTAATTACGTGTTAAAGGCTTTCATTCTTCATTTCTGAAGAAGGAATCTTCTTGAGACTAATAACAAAAAAAGTTAGAGTTAGTTTTTAAAAAGAAAACTTGAAAGTCTCTCCTTGTTCTCTGTTTAACAATTATTATTACTTCTCTGATTTATTCTCTCATGTTTAAAATGAGTCTTATAAAATACAGGGTCATTCAAAACTTGGTTTTCTCCATGTGCGAGTAATACCTAGAATCTGGAGTAATACGTTGAAATTGATGCCAGTCTTTGTTGAAATACTGCTATCCACAGAAGAAAAAGAAACAGACATAGGAAGTAACAATTTCTGAAGGTTATGGACCGTTTTGAAATCAGCTGATTTTAAATTCGTAAAAAATTACCAAATTTAGCGTTGAAACAGGGTTCAAAGTGTAACGCCACCACTGCCCATAATAATATCACGCCACTCTGTCCGTTTATTTTCCTATTTATTAACTTAATCAGCACTTTGCTGAATACCGAGCAGAGTGAGTTCCAGCAGTGCACATTGATCACGAGCTAGTCAGTTTTTGGATCAGTACGAAGTCATTATAATTAGAAAAAAGAAGGTAAGCATTTCAATCCTAATATTCCCTATTAAATAACATGTTAATATTTAATTTTATTTTATTTCATTTAATATTCATTTTAAGTACTAATTAACATTTATGTATTTATTTATAATTTTAACATCAATAAAGAACATTAGCGATTTGTATTATTATTATTTCCAAACTTCGTCTTTATTAATTCTTCCATCCAATCTTACTCTGTCGAAAGACGTTAAATTAAGTGGACGAAACTCCTAGGACTTACCCTTGGAGTTGCTGCCGTTTGTCACGGAAGCGCCCGTCACAAAATGTTGCCAAACTTTCATTGAGATTTGAGTAAATAATACATTCTAGCAGACTTTTCTTTCGGAATTTCAATTCTGTGTCCACTAGAGTGGCTATAGGGGCTATTCCATACCACTTCATTATCTCTTAGTTGGCGCCAGACTTGCACCTTGAAACACCTGAATGACCTGAATATGGCAATCCAGCAATCCATTCACAAGGTACCTAGCGCTAGTTCTTAATATTCTGACAACTATCTGTTTCCGGAGAAGTAATGAGACTTTTCAATGGACACTCGAACCTTCTGAACTTTGCGGATGATATGGTGTTCCACAAATCTAAAAGTAGAGATTTATGTTCCTCTGAAGAAAACATAACACAATGTTTACTAGGCAAAAGCCTTGTAATCGAAATTTAAGAGTGTATTGAACCATATATTATATGCAGTTCTGTGAATTGTAGACCTCACTTAATTCGACCGAAAATGTCATATTCGGCATCTGACTTTGGAAGCTTATTGTATGAAATCCTACTTAATGAATTTCAAATTCAACTCCCCCAACTGATTCGTTTCAATCGTGATTCTTTCTACATTTTTAACGAAATTCAAGATTGTAGTTTATTGAGTTAAGCGCACTATAAAAGTGCCCACTAGCATTTAGCTCCGTGAGAGTCTCATTTATTCACCTCCTTGATTTGAAAGTTGTAAGATACCCTGTATAACTATAGGGAATGTTAAAAATATATTTTACTCTCTCAAGACTCTGAATAGAGAATATACTCGCCAGTAAAGTGCAATTTTCAAACAAATTAGATTTTTAAAATACATTCTGCAGTTAATAAATTTTGATTTAACAAACTATATTTTTAAATAACAAAGGTAAGAATAAAAGTGAGAAGTGGGAATGGGAAATGAGATGTACGAGTATCTACCATTAGATATCTACTTTATAGTTAATGACGAAAAAATGAGGTCACCCCGTGGAAAAAGAGAACTAAACTCAAACTAATTAGAATGTACGATGAGATAGGTTTATCTGTTACATAAAACGTTTCTTGATTGGATGGATTTACATGGAACAGAAGTTTTGGACTTTTTTAGAACGCCCGAAAACTGGGTATGTTTTTGTATACATTTTATAATATTTGAACGATGAACAATCAACATAAGAAAATAAAAATGTCCATTGGAATTGATCAGTATGCTGTTGTCGGATGTTGGGATTGGGGTTATTTTGGTAGAGAAAGCTGATATTCCCATGGAAAATAGTGTTCCCTGCCTAACCGTTTCGAAGTTATAAACTCGTTAATAAGCCAGACTTTAATCTGAAGACGGTTATCCTTTGGAAACAACTACGCGCGACTACCACACATTTCACTGTACTACGAACGACACCCATCTCCAGAAGTATTTGAAGCTTGTAGCGTGTGGTCGCTTGAATTAAATGATAAAAACTTTCAATTTGACGATTCTTCTACAGATCGACCGTTTGTAGTGTTTTCAAAATATAAATTTTCAGGCTTATTATTGACTGATATTCAATTCACTGTATTAGCCATTGACATTATAAGGAACGCCAGATGGGGGTGTATTTCGTATTTAGGTATCTATGTAAATATGAAATTGCAATCTACTTGTAGACTCCTTTACTGTATCTATGCATTTACATAAAGACAATTTATAAATTCCAATGAACTTCTAGTCTCCTTCATACCCCATTCCCCAATGATAGAAAAATTCATAGATTTGATGGGACGGTTAGAGTTAATACTCTCCTTCAATTCTTTCAGTTTATGCTAATATCTTGCATTGAAATTTATTGAACTTAACTTTTTCTAGATGGCTTTATTCGAAAAAAAGGCAAAAGAAAAACGAAACTAAATGGAAAAGTATAAATCTTATTATAAGTTTCAAAAGTTAACTTGAGTTAAGAGGATTTTTGTAACTTTCTATAAAATGACTTTCGAAACAATAATATTTTATTTTGTAATTATTTGCATATTTGAACAAGGTGTAAACAAATTGGGGACTAACATGAGCAAAACACACTCATGCCAAAACACTAGTTCCACAAAAACAGCTCATATTGTTTTTTAAAACGATTAACTAACTAACTTTAGGAAAAAAGATAGCATGATAAAATTTTAGTACAAACTAAAAATCAATTGAATGCGAAAATGGGTCAGACTCAGGGCCCTTTGATTTCGCAAATCAAAATTTTAGTATAAAGATACTAAAAATCAATTGAATGCGAAAATGGGTCAGACTCAGGGCTCAGGGCCCTTTTTGCAAATCCTCAACTTTTTCAAAATCAACTGGTACCCCCATGTTTGGTTTCAAGGTTTAAAGAACCAAAAGCAACATCGATATTTTGGCGGGAATGAATAGTCAATAACTCTCCGTTCTTCTAGTCACTTACCATGTCCATTGAAACACCTGAATAAGTTGTTATGTGGTTACCGAAAAGGTTTTCATTGCTCCTGGCTGGAATTGTGATAGTGTGCGTTCCAGGTCGTTCTGGAGTAAAGAAATGACAATTTAGAGGACCCCAAATTTTTCGCATTTAGTTACCCATGTGAAGACGTTAAAGTATCTTGCTATTACTATAGCCAATCCGTGTAAAATTTTACTGTTTTTGAATGGAACTTTTTAAAACCACTTTGCTTTTGATAATGTCAATTTTTTCATGAATTACAAATTTGTTTAATTTAATGATATTATGATATTGAAAAAAAGAAAAGACAAAATTTTTGGGATAAAATTATAAGCCTGCCAATAAATGATGAAATACAAATTCAATTTTCATTTCATTTTCTTGAAGCAAAAAATCAAGGGGCTTACAATAATAATTTTCAAAAAGTCGTATGGGTTTAAATTTTATAAAAAAAATATTTGAAATCGTTTTCATTTCTTTTGTCTTGTCTCACTTAAGTGAGGCCGATATTTTAGTTCGTGTTTTTCATTATTTCTCACTTCTTTGGTCTTCCTAAATTCGAATCTGGGTCTCCCGAGTGCAAGACTAGTGCATTGACCACTGAGCCATGGGAGCTGACCCCTTTAAGATATTACTGGGACATCTCTAAGTAATGGTGAGGACTTTAAAAGATACCATAAAGTAAGCAGTCAGCAGTACCAATTTTTTTATGTTTACTTAAGGAAGACTTAAATTAAAACTTTTTGACGATTCCAAAGGTTCATTGTTGAAAATAATAAACCAAAATAAATAAAAGTTGGAAGTTAGAAACACGTGATTTAGATGTGAATAGTTCGTATGATGTCATATTAGTCATACGCAGAACTATAGAACAACTTGGGACAAGGGGTTATTTGGTCTTCTTGGTAGCATACGTATAGGCTTATCATAACATTGCAACCCTTTGAAAAAATTCTGGGGGGGGGGCTTGAGCCCCCAAAACCTATGCCTTTGAGTAAGGAAGCCTAAAAATAAAATAATATATTTTATTTGAGTGGAGAATATAAATTGAGTCATGAAATTTTTTAATTCTAATAGAAGGAGAAACAAAAAGAATAATATTTGTAGAAAAGTTGTGAAATATTTAGCAATATTAATGGTAACAGCGTCGTTTTCTTATTGGCTAGCAGGACTGAGAGGTTGGCCTCAGAAAGTGAGGTGGCTCTGATTTACATGCTAGAGTATGAGAGTTATAAGTAAATCTTGAGCATCTGTAATGTCACTTTGCGGTAATTATAACATAGATTGAAAACTTGAACTCAATTTACAAGTCACCGGCTCAAAATATTAGAATTGGTGCTAAAGTCATATAGTGTATAACGGATCAAACGGGGCTATATGGCCTTGCGGGATTATTTGGACACTGTACAGGTTTTCCTAAGTGTCACAATATTGACTTTTTGACACTTAGGCCAAAAGTTTTATACATATCTCTATATGTTCAAAGTAACTATTAACCGAAGTGCTGTGAAAAGCAATTTTTGAAGTATTTTTTTTTTTTTTAATTTTGGCTTAACGTCTCTTTAACATCTATTGGTCATTCAAGACGGGGGTTTTGCCCTCCATTCGCTCGAAACTTGCAAACCAGCTATCCACATTAACCTCACCCAGCCTGGGTTGGGCCGGAAAAATGAGCCAACGATACGTGGTGTTCCCAAGCGGTCACCCATCCAAGTATTGGCCACATCCGACGTTGCTTAACTTCAGTGATCTTACGGGCAAGTAATTTATGTACCTAAAAATTAAAATAAAATATACTATACAATGATCATTTATTGAAATTGGAGATATGATTCCCTAGGTTCCACGATATATTGTCAATTAAGCTCCCCACCCTAAACGCCACACTCGAGGCCAACCACTCAACTGTACTTGCCAATTAAAAACATCCGCTTTCCCTGAGGGACCCTGGATAGAATGAAATGTGATGTCAATGGAAATTGTCACGTTTGGAGTGATCAATCTTCACATACAAACATTACAGAAAATATTTCAAAGCTTTCAAAGAAAGAAAAAGAGGTATATGTGATTTTCACAAGTGAGAAAGAAACCAATTTTATCTTCTTGATGGTGAAAATCTATTTGACAGTCAAAGAGTGAAATGAACTTTTTGCTAAATTATTTCTTAGCTTACAAGTTTATTATTTAACAAACTATTCTGAACCCAGCGTGAGTTAAGTCATATCGTAACCAAATTGCTTTATTAACGAAAATCCGATTATAATCCTACCAAAAAGCAATAAATTAAGGATTCATTTTTCTTTAAATCTTGGGGAGGCCTATCCCCCCCCCCGTATCCGCTACACATTTTTTGCAACGATAGGATTTCATGGAATTTGTAACGACATTTGATTAAGAAAATGATTAAGATTCCCGAGATTCATGTTAATTTGAGTGTAGAAGAGTTAAAGTACCTTTCGTACTAAAATAAAAATTTTAAAAGATAGAAACCAACCTGGCTCACGCCGGTTTGAACTCAAATCATGTAAAATTATCAAGTCGAATAGACTAAATATCTAAACTTCTGCACCTAAATATTATCTTAATTCTGGAATAATTATTTAAATAGAAGTTCTTTGTCTTTACATTTTACAGATCTGAGAAAACGAACTATCGAAGTTTAGATCCTTTTCTTGGATGTAAAGCAATGAAGTGGCCGAACCCATGGGGGTCCATGGGTCCAACCCCCCCCCCTCCTCCGAAAAAAAAATCTTGGGTACGGCCCTGAAGTTGACTATCCCGGTTACGCTATGTAGAAGGCATCGGGTAAAGCAATCATTGAGTCACACCTGATGTTGTGTTAGTTCTGATAGAATCATTGGATCGATTTAGATGTTTCTGTTCAGTGTTCACATTAGCGTCATTCAGTTTGATTTGATCTTAACCATCAAATATATCTTTTTCAAAACTCGATCTAATAACCCACTTAATATATTTGTGCACCCATTTTAATATATGGGTTGTAATTGTGAACCCATTTTAATTTATGGGTTGTACTTGTGTTAAAAATAATAATTGCCTTTCGGTGCCCAATGAAAGTTGATCTTTCTTCAGTATTCGACATGAGCATAAAGGGTTGGCCAAAATAATAGAAAACAATTTTTTTATGAGGATTCCTGTTCACACATGTGAACATTGGTCCACCTGAGTAACTATGTTGGTGTTCACTTGTGTGAACACATGGGCCATTATGTGTTAAAAGACCCCAAATTACTAGAGTTACCTGTAGTGACTAGAACACAGATACCGCGTACTATTTGATCGACCCTAAACTAACACATCATAGCTATTTAAACAATCTTATATTAACTACTATGAATATGCATAACTCATCAAGTCATTCTAATTAAATTAAAATGTAAACAGACGGTGAATTATTTCAATTTTCAAACTAGTTAAGTTTTTTTTCTATCTTGTCCAAAACAATATAAATGCTAAACAGTTTGGAGTTGAGTTTTATAAAACTCATTATGTATAGGACGACTCAAAATAATTGTTGCACCTGAGAGGATAAAACAAAATTAGTGGAACATCAGATCTATTCTTTCTCCTAATATCCAACATAGAAAAATATGAGGTAATTCTGATTTTTTGGAGTGTTTTTAGTATAGATATGCGGGTCGCTTAAGAGCAAATTTGCTATTTCGAATGACCTGTGTTCGCTGCGTGGTGGTTGAAAACGTTAAATTTTTTCGGACTTTTTCAGTTTTTCGAAGAAATCTGGAAAACTTTGAATCAGACAGAAATAAGTACGTTTATGTATTTTGAAGTAAATCGGAATCTCGTTTCATCCGAATATAATCTGAGATGCGGATTCTTATCTCACCCGACTATAACCTCATACTCGGAATCTCGTCTTACCCGGCTCTAACCTCACAGTCGGAATTTCGTTTCATCCGAATCTAACATCACAGTCGGAATCTCATCTCGTCCGAATCTAACATCACAGTCGGAATCTCATCTCATTCGAATCTAACATCACAGTCGGAATCTCATCTCGTCCGAATCTAACATCACAGTCGGAATCTCATCTCATCCAAATCTAACATCACACGCGGAATCTCATCTCATCCAAATCTAACATCACACGCGGAATCTTATCTCATCCGACTCAAACCTCATGGTCATCTGGAAAACCTTGAATCAGACAGAAATAAGTACGTTTATGTATTTTGAAGTAAATCGGAATCTCGTTTCATCCGAATATAATCTGAGATGCGGATTCTTATCTCACCCGACTATAACCTCATACTCGGAATCTCGTCTTACCCGGCTCTAACATCACAGTCGGAATCTCATCTCATTCGAATCTAACATCACAGTCGGAATCTCATCTCATCCGAATCTAACATCACAGTCGGAATCTCATCTCATTCGAATCTAACATCACAGTCGGAATCTCATCTCGTCCGAATCTAACATCACACGCTGAATCTCATTTCATCCAAATCTAACATCACACGCGGAATCTTATCTCATCCGACTCAAACCTCACACGCCGCGGAATCCCGTTTCATCCAAAAACAACCGCACACCCCGCGGAGTCCGTCTCATCCGACCATAACCTCACACGTTTTATTCGAACTTTGTACCCCCACACATAGAATCCTAAACGAGTATACAGTATGAGTGATTTCATCTTATTATGCCTACACTCAAATTTTAGTCAAAACTGTGCTCTGTTGAACATTTAACTAAAAACGTTATTTATGGATTAACTAAATTAGAAAGAGTTACAAGAGAGGAAGATGAATGATGAAACTAAGCAGAAAAAAATGGCAAATGATTGAGATTAATTGTTCTTGACAATGAGCAATTTTCTGGTTTTTTGTTTTAGCTTTTAGGTACTGATGTTGTAGATTATTTTTTTGAAAAATATATAATATTTCTTTTATATGAACAAATATTGCACAATGTTCTATCTTTGTAAAAAAAAAAAAATGTAAATGTTCCTTGTGGTATGTAGGTATCACAGCATTACTAAGAGCCTCATGTATTAATAATCTCTTAAATCTTCTAACAAACCAAATCTTTTTACTCTTCTGAACGGGAATTTTATTTTAAATCAAATTTGTATGCATTGAATACATTATAATCATAATACTTTGATTTTGAGGAGATTTTACTCTTCAAAATTATCTATTAAAGTTATCAATATATTTCAGGGCCATAAGAGCAATTTTTGGGCTGCTTTTTTTGTAATGGAGGGAAAATCTTCATAAAGACGGCCACTAAAGGGAGCCTTAGTAAGGAGTGTGGGGATAGTGCTGTTTGTGATTTTATTTGATATAGGGATTCAACGACCCACTAAAAACCCATCCTCCGCGGTACTACATCTATCCTGTTTACTGGGGGGTTCTCGTCAGGCGTGGGGGGCGTCTTCATACTACAAAAAAGGGCCATAAGAGCAATTTTTGGGCTGCCACGAACTGTGTCCTGTGAGACGTATTTCCCAAATAATAATATTTTAACTGTATACGCCCAAGTAACTCTTGACACATGTGTTCTTATTCATAAAATTTCTGGTTCACTAACTAAGAACAGTGACATCCATAACTATAATACCAGAAATAAGAACAACATTAGAACCACTAAAACCAAATTACTTGGGAAATTCTACCTCAACCAAGGAATTAAATTCTACAATACATTACCGGACACAGTTAGGCAGCTTGAACAAAAACAATTTAAAACTCTCCTTAAAGAGGAGCTGATAGCTATGGCCCCCTACAGCTATGGGGACGTCCTCACGGGTTTGGGATCACTTCTCCCGTAAGTTATTATTATTGGGAAAAGAATATTACTTTTTTTTCCTAAAGGGAATGTTTTTTTTTTTTTTTTTTTTTTNTTTTTTTTTTTTTTTTTTTTTTTTTTTTTTTTAATTGCTATTATTATTTTATAAATGAAATTGACGTTGTGCACTTACATTTGTAAATTTATCCAAAATAAAAATACATTATTATTATTATTATTATTATCCCCCTCCCCGGAACCGATTAAACATTACTTCAGGGGGCAGATGCATTGTGCGCTCAATTATGTTGGACCCTTCTATTTCTTTTACTTATTATTTTTGTCACCATAGCGGCAATAATATTCCACTTATCTTTGCTTTCTAACATTTGTTCAATTGTACATGCAGGTAAGTTCTTTAAAAACTACGGGAAAACTACTCTGGGAAATGAATGGAAAAGGCTGTTTCTTTAGAAAAATATGTTTAGAAGTAACGGGAATACCGACTAAAGGGTGGTAATATTAAACCAAAATTACCATTCACAAAAACTACAAAAAAATCAAAAAAAAATCTAACCTTGAGTGCTTCAGAGTTCCCGCAGGATATTTTAGGGAATGCACCCCCTCCAATTTGACCCATAGATCATTTTTAGTTTGAAGGAACCAATTTTTGTTACACCTTGTATAATGATCAATTAGGTTGTATCTTATCGATGTTTAGATTACAATGTAACATGTAATGTTCAATGTTTTCATGGGTTATTAAACTTTTATGTTTCTCAGTGTGCAAAAATTAAAAATATTATTGTTTTAAATTCCGAGAATGTCAATCAAACTTTTGATTGTAGGTTTTAGAATTCAATACAATATACAGATTATACAGTGTACACCGAAACCATGTTGAACACCAGGAACATACAAATATCCATGTTTGGCGAAACAACGAGCGCTATTGTCACGAGAGAATGCCCCCAGGGTGGTGTGCTTTCGTCGTTACTTTGGGATCTCGTGGTGAATGAGCTGTTGATAAGGCTAAACAAACTAGGATACTATACCCAGGGATATGCTGATGACGTAGTCATTCTCATTAGGGGAAAGTATCTAAACACGGTGTCGGATGTGATGCAGTCGGCTCTGAAAATAGTGGAACAATGGTGTGGCGAGGTGAACCTAAGGGTCAACGCAACGAAAACTACCCTTGTTCCATTTACCCTAAAAAGAAAATTGGAGGGTTTAAAACCGCCAACCTTCATTGGGGAGATTCTAGTAATGAAGGGTGAAGTAAAATATCTGGGCTTTACCTTGGACTCCAAGCTAATCTGGAACCCTCACCTCTCTAATTGACAAATGCAAACGGGCTTTTATGATAACCCGAAGAACATTTGGAAAAAGCTGGGGTCTCAAGCCGTACATAATGGCCTGGCTATACTGTGCGGTGATAAGACCCACTGTTATGTATGGGGGCTTAGTGTGGTGGCCAAAGGTAGAGCAGGTACAGGCCCAGAAGAACCTTGAGGGACTCCAGCGGCTTGCCTGCTTGTGCATCACCAGTGCAATGAAAACCACACCAACTGCAGCAATGGAAACCATGCTAAACCTTCCGCCCCTGGATATCTATGTCAAGGGCGAGGCAAGAATGGGGGCATATAGGCTGCAGAAAAATGATATTTGGAAAACCCAGGACCATGGGCATGCCAGAATAACAAAATTAGTACACAATCCCATACTAGTGATGGGCAGTGACTATATGATCAGCAAAACCTCCTTTGACAAAACCATCAAAACTGGTACTAACAAACCGGAACTAGATTGGGTAGAAAGGGAGAAAAAACTGATCTCGGGGGGCTGTCTAGTGTGTTACTAAAGAAGGATCCGGCGCTGGAGTACACTGTGTAAAACCCAAGGTAGATATAAGCATACCGCTGGGGAAACACGCTAGTGTGTACCAGACCGAAATACAAGCTATAGCTGTTTGTGCACGAGAAAACATAATGAGGGGCTACACACATAGAGAAATCTTTATTTTTTCTGATAGTCAAGCAGCTATAAAGGCTATTGGTAGCTTCTAGAGTAGATCAAAACTAACCTGGGAGTGTCTGCAAACCCTAACAGAACTGGGCAGGCTCAACAGTGTATATCTGGAGTGGGTACCAGGACATAAGGGGATTGCAGGAAACGAACACGCTGACCAGCTGGCAAAGAAGGGGTCCGAAACCCCCTTCATTGGTCCTGAACCGGCAATAGGTATCAGCAAAACTGAAGCACGCAGTTCGGTGAGACAATGGATGAGGGAGAGTCATGACCTTCACTGGACTAAAACTTCAGGACAACCATCAAAATCTCTAACTGCTGATCTCCTTCGCTCAAGTCGGAAACAAATGAGACTTGTCACTGGACTAATAACGGGACATTGTGGTCTGAGAAAACACCTACACAATATGGGAATCTTTAGGGAAAACCTATTGTGTATACTATGTGGGCAGGAAGAGGAAACAGCCTCTCATGTGATCTTTGATTGCAATGTCCTGCTCAATTGGAGAGTGAGTATCATCGGGTCACTAAACCCCAGAGAGGTACTCGTCCTAAACAATCTGGTAAGAAGACTGCTCAAACTCTCTGGGCAGTTGAACCATAACTAGAGAAATAAGCTTAACCCAATACACAAAAAGCCCAGGAGGCTTAGGTGTAGGGATCCCAAACCTAAGGGGTTAAAGCTTAATGAAATGAATGAATGAAATAGGCTCAATCTCTACAGATTATACAGTGTACACCTAAACCAATTGATAACCTTAGGCTCAGTCTATACAGATTATACAGTGTACACCTAAACCAATTGATAACCTTAGGCTCAGTCTATACAGATTATACAGTGTACACCTAAACTAATTGATAAACTTAAGCTCAGTCTATACAGATTATACAGTGTACACCTAAACCAATTGATAACCTTAGGCTCAGTCTATACAGTGTACACCTAAACCAATTGATAACCTTAAGCTCAGTCTATACAGATTATACAGTGTACACCTAAACCAATTGATAACCTTAAGCTCAGTCTATACAGATTATACAGTGTACACCGAAACCAATTGATAACCTTAGGCTCAGTCTATACAGATTATACAGTGTACACCGAAACCAATTGATAACCTTAGGCTCAGTCTCTACTCGAATCAGTCGAAAATGAAATAGCCTCAGTCCAAAATTTTCAACTGATATTTTATACATAAAATCAAAACATTTTAGTGGATTCGTGTCTAATAATAAGTAAATCCATACTAATATTATAAATGCGAAAGTAACTCTGTCTGTCAGTCTGTCTGTATGTATGTTACGCTTTCACGCTTAAACTACTGAACCGATTTTGATGAAATTTGGTATGGAGATAGACTAAACTTTAGGAAAGGACATAGGCTACTTTTGGGGTTGAAACTATAAACGGCCATGCCTCTAAGGCGCCAAGCGAAGCGGGCGTATCCTGCTAGTTATTCATATTTTAATTATTTTTTAGCATAATATCACTTACAGTGTAAATCAGTTTTTCTTCATTTATAAAAGAGTTCAAACTATCTGCTCAGTAACAACTAGTAAATACGACCAGGCCAATTTTCATAAAATTTGGAAGGGAGAATCTTAGCTTCATATGTCCAATAATCACATACATGAATTAACAAAAACATTGGAGAGAGTAAACTTAACTGCTCACTCTCAGAAACTATGAGAGGTAGCCAAAATCTTTGGGCTCTTTCTCATGGCATATTTCTAGTTGAAAATGGTAACTCAAAGACAGTGCCTCTACTCTTCTGCAGACACCATAACACAAGCAATGAATTTCGCTCAATGTTCTTCGACGAACCTTGTAATATTTCCCGATCTCTGTTTCATGTATTCCAGGAACTTCATGAACCCACAGAGAGAGAGTTATTTTAAGTTGAACGGCCAAACATTTCGGATCATGTTGGAGATACAAAAAAATAATTCTGACCAAAGTTTCAATGATACTAAGAGGGTCATGTCATAGTGATCCCCATGAATCCCTTAGGGTTGACATTCAGGGTCACTTCACGATAGATGCATATTAATATTCTCCATTAAATAGTGTCTAATAACACAATTAAAAAAATAACTATTATTAGGTATTCAGTTGATTTTTTTTTTTTTTTTTTTTTTTTTTTTTTTTTTTTTTTTTTTTTTAATTTTGAGAATTTCCCAGTTTTAGAATGTGTGATTTCTCAATTTCATGCTTTCAAATACAATCCAGTTAAAAAGAAATTTCAACAGTTTTTCCACTTACATTAGATATACGTCACACAGTTATGTCTAGATAAAATATTTCAAACCTTGCAAAAACTGTGAAATATTAAAAATAAAAAGAATCTAGTGAATAGTCGATTATATGCAGAATTTAATGGAGAATTCGAATATGCAGTGAAAAAGACATTGTTTTATTTTACAAAAAGTTTGCTTTTGACATTAGTCAGAATATTTTTTTTTTTTATTTTTTTTTTTTTTTTAATCTCCAGCAGGATCTTTGATTTCCCCTAAAATGAATCACTCTGTATACCCTAAAAACTCAAAAACCCATTGCACCCCAATACTGCACTCGCTGCATAATTATTGTGCTCGTTGCTAAGGTAAAGCTCATTAATATTATACTACTTCTTGAAAATCGCATTCTATCTTAATCTTAATATTTTATCTTCATGTTAAATGATACTTTTATGATATCTTTTATTGATTTTAAATTTTCAGTTGAAATTAAGAGTCGTGTTTGCAGTTTTATGTACTTCATCATATAAACTAAATACGTACATAATCATACCGGGTATCGCAGAGAGATAAGATTAATTGTATGCATAGTGTTCAAATGACTTTTCATCATATAAACCAGATACGTACATAATAATACCGGGTATCTCAGAGAGATAAGATTAATTGTATGTATAGTGTTCAAATGGCTTTTCATCATATAAACCAGATACGTACATAATCATACCGGGTATCTCAGAGAGATAAGATTAATTGTATGCATAGTGTTCAAATGACTTTTCATCATATAAACCAGATACGTACATAATAATACCGGGTATCTCAGAGAGATAAGATTAATTGTAT